>OX578155.1:22127819-23327819 GCA_951213105.1 Amaurobius ferox | reverse complement strand
GAAACGACTAAAATGGCATTGGAAGATATTCCCGTCCAGTTTTTTTTCTGTTTTAACAATTGGCTAAACGCAATATATATGAGTTTGATAAGTATTTGCTGAAATAAAGGAGATGACAAAAGAAATTGAAAATATCAATAATTCCCGTAATCTTTAAACCCGAAGGCAGTAATTGATATAGTCCAAAAATGCAATACCGTTTATAAAATTTATATTTATATCTATTTCTTTAATATTTTAATCGGAAAAAAAATCGTCTGTCGTATTACATTGGATTTAATCGCGTTGCTAGGCAACGTGATATAATTTTCTTCAAATAAATTTGCGGAAAAAATATCGTCTACATAATGCTATTTCTATGAAAGGTTTAACTACGCGTTTTTAACATTTTCTAACATAAATGAAGATTGCTTATGACTTTGTTCATTCTGTCTGTCCGTCCGCACGATAACTGCCTTAAAAATGACTTTATCGAAATGAAATTTCAATATGTTGTTGAGACGGTCTGTGGGACATATGGGAATGTAAATGAATAATATCATCCAATTAGTTTTGGATTAAACCCGGTTTAAACAAGTGAAATACATTGCAACATATGGGACTTAGTTTTGCAAATATTTTTTAAGCAAAGTTAAAATTCACCTTCGAAAATTTTAGGAAGAATTCAAATTATCCCATAAAATATATAAAATTCTTTAGCAAAATATGTTCGGTAGTTTATTAAACAAAAATTAAAATAGTAGTTATAATATGAAGAGATCACGTCACCCACTTCAAAATGAAATATGGCATCCATTTTTTTTCCCTAGTGTAAAAATCGTGATTCTTTTAAATTTATATTTAGTGCTGCATCCATCCTAAAATCGCTTTATTTTTAGGCATTTTCTGTGCACCTATATTCTGTTCCAATGCAATTATAATATTTTTTAGCTTAAATGATCATCAAATTTTGGTTATTTCTACAACGAAGCCTAATTTTAATGGAATGTAAACAAGTAATTGTAAGATGAGTTGTATAAGAATTGCTGAATTTTTTCACGCAAAATTATTTAGCGCTGGCGTCTGGAATAAAAGTGATATGAATGAAATATTCATTGCTTTTACATAGAGAGCCAGACGATTTATAGTTCGATGACTTCATTTGAATAAAGTTCATTTTTTTCAATGAAGTTTAAAGTTTTCAAATATAATAAATTATTGTAGCACTGTGATAATTTGAAATATACAAGCGTTGAATGTATCGCATTTTAGAGATGTTTAAATAAAATTGCATTTCAGTTGGAAAGTGTGCCATTATCAATGCTTTATGCATGATTAATCTTTCTTGTTAACACTTTACAACATAGTTGAAAAGTGTTTATGACTTTGTTCATTCTGTCTGGCTGTCTGTCTGTGTGTTCTTTGGCACGATAACTGCCGTAAAAATGACTTTATCAAAATGAAATCTTAGTATGTTTTTCAGGCGGTCTGTGGGACCTATGGAAATATAAATGAATAATATCACCCAATTAGCTTTGGATTGAACCCGGGTTGAAAAAATGAAATACATTAAACCCTATGGGACCTAATTTTTCAAACATTTTTTAAGCGAATTTAAAATTCACAAATGGCTTTGAAAATTTTAGGAAATATTCAAATTATCCCATAAAATATATGAAAAAAATTTCGGTAAAATATGTTAGGTAGTTTTTTAAATAAAAATTATTTAATATAGGGAGAAAAACAAATTCAATTAAATTCTGGCTCTTGTTATATCCTCCAGAAAGAAAAAAGAGATATATTATATAATAAATATCTTTCCAAGCATTGAATTATTTTATATATAAGAGAGGCTTCACATTTTAAAATAAATATGGTAGATAACAATTTTTCAAATCTTTAAATAAAAAATTATTATAGTATTGTGAGGAATGAAACGATTGGAAAAATGTTTATGAATGAAATGCTGCCTTTAAAAAGCGGCTATTTATATTTCGATGACGTCATTTGAATAAAGTTCATTTGTTTTCGATGAAGTTTTCAAATACAATAAATTAATGCAGTATTGTGATAATTTTAAAAATATTACCGAGAAATGTATCGCATTTTAGAGATGTTTATATAAAATTGCATTGAAGTTGGAAAGTGTTTCATAATCAATGCTTTATGCATGATTGATCTTTTTTGTTTATTAATACGTCGACAACCCCTGGTCTAGAAACTCAAAACATGAACTCAATTTTAAATGAGGTTACTCCTAGGTTACCTTCACAGAATTTCATGAAATTTGGAGTAGCCAGTCTTTCATGATGATGAGACAAACACACAGATAGACAAATTTTCAATTTTATTTACATGGATATAATACATAGTACAGTGCATAACAAATTTTCTAGGACGATGAATTTTTTAATGAAACACTCAAAAAGCAGGATTGATTAATATTGTAATGTGACAAAATATCGTATAACATACGAGACAGTTTCACACATGTTTCGTTTTGGCGAAATGTCTACAGGGTGTCCCAAAAAGATTGAAACGCGCTTTAATTCTTTACTATGTTGGAGATAAAGTGGGCAATGCAAATTGCAAAAATGTTGAAAGTGAGGTAGGAAATAAGACTATTTTAATGAAATAGTCCTCCCATTAATTTTCAAAAAATTACACATTTTAAATTTTATACGACCCTCTTAGACAAATTTGGTGAATCAGAAAATTTTTATTTTTAATGCAACAAGATCATTAAAAAAATCGCCTATCTATATCTTTGAAATCAACTGAATTATGATAAAGGAAAAAATTTGACGTATGCCACTTTTCCGTACCATGTTAAAGGCTGCTTCATCAGTGAAAATAGGGATCATAAACAAATTGACGATGGAAATAGTTTACATAAAAGAAAATACTTAAAAGTACTTAATTATTGAAAAAGTACTTAGTTATTGAAAAGTACTTAAGAATCCGTGATTGCATCGTGATCCTACGCGGAATTCACAAAAATGTATTATCATCCAATTTTATCTTTCCTGTGATATGTCACAAATTTACATTTCTGATTTGATATAGGGTCCCCATTCACAATGTTTAATTTTCAATTAAATATAACTCGCTCAATTTTAAAGATACAGATATGCGGGTTTTTATAATGATCTTGTTGCATTAAAAATAAAAATTTTCTGCTTGACCCAATTTGTCGAAGAGGGTCGTATAAAAATTTAAAAAGTGTAACTTTTTGAAAATGAATGGGAGGACTATTTCATTAACGTAGTCTTATTTCCTTCCTTATTTTCAACATTTTTGCAATTTACATTGTCCACTTTCTCCAACAGGTAAAGAATTAAAGCGCGTTTCAATCTTTTTGGGACACCCTGTATAGTGGCCATTAATAGTAATTACTACACATTTAATAAAACTTCTGAATATGAAAAACCGTTTAAAATTTAAGCACAAAAATTGAGCATATTTTAAATTTCCGCTAACATGAAAATTGCGATCTGTAAAACAATATTTCATCACTGTAGTTTTGCCTTATTTTTAACAATTTCGAATATTTTCATCAGAAAATTGATAAATTATAATATTATTTTTCAATAGGGAGTATCACTGACGTCACGTTGCTCCTAGCAACGAGTGAGCAGTTTCGTGCCGGCGAACAAGCAAACGTAATGCCTGCATTGGCTACTATGGCAAAGATTTAAAATTTATATTGTTTGTCATCCTATTAGAGGGAATTATTAACAAATGCTTATATTTTGCGTTGCTAAGGATCCTTTCGCTATAGATCGCAAACTTTGTAGTAAAAGCATTGATATCAATGACCGAAAATTAATTAAGAACATTGGCATGGTTAGTGTGACTGCAAAACTTGACTTTGATCCATAGCACAAATGTATAGTTTAAGTTATTTTGTTAAAAAAAAAGAAGTAAAAACATATATTTACAAATGAGGATATAATTTTTCAATGCTATATTACTTTCCCTGCAATATATGGTAATGTATAGGGAAAGTATTGGAATCATGCCGAAAATTGCAATTCGAGTTTTCGACTGATCTACGCGTTTCGAGACCTCTAGAATACGAAAAAACTATTTTTAGCGTGATATCTGTGTATGTGTCTGTCTGTCTGTCTGTGCAGATTTTGTATCCACTCTAATTAAAAAACAAATTGACCGAATTTCATAAAATAGTAGTATTCCAGTAGGTAAGTGACGTGTGGGCGAATTTGGTGCTGATTAGTTTTGGGTACGATTCGGGATAAAAAAATTATTTTTGCGAAAGGGCCCGCAAAAGTCTGTATCCACTCTAGCTGAAAAACTAATTTACCGAATTTCACAAAATTCGGTAGATAAATCCCTTGTGGGTTACCCTGGTGCTGATTAGACTTTGGTATGATTCGAAAAAAAAAGTAACCTGCCTTTTCTTGCAAAATGGACCACAAAAATCGCAGAAATCTGAAATAAAAAACTACGTATGCTGAAATATATCCATTAAATGCTTGTTTTATACGCAATTTTTAACGATGAAAAGAATAAGACCAACCCCATTATACTGGGACTAGCCGTTCTTAAGATATTTTAGTTTTTTCGTATTTTCCCTACGTCATCTTTGAAAAAAATCTGATGTGGGCAACACATGACTTTCCTTACATAATGCAATGAATTTACTACTTTTACAGTAAAAAAAATAGATTTCTCTTATAGTAGATACTTATATTCTTTCCAAGATATTGAATTTTCGACAATTAATCAACATTTTCATTGATTTAGCGTCATTTTAATCCATTTGGCGAGATTTTCGCTAATTTAACAACATTTCAAAAAGTCGCCAAGTTGGCGACATTCCGCCAAATTCGTCGCCAAAACCTCGCCAAGCTTTACTGACGGAGAAATAAGTTATTCTAATAGAAGATAAATGATTATTGGCGTTCAAATACAAAAGTATTACTCGAAGTATCTTTTCTCTTGAATGGAACGAGCTAGATCCACGAGAATGATGTCACCCAATTTATCGCATGGTACTACATATGAAAAGTGAACATGTTTCTCAATAGGAAATATATTTTTTTTATTTTATATAACTTTTTGATAATTTTCTGAAAAATGTACAATATCTTAAAAACGGTTCATATTAGCGTTCTAAAATTTATGTTAATCGTTTTCTAATGAAACATTACATGAGAAATGTCTATTTGCGTAACAACTTTATTAGCGGCTTTGATTTTTTGACGATTTTTTCAAAATTTCACTCAAAAATTTATGGGGGGTTCTGAACATTCGATTACGAAACTAATAGGCTTCCAGTGTTTACGGATTGTGATTTTTGTAACAAATTTCGTTCGAATCGGTCCATTTGTTCGTCAGTTACCGTCTCCACAGACTCACTGACACACACACACACACACACACAGACATCACTTCAAAAATGTTTGATTCGTGATCAGGGATGCTTGAAACGTGCTCTCCCGTCGAAAACTCGAATTCGAATTTTCGACCCCGTCACAATACTTTCCTTATACATTATGTATATAAGGAAAGTAATAAGTCCAGTTACCAAATGAGAACTAAAATTGAATTAAACGTGAATTAAATTTAATTAAATAAAGAGAACGTGGATATAAGTCTACAGAGAAAGTCAGGTGCTGTCCACATCAGATTTTTTTTTCATAACATGTGCTAAGAATTTAGCCAATTAACACAGCATATGGTATAAAACAGTTTAAAATTTAAGAACACAAATCGGTTTAAACATATATATTTAATTACGGTTAATTGTAACAGCAAAAATGAATTCATATATTTCTTTTCGGTAAATAGATACTCCCAAAAAAATATAGATCTGCTACATTTTATATATTTGGTGAAATACTAATAACACTTCGCTAAACGTATACAAAGGTATTATTACCGTATTACTTTTTCCATGAAAATTAAAATGAGTATGTTACAAGATAAATAAATTTAAAATGCTAAATGCTTTACTCACCTTTGATAAAGAGTAAACTTCAGACCCGACTGCTGTTTATTTTCTCATCTGTTAAGTTCAATCTCGCCGTTTTATGTTTAGTTCTTCAATTTTCCTTCTCTTCCTACCTTACACAATTCCTGGAAATCGATAAAATGATATACCGGTATCTCGGCCTGTGCGTTTACCTCACCCAAAAATTGCACACATAACCATAATTCTTAATTATTTTGTCTGTCAACCTTTCACGACTGTATAAACTTATGCTACTGGCGAACAAACATGCTTAGCTCGTGATGTCACATGAATACTCCTTATTATAGTTTGATTTGACGAATACCCGGCAGACGATTTAAGTATTTGAAATGTAATTCGATTACCATGGTTACAAATGGAAAAAAAACTGTAATAAATTAAAAATTAAATAAATAAATAAAATAAAATAACAATTAAATTATAAAATAGAATAAAGAAACCGTCTGCTATAACAATAAATTAAAATATCTCAAGTGCATCTGGTTGTACATCAATAGATTTAATTAAGAATCCAGGAAATTTCCTTTTATTTTTTTTTATTTAGGAAATTTTCTTTTATTTTTTTTTATTTAGGATATTTTCTTTTAAATTTAGAATTTTTTTTTTTTTTTTGTGCAGGATGGTATAAAAACAAATTCTCCGTACCTAGCCCTCCTCGAGTTATATCTGGCAGAATGTTAAATTCATAATTTTTTTGAACAAAATTCCAACATTTAAAAATTTTATCACTATCGATAGATCAAGTCTCACGGGTATACAAAATTTCAAGTTTCTACCTTCAGTAGTTCGGACTGTAAATTCATCCCTCACTCGGTCAGTCTCATTCTTATGATCAGTCCCACTCTTATTATCAATATAGAACAAATTTCAAAATAATATGGCCAATAGAACCTTTGATTTTGAAAAAAAAAAATATGTACAAAAACCATGTCATAAAATTATAGGAACATACAGAAATTTATTGATTTTTAAAACAAATTTTTTGGTTCATTTTCATCCTGAATGATCCTAAAACATCCTATTTGTATTAGAGTTAGCAAGAATTTCTAAAAATTCCTTTGTGTTCGAAATTCCACTCTGTTATAATATGCACTCCTAGTTCTCCAATTTTGTTTTAGCCTATTTATAACACTTTTGGAAGTATGTCGCTATGTGTATCTGTGTGTATGCATTTTATGAGAAACAAGAACTAGATAAAACGCTTAATCATTCTCATGATTAGAATTCGAACTTTAAAAATCCAGCCTCAAAACGCGTTGTCACGTAATAATCTCTGTCATTCGAGGACTTGAATGCTTATCTACCTAAGATTGTAAAGAACCTGACTGCCCCAACCGGGAATTGAACCCTAGATATTTGAACTGGTCAGCCGACCTTTGAGTTACTGGGATGAAATTACAAGCCCTGATTGTCAAGTGGACTTTGCAAGATTAGACAGCTTATGAGATGAAGAGGTCAGAGATTCGAACCCCTCCCTATATTCCTAGATACGACGTCAAAGATATTTTTGACGCCGTCATTCATATTATGCGTGTTAATAATATAATAATCTGCGATCTGTTTGGATAACAATTTACAGAAGAATGTATACTGCCTGCTTTCGTAAATATTATATACAGGCTTTATCGGTAGTAAAAACTACAAACTTTTCTAGTCCCCCGCAGACTGTAATCTTATTTACCAGCATCTCTGCATCTGACTTAATACACATAATCATTACGTATAACGCGCGATGTTTGGCACCCCCCGGAGCATTGTGCTTCTGACTTCTCCATTCTCTCGTTTCCCGGCCTGAATAAAATTCCGCTGTTGCCGTTTCTGCTATAGTCCACTCAGTTGGTCCAAAATAATAACGCACAATATAAACTCCCATAATCGCATTTTCGCTTATAAATCACGGCGCCCCAAATGAACTTTTTCAATGGGCCACGCAACGTCAAACTTCTGAAGCAGGGGGAACTGACTCTTTCAAAGGTCCTCGCTGGCAGCAAATCGGGGCATTGACAACTCCAGTCCAAATACCCTCCACCCCACTGTGATCGATGAAGGGGGCCCGAGCCCCAAACAGAGCACGAGAATAGGGCGCCCCCGAAGAAGATGGATACACACCGATGCGTCAGACTTAGGACGCTGACCACAAAAATGGTCAATGGGCGGCTTTGAAGTTTCTTGGCGGTGGTGGTGTTTACCGTGGGTGATGTCTTATTTAGAAGTCGAAGTATGTGGCGGGAATATTTTAGCATCAACATACCTGGGAATAATGGCATGGACAGAGCCTTGCTAGGGCGACGCACATAAAGCAAAGCTGCTTTTGATTGAAAGATTTTAGTGCTGCGCCCTCTAGTGTCAGTTACCAGATTTTAAAGAAAAAGATTAAGAGAAATGAATTTGAACTTCTACAACGAATCTCAGAAAGGTGAAAACAGTGGATCTGTTAGAACCAAGGCTTGCTTTGCACACAGCGCATGCATTTTATTTTATTTGCAATAGCATAAGCAAATCATTGCACTGGGTAAAAATTTTGGTGTTAAATTTTCGGCGAGAAGATGCTCTGAGCTACGTAAATAATATATTAATGTCTGTAATCAAAATTCAACTTTACCCCTGACTTTCAGCCTAGTCGTATTCAAAAATAGCAAACTAGGAGTTCGATTAAAATTTATTATTCGATTATATTATTCTATTAAAATAACAATAACTATACCAGCGACCATGGAGGTAAAAGTAGGGAGTTAAAACTTCATATTAAGAAAACGCCGATATCGTTTGAGACAATCATTCAGGTGGCCCTGGGATAAGTTAAATTGTCCTGCATTGTATGCATTTCTATGGCGAAAGGCCTAAAACATTTATTTAAGCTGTCCATTTTGTAAAAATAAATTATTAAAGCAATGCAAAGTAGAACTAAAGACATCAAGAATATTCCTATATTCAAAATTATTCTACCTTTCAATTTATTTTTATCTTCATATATTCTGTACTCTATTCTACAACTATGAAAAAAATACTGCTTATACTGATAATTAAGGAACCCTTCATTTAAAAATAATAAAAAAAATCTGATGTGGGCAGCACATAACTTTCCCTGCAGACTTATATCCACGTTCTCTTTATCTTAATTAAATTTAATTCACTTTTAATTCAATTTTCGTTCTCATTTGATAACTGGGCTTATTCTCAAAGGTGGCGTAGGGAAAATACGAAAACACTAAAATATCTCGAGAACGGCTAGTCCTAGTGTAATGGGGTTGGCCTTATTCTTTTCTTCATTAAAAATTACGTATTAAACAATCATTTAATGGAGATATTTGAGCATACGTTAGTTTTTTATTTTAGATTTTGGCGATTTTTGAGGGCCATTTTGCAAAAAAAGCATGTTATTTTTTTCCGAATCGTACCAAAATCTAATCAGCACCAGGGTGTCCCACAAGTGACTTATATACCGATTTTTTTTAAATTCAGCCCATTAGTTTTTCAGCTATAGTGAATACAAACTTTTGCGAGCCATTTCCCCCAAAACGGCGGGTTCTTTTATCCCGAATTGTACCCAAAACTAATCAGCACCAGATTCTCTCACAAGTGACTTACCTACCAAATTTTATGATATTCGGCCCATTACTTTTTTGGTTAAAGTGGATACGAAACCTGCACAGACAGACACACACACACAGACGTCACTGGAGGTCTCGAAACGTGTAGATCCGTCGAAAACTCGAATTGCGATTTTCGGCATGATTCCAATACTTTCCCTATACATTACCATGTATTGCAGGGAAAGTAAGAAGTCAATATTTAAAAAAAAATTAACAAGAATCACAACAACGAATCAGGTGACGTCACTAAGCTTCCATCTCTTGGACAAAACGGTTTTCATAAAATCGTCTGGATTTGGCAGCATAAAAACTTCCAACAATCCGCCGTGTCTTCGAGATATAGATCGCTCAAGAAACATCGGCATGCCACCCATTTTGCATCTCATCGTTCCAAATCGAACATTTTTCCATCGGAAAAAAATATCCCTTTCTTTCTTCTTTTTTTGTTCTGCGCCGGCCATCTGTAAAGCACAAAGGCGATCCCGTCATCGTTATAACAACATGGCAGCGTTTAAGCGCAGTCACTGCGGGAATAATACCGTGTATTATTATACACGAACAACACACGAGAGCATCTGACGTCTCAATTCGTGTGAAAAAATGCACGGGGGTCGGATCGAAAAACACTTTTGTTGCCGAGAATGGAGTATTTAGGGACTGACTCCACGGCCCTCTTTGTGTGTCCCGTGGCCCCGGTGTAATTTCAGTTTCCTGTTGCGTGTGCGCGGTGGAAAAGGGTGACGGAGCTCAAAAATGATGGGGTTTACATGCACGCACGGTGCCCTTTTCACGAGCATGCCCTTTAAGAGGAGGACACTATTCTAGAAATCCAGAATCCCGAGTTCCTGGCCAAAAAATGGATCCAAAAATACAGGTATTAGGAATGTGGAAATTCCATCATTAGGAACGTGGGAATTCCATGATTGAGAATGTGGAAATTAAAGGATTGGGAATGTGGAAATTCCAGGATTAGGAATCTGGAAATTCTAAGATTAGGAATCTGGAAATTCCAGGATTAGGAATCTGAAAATTCCAGGATCGAGAATCTGGAAATTTCAGGATTAGGAATATGAAAATTCCAGGATTAGGAATATCGAAATTCCATAATTAGAAATGTTGAAATTCCATGATTAGGTATGTGAAAATTCCATGATTAGGAATGTGGTGAAAATTCCATAATTAAGAATGTGAAAATTCCATGATTAGGAATGTGGAAATTCCATGATTAAGAATGTGGAAATTTCATGATTAGGAATATGGAAATTCCATGATTAGGAATGTGAAAATTCCATGATTAGGAATGTGGAAATTTCATGATTAGGGATGTGAAAATTCCAGGATATCGAGATTTATCTCAATTATTATAATTTATAAAGTAACTAGCCATTTACATCCCCGTTTCGCCTGTGAAAAATGGCTGGTGGTCATTAAATGTGACACCTATACACATATAAAAAAATCTGATGTGGGCAACACATGACTTTCCTTATATAATGTAATGAATTTGCTACTTTTACAGTAAAAAAATAGATTTTTCTTATAGTAAATACTAATATTCTTTCCAAAATATTGAATTTTCGACAATTAATCGTCATTTTCATTGATTTAGCGTCATTTTTATCCATTTGGCGAGATTTTCGTTAATTTGGCAACATTTCAAAAAAGTCGCCAAGTTGGCGACATTTCGCCAAATTCGTCGCCAAAATCTCGCCAAGCGTTATGCACTAAGAAATAAGTTATTCTTACAGCAGATAAATAAATGACTATTGACGTTCAAATACAAAAGTATTATTCAAAGTATCTTTTTTCATGAATGGAACGAGCTAGATCCACGAGAATGATGTCACTCAATTTATCGCATGGTATTACATATGAAAAGTGAACATGTTTCTCAATAGGAAATATTTTTATTTTATTTTATATGACTTTTTGATATTTTTTTTTTAAATGTACAATATCTCGAGAACGGTTCATGTTAGCGTTCTAAAATTTATGCCAATCGTTTTCTAATGAAAAATTACATAAGAAATGTCTATTTGCGTAACTTTATTAGTGGTTTTGATTTTTTGACGATTTTTTTCAAAATTTCATTTGAAAATTTAGGGGGGTTCTGAACATTTGATTGCGTATAAAAACAATAGGCTTCCAGTGTTTATGGATTGTGATTTTTGTACCAAATTTGATTCGAATCGGTCCATTCGATCGTCGGTTATCGTCTCCACAGACCCACTGACACACACACACACACAGACATCACTTCAAAAATGTTTGATTCGTGATCAGGAATGCTTGAAACGTGCTCTCCCGTCGAAAACTCAAATTCGAATTTTCGACCTCGTCACAATACTTTCCTTATACATTATGTATATAAGGAAAGTAAAAATCCGAATATCAAAAACTGTTTCAAATTTAAGTGGAATAAGAAAGTTCAATCCTGCACATAAAGCATTGATCATGAAACACTTTTCAACTGAAATGCAATTTTATTTACATTTCAACCTGCTTCAAAAATTGCCATCGATAAAATTAATCTTAAAGCATCAAAAACGGCAGTGCAAGTTAAACAAAATGAACTTCTTTTCAACTAACGTCATCGAAAGTATAACATGCGAAGTGTTTACGATGCTTTCGCAGTTAATATTAAGTCACAATTAAAATATTTCATTATTATAGAAACTTGCTTATGTTAAATTATTTGTTCAAAATTGTTGTAAACTTCGAAATGTATTCGAAATTTTATATTACTTTCCTTATATACATAATGTATAAGGAAAGTATTGTGACGGGGTCGAAAATTCGAATTCGAGTTTTCGACGGGAGAGCACGTTTCAAGCATCCCTGATCGCGAATCAAACATTTTTGAAGTGATGTATGTGTGTGTGTGTGTGTGTGTGTGTGTGTGTGAAAGTATGTGCGTGTGTGTGTGTATGTGTGTGTGTGTATGTGTGTGTGTGTCTGTGTGTGTGTGTGTGTGTGTCAGTGAGTCTGTGGAGACGATAACTGACGAACAAATGGACCGATTCGAGCGAAATTTGGTACAAAAATCACAATCCGTAAACACTGGAAGCCTATTGTTTTTATACGCAATCGAAGATGTTCAGAATCCCCTAAATTTTCGAGTGAAATTTTGAAAAAATCGTCAAAAAATCAAAACCGCTAATAAAGTTACGCAAGTAGACTTTCTTATGGAATTTTTTATTAGAAAACGATTGACATAAATTTTAGAACGCTAACATGAACCGTTCTCGAGATATTGCACATTTTTCAAAAAAATTATTAAAATGTCATATAAAATAAAAAAAAAATATTTCCTATTGAGAAATATGTTCACTTTTCATATGTAATACCATGCGATAAATTGAGTGACATCATTCTCATGGATCTAGCTCGTTCCATTCATGAAAAAAGGAACTTTGAGTAATACTTTTGTTTTTGAACGCCAATAGTCATTTATCTGCTGTAAGAATAACTTATTTCTTCGTCCATAACGCTTGGCGAGATTTTGGCAACGAATTTGGTGGAATGTGGCTAACTAGGCGACTTTTTCAAATGTTGCTAAATTAAGGAAAATTCGCCAAATGGATAAAAATGACGCTAAATCAATGACGACTCATTGATGATGACGACATGGAATATGATGACTCATTGACGAAAATTCAATATCTTGGAAAGAATATAAATAACTACTATAAAAATAATCTATTTTTTTTTACTGTAAAAGTAGTAAATTCATTGCATTATATAAGGAAAGTCATGTGCTGCCCACATCGGATTTTTTTTTTTTAATTTGACAGCATAGGACAGAATTTAACGTAATCATGCATGAAAGAGCTTTTATGATTCAATGATCACCAGACTTAATAGTTTCATTCATTGTTGTGAAAAATAGCCTCGATACAATGTTTTTGTTCATGACGTCATTAGTTCCCTCGGAGAGAAATTTCTCCTCCCCCGGAGGTACATTTTCAAATATAGTATCAAACAAAAAAAATTTTCAAACCTTTTAACGTGAAGGGTAACACTATAATTTTAATCATTTGGAAAAATGATAACCGTTTTTCAAAATTTTTCTTGTTAAATTTGAAAAAATAAATAAATAAATAAATAAACAAGCTACTAAAATATGGATTCTGACATGACAAAATCGAGTTGAACGGGACTCCAGTTAATTTATATAGAACCGTTATCTGAATAAGAAGGAGGAGGAGGAGGAGGAGGAGGAGAAGAAAACTGAAAAGTAACAACATATTGCTTTGTCTTTGACCCAGACCGTCCAACCTACCAGAAAGGTATAAGGTATCTGCTTGGACGGCCGGGAAGTGCCACCCAATTTAGACCGGAATCCAGTGGGGGGAGGCATCCACAGGGACCGTGCCCTCCTACCCCTTCCTCGAACCTCTCAGAAAGACCTTCGGACCCACATGTTTAACGTGATCGTACTCCGCATGAACACGGCGGCAGTTAACAACATTTTTCTAACAGTTATAAAATCAACGACACAACATCATAGATAAAAGGTAATTTAATAAAATCATCCTACAAGACGTACATAACGTTTAAAAAATCCAGAACGCTTTCGGGTATTACTATACCCTTCCTCAGGGGCTATACGAAACAGTAAACGAGGAATGCTCATATGTAGAGCAGATCCGCAGACAAATTTGCATAAATAAACACAAAATAATGGTAGTACAAGCAGGCTATTAAAATTAATCAATTACAAATACAAATTTAGGTTTTATACCCAAGAGTTTTAATTTGAACAAGTCCCGAAACGTGTAGATCCGTGGAAAACATTCCAATACTTTCCCTATACATTACCATGTATTGCAGGGAAAGTAAAAAAAAAAGTAATCCTAAAAGTCCAAAATTTAGTAAATATTTTAAAACTCATTTCATGAAGTTTATAAGGTATTACTTTCCTTATATACAAAATGTATAAGGAAAGTATTGTGACGGGGTCGAAAATTCGAATTTGAGTTTTCGACGGGAGAGCACGTTTCAAGCATCCCTGATCACGAATCAAACATTTTTGAAGTGATGTCTGTGTGTGTGTGTGTGTGTGTGTCAGTGAGTCTGTGGAGACGATAACTGACGAACAAATAGACCGATTCGAAAGAAATTTGGTACAAAAATCACAATCCGTAAACACTGGAAGTCTATTGTTTTTATACGCAATCGAATGTTCAGAACCCCCCTAAATTTTCAAGTGAAATTTTGAAAAAATCGTCAAAAAATCAAAACCGCTAATAAAGTTACGCAAATAGGCATTTCTTATGTAATTTTTCATTAGAAAACGATTGACATAAATTTTAGAACGCTAACATGAACCGTTCTCGAGATATCGTACATTTTAAAAAAAAATTATCAAAAAGTCATTTGAAATTAAAAAGAAAAATTTCCTATTGAGAAACATGTTCACTTTTCATATGTAATACCATGCGATAAATTGGGTGACATCATTCTCGTTGATCTAGCTCGTTCCATTCATGAGAAAAGATACTTTGAGTAATACTTTTGTATTTGAACGCCAATAGTAATTTATCTGCTATAAGAATAACTTATTTCTCCGTCAGTAAAGCTTGGTGAGATTTTGGCGACGAATTTGGCGTAATGTCGCCAACTTAGCGACTTTTTGAAATGTTGTCAAATGAACGAAAATCTCGCCAAATGGATTAAAATGACGCTAAATGAATAAGAATGACGACTAATTGTCGAAAATTCAATATCTTGGAAAGAATATAAATATCTACTATAAGAAAAAGCTATTTTTTTACTGTAAAAGTAGTAAATTCATTGCATTATATAAGGAATATCATGTGTTGCCCACGTCAGATTTTTTTAATTGTTCTATGAAATATACAATGTATTTTGTTTATTAACATAAATAAAAAGTATAGTGCATTTCTTAATTTTTTTTTTTTTTTCGACGTGGAAAAGTCAGAAATTTATATTCTGTTGGGCCTTATAATTTTTCTTTTTATACAAAATAACACTTCACTCGATAAGTCTCCGGTCTGACACATATATGGCAACACTGTTGACAGACCCATATGATTTCTGGATAGCACCAACCTTCAAACGACACGTGTCAAAATTTCATGACATTCTGACAATTAGTTTGTAGGTTACAGTGGTTTTAGCGACTCCAGTTTTGTAATTTTCAAAACAATGGATAAAAAAGAATTTCGTGTGTTGATTAAACATTGTTTTTTGATGGGGAAAAATACTGTTGAAGCCAAACAGTGGCTTGATAAGCGTTATGGAGACTCTGCAACAGGGAAATCAACTATTATTGACTTTCATGCTGAATTTAAACGCGGTCGCACAAACACTGATGATGCTGAACGCTCTGGTCGCCCAAAATCGGCAGTTGTTCCGGAAAACATGAAAAAAGTCCACAAAATAGTTTTGAATGACCGTAAAGTGAAGTTGCGTGAGATAGCTGACATCTTAAAGATATCAGGAGGTAGTGTGTTTATAATTTTACACGAAAATTTGATCATGCGTAAGTTGCTTTCGAAGTGGGTGCCGCGTTTGCTCACACCGGACCAAAAACAACAACGCGTCGACGATTCAGAGCGCTGTTTAGAGCTGTTCAAGCGAGAAAAGAAGGATTTCTTGCGTCGGTATGTGACAATGAATCGATTACTACACACCTGAATCAAAAAGATCGTCAGCTGAGTGGACAGCAGCCTGTGAAAGTCGTCCAAAGCAACCAAAAACCCAAAAGTCAGCTGGCAAGGTAATGGCATCCGTATTTTGGGACGCGCATGGTATTTTGTTCATCTACTATCTTGAGAAAGGTAAAACTATCAATAGCGAATATTACATGGCATTATTGGATCGATTAAGTGTAGAAATCAAGAAAAAAAGGCCTCACATGTAAAAGAAAAAAGTGCTGTTCCACCAAGACAATGCCCCGTATCACAAGTCGATGAAAACGATGGTTGAATTATATGAATTACGCTTCGAATTGCTTCCTCACCCACCGTACTCTCCAGATCTGCCCCCCAGGGACTACTGGCTTTTTGCAGACATCAAAAAGATGCTCCAGGGATTTGGCTCAAATGAAAAAGCGGTTGCCAAAACTGAGGCCTATTTTGAGAGCAAAGACAAGTCGTTCTACAAAAAAGGCATCGAAAAGTTAGAGGAGCGTTGGAATGAATGTATCACTCTTGAAGGAGAGTATGTTGATGAATAAAGGCGAATTTCTAAAAAAAAAAATTGTTTTTCTTAGTTAGACCAGAGACTTATTGAGTTTGATATATACAATAAGTTTAATAAATATCCGAATATTTGAGGGTAATTGTATATTTGTTAAAAATTACTCCTCTGGAAAGCAAAATACTCCTTCAAACCAAGTCAGGGGGTATTTTTACTCTTCTGGAAAAATTCTAGCTCGATATCTGCCCGGGGGTTTATCGGAGCCGAGGCTCTTTGTTCTGTCTATTACAACTTACTGCAATCTCATTTGGTGCAGTTTTCTAGAGTCAAAGAAAATTTAACATTGTTAATGCATTAAAAGAAATCATTTATTATATAAAATAGTCTTTTGAAACATTAGCGGTACATATGGATAGTAAGCCAAAATATTCTATTTTTAATTTATCCCAATAACATACTTTGTGGTGCAATAGAATAATGCTCGTCTTGGGTATAACCAAAGGCTGTCCAGTCCAAATGGCTGCCGTTGAAAAAAAAATGATCCAATACCTGTCGAGCTATAAATAAAATAAAATGAAAATTTAGATTTAAAATAGCAAAATTAGTGCCAATATGAAATCCACACCGAAAAATTATTTCAATTTCTATGTACACTACCCCCACATAGAAAATGCAACCCCATGAAGCTTTCGCAGTATAATTATGCAAATTGCGAGATAAGCGAAGCTGGCCGGTGTATACAAATGATCTGAAATGCAGGTAGGTCACGTGATTAGAGCGCTGAATAAAAGGAATAAAAACGGCAGATGAGCCAACAGTTGTTACTGTCTGTAAACACATTTTCCGAGCCCTTCTTCATTTCAGAAGATACGTGTTGTTGAAAAGATGCCTGGCCGACGATGCCGAAGTCCGTTTCAGCATTTCGGATGATCGTGGGAGAAGATTCATTTTAAGTTTACGTACGATTGGGCGATCGCACTGGTATGTCGCGGCTGAAACACGCGTAGATGCGTCCACTGTGCAAAGGGTTGAGAAGATGAATTGAAGAAAGGCATGTGAATCGCCGCAGTGGTACAGGCCCATCCAGACGTACTTCAGCATGCGTTGATCTACGCATTCGAAGGCATGCGGTGGCAACCCCATAGACGAGAGTGTCGGAATTCTGCAGGATTTGCAGGGACATTCCAATATCAGCGAGAACAGTTTCCCGACGATTGGACGAAAGCTGCTTGCACTCAAACCGTCCTTTACGAAGACCTTTAAGAAGACCATTGACGACAAGACACCGACGTGAGAGATCGCAATGGTATTGGGTCCGAGCCTCTTGGACAACTGAATGGGACAGAGTGTTCAGCGACGAGTCTCGGTTCTGTTTGTCGAATGACAATTGCCGTGTGAGAGTCTAGAGGCGATGGGGAAGCAGACCCAATCCTTCTGTGACAGTTGAACGCCCTACTGCTCGACAACACGGCATCAGGTTTTGGGGTGCCATCGGCTTCGATAACCGCTCACCTCTGATTCGTATCAGAGGTACAATAACGGCACGACGATATGTGGATGAAGTGGTGCGGCCAGTTGCACTTCTCTACCTTTAGCGGTTGCAAAATGCTATTTTTCAACAAGATAACGCGTGACCGCACACTGCAATCATCAGCAGACAAGCCTTGCAAGGTATCCAGTTGCTTTCTTGGCCTCAGCTGTCTCCAGATCTTTCATCGAGCATGTATGGGACGTGATTGACCGTCCTTTAACTGCCCTACAGCCTCAAACAGAGGACGACCTGTGGATGATGTTTGAACGCTTACAACCATCCATCTCTCAGGAAACTATCAGCACGATCATTACATCTGTTCCTCTAAGGTTTGCTGCTTGTATCCCCGCAAGAGGTGGTCCTACTGCCTACTGATCAGCCTGTCTATTCCATTACTGCATTGCATTATCCTTCTGGAATTAACATAACTTATTTTATATATGCCATCTCTGCCTGTCTGTCCTTACCATCACACTTTATTCGCTCCTTCATGGTGTTGCATTTTCTGTGTCGGGTAGTTTCCTTTTCCCTCTTTCACATTTATTCTAAACAAACATTATTTTAAGACCCCAAGAAAACTCCGAATGTAAAAAACGGGATTGGGCAATTATGGGCGTGCGGCCATATAATATACCACTGATACATATCCTGACAATTCGCTGTTAAATCTTGTCGATGTTTTATAAACAATGCTTAACTTGTGTAATTGCACATCATTGTCAGTATTTTCAAATCGTTTAATGTTTTTATAGAAGACTGGGCGGCTGTAACCCTTGCCTGGGATCCTAAAGAAAAGAACAAGGTCCACTTAACCAGTTTTAGTGGGGATATGTAAATAAAAAATCTGATGTGGGCAACACATGGCTTTACTTATATAATGCAAAGGATTTACTACTTTTACAGTTAAAAAAATGTTATTCTTATAATAGATACTTATATTCTTTCCAATATATTGAATTTTCTTCAATGAGTCATCATTTTCATTGATTTAGCGTAATTTTTATCAATTTAGCGAGATGTCTGTTAATTTGGCAACAATTAAAAATTCGCCAAGTTGGCGACATTCCTTCAAATTCGTCGCCAAAATCTCGCCAAGCGTTATGAACGGAGAAATAAGTTATTCTTACAGCAGATAAATGACTATTGGCCTTCAAATACAAAAGTATTACTCAAAGAATTTTTTTCATGAATGGAACGAGCTAGATTCGCGAGAATAATGTAGTACATGCGGACCTTTACTTCCATTCAAGGCCTTTGTCCTATTTAAGGAGGAAACACCTTTACGGGTAGTCATTCCTATTACTGGCTGCCATTTTTTGAATTTCATGGCGGGGTTGCCTGATTTGGAAATTTATCGCCAACTTGGCAATTTTTATGATGTACTAAAATATCTCGAAATAACGAATAATTTTGGAAATGCACGAGCCCCTTCTGGAAGTTTTTACGGAGCGTATATAAAAGGAGTCATCGCTCTGGAGAGCAGTTGACGTGATACGCGCAAAGTGAGTTGTAAGACACGCCAGCGTCTTGAGAATAGCATCTGCTATTCTATGAATTAGTTGAGCATTTAATTGTTATTTTATTGTGTCTAACAGTTATTTAGCGATCGATCCATTTCACCGAACAAGAAGGGCGCCTGTTGCGCTGAACATATTTTTGGTGTAATAATATATAGGAACATATATTTGGAGCACATTTTGTCAAAGAATATGAAAGGGTGCCCTGAAATTATTTGCTCCAGGGCGCCAAAAGCGTATACTTACGCCACTGCTCCCGGCTGAAATAATTATATCCCCTGCAAAATATATATATTTTTACTTCCCCTGCAATACATGGTAATGTATAGGGAAAGTATTGGAATCATGTCGAAAATCGCAACTCGAGTTTTCGACGGATCTATACGTTTCGAGACCTCTAGAATACGAAAAAACTATTTTTAGCGTGACGTCTGTCTGTGTGTCTGTCTGTCTGTGTGTCTGTGTGTCTGTCTGTGCAGATTTTGTATCCACTCTAACTAAAAAATTAATCGACCGAATTTCACAAAATTTGGAAGGTAAGTTACTTGTGAGCGAGTCTGGTGCTGATTAGTTTTGGGTACGATTCGGGATAAAAGAACCCGCCCTTTTTGCGAAATGGCCCGCAAAAGCTTGTATCCACTCTAACTGAAAAACTAATGGGCCGAATTTCACAAAATTCGGTAGATGAGTCACTTGTGGGTTACCCTGGTGCTGATTAGATTTTGGTATGATTCGGGAAAAAATGACCTGCCTTTTTTTTCAAAATGGCCCGCAAAAATCGTCCAAATCTAAACTAAAGAACTGGGTATACTCAAATATATCCATTAAATGCTGATTTAATACGTAATTTTTAAAGACAAAAAGAATAAGACCAACCCCATTACACTAGGACTAGCCGTTCTCGAGATATTTTAGTTTTTCGTACTTTCCCTGCGCCACCTTTGAAAATAATTCCGGTTACCGAATAAGAACGAAAATTGAATTAAAAGTGAAATAAATTGAATTAAAATAAAGAGAACGTTAATATAAGGGAAAGTCATGCAGGGAAAGTCATGTGCTGCTCACATCAGATTTTTTCTTTTTGTACACGCTCTCATAATTTTCATTTGTCTTCATTTTTAATACGTTTTAAATTTTGACTTGCTCCGATATGTTGTTCTTGTTTAAATGTTCTTGTTTAAATTTGTTCTTGTTGTTTTTTTCTTTTAACCAGTGCAAAGATGTTCGGAGTCTGAAAGTCACCCTAGTACGATTAGCACCGATTTAGGGGCTCTGGGAACGCCGATTTCAAATCGCAACCACGTAGAAAGCTAACCTGGAGAATAAAAATAGCAGCAGGTGGCTAACCTAGAGAGCCTTGATAGGGATATCTATCAAAGCTATCTAGGCTACCCGATGTAAAACACAGCAGGAGGAGATCAACTTATAAGTCATCTAATCGTGCATAGTTCACTTAGATAATCAGAGCTTGCAATTTCGTCCCAGTAACTCAGCGGTAGAGCATCGGCTGTTCAGTTCGATCCAGGGTTCGATTCCCGGTTGGAGCAGCAAGGTTCTTTACAGTGGTGCCCGAACAAATGTAGGTTAGTGCAAAGATGTTGAAGGTCTGAAGACCCCGAACCGTGCTACTCACATAGTGGGTTTAGAGTATAGTCCGGCTCCCATGAGCAAGCTAGCTGGCCGGAAAGGATACCTCCTGCACTCAGGAGGCACCTAAGGTCTATTATCCCGCCAAACAAACATTTATTTAGATCTAAAAGGATAGCAATTGATGAAAAATAGTGTGATTAAAGAGACAGTTTTACATTATATTTGAACATGACAAGTACGTCCATTTTTCAAAAATGGGAAAAGGGTTATTGCGAATATAGGTAAAAAGATCATTGAAAAATAAAATTTAGAGTGAGGTATAATAACATAATGAAAAATCTGATGTGGGCAGCACATGACTTTCCCTGCAAACTTATATCCACGTTCTATTTATTTCAATTAAATGTAATTCACTTTTAATTCAATTTTCGTTCTCATTTGATAACTGGACTTATTTTCAAAGGTGGGGTGGAAAAATACGAAAAAAACTAATATATCTCGAGAACGGCTAGTCCTAATGTAATGGGGTTGGTCTTATTCTTTTCTTCGTTAAAAATTACGCATTAAACAAGGATTTAATGGATATATTTGAGCATACGTAGCTTTTTAGTTTAGATTTTGGCAATTTTTGCGGGCCATTCTACAAAAAAAGGCAGGTTATTTTTTTCTGAATCGTACCAAAATCTAGTCAGCACCAGGGTGACCTATACGTGACTCATCTACCGAATTTTGTGAAATTCGGTCCATTAGTTTTTCAGCTAGAGTGGATACAAGCTTTTGCGGGCCATTTTGCAAAAAAAGGCGGGTTCTTTTATTCCGAATCGTACCCAAAACTAATCAGCACCAGCCCCGCCTACGTGACTTACCTACAAAATCTTGTGAAATTCGGTCCATTAGTATTTTAGTTAGAGTGGATACAAAATCTGCACAGACAGACAGACACACAGACAGACAGACAGACACACACACAGACGTCACGCTAAAAATGGTTTTTTCGTATTCTAGAGGTCTTGAAACGTGTAGATCCGTCGAAAACTCGAGTTGCGATTTTCGGCATGATTCCAATACTTTCCCTATACATTACCATGTATTGCAGGGAAAGTAAAAATCTGATGTGGGCAGCACATGACTTTCCCTGCAGACTTATATCCACGTTCTATTTATTTCAATTAAATGTAATTCACTTTTAATTCAATTTTCGTTCTCATTTGAAAACTGGACTTATTTTCAAAGGTGGGGTGGAAAAATACGACAAAAACTAATATATCTCGAGAACGGCTAGTCCTAGTGTAATGGGGTTGGTCTTATTCTTTTCTTCGTTAAAAGTTACGCACTAAACAAGCATTTAATGGATATATTTGAGCGTAGCTCTTTAGTTTAGATTTTGGAAATTTTTGCGGGCCATTCTACAAAAAAAGGCAGGTTATTATTTTCTGAATCATACCAAAATCTAATCAGCACCAGGGTGACCCATAAGTGACTTATCTACCGAATTTTGTGAAATTCGGTTCATTAGTTTTTCAGCTAGAGTGGATACAAGCTTTTGCGGGCCATTTCGCAAAAAAAGGCGGGTTTTTTTATTCCGAATCGTACCCAAAACTAATCAGCACCAGCCCCGCCCACAAGTGACTTACCTACAAAATTTTGTGAAATTCGGTCCATTAGTTTTTTAGTTAGAGTGGATACAAAATCTGCACAGACAGACAGACAGACAGACAGACACACACACAGACGTCACGCTAAAAATGGTTTTTTCGTATTCTAGAGGTCTTGAAACGTGTAGATCCGTCGAAAACTCGAGTTGTGATTTTCGGCATGATTCCAATACTTTCCCTATACATTACCATGTATTGCAGGGAAAGTAAAAATAGATTAAAATTAAAGAAAATAATAAAATTTTATAAGTAAAATTTAGAAAATATATAAAAAGAAAATATATGAAAAGGGAAAAAAATTAGGCACATGAAAAACAAAACAGAAATTCAGAATAAAATTTAGAAAAGAAAAATTAGAGAAAATACAAATAAAAAGGATCAAAAGAAGAAGATGGAACCGAGAAAATAAGAACAGTTAACATAGCTTTTATATATATATATAGAAATAGTTTATAGATATAATCTGTCTATTTCTTCAGAAACATACATTTTTGTGTTTGCTTCTACAAAAAACTTGGGCATGAGTACGATTTTTGTGGAAGTGAACAATTCATGATTTAGGTTTAGAGCCTTGTCCTCGTGTATAGCGTTTGTGCTTGATTTCGTTTGTTATTCTTTTTTCGATTCCTTACCTTTGAATTTTGATACTTTTCATTGACTTATTGATTCGATATTTAATTTACTTATTTGTTTTTTATTTTTTTGCATTTGCTTGAGGATTTGTTGATTTATACTTTTATTTCGTAAGCCTGTTAGATATTTGAATTTATATATATATATATATATATATATATATATATATATATATATATATATAAACAGAAAATATGTAGGGAACACAATAAGTTCATATAAGTTAATAAGAATGAAATAAAGGGATTCATTGATTAAAATTAATTGAGAGCAGAATCTACTTATAAGCTTAGGTCACTTTATTAGAAATTTCCGTGGCAACAAGAATACAGTTTTTAATTTTATCTACTGAAGAGGGATTTGAATGAACTTTGGAGAACCAAATTGGTTTATTAGAGGGGGGGGGGGGAGTTGCAGTGATGAAAATTTTTAGAAAAAGGACAATCGAAAATGTAATAATCAACGTCACCGAATTTATTGCAAATACAGTTAGAGGTAGATTTAATTTTGAAAAAGTGTAGGTAATCAAGAAATTGGCCATGACCAGTAAGAAAGTAAATGAGGCATTTATTAAAAATTTGTAAATTAGGATTCACGATAGGGAGGTAAGACAGGATTCTAGCCGGATCACCAGTCCTGGTGGAAATATAACCATTAAGATAATTTTGCCAAAGATTAAGGATATGAGATTTACAAAATTTTGAGAGGAACGAGTAAGGAAAGGGAATAAACCAGAGATAGCAATTTTGGCATGGTAATCAGCAATTTCATTTCCAGATATATTATTTGGACCCAAGAAATATTGACAAGGTTTTTGGAAAAGGAGAGCTTTGGATTTAATGGAATTAAGATAATTAAATTCATTTTTTATTGAGTTAAGAGCTTGAATGGAAGAGAGGCTATCGAAATAAATGTTACACAGGGGTATTATTAGAAGAAGCCCAATCAATAGCAAAGGAAATAGCGGTAAGTTCGGCTTGAAATACTGTATTCCTGTTGTACTAGTATGGATTCAGTGGACTCTGAAAGTGATTGAGATGGAGATTGAGCGCTGATTTCAAATGGAGACCATAACGACCAAGCAGGATACTGGGTAAAAATAGTAGTAGCAGGAGGATAACCTGAGGTAAAAATAGCAGGAGGAGGTTGTCAGTTAGATTGTCAGTTGCCCGCCAATCTGGCATTAGAGGGTGGAGAATGCAGAATCCATTTCGACGATAAGAGCTTACAATTCCGTCCGAGTAGGTCAGCATTATAGAGTCGACTGGCCTGTACGAAGATCTGAGGGTGGGTTCCCGGTTGGGACAGTCTTTACGATATAACTGTCAAGTGTTTATATTTGCCGTAACACTCCGATTTCAGAGATACCTCGACCATAGACGCTATTCCCGTTAAAAAATGTTGAACACTTGAAATTTAACATTGAAACTTAATTTTGAAAAATTTCGAAAAATTGAAATTTTAAAAAACTTCAATTTTTGAAAAACACCTGAAATTTAATTTTGAAAAAAGTTGAACACCTGGAATTTTCAGCAAGCGCTACCGGACGTTATTCCCCTCAACAAGAAGTTGAACACCTGAAATTTTCTAAATTATTCTGACAAAACAGGAATCAATTCAAAATCGAGCCCACATTCAATTCAGTACAGCTCAATATGTGTGCATCAGAGTGCTCTTAATTCAATCAAACGTGTAGCGCAGGTGTCGGGCCAGCAATGGCTGTGCGTCAAAGCCACCCCCACCCCTTTTGCGTGAATTTTAAAATTACTACGCGGGCTCTTTCTCGCAGAAACATTGCGAATTCGCGCACAAAGATGGCACCGCCGCCATTGTTCAGAAATGATAAAGGTGGCATTCTGGGGAAACGTCAGAAAGGAGGGGTACACTGCTTTTTGAAATTCAAGTTTTATTTTATTTATCCGGTCATGAATTGAGTAATGAAATCTACAATAGCTCTAGTCCGAAGGAGCCGGAATGGTTTTGCGTGAATGACATATTTCTTTGTGTGTGATTTGTCTTCTGTAGGCATTTTATAAACATTTCGAAATATTAAAATATCTAAATTAGAACCCGCCTTTTCAAAATATCAAAATATATAATTTATTACAGCCGTCTCTGTAATCCTACGTATATCGGACCAGGTGGTGTCGGAATGCTGTATTTTGAATACAAAAAATCTGATGTGGGCAGTATATGACTTTCCCTGCAGAGTTATATCCACGTTATATTTATTTTAATTAAAGTTAATTCACATTTAATTCAATTTTCCTTCTCATTTGGTAACTGGGCTTATTTTCAAAGGTGTCAGAAACGCCCTAGAAATTTACCCAACTTCACACGTTTCAATATGTACGAAAATAATTACAACTGCTTTTCAGGAACCAGAAACTTAACTTCAAAACTTAACATTCGTACAGCCAACGTCAACTCGTAAACAAAACCGCTCGTTCATCTGACCACGTCTACAGAAACCCAAGAGTGTTGCCATAGCATTATTACAAAACTAAAATAAACAAATTCACAAGAAATGCAAATTTAAACATAAAACTTGAATAACGAAATCAATGTGTGTTACTTAACATTCTCCCACCTTTTGATTTAAACATTATAATCAAAACTTACAATAAATTAAAGATAAATTAACATTTAAATGGAAATTAAACTTTTCTACATTTATCTAAACCTAGATGGGAGTCTAATTGTTCTGCCACTTCTAGTAACAACAGTTTTTCGTTGAGCAGAGGGTGAAGTGTCCACAGCCCTTTTCTCACTAGCTACAGTATCAGTTTCTGGTTCTCGGGATGGACATTCAATTTCAAGAGGGAAAATTCTCTGAACTGGTCGAATTAGTTCCCCCGTTGCTGTCTTTAATTTCACAACTCTGTTGCTGCCATCTTTTCCGGGATAAACTTCAGTTATTTTTGCCATTGGCCAGAAAGTTCTTTTCTTATTCTCGCATTCAATGAGAACTATATCTCCAATTTTGACATTCAGCATTTTCATTTTTCCCCTATGTTGCACTAATTGGCCAAGATACTCTACTCTAAATCTTTTCCTTAGCTGATCCTTTAATGTCTGCTGATATCTCAGTCTTTTTGTGAGATCCACTTTGTCCAAAAGGTCCAAGTCTGGCACTCCCACCGTCTGCATGTCCTGCAAAAACATAGCCGGAGTCAAAGGAGTTAGGTTTTCAGGATCTTCGGAAATGTAAGTCAGTGGTCTGGCATTAATTATTGCTTCGCAATCGCAGAGAATGCTCATCATTTCTTCATAGTCTAAAGAAGCTGTTCCCAAGACCCGTCTCAACAGTCTCTTAACCATCTGCACAAGACGTTCTCAAAACCCTCCCCACCAAGCAGCGGAGGGTGGATTGAACTTCCAAGTAATTCTTTTGACTGCTGTTTCTATTTCAATGGTTTTCCAATCAATTTTTTGTAGAAGATTATCAGCTCCGACAAAATTACTTCCATTATCACTATAGATGGTATTAGGTCTTCCACGACGTGCTATGAACCGTCTGAAACTGAGCAGAAAAACTTTAGTAGATAATGATGTTATGAGCTCCAAATGAATAGCCCTATAAACAGCACACGTATAAAGAACAACCCAACTTTTCACACCTCCCCTCAATATGAGGGGTCCAGCCAGATCTACTCCAGTAATTTCAAAAACTGACGCTTGTCTCACTCTGTCTTCTGGAAGAGGAACTGGAGTTGTTTGTATACATTTTGCATTGTGTCTCTTGCATCTAATGCATTTCGAAATTACACGGCGTACTGTTCTCCTTCCATTAAGTATCCAGAATTTTTCACGCAAATCTGACAATAAGGAATGTAATCCGGCATGAAGTTTGGTTGCATGGTGTTCTTGGATGATAAGTTCTACCAATTTATGTTCGCTTGGCAGTAGTATTGGGTACTTGAAATTGTCTTCATCTTTACGTTCTGTCAACTTTGTTTCCACTCGAATTAAACCATCACGGTCTTTCAACAGACACAAGGATTTCAAACTATTTAACCGTTCCTTGGTAAAGGTGTCTCTTTGAACAGTTTTGATAATTGCCTTTTCAGCTTTATTCAACTCATCAGCAGATAATTCTCCAGTGTTTCGATCATGAATGTTCTTTCGAGCATTCTGAAGAATTCTCAAAATCCATCCTACCATTCTTATAATTTTTGTATACTTTGAAAAATATGATAGAAACCATGTCTCTTTAAACGTTTTACTCAACAGAACCGCAGAGATATTTTTTCTTTCTTGCAGCACGTCTATTTCATTAACCGTGCATTCAGAGCGGGGCCAATCCTTTTCATTCTCTTTCAGCCATGGAGGTCCCTCCCACCATCGGGATTCAATTAATTTCTTCACTGAGCATCCTCTGGAGGGCAGATCAGCAGGATTATTTTGGCTATTAACATGTCTCCAATTTTCAATATTAGATAATTTCTGGATTTCATTTACTCTATTTTTGACAAATACTCCCCACTGCTCATTTCTTTTAATCCAGTGTAGGGCAGTAGAAGAATCCGTCCAGAAATATTCCCTAACAGAATCAAATTTCAAACTTCTCTTCACAAAGTCTGCTAGACGTGCACCAATACAACAAGCTAAAAGTTCTAGTCTTGGAATAGAAATGGGTTTTAATGGTGCAACTCTTGATTTTGCCATGAGTAGCTGCACGGAAATATTAGTATAAGTTTCACATCGCACATATACAACAGCTGCATATGAAATCCCAGATGCATCACAAAACACATGTAGACTCAATGTTGAGTTATCATTGATAAAAGCATGTCTAGGAATCCTCACGATATTAAGCATTTGTAGTTCAGCGATCCATTTCAAAAAGTTATGTGAAACATCTTTCGGTACTTCAGCATCCCAACTCAATTTAGATTTCCAACTATTTTGTAATAACAACTTAGGATACAATGTAACTGGACAAGTGAAACCTATGGGGTCAAATAGTCTTTGTGCAATAGATAAAATAGTTCTTCTACTGATGGTCCCTTCAGGTTTGCTTATCGCTGCGATGTCACAGAATAATACATCTTCTTGTTTGTCCCATAACAATCCCAAGACTGTTGACGGATTAGATTTGACACAAGTATCCGTTATTTCGGTATGTTCCCAGTCTCTTAATTCAAATTTTCCTTCCGCCATCACCTCGGTGGATATTTGAACAAATTCTTGCAATTCCACTTCAGAGTCTACAGAACACACACAATTATCAACATAAAATGCTGATTTAAGTTTCTGTGCTACCTTATGTTGAGCTGAAGATGAATATTTGTCCAAATGGTGTTGTATCACTGCTCCAAGAAGAAAAGGACTACAGTTTAATCCAAAGACTACTCTGCAATGTTGAAAAATCTTTATAGCATTCTGGCTTTCACCTTGCCACCAAAGAAATTTTAAAAATTCTTGATCACTTTTAACAACAGATATTTGCAAGAAAGCCTTCTTTATGTCCGAAATAACGCCGATTTTTTTCTCTCGAAACTTCAAAAGTATTGTGGGAATCAGTTCCAATAGATTTGGTCCCTTCGCTAAACATTCATTTAAGGAATAAGATCCTTTCTGTTTACAGGATGCATCAAAGACAGGTCTAACATTAGTCGATGAATTGCATTTAAATACTCCTCGATGAGGTAAAAAATGACCACTATTCTCTGAACTTTCTGTGATTATTCCTTCTTGGCACCACTCATGGAAAACAGCATTGTAGCTTTCAAACTTTCCTTCTTTCATGAGTTTCGATGTTGTGGAATTCAATCTCTTCTCAGCTATTTCTCTGTTAGTTGGTAATTCTCCTTTAGTATGCATCCAAGGAAGACTAACTTGATATCTTCCGTCTTCATTAATTCTAACTGTTTTCTTGAAATGATCCGAAACAGCTGTTTCTACTTCGTCTTTGCTTTGATGTTCACATGGTTCAGTGATTCCAATAGCTTCTAACTTCCATAAATCAGGAACATTATTACTATTAATCGAAAGTGAAGTTAAAACCGAACCATAATTGCTATACTTTGAATCCTCTTGCGACTTTCCCATTACAACCCATCCTAGATGAGTTTGCACAGCGACCAGTCCACACTTTAGCTGATGAACGCGTCCTGTGTAAAGTTGACCAGCGAAATCGGCTCCAATAAGTATTTCAATAGGTGGCTGATTGCTTCCTATATCCGTGAGCTGGATTCCCTTTTGTCTCATTTCTTCCAACCATAATCCAGTCTTGAGTCTTGGTATTGAACCACATATAACAGGTTGGTCTAACACTTTAATTTCACAGCAATAGTTATTAACTGAACTATTCAAAATTACATTGTAGCACTTGTGCTCTCTCCTAGAGGTGATTCCTCCAAACACGACTTGTGTTAATATATCAGTATTCACAGGATTAAATCCCATCTGCTTTGCAGTACTTTCTAGAATATAAGAACGCTGAGAACCTGTATCAATCAGTGCCCTAACTTTTCTGTCTTTTCCGTGAGCTTTAAGAACCACAAGCAGTGTTTGCAATAGTACTTCAGAGTGGCCTTGGCTGGATAAAGTAATATTCTGATCCCCACCTTCTTTGAACTCTGTAACTAAAGCCCTCTTATTATTGGTTAGTTCAGGACACATAACTACCCAGTGCCTTTTGGAACAAATTATACACCGAACATGTGATTTGCACTGTTTAGAACGATGTCCAATCCGTAAACAAGTGAAGCATCCCTTCTTTCTTTTTAAAATATCGTGCTTCTCTTCTAGAGAAAGTTTTTGAGCTTTGAAGCATTCTTTACTTTCATGAAATTTTCCGCAAAATACACAAATGGACTTTTCACATGAATTTATCCCTAAAAATAAATCAGTAGCAGTCGGTAAATTCCTACCCGTTTCCTTACAAATTTCCTTTCGACTACTTTTCTCATTTTGCTTGAAACCAGCTTTAGCAAGCGAGATACGCTCTTCACCTTCTACTTCAGTTCTTAGGAACAATAACAGGTTTTTCAACTTATCAATGTAAGTATCACTTTCTTCACCTTTTGCCGCCACCGGATTTCTTAACCAGACTCGTAGTATTTCTTCCGGTATGCAAGATTCAACAAGGGGAAAAAGCATTGCTGCGTATTTGTCAGAAGTCATACCAATTGATTCAAGAGACCTTAAATGCGATTCTAACTTATCATACAATTGAGCTGTATTTGCTTTGGATTTTGAAGACACTGCATTTTTAATCACCAGTCCAAGCAATTCCCTGACATAGAACTCTATGAGTAGCTCTTCCCTTCCAAATCTATTTTTAAGGCTTTCAACAGCTTTTGAATAATTTTCTGCAGTAGGAGGGAAGCTGTCTACTATTTCTTTTGCTCTTGTGCCAACGATCATAGACTGAATTAAATATTGAAATTTATCTTCTTCTTCCATCAATTTATCTTCATGGATTCTCTTGAATTGACTCCAAAATGCTAGCCAATCTTTTATTTCACCCCCAAATTTCACAAATTCAATTTTAGGAAGCTTCAGTTTCGTTTTTTCTTGAACATGGGAAAAACTCGCACTTCGTTTGGTTGCGGTTTTATTTAAATGCATTTCGACGCCAACCCTAGCAGTAACCATTTTTCCGCGATATTCTTCTATTACCCCATATTCAGTTTCATATTCTTCCACTTTTGACTCATCGGCAAGCAAAGCGTTACAGATTTCGTCGTCGATCTCTGCTAAATTCATCATTAATCTGTCCATATTTGCCAAATGTGTTTGAATAATTTTATCGTCTGGTTCCTCATCAATTAAAGCCGCTGTCAAAATGTTATACGACTTTGTAAAAGACGCTCGAATCGGCTTTCGCTTTCTTATGAGCAGTTCCATTATGAAAATGTGACAGCGACAGGTTTAGTTAAAACAAAATTCCAAACGAAACTAACCTTTCTATCTTCACAGTCACGTCCGGGTCACCAAATGTCAGAAACGCCCTAGAAATTTACCCAACTTCACACGTTTCAATATGTACGAAAATAATTACAACTGCTTTTCAGGAACCAGAAACTTTACTTCAAAACTTAACATTCGTACAGCCAACGTCAACTCGTAAACAAAACCGCTCGTTCATCTGACCACGTCTACAGAAACCCAAGAGTGTTGCCATAGCATTATTACAAAACTAAAATAAACAAATTCACAAGAAATGCAAATTTAAATATAAAACTTGAATAACGAAATCAATGTGTGTTACTTAACAAAAGGTGGCGTAGAGAAAATACGAAAAAATCAAAATATCTCGAGAACGGCTAGTTCTAGTGTAATGGGGTTGGTCTTATTCTCTTCGTTAAAAATTACGTATAAAACAAGCATTTAATGGATATATTTGTGCATACGTAGTTTTTTATTTTAGATTTTGACGATTTTTGGAGGACATTTTGCAAAAAAAGGCAGGTTACTTTTTTCGAATCATACCAAAATCTAATCAGCAACAAAGTGGCCCACAAGCAACTTATCTACTGAATTTTGTAAAATTCGGTCGATTAATTTTTCAGCTAGAGTGGATACAGTCTTTTGCTGGCCATTTCGCAAAGAAAGGCGGGTTCTTTTATCCCGAATCGTACCCAAAACTAATCAGCCCCAGATTCGCCCACAAGTGACTTACCTACCAAATTTTATGAAATTCCGTCAATTAGTTTTTTAGTTAGATTGGATACAAAATCTGCACAGACAGACAAACACACAGACACACACACAGACGTCATGCTAAAAATAGTTTTTTTTTGTTTTCTAGAGGTCTCGAAACGTGTAGATCCGTCGAGAACTCGAGTTGCGATTTTCGGCATGATTCCAATACTTTCCCTATACATTACCATGTATTGCAGGGAAAGTAAAATACAACTACAAGAACAAATCACTCTGTTTGTTTATTTACACAACAAATTAGTAAAACTAACCACACAATGCATGGTACACAGCACCGAAAGAAGAACAAAATGTACAGCTGGTAGTTATCAAGGCCATATTCAATATCACTGAATTGCACAGAAACTTATCAATATTTTTTACTTTCCCTGCAATACATGGTAATGTATAGGGAAAGTATTGGAATCATGTTGAAAATCGCAACTCGAGTTTTCGACGGATCTACACGTTTCAAGACTTCCAGAATACGAAAAAACCATTTTTAGCGTGACGTCTGTGTGTCTGTCTGTCGGTGCAAATTTTGTATCCACTCTAACTAAAAAACTAATTTACCGAATTTCATAAAATTTGGTAGGTAAGTCACTTGTGGGCGAATCTGGGGCTGATTAGTTCTGGGTACGATTCGTGATAAAAGAACCCGCTTTTTTTGCGAAATGGCCCGCAAAAGCTTGTATCCACTCTAGCTAAAAATCTAATGGACCGAAATCCACAAAATTTGGAAGATAAATCGCCCTGGTGCTGATTAGATTTTGGTACGATTCGGAAAAAAGCAATCTGCCTCTTTTTGCAAAATGGCCCTCAAAAATCGACAAAATCTAAAATAGAAAACTACGTATGCTGAAACATATCCATTAAATGCTCGTTTTATACGTAATTTTTAACGAAGAAAAGAATAAAACCAACCTCATTACACTAGGACTAGCCGTTCTCGAGATATTTTAGTTTTTTTATATTTTTCCTTCGCCACCTTTGAAAAAAATCTGATGTGGGCAACACATGACTTTCCTTATATAACGTAATGAATTTACTACTTTTACAGTAAAAAAAATAGGTTTTTCTTATAGTAGATACTAATATTCTTTCCAAGATATTGAATTTTCGACAATTAGTCGTCATTTTCATTGATTTAGCGTCATTTTTATCCATTTGGCGAGATTTTCGTTAATTTGGCAACATTTCAAAAAACCGCCAAGTTGGCGACATTCCGCCAAATTCGTCGCCAAAATCTCGCCAAGCGTTATGGACGAAGAAATAAGTTATTCTTACAGCAGATAAATGACTATTGGCGTTCAAATGCAAAAGTATCTTTACTTAAAGTATCTTTTTTAACACTTTACAACAAAGTTGAAAAGTGTTTATGACTTTGTTCATTCTGTCTGTCTGTCTGTCTGTCTGTCTGTCTGTCTGTCCGTTAGCACGATAACTGCCGTAAAAATGAGTTTATCAAAATGAAATTTTAGTATGTTGTTCAGACGGTCTGTAGGACCTATGGGAATATAAATAAATAATATCACCCAATTAGTTTTTTATTGAACCCGGGTTGAAAAAATGAAATACATTGAACCCTATGGGACCTAATTTTTCAAACATTTTTTAAGTAAATTTAAAATTCACGAATTGCTTCGAAATTTTTAGGAAATATTCACATTATCCCATAGAATATATAAAAAAAAATTCAGTAAAATATGTTAAGTAGTTTTTTAATTAAAAAAATTATTTAATATAGGGAAAAAAGCAAATTCAATTAAATTCTGACTTTGGGATATCTTCCAGAAAGAAAAGAGAGAGATATTATATAATAAATATCTCTCCATTTGTTTAAACGTTTTGCATATGGGAGTGGCTTCATATTTTAAAATAAATTTGTTAGATAACAATTTTTCATTTTTTTTAAATTTTATATAACTCTTCATGATAAATTTAATTGATGGCATTTTAAATGCACTTTCCTACGTCCTAGAGAGTTAAAATTTGGTACACAGCTTAAATTTGTTGAACATTTTATTCGACAAAAATTTGATGGATCTTTAAATATAAGTCATACATTTTTTTCGAAATGGCCTGAAAATAATCCCCGTTCACTTCTATAAATCATTGGTGTAATATTGTTAAAAATTCTGATGTGGACAGCACATGTCTTTCCCTGCAGACTCATATTCGTTCTCTTTATTTATTCAATGATAATTTGAGTTTATCTGCACAACATAAGTATTTTAAATGACATTGAATTTACACGTTAAACTTAAATTTGGTTCTCATTTGATAGCTGGACTTATTGTCAAAGGTGGCGTAGCGAAAACGCGAAAAAACTAGAATATCTCAAGAACGGCTAGTCCTAGAGTAATGGGGTTAGTCTTATTCTTTTTGTTGTCAAAAATCACATATAAAATAGGAATTTAATTGATATAATTGAGCACACGTAGTCTTTTATTTTTATATATAACGATTTTTGCTGGCCATTTCGCAAAAATAGCCCGTTCCTTTTTCCCGAATCGTAGTAGAATAACCTACAAATGATTTATATACAAAATTTTGTTAAATTTGGTATATAAATCACTTGTAGGTTATTGAAATATTATACTCCAAATTTTGTTAAATTTGGTTCATTAGTTTTTAGCTAGAGTGGATAAAGGCAATTTCTGCGGCCATTTCGCAAAGAAGGCAGATTCTTTTATTACGAATCGTACTATAATCTAATGAACATCAGGATTTCCCACAAAAAACATACCTACCAAATTGTATGAAATTCGGTCCATTAGTTTTTCAATTAGAGTGGATGTAATATCCACACAGACACACAGAAACATACACAGATACACCCTTACACACACAGACGTCTTCCTAAAAGTAGTTTTTTCGTGTTCTAGAAGTCCCAAAACGTGTAGATACTTTGAAAATTCGAGTTCCGATCTTCGGCACGATTCCAATACTTTGAGTACATACACATACACATATATATTATCTGTGTATTATCTGTGTATCTAAATTCCGTGCCTATGCAATTACAATAGTTGTGATTTTAAATGATCCCTAAACTTTTATTATTTCTTCAAGGAAGCCTAATTTTAACATATGCAGAATGCAAATATCTCAAGCGATTGTAAGATGAATTACATAAGAATTGCTGAATTTTTTTCACACAAAATTATTTAGCTCTGGAGTCTGGAATACAAGTTATATGAATGAAATATTCATTGATTTTGCATAAAGAATCAGATGATTTATATTTCGATACAGTTTTAAATATTTAAGTATAATAAATTACTGTAGTACTGTGATAATGTAAAAGATATTACCACTGAATGAATCACATTTTAGAAATTTTTAAATGAAATTACATTTCAGTTGGAAAGTGTTTCATAATCAATGCTTATGCATGATTGATCTTTCTTGTTCATAAATGGAACGAGCTAGATCCACGAGAATGATGTTTCCAAATTTATCGCATGGTATTACATATGAAAATTGAACATGTTTCTCAATTGGAAATATTTTTTTATATGACTTTTTGATAATTTTTTTGAAAATTGTGCAATATCTCGAGAATGGTTCATGTTAGCATTCTAAAATTTATGTCAATCGCTTTCTAATGAAAAATTACATAAGAAATGTCTATTTACGTAACTTTATTAGCGGTTTTGATTTTTTGACGATTTTTTCCAAATTTCATTCGAAAATTTAGGGGGGTTCTGAACATTCGATTGCGTATAAAAACAATAGGCTTCCAGCGTTTGCAAATTGTGATTTTTGTACCAAGTTTCGTTCGAATCGGTCCATTCGTTCGTCAGGTATCGTCTCCACAGACTCACTGACACATACACATACACACACACGCACACACATAGACATCACTTCAAAAATGTTTGATTCGTGATCAGGGATGCTTAAAACGTGCTCTCCCGTCGAAAACTCGAATTTGAATTTCGATCCCGTTACAATACTTTCCTTATTACATTATGTATATAAGGAAAGTAATAAGTCCAGTTACCAAATGAGAACGAAAATTGAATTAAAAGTGAATTAAATTTAATTAAAATAAAGAGAACGTGTATATAAGTTTCAGGGAAAGTCATGTGCTGCCCGCATCAGATTTTTTTAAATATTTCCACCTTTCCAACCAAAGTTAAAATTGCATATTTACGTTTTCCAGATTAAGACATTTTAGTAACATGCACTAGTTTAAGCAAACACAAAATGTACCCTGTTTGAGTACTGTGTACAGTACGAGCAATGCACTTGATTCACAAATTAATTTATCGTATTAATCATGATAGTGATTGCTTTGTCCACCGCAAATGCACCAAACAACTAGCGACTAACAGTGCTGTACTGGCAACCGCTACAGTTATACATCGCATGCAAATTAACAGTCGCTGAGCTGTACATCATTCTCTCTGTCGGGCATACATCGACAAGTCACAACACGAAAATTTTAAGTACCTACCTGCAGGGCCGTAGCTAGGTAGGGGCCAGATGGGGATGAGCCCCCCTCCCAAAAGGTATACTCCCCCCCCCCCCTGATAAAAGTTTTAAAATTGTAGTAGTGATATGAAATATCATTAAACATGTCATCCAAATTTTGTATTAAAAAATTGCTTTATAAAAATTTAATAAATTATTTCGTTTCAACGATTTTTTAATTTAGCCAATTATATAATTATACAGAAGGTGAATTTATTTACATATTCAATTTAGGAATATTTAACTTTTATTAAAAATTAAGACAATAGTATTTATGATACTTTTGAATTATATTGCGGCGTTCACTGTTATACATTAGCTAATCAAAATCAGCTGATAAGTAGTTAAGAGTTAATATTGTGAATTAACTTGTATATACGGATAGAATTTCTTTTGAAATTATTAACAGCTTTTCTACTAGTGTAATGCTTATATTAAAAGCAATTGTAATTATTAATACTAATACTGATGTGTAGTAGCTATATGAATTTTCCTAATCAACTCTTAGCTTATAAATATAAATATGCAATTATTTATTTGTTAATAATTTATATAGATTGAAATATAATAAAATCTGATGTGGGCAGCACATGACTTTCCCTGCAGACGCGAATTCATTATCTCTATATTTCTTTAAGAACTCATTAAATTGAGTTTAATTGTACAAAATAACACAAAATTTTCATTTTTAATTCAATTTCTGCTTTTATTTGGTAATTGGACATTTTTCCAAAGGCGGCATAACAAAAATGCAAAAAATCTCAAATATCTCGAGAACGGTTAGTCCTAGAGTAATAGAGTTGTTCTTATTCTTTCCCTCGTCAAAACTTACGTATAAAACAAGTATTTAATTGATGCATTTGAACATACGTAGTCTTTTCTTTAGATATTGGCGATTTTTCCGTTCCATTTCGTAGAAAAAGGCAGGTTGTTCTTTTCCGAAAATCTAATCGGCATCATAGCATCCCACATAGTACCACAATCTACCAAATTTTGTAAAATTTCGTCAATGAATATTTTAGCTAGAGTGGATACATGAAATTTTTGAGGGCCATTTCGTAAAAAAAGGCGGATTCTTCTTCTCCGAATCGTACCAAATTCTCATCAGCACCAGAGTATCCAGCAAGTAACTTATCTACCAAATTTTATGAAATTTGGTCAATTTGTATTTTAGCTAGAGCGGATAAATGAAATTTTTACGGGCCATTTCGCAAAAAAAGGCGGGTTCTGTTTTTACGAATCGTACTAAAAACTAATCAGCACCAGGGTCACATTCAAGTGACTTACCAAATTTTATGAAATTCGGTCCATTAGTTTTTGAGTTAGAGTTGATACATACATTGCACAGACAGACAGACACACAGACATACATACAGACACACACACAAAGTCACGCTAAAAATAGTTTTTTCGTATTCTAGAGGTCACGAAACGTGTAGATCCGTCGAAAACTGACGTCACGCTGAAAATAGCGTTTCGTGTTCTAGAGGGCCCAAATCGTGTAGATCCGTTGAAAACTCGAGATGCGATTTTCGACATGATTGCAATACTTTCCCTATACATTACCATGTATTGCAATGAAAGTAATAATAACTATTACGGTCTATGAATGCTAATGATTAACAGTGTTTTTAGTGAGTCCCTCCTTCAAGTCTTTTGATCCCCCTTTGAATTTCAATCCAGTCCCTCTTGAATTTTGTTTCTGACTGCGGTCCTGCCGACCTGCCGAGTATCAGATTACTGGACGTGTCGAAAGTGCGAAGTGTCGGATTATACAGACTCTACTGTACACTATTTCAAAAACCAAGAAGCTTGTGTGAAATCCAATTATACAGGGTGATTAAAAAAAGATGTGCCAAACTTTACGAGGTGGTATTACACACCAAACCAAGCATTTTTCGTCATAGTTTACTGGATCGGAAATGAAATGTAAAGACGCCAGTGGGCGCTTATGGTGACACCGATGAGGTGAGGCGAAAACACAAAAATGACTCAGGAGTTAAAAAATGAAATTTAATAAACAATAATTACAGTAACGACACAAAGGGGCGCGACAGCCCAGTGGTTAGCGCACGGGAATTGCACTCGGACGATTCCCGTGACTTCCAAAACTGCATCCGTGTTCACGCGGAGTACGATCAAGTTAAACATGTGGGTCCGTAAGTCCTTCCGAGAGATTGGTGGTAGGGGAAGGAGGGTACGGTCCCTGTGGATCCCTGCTCCTCCCCCACTGGGTTCCGGTCTAAATTGGGTGGCACTTCCCGGTCGTCCAAACAGATATCTTATACCTTTCTGGTAGGTCGGACCATCTGGGTCGAGAAGAAGAAGTAACGGCTCAAGAGATCGACCGCCAAACTGAATGCACGTCTCACAGCAGCGATGGAGGGATTGGCGAACTCTCTCGAACAGACCAGGCATGTCGCGCACTTCGGCAGCAGCGGTAGAAATTCTGGCTACGACTTCCTCTTCAGATTCAAAGGGAATGTCATAGACGAAACTCTTGAGATATCCCCACAAAAGAAGTCAAGACACGACAGATCGGGCGAACGTGGTGGCCAAGCTATGGGACCACCTAGCCCAAGCCATCGGCCCTGTAATTCCCTTACGTTTCATTTCCGACCCGGTAAACTATGACGAAAAATGCTTGGTTTGGTGCGTACTACCACCTCGTAAAGTCTGGCCCTTCTTTTTTTAATCACCCTGTATATTCTTGTAAGGCTATAAGTATTTCATCGCTGTATATACCTCGATCATAGACTTCAAGTAAAAATATTCAATTAGGGAAGGGGGGTGTATCAAGAATAGGACGTACAACATGGACAAGTTTGATGTTCGCCTTTGTGACCTTGAACACCCTCCCCTTACCCTCCCCTCAGGGCCGTAGCTAGGCAGGGGCCAAGCCACCCAAGATGTATACTCAGCCCCCACCCCCACCCCCCCTGATAAAATATTAAAATTTCAGTAATGAAAAGAAATTTCAACAAACATATCATCCATATTTTACATAAAAAAATTATTTATGAGATTTTTTTAATAAATTACTTTGTTTTAAAGATTTTTTAAATTAGCTGAATTTATGGTTATACTGATGATCCATTTATTTACATATTTAATTTAAAAGTATTCAAAAATTTTAAAAATTAAGACAATAGTGTTTGAATACTTTTGTATTATTGATAGGTTCACTGATTTACATCATAGTGTTAAAATCAACTGACAGGTAGTTAGCAGTTAATATTAAGCGTTAACTTGTATTAACTTTCAGATTTTTTTCGGTTTTTTTAACAGCTTTGCTACTAGTTAATTCTTATATTAAAACCCATTATAATTATTATATATCATAGTATTGATGTATAGTAACAATATGGATTTTCCTAATTAACTTTTAGCTTACAAATATAAATATGCAGTTATTTGTTAATAATTTATATGGATTAAAGTATATAATAGAAACTATTATGGTTAAGAAATGCTAATGATTAACTGTGTTCTGGGTGAGCCCCTTCTTCAAAACTGTTGAGCCCCCCCCCCCTTGAATTTCGCTCCAGCCCCTCTTCAATTTCGCCTCTGGTTATGGCCTTGCCTCCCCTATGGACGCCCATAGTTGGCGGTATAAACTATACTTATACAACAACTCTGACGAGATTTGAGACTACATTGAATCTATAAACTTGCCTGGTGGCACATAAATATGTACTGGAACATCACATTTACCCGTTCTTAACACTTTACAACAAAGTTGAAAAGTGTTTATAACTTTGTTTATTCTGTCTGTCTGTCTGTCCGTTAGCACGATAACTGCCGTAAAAAAGACTTAATCAAAATGAAATTTTAGTATGTTGCTCAGACGATCTGTAGGACTTATGGGAATATAGATGAATAATATAACCCAATTAGTTTTGGATTGAACCCGGGTTGAAAAAATGAAATACATTGAACCCTATATGGGACCTAATTTTTCAAACATTTTTTAAGCGGATTTAAAATTCACAAATTGCTTCAAAAATTTTAGGTAATATTCAAATTGTTCCATAAAATATATAAAAAAAATTCAGCGAAATATATTCAGTAGTTTTTTAAATAAAAATTAAAATAATAATAAGACCTCTTATATGAAGCGATCACGTGACCATGATATGAAAAGATCATGTGACCCACTTCAAAATGATATATGGCATCCATCTTGTCTCAAAATCATGATTTTTAAAGTTCTTTTTAATTCATATTGAGTGTTGTATCCGTCCTAAAACCACTTTATTTTCGCTTAAATTCTGTGCATCTACATACTGAAACAACGCAATTACAATATATTTGAGTTTAAATACTCATCCAAATTTGATTATTTCTACAACGAAGCCTATTTTTCACCTATGTAAAATGTAAACAACAAAATATGTAGGATGAGTTGTATTGGAATTGCTGTATTTCTTTAACACAAAATCATTTAGTTCATGGAGTCTGCGTAGCTGATATGAATGAAATATTCATTGATTTTACAAAGAGAAGGACGATTTTTTTCGATGAAGTTTTACGCATAGAGTTTAATTACTTGTAGCTCCATGGTCTTAATTTTTAAATAAAATAAATTATTATATATATATATAGCATTGTGATGAATGACATGAATGCGGAAATTATTTATGAATGAAATGCTGCTTTTATAGAGAGAGCCAGGCGTGTTATTTTTCTATGACGTCATTTGAATGAATTTCAGTTGTTTTCGATGAAGCTTTCAAATATAATAAATTATTGTAGTATTATGATAATTCTAAAATTATTACCGAGGAATGTATCATATTTTAGAGATGTTTAAACCAGGCAATTTATATTTCAATGCCGTCATTTGAATGAAGTTTATTTTTTTCGATGAAGGTTTAAGTTTTCAAATATAATAAATTAATGTAGTATTGTGATAAGTTTTAAAATATTTCCGAGGAATATATTGCATTTTAGCCATGTTTAAATAAAATTGCATTGAAGTTGGAAAGTGTTTCATAATCAATGCTTTAAGCATGATTGATCTTTCTTGTTACTCTTGAAACCTCATTAATTACTCACCATTTTTAAAATCCTCACGTCCACCTAATTTAATTTTTTTTTTAAACAAAGAAAAATATCTCGCGCTTGTGCACCAATATATTTCATACATGAGGAAACCATGAAGGTATTCTTTGTATTATGTAGAGAAATTCATGTATTATGTAGTATTCTTTGTATTATGTTGAAAAATTCATGCGCTGTCCCCATCAGATTATTTTTATTTATTTATAGGTATAGCAGAAGATTATTTTATTTATTTTATAGTTTAAATTTTTTATATAATATTTTATTCCATTTGTAACGATAATAACAGAGTTATGCTTCTAATACCGAAATCGTCTGCTGGATATTCTTCTAGTCAAACAATTAAAATATATATATCATGGAGCTAAAAGTAAGGAGTTAAAACTTCATATTAAGAAAACACCAACATCGTTTGAGACAATCATCCAGGTGCCGCTGAGATAAGATAAGTAGTCCTGCATTGCATGTATTTTTATGGCGAAAGGCCTAACATATATATGCAAACTGCCAATTTTGTAAAAATAAATTATGAGGGCAATGTCAAGTTGAACTGAAACAATAAAGAATATTCCTAAGTATTCAAAGTTATTAATTTCCTTATATACATAATGTATAAAGAAAGTATTGTGACGGGGTCGAAAATTCGAATTCCAGTTTTCGACGAGAGAGCACGTTTTAAGCATCCCTGATCACGAATCAAACAGTTTTGAAGTGATGTCTATGTGTGTGTGTGTGAAAGTATGTGTGTGTGTGTGTCTGTCAGTGAGTCTGTGGAGACGATAACTGACGAACGAATAGACCGATTCGAACGAAATTCGGTACAACAATCACAATCCATAAACACTGGAAGACTATTGTTTGTATACGCAATCGAATGTTCAGAACCCCCCTAAATTTTCGAATGAAATTTTGAAAAAATCGTCAAACAATCAAAACCGCTAATAAAGTTACGCAAATAGACATTCCTTATGTAATTTTTCATTAGAAAACGATTGACATAAATTTTAGAACGCTAACATGAACCGTTCTCGAGATATTGTACATTTAAAAAAAAAATATCAAAAAGTCATATAAAATAAAATTAAAATATTTCCTATTGAGAAACATGTTCACTTTTCATATGTAATACCATGCGATAAATTGGGTGACATAATTCTCGTGGATCTAACTCGTTCCATTCATGAAAAAAGATACTTTAAGTAATACTTTTGTATTTGAACGCCAATAATCATTTATCTGCTATAAGAATAACTTATTTCTTCGTTCATAACGCTTGGCGAGATTTTGGCGACGAATTTGGAAGAATGACGCCAATTTGGCGACTTTTTAAATGTCTCTAAATTATCGAAAAACTCGATAAATGGGTAAAAATAACGCTAAATCATTGAAAATGGCGACTAATTGTCGAAAATTCAATATCTTGGAAAGAATATTAGTATCTACTATAAGAAAACCTATTTCTTTACTGCAAAAGTAGTAAATTCATTACATTATATAAGGAAAGTCATGTGTTGCCAACATAAGATTTCTTTCATTCTACTTACTTTTATTCGAAATATCTTCGAAACTATAGATATAACTAGCAAACGACAAAATTATGTAATAGGAAATTTAGTTTCTAAACATATATTTATTTAAAAAAAAAAAAGCTCCTATAGTTTTCGGGCATAATCGTCTTGTTGGTTGAAAATTTTTCGTTTTTCAAGCTTGTATAGTGCTTATATCTCAACTAAAAGTACTATAGCTATGAACAATAAGCAAGAGTTCGTATTTCTTTGAAATCTCTGCAAGTGTATTTTGTTCTCGAGGTTCTCTCGAGGTATTTTGTTCTCGAGGTGTGTACTCTTAGTTCTCGAGGTATAGTGATTATAATTTCAATATTTAGATTTTAACCTGGGTTTTCTAATGGAGGGAAAAACTGTAATACTTAAAATGTCCGGATTGTTGCATCTCAGTCTGTTTACTGACTCTTTGGTGAAATATTAGTACTTAAGCGCGATATATTTTATTTAGTTTAAAAAAAATTAAGAGATAAAATAAACTTGGGGATTGTAAAGCTGTTTAAGAATTGAAGAGGTTTGAACTGAATATATGAAAAATCGTATTCAAGTACATATGTATTTATTTATTAACTTGAATGTAAAATCTCGACAGATATATTGTATAACTTTAATTTGTATACCGAAAAGAAAGTTAGTAAAATTATTTGATATTTTGACATGAAGTTTTTATGGTTGGAGTATCAAGTTGAAATCAGTTCGAAAACTAAAAGTACGAGCTAGCTATAAACAATTAGCGAGTAATTTGTTGCGCGTTGAAAGCCTGTAAATGAAACAAGTGAGTTTGAAAAAAAAATCGAATAAAATAATTGAAATTTACTGGAATTTTATTTTATTAAAATGTTGTTCGCGCAAATTCATTTCGGCTCCATCGGACTGAAGCCACCGCAGATTTTTTTGGCTATTGGACATTGTACCAACACAGAATGACACAGGCACGCACAGACAGATAGATACACACAAAGACAAACAGACAGACACACACTAAGACAGACAGAAACGCACATAGACAGACACTCATAAAGACAGACAGACAGACACACAATAAGACAGACAGACACATTCAAAGACAGACAGAAACGCACAAAGACAGACAGACACCCACAAAGACAGACAGACACACACTAAGACAGACAGAAACACACAAAGACAGACAGACACATTCAAAGACAGACAGAAACACACAAAGACAGACAGAAACACACAAAGACAGACAGAAACACACAAAGACAGACAGACACATTCAAAGATAGACAGAAACGCACAAAGACAGACTGACACTCACAAAGACAGACAGACACACACTAAGACAGACAGAAACACACAAAGACAGACAGACACATTCAAAGACAGACAGAAACGCACAAAGACAGACAGACACTCACAAAGACAGACAGACACTCACAAAGACAGACAGACACACAGTATATTCGTGTTCTAAAGTTTCCAATACTTGTAGTTTGAACCTTTTTCCATTACTTTTCCTATACGTTACGGTGTATTGCAGGGAATGTAAAATAGTTAAACAGACAAAATCCAATAGTAGTCCTACTTTGCAACGTATTGTTCAATTATTTACATCCCCCCCTTTCTCTTTCAATGCAGATCACTGCATTGTGACAAATTATCTTTTCACCATGCACTCGCGACATATGGAATATCACAGCACCAGCTTTGCACAGTGTTCGCCAATTACTCCCGACCTTGTTGCCAATCGCCAGTATCAAATTCTCACACACTTTTCTCTATTTGTTCCTATACAACATTATTCCCAATAAATTCGTTGCAAAATGTCAACAAAAGGGTTCGTGAAAGCGTGAAAAAGCGAATGTGATACAATCTGTGACTCTCCCATCAAGTCAAAAAGTCACAGATGGTACGCCGTGGAGATCACGAACATTCCACCTGTTACGATACGCAGTCGTGATTCTGTGTACGTTTGCTCAGGCGCGAAAGTTACTACTCTACTACTGTCCATATGCCGTTTTCAGAATGCCATTGTAGCAGAATAGAACAATTGCAAGTAGCTATTTTGTTTTGGGGAAATCGATAAATGCTTTTTGAGCGCCAGATTGAGCATAATTGTAGCAAATTCAACGAATGAAATAATAATAAGGGATAAAAGGAATATATTGATGTTTATATGATGGAAAAACGTCAACAGATTAGATCCGGGCAGGGATTTTTTTTTTTAAAGTCTATCTTTATAAAACCTTTCAACGGATTGTTCCAAATTGTTGTAATTATACCTAAAAGGGATGCATTCAATGCATTTATCAGTGTTGTGACGTGACAATGTACATGATCGATTGCTTGTTCGTTTGATTTTTTTTCCTTTCATTTCGGGTGAAGCCCAAAATAAAGAGATCCGGATTTTTTCTCTGGAGAAAGAGAATTCTACATTGATAATTGGGGTATAAATCTCTACTGGACTTCCTCATATCTTCGTTGTATATCTATTGGTATCACAATTAGTATCAGAGTGAACAAAAATGTATTTTTTATGAGCTTTCATTTGCAAGTTGTTCTGTTGAAAAATTTGTTACCTCTCCCTCCTTTTCATCCCTCTCCAGCACCTATAGACGTAAAAGGTTATGACTATATATGTCTATATATGTCTATATATGTACTAGATATATCTATGGCACCCTACTTCTTCCTCCCTCTCCAGCACCTTCCACAGACGTAAAAGATATGTGTATGGCTCTATGTATATGTCTATATTTGTACTATATATGTCTACGTCACCCTCCCTCTTCCTCCCTCTCCAGCACCATAGGCGTAAAAGATATGTCTATATATGTACTATATACGTCTATGGCACCCTGCTTTTTCCGTTACCAGCACCTTCCCTCTTCCTCTCCCTCCAGCTCCTTCCCTATTCCTCTCCCTCCAGCTCCTTCCCTCTTCCTCTCTCTCCAGCTCCCTTCCTATTCCTCTCTCTCCAGCTCCCTCCCTATTCCTCTCTCTCCAGCTCCCTTCCTATTCCTCTCTCTCCAGCTCCCTCCCTATTCCTCTCTCTCCAGCTCTCTGCCTATTCCTCCCTCTCCAGCTCCCTCCGTCTTCCTCTCTTTCCAACTCCCTCCCCATTTCTCTCTCCGCAGCTCTCTCTCCAATTCCCTCCCTCTTCCTCTCTCTCCAATTCCCTCCCTCTTCCTCTCTCTCCAATTCCCTCCCTCTTCCTCTCTCTCCAGCTCCCTTATCTCTTCCTCTCTCTCCAGCTCCATCACTCTTCCTCTCTCTCCAGCTCCCCCCTTCTTTCTTCTCCAAGTTTCGTTCCGACTCCCTCTCCAGCCTCTTTTTCGTCATATATTCGCTTTATCAGCATCAGAGTCACCCACAAGTCAACCAAATTTTGTGAAATTTGGTCAGTCAGTTTTTCAGCTAAAGGGGATACATTCATTGCACAAACACACACACACACAAACAACGCGCTGAAAATACTTATTTCGGATTCTAAAATGATAGAAACGTGTAGATCCATTGAAAACTCAAGTTGCGTTTTTCGACACGATTCCAATACTTTCCCTATGCATTACCATGAATTATAGGGAGCGTCAAAATCGTCTGCTGTAACTATAAATTAAAGTAGTATATCAAGAATGGTAAACTGTATACCAAAAGAGTTAATTAAGAAAATGTGGGATAATTTTTTTCTGCGTACGATGGTATAAAAACGAATTTTGCGTGTCCAGCCCGTTGTCCAGTTATAGCTGAAAGAATGTTAGAACAAAAAATTCTGTGATTTATAAAATTTTCAAACAAAATTCCAAGATTCTAGATTTTTCTCAGTATGATTCTATGATTGACTAAAGGATCAATCACATAGTCCAAACTGATGAAACTGGAAATTTAAAACTTAATACACGTGGGATTTGACCTATCAATTGTTCCTTTAGTCAGTTATAGAGTCATAACGAGAAAAGTCTAAAATCTTGTAATTTTGTTAGAAAAATTTATAAATTATAGAATCTTTTGTTCTAACATTCTTTCTATGATTTATACATGTTTCAAGCAAAATTCCGAGATTTTAGATTTTTCTCATTATTTGTAGCTCAATTCCAACGTGTATCAAATTTCAAATTTCCATTTTACTTTCCCTGCAATACATGGTAATGTATAGGGAAAGTATTGGAATCATGCCGAAAATCGCAACTCGAGTTTTCGACGGATCTACACGTTTCGAGACCTCTAGAATACGAAAAAACCATTTTCAGCGTGACGTCTGTGTGTGTGTCTGTGTGCCTGTCTGTCTGTGTGTCTGTCTGTCTGTGCAGATTTTGTATCCACTCTAACTAAAAAACTAATGGACCGAATTTCACAAAATTTGGTAGGTAAGTTACCTGTGAGCGAGTCTGGTGCTGATTAGTTTTGGGTACGATTCGGGATAAAAGAACCCGCCTTTTTTTGCGAAATGGCCCGCAAAATCCTGTATCCACTCTAACTGAAAAACTAATGAACCGAACTTCACAAAATTCGGTGGATAAGTCACTTTTGGGTTACCCTGCTGCTGATTAGATTTTGGTACGATTCGGAAAAGAATAACCTGCCTTTTTTTGCAAAATGGCCCGCAAAAATCGTCAAAATCTAAACTAAAGAACTAGGTATACTCAGATATATCCATTAAATGCCCGTTTAATACGTAATTTTTAAGGACGAAAAGAATAAGACCAACACCATTACACTAGAACTAGCCGTTCTCGAGATATTTTAGTTTTTCGTACTTTCTCTACGCCACTTTTAAAAATAACTCGGTTACCGAATGAGAACGAAAATGGAATAAAAGTTACATAAATTTTATTAAAATAAAGAGAACGTGGATATAAGTCTGCAGGGAAAGTCATGTGCTGCCCACATCAGATTTTTTTTGTTTGGACTATGCAATTGATTCTTTAGTTAGTCCTCACTCAGATGATATTGATAACTTCATTAAATGTTTGTTACTTTCCCTGCAATACATGGTAATGTATAGGGAAAGTATTGGAATCGTGTCGAAAATCGCAACTCAAGTTTTCGACGGTGCTGCACGTTTTGAGGCCTCTAGAACATAAAAACACTGTTCTTAGGGTGACGTCTATGTGTGTGTGCGTGTAGATTTTATATCCACTCTAACTCAAAAACTGATTGACCGAATTTCATAAAATTTTATAGGTAAGTCTTCTATCTGTTAGGTACCCTGATGCTGATTAGATTTTGGTACAAGTCGGAATAAAAACCCACCTTTTTTTTTTATAAAATGAACCGCAAAAAATGTCTGTATCCACTCCAGTTCAAAAACTAATTGACCAAATTTCACAAAATTTGGTGGATAAGTCACTTGTGGGTTACCCTGGTGCTGACTAGATTTTGGTACGATTCGAAAGAAAAAAACCTGCCTGAAAAGACTATTTTTAGCGTGACCATTTGTGCGGGAGTCTGTGTAATGCCAAAAAAAAAATTGATGCGAAATAGCATATTGTTTTTGCTAGATTCTAGACATTGGCGTCCATGGACGCCAAGGCATGCAAAAGGGGATCGAACTGTTTGGGATAGGGTATGTCAAATACCTGTCTGTTTGAGAGGTTCTTCGCTTGGAATTGACGCTTTTCCACCCGTAAGAAAAAGGTTAATAAGCACAAACGTGAAAGACGCTCTTGGCTCATTGTGTTCCTTACCCATGTCTTCACCCGCCTGAGGGTGGTACATGACCTTTCCACAGTACATGTTGTTGGCGAAATTGTCATACAATTCAATAGCGCCCTCTTAACAGAAGGAAAAATCTGATGTGGGCAGCACATGACTTTCCCTGCAGACTTATATTCACGTTCTCTTTATTTTAATTAAATTTAATTCACGTTTAATTCAATTTGATAACTGGACTTATTTTCAAAGGTGGCGTAGGGAAAGTACGAAAAACTAAAATATCTCGAGAACGGCTAGTCCTAGTGTAATGGGGATGGTCTTATTCTTTTCGTCGTTAAAAATTACGTATTAAATCAGCATTTAATGGATATATTTTAGTATACCCAGTTCTTTAGTTTAGATTTGGACGATTTTTGCGGGCCATTTTGCAAAAAAAGGCAGGTTATTTTTTTCCGAATCGTACCAAAATCTAATCAGCACCAGGATAACCTACAAGTGACTCTTCTACCGACTTTTGTGAAATTCGGTCCAGTAGTTTTTCAGTTAGAGTGGATACAAGCTTTTGCGGGCCATTTCGCAAAAAAAGGCGGGTTCTTTTATTCCGAATCGTACTCAAAACTAATCAGCACTAAATTCGCCCACAAGTGACTTACCTACCAAATTTTATGAAATTCGGTTAATTACTTTTTTAGTTAGAGTGGATACAAAATCTGCACAGACAGACAGACAGACACACAGACAGACACACAGACACACACACAGACGTTACGCTAAAAATAGTGTTTTCGTATTCCAGAGGTCTCGAAACGTGTAGATCCGTCGAAAACTCGAGTTGCGATTTTCGGCATGATTCCAATACTTTCCCTATACATTACAATGTATTGCAGGGAAAGTAAAAAATGCAGTTTCTGAAAGGAGATCATTTATAATAATAATAATAATAATAATAATAATAATAATAAACTTTATTTTGCCACACAACATATACAATTTCTATTTCTTCTTTACAGCACAGACATTGTTTTTCCATATATCATACCAGGTTCCAGCCTCGGCTTCTAGATTTTCAATGTCATAGAACTGAAACAGTTCCTTCATAGCTTTCACAAAAACAACTTTTTTCATGTTTTTCATCATGTTGGGATGAATTAAAATTGTTTTGAATGACGTCTCATTGCGGTCTGTAAATCTTAATTCAAGCGGCATAATTAGAGTCAAAGTAAGGAATAAAAATAGCTGCTCTGTAGTAATCAAGTGGAATGGCCACAGAAATGTCCGAACGATGAGTTTGTCTTGTAGACGTACTAGGCATTTTGACGTCAATTTCCAGATAATCACATGTGTCTCTTTGAAAATTTCAGCAAATTCTTCTTTCGATTCCACCCTGTGCTTGCGAAAAACCTCCAGAAGCTTTTTACTTTCCTTACATACATGATGTATAAGGAAAGTATTGCGACGGGGTCGAAAATTCGAATTCGAGTTTTCGACAGCCCGCGCTGATTCATCGTTTCATTATGTCTTGAAACTGTGGCCTAAAATTCATTGCTGTACTCCCCCCCCCCCCCAACCGAAAGCAAACACATAGCAGAATCGGAAAAATCAAAATTTCAAAATAAAGAAATTTGATAAATGCAAGCATTAATGTTTTATTATTAACACTTTACAACATAGTTGAAAGTGCTTATGACTTTTCATTTTGTCTGTCTGTCCGTTAGCACGATAACTGCCGTAAAAATGGCTTTATCAAAATGAAATTTTAGTATGTTTTTTAGATGATCTGTGGAACCTATGGGAATATAAATGAAATACATTGAACCCTATGGGACCTAACGCTTCAAACATTTTTAAGCAAATTTAAAATTCACAAATTGCTGCGAAAATTTTAGGAAATATTCAAATTATCCTATAAAATATATAAAAAAAATTTCAGTAAAATATGTTAAGTAGTTTTATAAATAAAAATTATTTGATATAAAGAGAAAAGCAAATTCAATTAAATTCTGACTCTCGTTATATCCTCCAGAAAGAAAAATCTGATGCGGGCAGTACATGACTTTCCCTGCAGCTTATATTCACGTTCTCTTTATTTTAATTACATTTTATTCACACTTTTAATTCAATTTTCGTTCTCATTTGATAAGTGGACTTCTTTTCAAAGGTGACGTAGAGAAAATACGAAAAAACTAAAATATCTCGAGAACGGCTACTCCTAGTGTAATGGGGTTGGTTTTATTCTTTTCTTTGTTAAAAATTACGTATTAAACAAGCATTTTCGGGATATATTTGAGCATAGGTAGATTTTTAATTTAGATTTTGTCGTTTTTTACCGGCCATTTTGCAAAAAAAGGCAGGTTATTTTTTTCCAAATTGTACCAAAATCTAATCAGCACCAGAGTGTCCCACAAGTGACTTACCTACCAAATTTTGTTTAATTCGGTCCTTTAGTTTTTCAGCTAGAGTGGATACAAGCTTTTGCGGGCCATTTCGCAAAACAAGGCGGATTCTTTTATCCCGAATCGTACCCAAAACTAATCAGCACCAGATTCGCCCACAGGTGACTTACAAAATTTTATGAAATTCGGTCAATTAGTTTTTTAGTTAGAGTGGATACAAAATCTGCACAGACAGACAGGCACACAGACAGACACACAGACACACACACAGACACACACACAGACGTCACGCTAAAAATGGTGTTTTCGTATTCTAGCGATCTTGAAACGTGTAGATCCGTCGAAAACTCGAGTTGCGATTTTCGACATGATTCCAATACTTTCCTTATACATTACCATGTATTGCAGGGAAAGTAAAAATCTGATGTGGGCAGCATATGACTTTCCCTGCAGACTTATATCCACGTTATCTTTATTTTAATTAAATTTAATTCACTTTCAATTCAATTTTTCTTCTCATTTGGTAACTGGACTTATTTTTAAAGGTGGCGTAGAGAAAATACGAAAAAACTAAAATATCTCGAGAACGGCTAGTCCTAGTGTAATGGGGTTGGTCTTATTCTTTTTTTCGTTAAACATTAGGTATAAAACAAGTATTCAATGGATATATTTCAGTATACATAGTTTTTTATTTTAGATTTTGTCGATTTTTGCGGACCATTTTGCAAAAAAAAGCAGGCTATTTTTTTTCGAATCGTACCAAAATCTATTCAGCACCTAGGTGATCCACAAGCGACTTATCTACCAAATTTTATGAAATTCGGTCCATTAGATTTTCAGCTAGAGTGGATACAAGCTTTTGCGGGCCATTTCGCAAAAAAAAGGCGGGTTCTTTTATCCCCAATCGTACCCAAAACTAATCAGCACCAGATCCGCCCATAAATGACTCACCCACCAAATTTTATGAAATTCGGTCAATTAGTTTTTTAGTTAGAGTGGATACAAAATCTGCACAGACAGACAGACGGACAGACACACAGACAGACAGACAAACAGACACACAGAAACACAGCCAGACAGACGGACAGATACACAGACAGACAGACAAACAGACACACAGAAACACACACAGACGTCACTCTAAAAATAGTTTTTTCGTATCCTAGAGGTCTCGAAACGTGTAGATCCGTCGAAAACTCGAGTTGCGATTTTCGACATGATTCCAATACTTTCCCTATACATTACCATGTATTGCAGGGAAAGTAATAACTGAAATATATAGAGAACAAACAGTTCGTCCTACAATTATGAAGTCGGTCTTATTTGTTTTATCGTCAACAATTACCTGTTGTTGTTGTTGTTGAGACCCAGACCGTCCGACCTACCAGAAAGGTGTAAGGTAACTGTATCAACAATTACCTGTGAAACAACCATTTATAATACTTTTCAGTATATATATATATTTTTTTTTTCATTTTTTGCTAGCTGTTTCGCGAAAAAAATGCTAGTTCTGGTTTTACTTTCCGTGCAATAATGTATAGGGAAAGTATTGGAATCATGTCGAAAATCGCAACTCGAGTTTTCGTTTTCATCTCGATCTACACGTTTCGAGACCTTTAGAATACGAAAAAACTATTTTTAGCGTGACGTCTGTGTGTGTGTGTCTGTGTATCTATCTGTCTGTCTGTCTGTGTGTCTGTCTGTCTGTGTGTCTATGCAATGCATGTATCCACTCCAACTCAAAAACTTATGGACCAAATTTCATAAAATTTGGTAGGTAAGTCACTTGGGTATGACCCTGGTGCTGATTAGTTTTTGGCACGATTCGTAGAAACAGAACCCGCCTTTTTTTTGCGAAATGGCCCGTAAAAATTCCATGTATCCACTCTAGCTAAAATGCTAACTGACCAAATTTCACAAAATTTGGTAGATATGTTACTTATACGATACTCTGGTGCTGATTAGATTTTGGTATTAATCGGAAAAGAACAACCTGCCTTTTTTTACGAAATGGCCCGCAAAAATGTCATGTATCCACTCTAACTAAAATACTAGTTGACCAAATTTCACGAAATTTGATAGATAAGTTACTTGGTGGATATTCTGGTGCTGATTAGATTTTGGTATTATTCGGAAAAGAACAACCTAACTTTTTTTACAAAATGGCCCTTAAAAATCGCAAAATCTAAGAAAAAGCTACGTATGTTCAAATATGTCAATTAAATGCTTATTTTATATACGTAATTTTGGATGAGGAAAATAATAAGAACAGTTCTATTACTCTAGGGCTAACCATTCTCGAAATATTTGAGATTTTTCGCATTTAGATATGACACTTTTAGAAAAATGTCTAATTACCAAATAAAAACAAAAATTGAATTAAAAATACAAATTTAGTGTTATTTTGGGCAATTAAACTCAATTTAATGAATTATTAAAGAAATAAAAAAAAATGAATTTGAGTCTACAGGTAAAGTCTTGTGCTGCCCACATCAGATTTTTTTCGAATAGAACTAAAATTTAATCAGCACCAGAGGCACGCATAAGTAATTTACTTGCTTACTAAATTTTGTAAAATTTCGTCGAAAATTTTTGAGCTAAAGGAGATACAAGCTTTGACAAGACACACAGAGAGACACACACACACACATAGAGAGAGAAGGAGAGATGAGAGACAGACACACCCACACACACACAGACAGACAGACAGACATACACATATAAAAAGACAGACATATACAAACGTCAAGCTAAAAATGATGCTGGAATATAGAGTGCCCTAAATGTGTTGATCCGTCGAAAAGTCGACTTCCGATTTTCGACATTATTCCAATATTTTCCCTATAAATTACTATGTATTGTTGGGAAAGTAAAGTTCATGTAACTAAACAATTCTTCCGAAATAAAATCGAGCTTCACTCCTCAAGCTCTCTGTAATCAGCTCCTCAGGATGAGGGATCCGCATCCTTTCCATCCCCCCCCCACCCTTTTTCACGGTCTATGAGGCCGCCCAAATAAAGGGCGGGGGGCCCCCCGTGGAGTGGCCGGAGGGGGGACTCGATACCTGTCATCCGATCTGATTTGTCACGCCGATTTTCATGCAGGTGAGAGCTCAAATAAATGCCACTGTGTAACATTTATTGTGGCACCCCTGAATAGGTGACTTTTTTTATTAGGGGCAGTGTTGGGGCCCGAAAAATGGCGGATTAGGATCTGTTTGGGTTTTGTTTAGAACGGATTGGAAGGAAAGCGAAAACACGCGGGGGGGGGGGGGGGGAGGGGGGCTCCCAGGTCCAGGAACGTGTGCTAATGTTGACAGAAGAGATCATATATAAACAGTGAGTGCATTATTACCTACTATAGTTGGTGAGATTAAGGAACATTTTCAGTTTGGGTCTGCTGTTGGGTCTGCTGCAACCTTGAGTCTGCTGTTGTAAATAATAATTGTATTTAAACTAAACTTCGTAACTTATTTAAATTAAATTGTAACTTTTACCTAATTTAACTGTAACTTCTTTAACTTTAACTTAGCCTCTATAATTTAACTCTCTATCTTTACATAAATGCTAATATTTATTATTTTTCATTCTTAAATTTAAATTTAAAATCGGTAAATGTAATGTTATTGTGTTTCTTTGTGTTATTTATGTTTACTTCAAGTAAATATCTGATTGTAACTACCAAAGGAATTCTTTGTGAATCCTTTTTCCATTGGCCCGCTCATCACTGGCCCCGCCCCTTTTCAGCCACAACCTAGCAGCCATTCCAAGATGAAGACGGAGCAACATCATTCCATCCCTAACTTCCATCCACCAACTGGAGTGCAAAAGTACATCGCTATTGCTATTTGAAAACCATTCTATGGACAATTCATATTTTCTGATGTGGAGGTGAAGGTCCTTGGACCCAGGAACTCCGGAAGGAAACATCTTAGCTATATTTCATCGCGAATTGTAGCACACAATCCGTATATTTATTTTTATTAATTTATTCTTTCTAAAATATACAAGGTTTTATGCAGAAAAGTCCATTAGTTCTCACGTTGGGTCTTTGTATAATAAAGTTGGAATAGAAGGATATTGCAATGCCGCTAGCGGAGAATTTAAAAGTTAGCTGACGAAATCGGCAACAAAAAGAGATAGCAGGAAAATGTCAATTACAGAGTTGTGTAGCATTACTTAATAAATAGGAATCGACATCAGAAAAGCACGAAATGTGTACATGGAGGTAAATAAATACCTGCCAATAAAACGTATCAGAAACTGCAACACAGTGACAACTGCAATTTGCGTGGTTACTGGGGGAGGGCATTTTGATTAGGCTCTGCATTGGATACCTGGTACATATAAGCGTTATTTGTTTTAACACTAGCATTGTGTCCGTTCTTTATACGGAATATATAATATATATTATATAGAGACTTAAAATTGTATTATAATAATATTTATAAAGGGACTTAAAATTATATTTATAAAGAGACTTAAAATTTCCAATTTGCGGCGAATTTTTAATACTTGGCATACATTTTTTTTTAATTTTATAATAGTTTTGAAAATAAGGAAAAGTGTGAGTTCTTCCGCACTGAGATAATAAACAAACACGCACAGAAGCGCAACTACAATTTTACTTATGTAGATAATAGTGGAGTGGGTATACGCGGTGTTGTTCGTGATTTGAAATTGATGCATATTACTGAAGCACCATTCTAAATGACATTGTTATTCAAAACATTCTATTAAAATATTGAATTTAATTCGCTTGAAAATAAGTATAAGAATCTTCGTTCTCTCATTACAAAATAAGAATTTGAAAAATCGTTGCCAAAATAAAAAAAGATGACGTAAGAAATTGAAAATACCAGTAATCCATTAATATTTTAACCCGAAAGCCATAATTGATACAATCCGGTCAAAAATACAATAACCGGTCATTTATGAGATTTATTTTTTTACCCATTTCTTTGTTATTTAAATCGGGAAAGATTTAATAAAAATCGTATGCTGTTTAAAGAAACACATTTGATTTAATTGTGTTACTGGACAACAGTTTCTTCAAATAAATTTGCGGAAAAAATATCGTCTGCAAAATGCTATCTCTATGCAAGATTTGTTTTTAACACTTTACAACAAAGTTGAAAAGTGTTTATGACTTTGTTCATTCTGTCTGTCTGTCTGTCTGTCTGTCTGTCTGTCTGTCTGTCTGTCTGTCTGTCTGCCTGTCTGTCTGTCTGTCCGTTAGCACGATAACTGCCGTAAAAATGACTTAATCAAAATGAAATTTTAGTATGTTGTTCAGACGGTCTATAGGACCTATGGGAATATAAATGAATAATATCACCCAATTAGTTTTGGATTGAACCCGGGTTGAAAAAATGGAATACATTGAGCCCTATGGGACCTAATTTTTCAAGCATTTTTTAAGCGGATTTAAAATTTACAAATTGCTTCGAAAATTTTAGGCAATATTCAAATTGTTCCATAAAATATATAAAAAAAAATTCAGCGAAATATATTCAGTAGTTTTTTAAATAAAAATTAAAATAATAATAACACCTCTTATATTAAGCGATCACGTGTCCATGATATGAAACGATCACATGACCCACTTCAAAATGATATATGGCATCCATCTTGTGTCAAAATCGTGATTTTTAAAGTTCTTTTTAATTCATATTGAGTGCTGTATCCGTCCTAAAATTACTTTATTTTTGCCTAAATTCTGTGCATCTACATACTGAAACAACGCAATGACAATATATTTCAGTTTAAATGCTCTTCCAAATTTGATTATTTCTACTATTAAGCCTATTTTTCACCTATGTAAAATGTAAACAGCAAAATATGTAGAATGAGTTGTATTAGAATCGCTGTAATTCTTTAACACAAAATCATTTAGTCCATGGAGTCAACTTAGCTGATATGAATTCATTGATTTTAGAAAGAGAAGGACGATATTTTTCGATGAAGTTTTACGCATAGAGTTTACTTACTTGCTCAATGGTCTTAATTTTTAAATAAAATAAATTGTTATAGTATTGTGATAAATGACATGAATGGAGGAATTATTTATGAATGAAATGTTGCTTTTATAGAGAGAGCCAGGCGTGTTATTTTTTTATGACGTCATTTGAATGGATTTCAGTTGTTTTCGATGAAGTTTTCAAATATAATAAATTATCGTAGTATTATGATAATTCTAAAATTATTACCGAGGAATGTATAACATTTAAGAGATGTTTAAACCAGGCAATTTTTACTTTAATGCCGTTATTTGAATGAAGTTAATTTTTTTCGATGAAGGTTTAAGGTTTCAAATATAATAAATTAATGTAGTATTGTGATAAGTTTTAAAATAAAACCGAGGAATGTATTGCATTTTAGACATGTTTAAATAAAATTGCATTGAATTTGGAAAGTGTTTCATAATCAATGCTTTAAGCATGATTTATCTTTCTTGTTTACTAATATATCGACAACTCCTCGTTCTAGAAGCTCGAAAGATGGACTACATATTAAGTGGGGCTGATTTAAGGCTACCCACAAACTTTCATGAAATTTGGAGTAACCGTTCTGCCGTGATGATGAGACAAGCAAACAAACACGCTGACAGATTTTCAATTTTATATGTATATAGATTCCTGAATAGGGCACACATTCGCCAATAACCATAATGTGGTAAATAAATGCCTTCTGTAACAATTTTATTGTCAATTTCTATTAATATAAAAATTAAAATAATAAATAAAAATGGCTTTTAAAAGGTGCGTATCGGATAATTAGAACAGAACACTAGAACAGAAGATATAGGAAGTGAACCCATGTCTGTAGCACTATTTTCCAAATGAGCGTTCTACTGCACATACATTGCTGTTTTCCTGGCATCTGTTGTGTTGACACAGGTACAACTTTTTTACAGATAAAAAGGAAAGGTGTAAGACTGCCATATACAAAGGCTTGTAATGTTTCCCCTCGCTTTTACTTTCCTTATATACATAATGTATAAGGAAAGTATTGCGACGGGGTCGAAAATTCGAATTCAAGTTTTCGGCGGGAGAGCACGTTTCAAACCTCCCTGATCACGAATCAAACATTTTTAAGGTGATGTCTGTCTGTGTGTGTGTGTGTGTGTGTGTGTGTGTGTGTGTGTGTGTGTGTGTGTGTGTGTGTGTGTGTGTGTGTGTGTGTGTGTGTGTGTGTGTGTGTGTGCGTGTGTGTGTTTGTGTGTGTGTCAGTGAGTCTGTGGGGACGATATCTCACGAACGAATCGAGCGATTCGAATGAAATTTGGTACAAAAATCACAATCCGTGAATACTGGAAGCCTATTGTTGTTATACGCAATCGAATGTTCAGAACTCCCCTAAATTTTCGAGTGAAATTTTGAAAAAATCATCAAAAAATCAAAACCTTTAATAAAGTTCAGCAAATAGACATTTGTTATGTAATTTTTCCTTAGAAGACGATTGACATAAACTTTAGAACGCTAGCATGAGCCGTTCTCGAGATATTGCACATTTTTCAAATAAATTTATCAAAAAATCCCATAAATTAAAAAAAAAATTAACTGTTGAGAAACATGTTCACTTTTCATATGTAATATCATGCGATAAATTGGGTGACACCATTCTCGTGGATCTAGCTCGTTCCATTCATGAGAAAAGGTACTTTAAGTAATACTTTTGTATTTGAACGCCAATAGTCATATATCTGCTATAAGAATAACTTATTTCTCCGTCCATAACGCTTGGCGAGATTTTAGCGACGAATTTGGTGGAATGTCGCCAACTTGGCGACTTTTATAAATGTTGCCAAATTAACAAAAATTTCGCCAAATGGATAGAATCACTGAAATCACTGACTAAATCACTGAAAATGACGACTAATTGCCGAAAATTCAATATCTTGGAAAGAATATAAATATCTACTATAAGAAAAACTTTTTTTTTTACTGTAAAAGTAGTAAATTCATTGCATTATATAAGGAAATTTGTGTGTTGCCCACATCAAATATTTATTATTACAGTAAATGATAATTTAAGACAGGGGTTTCCAAACTACGGCCACATGCTGCCCGCGAGCTGGTACAAGGCCCGATGCATGATTTAGGCAAAAAACGGCAATGAAATTAATGTAATATTTATCATAATTTAAGAGCATCCAGCTTCATAAGTACTTCGCTCTTTTCATATGAAATATGCTGTTTTTATCAAAATTTTAATATCAGAATACAGTATTAATGCGGTACCATAACTACAGTATATATTTACTTTCTGATACGTAGTATTGAGAAAGTATTGTTTTCCCGAAAATTTTTGATTTCGAGATATTGATGCTAATATATGTTTAAGACCTCCTGAACACATTTTGACTATTTTTGGAGTGATGTCCCTCTGTATGTTTGTGGGAGATTTCTTGTATGCAAGATAGCGGCAGCAAATATTAATAGATTTCCAAGAAACTTTATATCCGGCTTTGTTATAAAAAAAATCTAAAACTGGAGAGAATTTTTTTTAAATTCGAGCAAATTAAAATTTTATATATTTTTAACATGGCAGCATAGGACAAAATTTGGCGTAATCATGTATAAAAGGGTTTATTTATGGTTCAATGATCGCAAGACTCTATAGTTTCAATCATTGTTGTGAAAAATAGCCTCGACACAATTTTGTTATTCGTGATGTCATTAGCTCCCCCCTCCCGCTGGGGAGCACGTCACCCACCCTCCGGGGGGGGGGGGACATTGTCAAGTATGGTATCAATTGAAAGATTTTTTTTTAAATCCTTTTAAAATTAAGGATAACGCGCCATAATTGCAATCACTTGGACCCAGGATACAGATTTTTCAAAAAAAATTCTTGTAAAATTTAGAAAAAAAAAAAAAAAACTACTAAAAATGGATTCTAGATGTTTGAATTATGGATGTTTGAAAGACAGCTCACCTCTGCGGCTTGTATATAGGAGCAGATTGCCAAAGCATTTTCATAAACTTCTTCCAACGAACAAAATTTCTACAAACTGGAAAGTTTGCACGAGAACTTGCACCTGGTTTTGGTGCGGCTTATTTATGTGAATTTTTATTTCAAAAATTATATTTTTAAAATCAGTGTAGATCAGCACTAACTGATGAATGTCTGAAATTTTAATGATTGAGATCGCAAATTTGGAGACCCGGCTAAATGTTCGAACACAGGAACGAACAACAGTTCAATGTCTCCCATTAGTGCTGTTCGAAAATAATCTATTTCGAGTATATTTATCACATTTTTTATTCTAAAAAAGAAATATATGTATTTTATTGTTCAATCTGTTACTTTCTGCACTTTATTTTACAAGTAAATTTCAGATGTTACTTTTTAAAAGTTGTTTTAGCCCACTGAATATTTGAAAACTTTTAATGTAGTCCGCGTATCGAAAAGTTTAGGAACCGCTGACATCATCTACAATCAAGATGGAAGTAAACGGAATTAAAATAACATATTTTACGGCGAGATAGCACCTTCTCAGCAGTCAAATCAGTAGTAGAATGCGATCAAATTACTGATAACTAAATTCAAATAGCATTCGATTAAATTACTTTAAAAACACCAATGGATGAAACATAAAATGGAATAAAGAAGAATATAGCAAAAATATGAATGACAGAACCAGTTTTGGAAGCAATATGAACTAAATTCATCAACTAAATTAAAAAAAAAACGCAAGACCTTACATGAAAATACCAATGATTGCAAAATTAAAATTATAATAAATTTGAATGAAATAATCGGTTTCGGAAATGCTACATGGGCTCCTTCATTAAGTAAATTCATATAATATTCGAACAAATTACTTTGAAAACACCAATCAACTACTTATTGACAGATGCCTGCTTAACTTCGTGGGTGTGGTTTTGCCCTGGCATTACGTCCTAAAGAAGGGGCATTTCTTGTCTCTGAAACCGGTTGATAGCGTTACTAATTTGTTTTATGCTGTATTTTTAAAGATTATTTAAATTTTAACTACTTTTGTGACAGTTTAGGCAATTTTTTAGACAATTTTACTTTTCATGTTATTATGTAGATAAAGAAATATTGTTTCGACGATAAGAACTTGCAATTCCGGTAGAACGTCAGCTGGCCCAGTATGAAAACCCGTGATTCGATTCCCGGTTGGGGCAGCTAGGTTCTTCACAAATGAGATAAATTTTTTAGTAATTTTCGTGATTAAAACTTCAATTATTCGAAATTTAATCTTTTCATAGCATTATTTACTGTGCGATTTATTTTAAAGATATTTTACCCCAAATTTAGATTCCGAAATAACATTCCCCCTCTATTGATATTTAATGTCTTTAGAAATAGGGCATATCCATCACACAACAATGTCCAGAAAAGTCCGCCTTGAATGACCATTGAAGGAGCCTCAGTCGCTCTACTGCTCCAGTTTTGTCCACTGTCCACCGCAATAATTTGTCGAATCAAACTCTACACACACAGAATTCTATTCCTACGTATACTTTTCCCGAATATCGTCTGCCTTTGACTTTTTTTATTTTGTATTTTTTCTCCTCCTCCATTCCAACTCCTAAAAGCCATTTCCCCGCTCTATTCCTTTCATCTCAACAATTCATTCCGGGTCGGGCCGCTCCCCCGTATTCAGCAGCTAATGGAGATACCATAAATCTAGCTTTATTCCAGAGTTTTGAAAATGTCTGGGACCACGCGAATTCTTCACGGCTGTTTAGGCCCCCAAAAGGCAGCGTCTTGTTACGGCATGGAGCGCTGTCCAAATATTGTCGTGCTGCAGTTTGAAAAATAGACCGTACGCAACAGGCGTAGGTAAATAATTTGTCTCGATTGTGGATCTTTGGTGAGGTAAGATGTGGCCATGTTGGTACATAGAAGAAGCATGTTGTGTAAGAGCGGCGGAACACGACGGCGATAGGAAAAGTCACGCACATAAAATTTTAAAATCCTGTAACTTGCCGGTGAAATTGGAATAGTAGAATTTTCTTAGTTTCGTGACCATGGAGGTAAAAGTAAGGAGTTAAAACTTCGTAATCAAGCCAATATTGCTTGAGATAATAATTCAGGTTACGCTGGAATAAGATAAGTAGTCCTGCATTGTATGCATTTCTATGGTGAAAGGCTTAAAACATTTATTTAAACTGCCTATTTTGTAAAAATAAAAAATCTGATGTAGGCAGCACATGACTTTCCTTATATAATGCAATGAATTTACTACTTTTACAGTAAAAAAAAAATAGATTATTTTTATAGTTGCACATTTCATTTAATAGTTCATTTTTATAGATTATTTTTATAGTTCAACATTTAAAAAGTCGCCAAGTTGGCGACATTCCACCAAATTTGTCGCCAAAATCTCGCCAAGAGTAATGCGTTATGGAAGAAGAAATAAGTTATTCTTACAGCAGATAAATGACTATATGAATGGAACGAACTAGAGAATGATGTCACCAAACTTATCGCATGGTATTACATATGAAAAGTGAACATGTTTCTCAATAGGAAATATTTCTTTTTTATTTTATATGACTTTTTGATAATTTCTTTTAAAAATGTGCAATATCTCGAGAACGGTTCATGTTAGCGTTCCAAAATTCATGTCAATCGCTTTCTAATGAAAAATTACATAAGAAATGTCTATTTGCGTAACGTTTAGATGTTTTGATTTTTTGACGATTTTTTCAAAATTTTACTCGAAAATTTAGGGGGATTCTGAACATTCGATTTTGTATAAAAACAATAGGCTTCCAGTGTTTACGAATTGTGATTTTTGTACCAAATTTCGTTCGAATCAGTCCATTCGTTCGTCAGTTATCGTCTCCACAGACTCACTGACACACACACACACACACACACACACACACGCACGCACACACACACACACACACACACAGATATCACTTCAAAAATGTTTGATTCGTGATCAGGAATGCTTGAAGCGTACTCTCCCGTCGAAAACTCCAATTCGACTTTTCGACCCCGTCACAATACATTCCTTATACATTATGTATATAAGGAAAGTAATAATGAGCGCAATGCAAAGTAGAACTGAAGCAATAAAGAATATTCCTACGCATTTAAAATTATTTTATCCTTCAATTTATTTTTATCTCCCTAACACTAGCGACACCTAGATATAATTCTTAAAGCATTGTGGCATTTTCAAGCTTTTCATCCATCATAGGAGTACCTTATTTCTAACTCCATGTTTGTGACACTAATGTATACCTTAAAAAATATATCATAAATATCGTCTGCTGTTTTTAATACGTCAGACGATCACTTCAGATCTCTTTTTTAGCAATCGAAGAACATGCTGTTTTCCCTGAGAGAAATAATTTTTATTTTAGAGCAATATTACTTTAGTGATTTTATGAGAGTATGATTGAAGACTTTCAGAGGATATGTTCATACCCTAAAACCTCTAGCAATTCAACAATGGCGAAGTTAGTTAAACGTCTTCAAGGAGCTGGAACTGTTGCAGACAAAGCAAGAACAGGCAAGCCTTGCATTGTAACTCAGTGTAAATTGCCTGAAAATTATTAAAATACAGACTGCGTAGCTGAAACTCCTCAACGAACTCTTCTATATTTATATATATATCGAAGATGAAGTTATCTATATAATCTATCTATATAGAAGATCTCTCTCTCTCTCCATATATATATATATATATATCATTCCGGTGCTTCTAGATAATTTAAGTTGTTGAGGTTTATTGCGTATACACGTGGTGAAAGAAGAAGGGTTCATGCCACATGGTAATACAAATTTTCTTATATTCATTTTTTCATTTTTGATGCCTGTAGTCCGATTTTAAGCATTTATAGTAATGTACTATTGCTCAATATGAAACAGGCATTTGTTTGCGTTAATTAGAATTAAATATTCAGACCTGAAGATGAATTTAATTCTGATTAATCATCGAATTTGGCCTGTGCTGTTTGTTCTTTACTTTTATCGGCATTATGGCCGTGGTTTTGCTTCAATAGTGATGTTAATATTACTTGAATATTTTATTATTACATATTTCTAATACACATACATACATATATATCTATCTATCTATATATATATATATATATATATATATATATAATAGTAGTTTGAAAATCCAATGAACGAAAAGTAAGAAGATTTAACACGATAAACCTAACTTTTTAAAACACCCACAGAATAAAATATAATACAGCAAATATTTTAGTAAGCTATAGTATATATATATATATATATATATATATATATATATATATATATATATATATATATATATATATATATATAATAAGAAAAGTTTGAAAGTTCAATGAAAGAAAAGTGAGAAGCTGTAACTCGAAAAATCTAACATTGAAACAAGCTTACAAACTAAAAATATAAATCAGCAAATCTTCAAGCAAATGGAAAGCAATACAAATTTCGAATCATCAAGTTAATGAAAATAATTAAAAAATCAATGATATGGAATCGAAAAAAGAAAACCAGATGAAATCCAAGCAATAATGCTATGCAGGTGGGCAAGATCTAGGCCTAAATGACGGATTTGTTCACTTCTTCAAAACTCTTTCTCAAGTCCAAGTGTCTTGTAGAAGCAAACACAAAAATATATGTTTCTGAAGAAATAGATAGATTATACCTATAAACTATTTCTACTTGGACAACATACATAAAGAAGAAAAAACAAAAGGAAAACAGAATACCTAGAATAGAACTCAACAAATGCACAAACTTGTCGAACCCGGGAACTCAGAATTGAGAGACCAGCGTTGCCATTCTCAAAGGAAAAAGATATGATCTACTGTTGACATTCGTAAGAAATAAATAACAGTAATACGAAAAAGCAAGTATAAGTGATAATATACAAACAGGAATGGCTAATAATAAAAAGGCTAATGTGTAAATGGATGTAAAAATAAAATACTATTAAAACAAGAGTATGGAGATATCTGGCTAATATAAAAAGCTATGAATAGAATTCAAGAAAATCCAGCTAATCAAAATTTTTTAACTATACCATTTACAAAATAAGAGGGATATTTATATGGTAATTTTTAGATTATTAATATGTATAGCATGAAATTTTTTGTCAGATAATCTATAAATTCTAAAAAGCTGATTAAGTATAATATTTCTAAACTATATATATATATATATATATATATATATATGAAATGTAATAATAAGAATTATGTAAAAATAAAAAAAATAAAAATACAATTCAAGTAATATTAACATCACCATAGAAGCAAAATCACGGCCATAATGCCGATAAGAGAAAAGAACAGAACCTTCCCAAATTCGATGATTAATCAGAATTAAATTCCTCTTCAGGTCTGAGTATTTAACTCTAATTAACCCAAACAAATGCCTGTTTCAGATTAAGCAATAGTACATTACTATAAATGCTTAAACTCAGACTACAGGCATCAAAAAATGAAAAAATGAAAAAAGGATACATTAAGAAAATTGTATTACCATGCGGCATGAATCATTCTTCTTCTACCACGTGTATACACGATCAACCTCAACAACTTAATCTAGAAGCACCGGAATGAACAAGTCGAAATTCTACCAGGGAGGTAGTATGAACGTTCACGGAAATACTCCCAAACCCGTCCAGTGAGTCTAAGCTGGAGACTGGACAAGCAATACAGAATACAACTTCCCAAACATGCAGAACTGAATATGAATATGAATCATAGATGAAAATTCCTACTAAACAAGAATTCATAGGAAAACTGGATAATCGAGAATGCCACTATACACCATTATAAGGGCGCACAAAACGTAGTTTCAATACTGACAAAAGTTACATTTTTTTCCGAAAATAAAATTCAAAACATTAATGCATCTTATTTTCCGATTTTTTGATTTTTCTAACGTTTTTGACTTAGTTTATTATTTTTCATTTTTATTTATTTATATAATTAATAAATAATTATATATAACATACAAACATATATATATATACATATATATATATATATATATATATATATATATATTTTCTCTCTCTCTCTCTCTCTCCTGTATGTTAGTCACTATAATTGGGAATGTTTTCTAGGATGTTATCGAGTGAAATTTGATACACTGAGTTGATAATTTTAATAACAAAATTGGGGGGGAGAGAGAGAGAGAGAGAGAGAGAGTAAAGATGATATAAATTAGAATGAAGGGAAATAGTTATGCATCCATAACAAATAGTAGAGTTCAATCGCTAACCAGAAATGTCTGAAGAGAATATCAGTCATATTCAAGAAAAATCAGCAAACGGCAAAAGATATAAAGTATCAACCGAAAGAAAAACTGGTATGTTAAACAATGGAATGAAGCTGATGTAATAGAAAAATCTTCTGGGAGCATCTACCATACACCAGCCTCATAGTAACACATTTCATTTAATGGTCTGTTACTGTGAACAAAGGACCATTTGATACCTCCTATGTGCCCCCATTTGAAACAGATTGAGAAAATTGAAAGAAGAAAAGAAAAAAAAATTGAAAAATAATTGATTTACACGTGTAGAAGTTGATAGGGATAAGCCAGTACAATATGTGAAGTAAAGTTGTTGCCAATTCAGAAGTGTAAGGTCTATGTTGCCATTATATATATACAGAGTGTGAAGTAAAGTCCTTATAGAACCAGCAACTTTGAAATGGTTGATTATAGACATATACTTCCAATTAGAAAAAGTATGCATATGATGTATAGATATGTCTTTGATTCGACAAGGGGCCGTATAGTTATGAAAATACGACATCGTAATTTGTAAACAGTCACCGGGTCCTACCATTAATATTTACAACAGTGAAGTACTGTTGCTAACGAGTACACCAAAACAAATTCCATGCTTCTAAGTGACATATTCGCTGAGATATCGCACATTGAAACTTGGAGCACATTGAAAGTTCCGAGAGGTTGGTGGTAGGTGAAGGAGGATACGATCCTTGTGGATGCCGTCTCCACACGATTCCTGTCTAAATTGGGAGACACTATCTCGGCTGTCTAAAGAGATACCTTACACTTTCGGGTGTGTCGGACGGTCTGTGTCAAAAGGAAAAAGGAACCATGGACTAAATTTTAAGTAGGACCCACAGAATTTCTTAAAATTCGGTGCAACTGTTCTTCCATGATGAGACAAACACACATAAAACATATATCAGGGCCGTAGCCAGGCAGGAGCTAGAGATGACTCCCCCCCCCCCCCAAGAGGTATGCTCAGCCCCCCTGATTAAAAAATATCAAATTTTTAGTAGTGATATAATTTCATATAAAATGTCATTCAAATTTTGCATAAAAAAATTATTTGAGATTTTCTTTATAAATTACTTCGTTTTAAAGGTTTTTTAATTTAGCTGAATTTATAGTCATACTGATGATCCATTTATTTACATATTTAATTTTAAAATATTTAAAAATTTTAAAAATTAAGACAATAGTATTTAGATACTTTTGTATTATTGCGGGGTTCACTGTTTTACATTATTATGTTAAGATCAACTGATAGGTAGTTAACAGTTAATGTTAAGCGTTAACTTGTATTAACTTTCAGATTTTTTTTCGATTCCTTAATAGGTTTGTTACTAGTTAATGCCTATATTAAAATCCATTGTAATTATTATATATTGTAATATTGATGTATAGCAACTATATGGGTTTTCCTAATCAACCTTTAACTTACAAATATAAATATGCAATTATTTGTTACTAATTTATATGGATTTAAACATATAATAGTAACAATTATGGTTAATAAATGCTAATGATTAACTATGTTTTGGGTGAGCCCCCCCCCCCTTCAAGAGTGTTGAGCCCCCCTTTGAATTTCATATCAGCCCCTCTTGAATTTCGTCTCTGGCTACGACTCTGACACATATACAAACAGATTTTCATTTTTTTTTTTACTTTTCCTGCAATACATGGTAATGTATAAAGAAAGTATTGGAATCATACCGAAAATCACAACTCGAGTTTTCGACGGATCTATACGTTTCGAGACCTCTAGAATACGAAAAAATTATTTTTAGCGTGACGTCTGTGTGTGTGTCTGTGTCTGTCTGTCTGTGTGTGCAGATTTTGTATCCACTCTAACTAAAAAAGTAATTGACCGAATTTCATAACATTTGGTAGGTAAGTCACTTGTGGGCGAATCTGGTGCTGATTAGTTATGAGTACGATTCGGAATAAAAGAACCCGCTTTTTTTTGCAAAATGGCCCGCAAAAGCTTGTATCCACTCTAGCTGAAAATCTAATGGACCGAATTTCACAAAATTTGGTAGATAAGTTGCTTGTGACTTACCCTGGTGCTGATTAGATTTTGGTATGATTCGGAAGAAAATAACCTGCTTTTTTTTGCAAAATGGCCCGCAAAAACGACAAAATCTAAAATAAAAAACTACGTATGCTGAAATATATCCATTAAATGCTTGTTTTATACGTAATTTTTAACGACGAAAAGAATAAGACCAACCCCATTACACTAGGACTAGCCGTTCTCGAAATATTTTAGTTTTTCGTATTTTCTCTACGCTACCTTTGAAAATAAGTCCGGTTACCGAATGAGAATGAAAATTGAATTAAAAGTGAAATAAATTTAATTGAAATAAAGAGAACGTGGATATAAGTCTGTAGGGAAAGTCATGTGCTGCCCATATCAGATATTTTTTTTATAGTTTGCTGTAAAAGAAATTATGTAGGGAAAAAACCATACATACTCATATCAGATTTTTACTTCCTCATACGTCATACTAGTATAATATAGTACGGAGAAGTTATTTTCACGAAAATTTTCGATTTCGAAATTTGGGTGTCAATCTATGTCTTAAGACCTCCTGAACACGTTTTGGCTATTTTTAGAGTAATGTCTATCCGCATGCCTATGGTTGATTTCTTGTGCATACAACAGTTGCCAGAAATATTAATGGATTTTCACGAAACCAAATATCCGGCTTTGCTAAAGAGAAATCTAAAACTAGATAGAATTTTTTTTTAAATTCGACAGAAAACTTCGAAATTAATATATTTTCTTAACATGGCAGCATAAGACAAAATTTGGCATAATTATGCATAAAAGAGGTTATTTATGGTTCAATAATCACGGAACTCAACAGTTTCAATGACTGTAGTGAAAAATAGCCACGATATAATTTTTGTGTTCGTGACATTATTAGACCCCCGAGAGGATACATTGCCGAACTTGGTATCAATCAAATTATTTTTTTAAGCCCTCGAAGGGTGACATGCTATAACTGTGCTCACTCTCTTTAAAGTCGTTGTTTTATTTATTACTTTCCTTATACACATATAATGTATAAGGAAAGTATTGTGACGGGATCGAAAATTCGAATTCGAGTTTTCGACGGGAGAGCACGTTTCAAGCATCCCTGATCACGAATCAAACATTTTTGAAGTGATGTCTGTGTGTGTGCGTGTGTGTGCGTGGAGACGATAACTGAAGAATGAATTGAGCGACTCGAACAAATTTTGGTACAAAAATTACAATTCATGAATACTGGAAACCTATTGTTTTTATACGCAATCGGATGTTCAAAACCATGGCACAATACAATATTTGTGTTCGTGACCCCTAAATTTTCGGGTGAAATTTTGAAAAAATCATAAAAAAAAAGTAAAACCTTTAATAAAGTTACGTAAATAGTCATTCCCTATGTAATTTTTCATTATAAACCGATTGACATAAATTTTAGAACGCTAGCAGGAACCGTTCTCGAGATATTACGCATTTTTCAAATGAATTTATCAAAAAATCCCATAAATTAAAAAAAGTATTAACTGTTGAGAAACATGCTCCCTTTTATATGTAATATCATGCGATATATGTAATATCATGCGATAAATATGGTAACACCACTCTCGTGGATCTAGCTCGTTCCATTCATGAAAAAAGATATTTTGAGTAATACTTTTGTATTTAGATGCAAATAGTCATTTTTCTGCTATAAGAATAACTTATTTCTCCGTCCATAACACTTGGCGAGATTTTGGCGACGAATTTGACAGAATGTCGCCAACTTGACGACTTTTTTAAATGTTGCCAAATTAACGAAAATCTCGCCAAATGGATAAAAATAACGCTAAATCAATGAAAATGACGACTCATTGACGAAAATTCAATGTCTTGGAAAGAATATAAGTATCTACTATAAGAATAAACTTTTTACTTTCCTTATATACGTAATGTATAAGGAAAGTATTGTGACGGGGTCGAAAATTCGAATTCGAGTTTTCGACGGGAGAGTACGTTTCAAGCATCCCTGATCACGAATTAAACATTTTTGAAGTAATGTCTGTGTGTGTGTGTGTCAGTGAGTCTGTGGAGACGATAACTGACGAACGGATGGGCCGATTCGAACGAAATTTGGTACAAAAATCACAATCTGTAAACACTGGCAGCCTATTGTTTTTATACGCAATCGAATGTTCAGAACCCCCCTAAATTTTCGAGTGAAATTTTGAAAAAATCGTCAAAAAATCAATACCGCTAATAAAGTTACGCAAATAGATATTTCTTATGTAATTTTTCATTAGAAAACGATTGACATAAATTTTAGAATGCTAACATGAACCGTTCTTGAGATATTGCACATTTTTCAAAAAAATTATCAAAAAGTTATATAAAAAAAATATATATATTTCCTATTGAGAAACATGTTCACTTTTCATATGTAATACCATGCGATAAATTGGGTGACATCATTCTCGTGGATCTAGCTCGTTTCATTCATGAGAAAAGGTACTTCGAGTAATACGTTTGTGTTTGAACGCCAATAGTCATTTATCCGCTATAAGAATAACTTATTTCACCGTCAGTAAAACTTGGCGATATTTTGGCGACGAATTTGACGGAATGTCGCCAACTTGGCGACTTCTTGAAATGTTGTCAAATTAACGAAAATCTCGCCAAATGGAATAAAATGACGCTAAATCAATAAATATGACGACTGATTGTCGAAAATTCAATATCTTGGAAAGAATATAAGTATCTAATATAAGAAAAACCTATTTTTTTTACTGTAAAAGTAGTAAATTCCTTGCATTATATAAGGGAAGTCATGTGTTGTCCACATCAGATTTTTTTTATCACGCTGCGCCACTGGTCTCCTTGAAAGAAAAAACAAAGCCTAGCCCTTTTCCGCAATCTGTCTACACAACAATAGTTCTATCTTTTATTTCAATAATTACACGCCGCGTCGTTCCGGGGCTCCGCTTTGGGGTCTTCGCGCGTCGACTCCAGAATACCCATGGTCAAATTAAGGAAATACGGAACGATCAGCACTTAATCATTCGAAACGTGTAGTCCTGGAAGACGGGCCATAATTACGAAGCGGTATTCTTTGCTATGAAAAGGGTTCTATGCAGTTAAATTTCTACTGAACACTTTTTAACCGTACCACACACGGTATGTTTTTATCTTTTAAAGCCGATTGGCAGGGTGAGTTTGTGTGTTTGGCTTATCATCTCGAAAGAACGGTAGCATCTAATTTCATGAAATTTTGTGGGTAGCTTTGGAATAATACCACTTAACATTTAATCCATGTTTTGAGTTTATAGAACGAAGCGTTGTCGAAATATTGATTTTAAAAAAAAATAGAAATAGCATTATGCAGACGATATGTTTTCCGCAAATTTATTTAAAGGAAATTATATCATGTTGCTTAGAAATGCAATTAAATCAAATGTGTTTAAAGAACAGACAATTTTTATCATAACAGAAATAGCATTATGCAGACGATATGTTTTCCGCATATTTATTTAAAGAAAATTATATTATGTTGTTTAGCAACGCAATTAAATCAAATGTGTTTAAAGAACAGAATATTTTTATCATAATAGAAATAGCATTATGCAGATGATATGTTTTCCGCAAATTTATTTAAAGCAAATTATATCATGTTGCTTAGAAACGCAATTAAATCAAATGTGTTTAAAGAACAGAATATTTTTATCATAACAGAAATAGCATTATGCAGACGATATGTTTTCCGCATATTTATTTAAAGAAAATTATATTATGTTGTTTAGCAACGCAATTAAATCAAATGTGTTTAAAGAACAGAATATTTTTATCATAATAGAAATAGCATTATGCAGACGATATGTTTTCCGCAAATTTATTTAAAGCAAATTATATCATGTTGCTTAGAAACGCAATTAAATCAAATGTGTTTAAAGAACAGAATATTTTTATCATAACAGAAATAGCATTATGCAGACGATATGTTTTCCGCATATTTATTTAAAGAAAATTATATTATGTCGTTTAGCAACGCAATTAAATCAAATGTGTTTAAAGAACAGAATATTTTTATCATAATAGAAATAGCATTATGCAGACGATATGTTTTCCGCAAATTTATTTAAAGCAAATTATATCATGTTGCTTAGAAACGCAATTAAATCAAATGTGTTTAAAGAACAGACGATTTTTATCATTTTTTTTTTCCGATTTAAATAATAAAGAAATGGATATAAAAGTAAATTTTATAGATGAGCGATATTACATTTTTGACTGAATTATATAAATTACGGCCTTCCTGTATAAAGATTACGAGATTATTGATATTTTTAATTTCGGAAAGATATGCACTTAATCATTTGAAACGCGTAGTCCTGGAGGACGGGCTATAATTACGAAGTGGTATTCTTTGCTACGGAAGGGATTCTATGTATTTAAATCTCTTCCGAACACTGTTTAACCATGCCAAACGGTTTATTTTTTTTTTATCTAAAGCCGATTGACGGGCTATTGATTTTGTCGTTTCAACCTCTAATACATTTGCCTCAACTACGCCCTAATAGATTTGGCGCCTCTATACGTCCTAATACATGTATTGCTTTCAGGTACTAATAGAAATATCGCCTCTAAGTTCAAATGTATTCGATGATTCTTTTCACCAATATATTTGCCCTAATATATTTGAATGGTTTGTCTTTTTAAAACATTTTCAAAACAGTTCAAAATAATAAAATCTATATGTATATAAACAAGAAAGATCAATCATGCATAAAGCATTGATTATGAAACACTTTCCAACTTCAATGCAATTTTATTTAAACATCTCTAAAATGCGATACATTCCTCGGAAATATTTTTTAAATAATCACAATACTATATTAAATTATTATATTTGAAAACTTAAAACTTCATCGAAAAAAATCTGATGAGGGCAACACACGACTTTCCTTATATAATACAATGAATTTACTACTTTTACAGTAAAAAAAAAATAGGTTTTTCTTATAGCAGACATTTATATTCTCAGCAAGATATTGAATTTTCGTCAATTAGTCGTCATTTTCATTGATTTAACGTCATTTTTATCCATTTGGTGAGATTTTCTTTAATTTGACAACATTTTAAAAAATCACCAAGTTGGCGACATTCCGCCAAATTCGTCGTCAAAATCTCGCCAAGCGTTATAAGCGAAAAAATAAATTATTCTTATAGCAGATAAATGACTATTGGCGTTCAAATACAAAAGTATTACTCAAAGTATCTTTTCTCATGAATGGAACGAACTAGATCCACGAGAATGATGTCACCCATGAGAATGATATCGTATGATATTACATATGAAAAGTGAACAAGTTTCTTAACAGTTAACATATATATTTTTAATTTATGAGATTTTTTATTAAATTTATTTTTAAAATGTGCAATCTCTCGAGAACGGTTCATGCTAGTGTTCTAAAATTTATGTCAATCGCTTTCTAAGGAAAAATTACATAAGAAATGTCTATTTGCGTAACTTTATTAAAGGTTTTGATTTTTTGATGATTTTTTCAAAATTTCACTCGAAAATTTAGGAGGGTTTTGAACATTCGATTATGTTTAAAAACAATAGGCCTCCAATATTCACGGATTGTTATTTTTTTACCAAATTCCACTTAAATCGCTCCATTCGTTCGTGAGATATCGTCTCCACAGACTCACTGACATACACACAGACATCACCTCAAAAATGTTTGATTCGTGATCAGGGATGCTTGAAACGTGCTCTCCCGTCGAAAACTCGAATTCGAATTTTCGATCCCGTCACAATACTTTCATTATACGTTATGTATATAAGGAAAGAAAAAATCCAAAAGAAAACCTATTAGTTTTATCTGAAAATTACTGACGATAACAACAGTGATTCTGTCTGAGGCAATGAGACAATGATAACAGGTGTTGCCACTTCCGTGTAGATAAATGTCATGAAAACGTGAATCAAATTATGCAGCCGGAACATAGATCAGTAGCAATTTTTAACAAAAATAACGTAATGACAGTTAACCAATCGCAAATTATAAATTGCGCTCGTCTATATTTAAATACTAATTTAAATCTGCTAATTTGAAGTCAGATTTAACTGTATCAATGCAGGTTTGAATAACAAAATGTATATTTCCTTGTTACTTTCCCTGCAATACATGGTAATGTATAGGGAAAATATTGGAATCATGCCGAAAATCGCAACTCGAGTTTTTGAGGAATCTGCGTGTTTCGAGCACCTTAGAACACGATAAAACTATTTTTAAAGTGATGTCTGCGTATGTGTGTGTGTGTGTGTGATTTCCATGAAAACTTCATCGAAAAAAATGAACTTCTTTCAAATGACGGCATTGAAATATAAATTGCCTGGTTTAAACATCTCTAAAATGCGATACATTCCTCGGTAATTACATTCGGTAATTACATTCCTCGGTGTTTACATTTTCCATAAGTGAAAATTAGGTTTCGTTGTAGAAATAATCAAAATTTGATAATCATTTAACCCACATATTTCATGTGATCGTACTCCGCGTGAACACGGCGGCAGTTTTGACAGTGGCCCCGGGCCTACCGAGTGCAATTCCTGCGCGCTATCCACTGGAATACCGCCGCGCCCTAAGTACTACAGGTGTGTGTCACCGTCTTAGAGACCCAGATGATACGCGTAAATAAATAAAAATTATTTACTTTTTTCGAGTGGGGTGGGAGGAATGACGAAGATTCGAAAGAAAAAAAAAATCCTGATGTGGACAACACATGACTTTCCCTGCAGACTCAAATTCATTTTCTCTTTATTTCTTTAATAATTCATTAAATTGAGTTTAACTTTAGCGGACCATTTGGTAAAAAAGCAGATTCTTTAATTCCAGCACACCAGGTGATTAGATTTTGGTACGATTCCCAAATCGCACCAGGGGATCACCACAAGTGATTTACTTACCTACAATATTTTATGAAATTTGATCAATTAGTTTTTGAGTTAGAGTGGATACACACATTACACACACACACACAGACGTCACGCTAAAAATAGTTTTTTCGTATTCTAGAGGTCTCGAAGCGTGTAGATCCGTCGAAAACTCGAGTTGCGATTTTCGGCATGATTCCAATACTTTACCTATACATGTATTACAGGGAAAGTAAAAAAATCTGATGTGAGCAGCACATGACTTTCTCTGAAGACTTACACATTCTCTTTATTTTAATTAAATTTAATTCACTATTAATTCAATTTTCGTTCTCATTTGGTAACTGGACTCATTTTCAAAGGTGGCGTAGAGAAAAAACGGAAAACGAAAATATCTCGAGAACGGCTAGTCCTAGTGTAATGAGGTTGTTCTTATTCTTTTTTCGTTAAACATTACGTATAAAACAGGCATTTAATGGATATATTTCAGCATACGTAGTTTTTATTTTAGATTTTATCGATTTTTGCGGGCCATTTTGCAAAAAAATGCAGGTTATTTTTTTCTGAATCATACCAAAATCTAATCAGCACCAGGGTAACCCACAAGCGACTTATCTACCAAATTTTGTGAAATTCGGTCCATTAGATTTTCAGCTAGAGTGGATACAAGCTTTTGCGGGCCATTTCTAGAAAAAGGCGGATTCTTTTATCCCGAATCGTACCCAAAACTAATCAGCACCAAATTCGCCTACAAGTGACTTACCTACCAAATTTTATGAAATTAGGTCCGAATTAGAGTGGATACAAAATCTGCACAGACAGACACACACACAGACGTCACTCTAAAAATAGTTTTCTCGTATTCTAGAAGTCTCGAAACTTGTAGATCCGTCGAAAACTCGAGTTGCGATTTTCGACATGATTCCAATACTTTCCCTATACATTACCATGTATTGCAAGGAAAGTAATACAGAAAATCTGCATTTACACAAAAGATCTAAACTTTATTTCACTCCCAAGCACCATATCTCTAGTTACGCCACTGGCTGCAATATTTATTTCAACTGGGTGTAAAGACTGGAATAACCACACAAGTTGTCCTCGTTAACTGCCTAACACTATACTCTTACCCAGTCCGGAAATCGAGGGGCGTTTAGGCCGTGCATAGGCCTATCATTAACGGAAACGTTCCAGAAAACGTTGTTTACGCAGAAAAACAGAGAACAAGGGAGTGGCTGTTGGAAACAAAGGTTACAAGAGATCAGATTATGCACTTTGTAATTATAACACTGTGGATTTTATGCGATAACAATGCGCAGTTAGGTTGTTGAAACGGTACTGTTTTTCGAGGAGGTGCAAGTGGGGCCTTTTTACTTTCCCTGCAATACATTGTAATGTATAGGTAAAGTATTGGAATCATGCCGAAAATCGCAACTCGAGTTTTCGACGGATCTACACGCTTCGAGACCTCTAGAATACGAAAAAACATTTTTAGCGTGACGTCTATGAGTGTGTCTGTGTGTCTCTGTGTGTCGGTCTGTCTGTCTGTGCAGATATTGCATCCGCTCTAACAAAAAAACTAATCGATCGAATTTTACAAAATTTGGTAGGTAAGTCACTTGTGGGCGAGTCTGATGCTGATTAGTTTTGGGTACGATTCGGGATAAAAGAACCTGTCTTTTTTTGCAAAATGGCCCGCAAAATCTTGTATCCACTCTAACTGAGAAACTAATGGACCGAATTTCACAAAATTCGGTGGATAAGTCACTTGTGGGCTACCCTGGTGCTGATTAGATTTTGGTACGATTCGGAAAAAAAAATAACCTGCCTTTTTTTGCAAAATGGCCCGCAAAAATCGTCAAAATTTAAACTAAAGAACTACGTATTCTCAAATATATCCATTAAATGCTTGTTTAATACGTAATTTTTAACGAAGAAAAGAATAAGACCAACCCCATTACACTAGGGCTAGCCGTTCTCGAGATATTTTAGTTTTTCCTTTTTTTCTCTACGCCACCTTTGAAAATTAGTCCGGTTACCGAATGAGAACGAAAATTGAATTAAAAGTGAATTAAATGCAATTAAAATAAAGAGAACGTGAATGTAAGTCTGCAGGGAAAGTCATGTGCTGTTCACATCAGATTTTTGAACTTCCCAAAGCTGAAAGGTCAGCAACTATGTAAACGTAGAATTGGGAATTGGTTTAAAAAATTTCTTTTATTACTTTCTTACACGCAGTATTGAGAATGTATTGTTTTCACGAAAATTTTCGATTTCGAGATTTTGATGCCCCCTATATGTTCTAAGACGTCCTGAACAGGTTTCGACAATTTTTTGAAGAGATGTCCGTCGGTATGTGGTCGATTTCTTGAGTAAACGATAGCGGCCACAAATATGAACGGATTTTCACGAAATTTTATAACCTGCTTAAAAAAATCTGGAAATTAGATATAGAAAGATCTAGAAGTTAGTTATAAAAAAAAAAAATCTAGAAAGTAGATAGAATTTTTTTAAATTCGACCGAAAGCTTCGTAATTTATTTGAAATTTTATATATATTTTTTTACTTTCCCTGCAATACATAGTAATGTATAGGGAAAGTATTAGAATCATACCGAAAATCCCAACTCGAGTTTTCGACGGATCTCCACGTTTCGAGACCTCTAGAATACGAAAAACCATTTTTAGCGTGACGTCTGTGTGTGTGTCTGTCTGTCTTTATGTGCAGATTTTGTATCTACTCTAACTAAAAAAACTAATTGACCGAGTTTCACAAAATTTGGTAGATAAGTCACTTGTGGGTGAATCTGATGCTGATTAGTTTTGGGTACGATTCGTGATAAAAGAACCCGCCTTTTTTGCGAAATGGTCCGCAAAAGACTGTATCCACTCTAGCTGAAAAACTAATGGACTGAATTTCACAAAATTCGGTAGATAAGTCTCTTGTGGGTCATCCTGATGCTGATTAGGTTTTGGTACGATTCGGAAAAAAATAAACCTGCCGTTTTTTGCAAAATGGCCCGCAAAAATCGCCAAGATCTAAAATAAAAAACTACGCATGTTCAAATATATCCATTAAATGCTTGTTTTATATGTAAATTTTAACAAAGAAAAGAATAAGAACAATCCCGTTACACTAGGACTAGCCGTTCTCGAAATATTTTCATATATTTTCTCTACACCACCTTTGAAAATAAGTCCAGTTAGCAAATGAGAACGAAAATTGAATTAAAAGTGAATTAAATTTAATTAAAATAAATATAACGTGGATATGTCTGCAGGGAAAGTTATGTGTTGCCCACATCAGATTTTTTATTATGGCAGCATAGGACAAAATTTGACATAGTCATGCAAAAAATTGCTCAATAATCACCAGACTTTATAGTTTCATTCATTGTTGTGAAAAATAGCAGAGATATAATTGTTTTATTCGTGACGTCATTAGTCCCACACCCTCGGGGAAAGTTCCGCTCCCCCGAATTATTTAATTTTTTTTTTTTTTTTTAAATGTGCAAAATCTCGAGAACGGTTCATGTTAACGTTCTAAAATTTATGTCAATCGTTTTCTAATGAAAAATTACGTAAGAAATGTCTATTTGCGTAACTTTATTAGAGGTTTCGATTTTTTGAGGATTTTTTTCAAAATTTCACTCGACAATTTAGGGGGATTCTGAACATTCGATTGCGTATAAAAGCAATAGGCTTCCAGTGTTTACGGATTGTGATTTTTGTACCATATTTCGTTCGAATCGGTCCATTCGTTCGTTAGTTATCGTCTCCACAGACTCACTGACACACACACACACATGCACACACACCCATCACCTCAAAAATGTTTGATTCGTGATCAGGGATGCTTGAAACGTGCTCTCCCGTCGAAAACTCGAATTCGAATTTTCGACCCCGTCACAATACTTTTCTTATTCATTATGAAACATGCTGACATATTTTAAATTATCACAGTACTACAGTAATTTTTATATTTGAAAATTTAACTTCATCGAAAAAAAATGAACTTTATTCAAATGACGTCATTGAAATATAAATCGTCTGGTTCTCTATGTAAAAACAATAAATATGTTAGTCATATCACTAACATTCCAGAGTCCTGAACTAAATAATTTTGCGTTAAAAAAATTCAGCAATTCTTATACAACTCATCTTACAATCACTTGTTTACATTCTGCATCTATTAAAATTAGGCTTCGTTGTAGAAATAATCAAAGTTTGATGATCATTTAAACTCAAAAAATTGTAATTGCATTGGCGCAGAATATAGATGCACAGAAAGTACGCAAAAATAAAGCGAATTTAGGACGAATGCAACACTAAATATAAATTTAAAAGACCTTTAAAAATCACGATTTTTACACTAGAAAAAAAGGTGGCCGCAATATTTTATTTTGAAGTAGGTCACGTGATCTCTTCATATATCATAGGTGTAATTATTATTTTAATTTTTATTTAAAAAACTACAGAACATATTTTGCTGATTTTATATATATATATATATTTCATGGGATAATTTGAATATTTCCTAAAACTTTCAAAGTAATTTGTAAATTTTAAATTCGTTTAAAAAAGGTTTGAAAAATTAGGTACCATAGGGTTTAGTGTATTTCACCTTTTTCAACCCGGATTCAAACCAAAACTAATCGGGTGATATTATTTATTTATATTCCCATACGCCCCATAGACCGTCTCAACAGCATACTAAAATTTCATTTTGATAAAGTCATTTTTACGTCAGTCATCATGCGAACGGACAGACAGACAGAATGAACAAAGTCATAAACACTTTTCAACTATATTGGAAAGTGTTAAAAAAGCACAATTTCCAGTCTGTAGGGAAAGTCATGTGCTGCTCACGTCAGATTTACCGGATAGTTACCACTCAGTTCGAAATATTTGTCAGCAATATCCGTCTGCGTTCTAAATCAATCACTAACACATCTCCAAAAGCCCCTCTTTAAAATCAAAAACAACAGGTAAATACTGTAATTTGGGGTCCTCTGCTTCCACTTTCCTCTTTACCGTCGGCTTTTTAATAGGGGGCCGAATTTGAGGGAAACCACCTAGAAATTCGCTTTTAGGCCCTCGGGTAAAGAAGGGCAGAGCCGAAAGAGTTCAAAGGTCGGGCCGGGCATACCAGAAAGGGTGCGGCAGGCCAAATGGAATTCTGAAAACACGAATTTACAATAATTATGCCGAAAGCTTTTGTTTTTCTTTGGGGTGTTTTATCGAAATATCGCTGGTTTACTTTCCTACAATGCATGGTAACGTATAGGGAAAGTATTGGAATCGTGTCGAAAATCGTAATTCGAGTTTTTGACGGATTTACACGTTTTGGGATCTCTAGAAGGCGAAAAGACTATTTTTAGCGTGACGTCTGTGGAAACCCCAGGCCGTCCGACTCATCCAGAGGACTTGAGTAACTATTTGGACGACCGGGAGCGTGACGTCTGTGTGTGTGTCTGTGCGATATATGATGTATCCACTTTAACTCAAAAGCTAAACGACCAAATTTCACAAAATTTTATAATTAAGTTATTTGTGGGTTATCTTGGTGCTGATTAGATTTTGGTACGATTTGGGGACTTTTGTTTTTCCTGTATATGTCTACAATATATATACCCACTCTACCTAAAAAACTACTATATCAAATTACACAAAATTTGGTCGATAAATCACTTATTATTCTGATGTTAACTAGATTTTGGTACCATTCCAGAAAAAAGAAGCTACCCTTTTCGCGAAATGGCCAGCAAAAATCGTATGTATTCACTCTGGATAAAAATTAATTCACCAAATTTCACAAAATTTGATAGATTTGTGGCCACTTGCGGCAGATTACCCTGGTGCTGATTAGATTTTGGTACGATTCGGGGAAAAAGAACGTGCCCCCCCCCCCCTTTTTTTTTTGCGAAATGGCCCGCAAAAATCGTCAAAATCTAAAATAAAAGACTGCGTATGCTCAAATGTATCAATTAAATGCTTGTTTTACACGTAATTTTTAACGATTAAAAAAATAAGACCAATCTCATTACTCTAGGACAAACCATTCTCGAGATATTTTAGTTTATCGCATTTTTACTACGCTTTTGAAAATACGCCCAGTTAACAAATAAAAACGAAAATTAAATTTAAATGAAAAGTGCGTTGTTGTTGTTGAGACCCAGACCGTCCGACCTACCAGAAAGGTGTAAGGTAACTATTTGGACAGCCGGGAAGTGCCACCCAATTTAGACCGGAACCCAGTGGGGGAGGCATCCACAGGGACCGTACCCTCCTTCCCCTACCACCAACCTCTCGGAAGGACTTACGGACACACATGTTTAACGTGAGTGAAAAGTGCGTGTAATATCATATAATTATGCGTGTTATTTTATGCAATTAAACTAATTTAATGAATTATTAAAGAAATTAAGAGAAAATGATTTTGTAGGAAAAGTCATGTACTCCCCACACCACATTATTTTTTTTTTTACTTTCCATACAATACATGGTAATGTATAGGGAAAGTTTGGAATCGCGTGGAAAATCGCAGCTCGAGTTTTCGATAGGTCTGCACATTTGCTAGAATACGAAAAACTATTTTTAGAGTGACGTCTGTATGTGTGTCAGTCTGTGAAAATGTGTCACTGTATATATCCACTCTAACACAAAAACTAATAGACTAAATTTCATAAACATTTAAAAATGCTTATGCATTAGGCTGCTGATGAGAAAGAAGACAAAAACTGCAAACTAGATATAATATTAGATAAGTATTCGTGTGAATTTGAGCAATTAAACTCAATTTAATAGATTTAGAATTTGAGTCTGTAAGAAAAAAATTCTATTAATCTTGGGTTGTTCAGAACATTATCATCTCTAGGTGCGATGTTTCCAAACACGCAAATTTACAGCAATCAGTTGACTTCGAAAAATTCTAAAACAAGTTTAGTGGCGCCATCTATCTTTGATATTCTATACTAAAATCAATTACAGCTGATTTTTCAACACTATCAATATGCAAAATAAAATATCAAACATTTGATATGAATGAAAATTAATTTAGGTATTTTTTTTATATTTTCAAATTCTCATTTGCTTCGTTTACAACAGATTATATGGGTGTACGGTAACTAATATTAAGTCATAGTAGATTTTACAGAATCTGATAAACACTATATTTCAAAAATCTCTATCCGAAATTCAAATATATACCTAGGACTTTTAAAGGACTACAAATTAATTCTTATAGTTCATAGCTAGCATCTTTATTTTTCGAATATACATATAAGCATTACTACAAACTTTAAAAACAGAAAAATTTCAATCTTCTTCCATTTGGCAAGACGATTGCTCAAAACTATAAGTGCTTTGTCAAAACATATTATTGATCTTGATATTTCGCTGAATTTACTACTAAACATCTTGCAGCTTACTGTTTGTATATATCTTTTATAGTTTAGAAGAATTTTCGGGTGAAAGTGAAAAGTGATGCAAAACTTGCTCAGACAAAAGAACTTCTTTTTTCTAAATATTAAGAAAAAGAAAATATTTTTGTATATTTATAAATAGCATAACATTTACGGTAAAATAAGTATAAATTGTTAACATTTTTATCCGCTAGGTTCTGAGATATAAACGTCCACAATGTTTACATTTTTCATAATGCTCCGATTTCGGCGGAATACCCGATCACAGATGTTATTAGCATCAAAACATCATTAAAATACAGCGTAGAACAAAATAAGTGTCAACTGGTTTCGGAAGCAAAACACTGCCTTCTATAATCCAAAACGGCTCTGATATCAAAATATAAAATTTGTTATTCTATTCTATTTTCTTCTGTTCTATTAACTCTTTGAATTTTTTGCATTTGGTGACAGTACAATTTAAAATTTCTATTCCAAAGGAAAAACTGTGTAACTTTGGAATAAAAGTTCAATGATCCCCTCATATTCTAAATATGTATAACATTCTCCAAGCTTTTATGCACATATTCTTGTAAAACCAAATGATAAAAACAGCATACTGTTTTAAAAATATTCATTTATTAATCTCATAACCTTTTATCTGTATGTAATTTAAATGTATGAAAAATGCATTTATTAAAAGTATGTAACTTAAATCAGGGTGAGTACACTTCCTCGTAAAACAATTTCAAGGACTTTCAAGTACAATGTTGTTGTTGAAACCCAGACCGTCCGACCTACCAGAAAGGTGTAAGGCAGAGGTCGCCAAAGTGGTCTATATAGACCCCCAGGGGTCTATTTAACAAAAGCGGGGTCGATCTGAGCCAGGGGGTCGATTGGGGGTCGAAGAAAAAACAGTTCTTAATACGAAAATCACACATACGTAATCGCGATGATCGTAAAATTTGTGAATTTTTTTATAATTGACTTAATATCAGTTTCTTTATAGAACATAAATTAATCAACGAATATTTATTCGGGTGAAACAAGTATAAAAGTGCCCGGTATACGTACTATTCATTGTGTGTTGCATAGAAACAACTTAGTAGCAAAATATCTGAGTCCAGAGTTACATGAAGCCTTACAGTTTTGTATTAAATGTATCAATCAAATTAAAGCTCAACCTCTTAAATCAAGATTATTTTCCAAACTTTGTCAAGAAAACGACGAGTTATTTAACCAATTACTTCTGCACACCGAAGTTAGATGGTTGTCTAGAGGTGTATGCTTGCAAAGGCTAGTTGAGTTATTTGACTCCACGACCGAATTTCTCAGCGAAATAAACCCTGTTCTGAGTGATGAACTCCAAAACAATAAGAACCATATATTTTATTTAGCAGACTTGTTTGGAAAATTTAATGATGTCCAAACAAAGCTGCAAGGAAAAGATGTTACAATTATTCAAGCTCGAACAATACTGTTAGGCTTCCAAGTAAAATTAAATGCATTTAGATCTTCATTGCTACGTAAGGATTATCAGTATTTTACAAATCTGCGACAATTAGAAATAAAAGAAGAAGACTTGGAAATATATACAGGTCATCTTCAAAAATTGAGAGACGATTTTAAACTGCGCTTTGTTGATTTGGAAAACATTGACATCCCTGATTGGATTATTGTGCCATTTTCTGCTCAAATTGAAAACGTGGACATCAACCTGCAAGATGAGCTTGCTGAATTATTATCGGATCTTGAAGCAAAGACGCTTCTTAGAAATTTAACAATAAGCAAATTTTGGACAAATATAAATATAATGCAAAAATATGTAAAACTTTGTGAAATAGCTCAACCGTTTATGCTAGCATTTCCAAGTTCCTATATGGTTGAAGCCGGTTTCAGTCACGTAAATTCAATCTTAACCAAGTACAGAAATAAATTAAATGTGGAGCTTCGAGGGGATTTAAGATTAAAATTGACTAATTTTGAACCAAATATAGCGAACCTTGCAAAAATACACCAGGCACACCCATCTCATTGATTAAGAAGCAATAAATCTGTAGTTACTTTACTTATTATTTCTACTTATTTATAATTACTCATTATTTAATAAATATTAAGGTTTTTTAAATTATATAGGGGTCGATGATCAAAAAAGTTTGGTTTTTTAAATTATATAGGGGTCGATGATCAAAAAAGTTTGGCGACCCCTGGTGTAAGGTAACAGTTTGGACGGTCGGGAAGTGCCACCCAATTTAGACCGGAACCCAGTGGGGGAGGCATCCACAGGGACCGTACCCTCCTTCCCCTACCACCAACCTCTCGGAAGGACTTTCGGACCCACATGTTTAACGTGATCGTACTCCGCATGAACACGGCGGCAGTTTTGGCAGTGGCTGGAATCGAACCCGGGCCAAGTACAATGTAATGTTTTTTTTCAAGGACGTCAATCAACCCCTCATTATGAAGTTGTATGCGTTTCTGGGAGAGAAAAATAAATAGCAAACTAATGTTATTGCTTATTGTTGAAACTGCTGAGGAAATTTTTGGAAAAAAGAGGATGTTGATTAGGAAATTCTCAGGAAAAGCGAAATGCTAGGGAAATTTCCAGAAAAAGCAGAATTTCTTGGAAAAAACACAATGCCGATGATCCTCAGAACATTTTCATCCCTGCCTTTTTCAAGCACTTAACCAAGAAAATGGGAATTTTCAAGTACTTTCAAGGCCTTGAAAATGGTAATTTGAAATTCAAATAACTTTCCGATTTTCAAGCATCCGTATGCACCCTGTTAAATGTATACAGGATGTCCCAAAAAGATTGAAACGAGCTTTAATTCTTTAACTGTTGGAGATAAATGTGCAATGCAAATTGCAAACATGTTGAAAGTAAGGTAAGAAATAAGACTAGGTTAATGAAATAGTCCTCCCATTCATTTTCAACGCTTTTTAAATTTTTATACGACCCCCTTAGACAAATTTGGTCAATCAGAAAATTTTTATGTTTGATGCAACAAGATCATTAAAAAAACCGCATATCTGTATCTTTAAAATTGAGCGAGCTATATTTAATTGAAAATATCAAATTAGAAATGTCTGAATTAAAATCTTGAATTCGTAAATTGTTGTGAAAACAATACTTTCTCCATACTATATTACAGAGAAAGTAAAAATCCCTCATTAGCATTATCCTCTAAAAACATTACTCCTCAAATTTTAGGCAAGTAGTAAAAATATTCCTTTGTACAATTCTTTGTGGCAACTTCTGACCATACATAAATAGAGCCTGGGATTCTCTAATGAAGTTTTAGAAATCAACTTCTGAAAATTCCAACTGTATTTGATGATGCCTTTATTCCCATTTCCCCTCTTCAATTTGCTCCCAATAGTAATATTACAAGTTCTCAAAGTTGAATTTGCAAAGATTTTGGTAGTTTTAATTTTGGCCGCCCTTTGTTGAAATCGCTTCAAGTCCCAACATTAAAATTGTACCAGAACTCACAGAGAATTCTCAAAAACTCAAAACACTTTTAACAATATATTCGCTTAGAACAACATAGAAAAGCCACACCCATTGTGACACACTGAGAATGCAAAATCTTTTTCCATATAATAAAAGGCAATGTCTGTCTGTGTGTCTGTCTTATATATACACTATAGGTTTAGCGACCGCGTGTCGGAGAGCTATGAAATTGGGCAATCGGAGACCCGAGGGGGTGGGAAGGTGACATGTGAAAACCGATTTTAAAAATTTGAGTTACTTTTTTTGTTATTTAATATTTTATGCGATTTCGACCGTTTCCCCCCCTTTTTTCTCCAACATCCAGACATCACAGAAAAAAAACAAATCACACCACCGGAAAGAACAAGGTGCTTAAACATGTTTATCCGTAAGTCCTTCCGAGAGGTTGGTGGTAGGGAAAGGAGGATACGGTCCCTGTAGATGTCTCTCCCACTGGGTTCAGGTCTAAATTGGGTGAATAAAAAGAAAGTTATGGAGATTGTCGCGGAGGGTGAAGTAGCCCAGTGGTTAGCATGCGGAAGTTACACTCGGTAGGCCCGGGTTCGATCCCACCACAGCCAAAACTGCTGCCATGTTCACGCGGAGTACGATGACGTTGAACATGTGGGTCTGTAAGTCCTTCCGAGAAGTTGGTGGTAGGGGAAGGAGAGTACGATCCCTGTGGATGCCTCCCCCACTGGGTTCCAGTCTAAATTGGGTGGCACTTCCTGGCCATCCAAATACTTACCTTACACCTTTCTGGTAGGTCGTGCCAGCAAGTTTGCCACAGTCAGAATTTTCAAGGGTAGCGAGCAGGCTGGTCGCCAAAGGCGGCTAGTATAGCAATAAAAGAAGTGTACTTAGGGGTCTTACCCAATACCAAGTCCTGAATGCAAAATCAGAACTTTGGAGATATATTCCCCCTTAATGTTTATGTTCCTTTTTCTGAACAACTGCGCACAGTTTAAAAATTTTATAGTAAGCTATGTGTATGCACATTTTAATGCAAAATTTTGAAGGTAAATAATTCACCTTTTTTTTCAACAAAAAAATGTAAAATTCTAGTTAAAAACTGAAACCTTGGGGTGGGGATCCCAATTTTAAAAGTTTCTTAAGTAAATAAAAAAAAAAAATGAGCTTTTTAAATATGGTAAAGTATTATTAAAGTATTCAACTGTGAAAATTCTTTACAAATAATATTTGTAGTCTTTGAGAAGAAATAACATGATAAAATGAAAACTAAATAAATACGTCAAGTCAGATCGGCAGCTGCGCTTAGGTAAAATAGCACATGTGATCAAAGGTAGAAGAAAATATATGTTGCCATTACCATGGAAAGAAATGAAAGAGCGAACCACTGAGCCAGGAAAGGAGGAACAGGAGAATACAAAAGGAAAACACATGAAGGAAATAAAGAATAACAATGGTAACAAATAATTCCATGGTGTCGGACGTAAAAATTGCACAAAATTTGCTCACAAAAGAACACTTTTAGAATTAAAATATCTAAATTAAACCAAATATATTTTTTAAATCAGAAAATATAAAAAGAACTACTGACAGTACTGAACCTGAAAAATGAAAGATGCAAATTTAAAATTCAAAATTCAGTTCAATGGTTTACCTTGTAATTTTAGAACTATTTTTATATTAAAGAGTAATAATAAAAGTTAAATAGTACAGATTTTTTCATAAAAGTATTTGAGGATTAAGTCACAAAATATTGCTTTTTTTTGTTGGTGTCTGACATAAAAACTTGGTGTCGGATGTAAAACAGGCAAAATGCATATGGTGTTAGCAATAAACAAGAATTTTCTTTAAACAATATTCGAATAAATATATATTTTTTAGTACACTGGATCTGGAATAACATATATGCTTAATTAAATTGAACATTTACATGCATTTTCAGTAGATTGTTTATATTTTATCATAAAGAGAATGAATCATTGAATATTTATATTTTATCATTGAAAGTAAATTATTCCCTGTTCTTTATGGGGATAGGTGATGGATATTTGTTTTACAACACATTCCAATGTGTAAAATATTTTGTTGTCCTTTTTTGGCCATTTAAAATGTCTGTCAGCCCTGTGCATAACGGATACTTGAACTTCGGTTTCATTTAGCTGTGTGACATATTGCATGGTAGAGGATGGACTCGTAACTGAACACTATCCAATCATTTAATACCAGACTTTGTACATCAGGCTGATCACTATTCTCGCTGTTCTTAGATATCTCACCATTGAACAATTCTTTGGCTTTAAATAAAATGACTGTCTTTCATGTTTTTAAAAGAGATGTCATAAATAAAAATTTTTATCAGATTCAATAGCTTTGATGTAATGGATTGAATGTACATTGGGAATTGGCAGAATTTTCCCCCAATATTTATGCAAAAACTCTGAATTATCTCTAATTTTTTCTGTAGAAATGTACTTCACATGTACACATTTGAGGTTAAGGATGAAGCCACAGTAGCATATTACTTTCTACTTTATTATATACATATAATGTATAAGGAAAGTATTGTGACAGGGTCGAAAATTCGAATTCAAGTTTTCGACAGGCAAGCACATTTCAAGCATCCCTGAACATGAATCAAACGTTGTTGAGATGATGTCTGTGTGTGTGTCAGTGAGTCTGTGGAGACGATAACTGATGAACAAATTGACCGATTTGAACGAAATTTGGTACAAAAATTACAATCTATGAATACTGTAAGCCTATTGTTTTTATATGCAATTGCATGTTCAGACCCCCCCCCCCCCCCTAAATTTTAGCGTGAAATTTTGAAAAAGTCCTCAAAAAATCAAAACCTTTAATAAAGTTACGAAAATAAGAATTTCTTATGCAATTTCTCATGAAAAAACGATTAAAACAAATTTTAGAACGTTAGCATGAATCGTTTTCGAGATACTGTACATTTTCAAAAAATTATCAAAAAATCATAAATTAAAAAAAATATTACCTATTGTTGAAATATGTTCACTTTTCATAAGTAATATCATGCAATAAATTGTGTGATATCATTCTCGTGGATCTAGCTAGTTCCATTCATGAAAAAATATACTTTAGGTAATACTTTTGTATTTGGATGCCAATAGTCAGTTATCTGCTACAAAAATAACTTATTTTTCCGTCCATAACACTTAGCGAGATTTTGGTGGAATGTCGTCAAATTGGCAACTTTTTAAAAATATTGCCAAATTAACGAAAATGTTGCCAAGTTGATATAAATGGCGCTAAATCAATGAAAATGATGACGAGATGATGAAGTAATTATTAAAGTATTTTAATATATGGACTATATCGCTTATTGAGGATGGTATCAATATTGATGATTGTTCAGAGTTACGCGAAGTATAAGTTATGAAATAGTTTTATACATGTTGTCATCCTGAAATTCGCCCAATGTACAATTCAACGATAAAAACACAGCACCGTGGATCTTATGCATTATTTTTCTTTATTGTAAAACTAGTAAATCCATTGCATTATATAAGGAAAGTCATGTGCTGCCCACATCAGATTTTTTTTTAGATGTACTCATGAATATATTCCCAGCTTTAATATGTCGCCATACAGTTCTTTTTATAGTTTCATCAATTTCATCTGCATCCCCTTCCCCTGGGATGTTGCACAAAAATAACTCCATGCTATTTTCACACTATACTCTTGTTCAAACAAAAATAAATTGGAAAACAAATAACATTAGGTACTTAAATTGGGAAGTAGGTCCATCTGAAAACACTTGTACATGTGTTTAATGTTTGGATATTCCTTTTTGAAAAATCACAAAAAATAATTAACAAATTAAAACACAGTGACTTTGGTATGGTCTAGTGTATCAACAACTATTGCAAAGTCCTGTGGCATCTTTTAAAATCCCCACGTGCTGGGAAAATTGTATCTTGTATATGCAACCAATGTGCAGATTGAATTTCATTCTGTTGTTCAATTACTGCATTTTCTAAAAAAAACCAGCTGTATAACATTTTCTCCATCAAGGAGAAAATACTTCATTTGGTTTAAGGGTGAGCGTCAGTAAATCTTCTGCCCCATCCGCACTTTGTTAACTTTCGCTGCACACATTTTCCACCGAAATTCTGTTCAAACAGTTGCAAAATATTTTTTTCTGAAAGATAAAATGCAATGCTTAGATTATATTAAAACTAAATTTAATACCCAATAAAACATAGAATGTATTTTTTATCTTAATCCAAAATATTTTTGGTGATGCCATCTGTTGTCGTAATGTAATCATACTGATTTTCTTTATTTTTTAATGAACATTTTTAAATATCTATTCCTTCCAATACAGTATTAAATACAACAACAGATCATATATAATAATGCCACAATCACGGAAAGGTAATTTCTCATTCTATAAATTTGATAAGGGGATCTGAATGTACATCACTGAGGACTGCAGTTTTGTCTTCAAGTTCAATTACATTTCCGTGATTGTGGCATTATTATATATAATCTGTTGTTGTATTTAATAGCGTTTTAGAAGTAATAAATGTTTAAAAATGTTCATTAAAAAATAAAAATAGTCGGTATGAATTAAATTATGACAACAGATGGTAGCACCAAAAATATTTTTAATTAAAAAATATATTCTATGTTTTATTGGGTATTAAATTTAGTTTTAATATAATCTAAGCATTGCATTTTATCTATCAGAAAATATTTCGCAACTGTTTGAGCAGAATTTCAGCGAAAATTATGTGCCGCAAAAGTTAACAAAGCGTGGATAGGGCAAAAGATTTACTGACGCTCACCCTTAAAAGGTTACCAAAACTTTCTTTGGCAGTACTCAAGATTTCAGTCTTAGAAGTCTTATCACACTTCTGCCATTGAAAATATTTAGTTGATGTATCTTGAATATCACCATGTGCCTTGAAAGAAATAATTTTAATTTTATTTATGCAATTGTCACACTGTGAGTGCATGCAGTTTTTTTTTCAGAGGGGGGGAACAAACAATTTTGTTGTATGAAGGTAAAAAAAGTCTGAGCTGAAGTTATTCAGTGCTTGCAAAAGGAGTATGACATTTTCGTAAATACATACAAATACATTATGTGGTATTTTGTTATAATAGTACATGATAGAACATAATTAGGTTACAATAGAATGTGATTAATTATTATAGTAAATGATTAGGATGCAAATATGCAAATTTTGAAACAATTTTTGCATCTGAAAAGTTTTTATGATCTTTTACAAAAATTTAAAAATATGAACTTTTAAATATTTTTTTTTAAATGTAAGAATTATGGTAATAACTGAGATTAATTACTTTAAATTTTCTTATAAATTAGACACACAATGATGCAATTAACATGGTTTTAGTTTTAAAAATTTTGGTGCCGAATGCAAGCAGTTTTTAAGTCTGACACCATGTATTTAAAACAAACTAAATTTTTTTAATCAAATTTAAATGCCTATTTTGAATAGTAAGTAAAATCATGATTTGCAAACAAAGAATCTTGTTAAATACTCCAACCTGTTTTGTACATAATTAACTTCTATACAATTTGGTGTTGGATGTAAATTTGTCAAAGTACTTGTTAAAATTGCTTTTATAAAACAAAAAATATATGTAATTTGAGCTTATTATCTATGTATTAAACCCTTTTTACAATGTTTTGACACATATATGAACTGCTTAAATATAAAAATTCTTAAATTTAATTCCAAAATATGAATTTGTAAATTATGTTTAAAAAAGGGTTTATGTTTATGTTTAAAAGAGAGAGGGAGAGAGAGAGCATGCATGCAAAGCTTTCACTCAATGCCTTATAGTTTTGAATTCAACTTTTTCTTAATTTCTTATACTTTAGTTTATAACCTTTCAAATGATACCTTTTGTTATTTTTTTTTTTTTTTTTGAAAAATTGGTCACCTCTTCCCCATTTCTGTGTAATTGCCCAGCAGCAAATAAGGTGGTATGAGAACAGATAGTAGAGTAAATACAAAGAACTGAATAGTGAGCAAACCTACTTTCATTTCTTCCCACAGCAATGGTAATATATTTTTTCCTACCTTCAGCCATGTGTGCCATCCTACCTCAGTTGCCAATCTGACTTAAGTGAGACCACGTTTCTTGTCGGTCCTCAAAAGCGTTTTGTACCTTTCAAACTGACAGACCAGTTTATATTTGTACAGAACACATATTTAATTGTAATTACCACATCAATCAGCACTTTCAAAACTAAATTGACTGTCTATGTAGAAACTGAGTCAAACATGACTCAAAATTCACCCATGTTATTTTTGTTTTCTTCTTTTCTCGTGAGACGGCTGGCTATTTTATACTTATGTTTAAAAGCAGGGTCTGACTAACGCAGGGGCATGCGGGACCCCCAGCATCAGAGAGGCCTCAAATTAAACAATTGCAACTTTGAAAATTGAACAACTGCTTCCTGAAAAAAAGTTATGCCATCAGAATAGGTTCGCCCAACAAAAAGGTTTATTTTGGATATATAGAGATCACAGTGCTAATTGAGTATTTTGGTTTCTTGCCTATAATGAGAGAGTTGCCAATAATTTAAATTTCAGTAAAATATGCATACCTTTTCTAGAATGCAGTTATAGTTTTTGAAATTTTTTTTATTTCATATATGTCGAGAGGTAGAGGACCCAAAATGAATATTTGGCCCAGGCCCCTGTTAGACAAAATTGAGTCCTGTTATAGTACAAACTTTAACAGAAATTAAAATTGCTCAATTCAAAAATGTAAATTTGTCACACTTTTGTTTTCAATGTAAACATGTGCAGTATATATGAGCAAGATATCAGCTTTTATGTATTATTTTGAAATTAAAATTACAAAATGTTAAAAAGTAACAAAAAATGACCTACAAATTTGAAAGTTTGACTCATACTTTTGAGTAGTAAGAGTCCATTTAACTTTCAATTTTACAAACTAAGACTTCAGCAACCTATTTAAGCACTAATTGTATGCAACACAACAGAGCATGCAGCACAACAGGGCTCTGTTGTGTTGCACGTTGTACTTGCGTATTTTTTTTATTTTATCATGTTATTATTGCATTAAATTTTTAAGCGTTTATTAGAAAGAACACAAAGTTAGAATGCACATGATAGGCCAGTTTTTTTTAAGTCAATAAAGTTACACATTTATATATTCAAACACAGGAATTTTGACAGAAATTTTATTTCTCTCTATAAAATATATATTTACAATTTTTACACGAATGGGTTAATGGGAAGTACCTCATAACATATCTCACCTAGTCTGCTCCTGAAAAAAAAAAAATTGAAAAGTTAAATATATTTCGAATTTAACTTCAGGGCAAGTACACTTTTTTAAAAAAAATTTCAAGGACTTTCAAGTACCATGCAATTATTTTTCAAGCATATCATATCTTCCATACTACGAAATTGTATGCATTTCTAAGAGGAAGAAAATTCATAGCAAAATAAGATTATTGTTTAATATTGAAGACATTGAGGAAATTTTTGGGGAAAAAAACATAGTTATTTAGGAAAATTTCAGTGACAGCATAATTGCTAGGAAAATTTCCAGAAAAAGCAAAACTTCTCAGAAAAAACACAATGCTATGAATCTGCAGAACACTTTCAACCCTGTCTTTTTCAAGTATTTTACCAAGAAAATGAGAATTTTCAAGTACTTTCAAGGCCTTGAAAATGTTAATCTAAAACTCAAGTACTTTTCCAATTTTCAAGCACCCTTAACTTATATAAAGTGAAGCAACAAGACCATAAAAAAATAAGACATTCTAGTAATATATTTTAAAAAACTGGGATAAATTTTTTATGCACTAAAAATCAGTTAATAGTTATAATGTAATGGTGGATTGAGACAAACGAGGTCAGAATGGGCTAAAATATTAGACTTTAATGCAGAGTTTACATTAAAATACAATGAATATAAGGCAAAATCAGCTTGATAATGGGAAGATACGGCATATCAAAAAGTTACTTTGGAGTTGAAAAAAATCCAATTTTTTACTGTGCTCTCCTACTTCTTATTAGCTAATCGATCTTATGCTCATCGCTTTGATGCATGTCATCTTTGATAAAACAAGGGATTACTTAGTCAAAGCAAAGAAATTTTCTAATGTATAAGGTGTGTAAAGTATTTGAGAATTTGTTTTTAATTTTTATTTTTATTTTATTCTTAACTTGTTTAACAATAACTACTTTTAACTTAAATTATTTGTTTAACAATGACACTTTTTAACTTGTTTAACAACTAACTCACTTTTCAGCAACTAACCTTTTAATATGTTTAATTTTTACTTGCTCAACAATAACAATTTTTAACTTATATATACTTTTATATTTTCAGATACCCCATGGCAGATTATAATCTGGCTCAAGAAATGAAAAGGCATGTTGCTATTGCTGCCTTATGAGCAAAACACAGCAATTTAGAAATTTCAAAGTTTTTTAATATTGCCAGGTCATTTGTTGATAAATAATGAAACGGAAATGACAGGTGGTTATGATGTCCCTAAAGGAATGTATACCAAGTTTCCAAGAACCTGTGAAGGTTTTAGGAATAATGAGTAGCAAAGGCGACGTCATGTCAACCCACTTCTTTTCACAGAGTCATAGAATCAATATTGTTGGCTACATTGAGGTGCAAGAAGCAACTCTTAAGCCCTGGACAGAAAAAATAAGCAATGAAAGGTTGCACATGTTTCAGCAGGACTCAACAACTTCTCACAAAACAAAACTTCTTCACTCTCTTTCAACAACTTCTACACATTTTATTTTTTTGCTGTATTTTTCTCTTCACAAATCCATGTGTTTGTGGGAATTTAGGAAATATGTACAGATATTTAAAACAATTATTTGCTTTGAAAAATAGGATTTTTTTTTGTGAAAATTGGATTTTTGGAGCAAGCTATAAAAAACGGAGAAACTCCGAGTAAATCGTAATATTTGGCAGTTATGCTATAGTATAAGAAAGTAGAACCAGTCAAAATGTGGTCAAGACATCCTACAAATTGGCATAAAAATTTTGAAATCGATAATTTTCATGAAAACAATACTTTCGCTATACTCTACTAAACAGTATGCCCATCATATGATGGAATTCAAAATATGTCAGTTCAACAGTCCCACTTCGCGACAATTTTGGAGAGTTCTTAAAAATGTCTCAAAATGGAACAAAATATCACAAAACAAAAATATCACCAAATCTACGAAAATTCAATATCGTGGGAAGAATATAAGAATCTATTAGAAAAAGCAATTTCTCTATTTGTCCGTCCATGAAGTTTAGAAAAAAATTTGGCAGGATGTCGTAAATGTTGCCAAATTGATAAAAATGATGCCAAATGGAAGGTAATATTTTGCAAATTTTGAATTCTGTCATATGACGGGCACACCTTCTAGTGTATTATAGGAGCATGCCAAAATAAGCTGTACTAACCTTGAATGCATGTATTTATAATTAAAAATTATTTTAAATTATGCATGTAACAATACACAATAAAAAATGGAATATAAACTACAAAATTTATACACCAGTAAAATATATAAGAAAACACATTTTATCAAAAGAAAAAGGACATTTTTTATCCATAAAGGGAAGGGAGAAAATATACATATTTCTTGATTAAATATTTTGTTACCATAGTGCTTCAAGTGTGTCACAATAGTTAAAGAAACAGTGTGGTTTAAATTACAATATTTTGTTTAAGCAACCCCCCCCCCCCCTCCTTTGTATAAATATTAAATTCTGGAAATTTCTATGGAAAAGTTTATCCCAATTTTTTTTGTCTCAATTCGAAATTCCGAAGAATTCCATGAAAGAGCTTTTTTGCCAAGTTTGGCCCACCCAGCAACTTTTTTCAACCACCCAGTTTCAAAATTTTTCTGGGGAGAATACTGGACATGGTAGGGAAAAAGAGGCAGGGCACATTTTACTCATAGGGAAAGGGTAAAGTGCCGAGCCATTTCAATTCCAGTTAGAACACTATATTTAAAATGCTGTTTATATGAATGTTATAAATTATGTATTTAATGACAAATTTTGATATTTTAACATGGGCTTAAATCAATTATTTTTAAATCTTTCAGTTGATTTAAATTACTGATTTAAAGCAATACAACCTAATAGCAGATGGAACAAAACATGTCATCTGCAATGTCACATTAACATGTATTAGTTATTTCATATGTTTATGCACTCATGAACAAATAAAAGAAGAAAACATCTGAAATTTACAAAATAAAATCTTACTGTATTCTTTTGCTTTTTGTTTTTACTACTAGCAATGTCTGTGCTTAGTTTTTTTTTCCTTGTGCCACCACCAACCACAGCCATTGTTTCCCAAATATTTTCCTCTTCATGATCAACAACAACAGCCACTTCTTTCTTTTCAATGGGTTGTGGAATACCCAAACAAGTTACATCTGTCACAGTACTCCTCATCAAGAGGCAATTCATTCGTGTCTTCAAATATATCTATAATTAAAATAGATAAATAAATAAAATTACATTAAGCAGAAGACGCAAATAGTAAGCTCATGCGGAACAGAAAATCATGAAAATAAAATTTAAATAATTTAGAAGGGTTTCTACACTTTATGCAAAAAATAGGGGAGACCGGGGTACAGTGGGACAATTTTTACTTATTTGGTAATACTTTTTACATTTTTAATATTAGAAATTCAACAAATATGCAATACAATAATACTACTTTTAATCTTCTATTGTTAAATTTTTCATATTTTTTCCTCAAGTTTTTCTTTGTAAAAATATCGTATTTCCGAAGGTATGTAATTCGTCCCAGTGTACCCCGGACCGGGGTACACTGGGACATTGAATGGGGTACAATGGGACATAAAAATAAACACATATATTTGTACGATGATACATTACACTTTCATTCTCATAATTTGTATGGGTTGTGGTTAACAGTTGAATAACAGAAAACAGTTTATAAATTATTACAATCAAAAATATTTGGATGACTAAAATAAAGTTATTGAACACTATTTTAAACAGCCGAAACAATGCCCAGGCTACTTAGCCTACAGTTTAAAAGTCTTTTTTATATCAGCTTAGCATAACATTCTAAGTTCACGGGAAACGATAATTGTCTCAATGCCCTTTCTGTTCCTCCATGACATACGGGTTTCCGCAATTTCATTTCAATGTCACTATGAAGAGCTGAATATGTTGCCTCATCATCAAAAACGAAGTTATATCCTGGTAAAAGTCTTCTCATATACTTCACTTCATAGTCAATTTTACTTTTTTGTATCACTTCCGCAACATAATAGCTGAAGGTTGCTTTCTTTTTCCCGCACACTTTGACCAACACGAAATCTCCAATATCAATAGTATATCACCATCTGCATTCTCTGCCATCTCTACCTCAAAACTGCTATCGCTTTCAGATTTTTTCCATTTTTCATTTTCTGAGGAACTGTTTTGCCAAATTTTCTATTAATTTTTCTTTTCTTCTTTGATTTGATATCTTTTGAAGCTTTTTTCTTTTTAGGCTGATTTTTCTTTTCTAATCTTTTTAAATATTCCTGCTCTATTTTTTTCCTTAACTGGTGTGTCAGTTAATACTTCGGATTTTTTACTTTTTCACATATTTTTATATATTTCAGTTGTATGACATTTTGGGAGAGGCCTTACAGTTTCAGGTGACAGAACAGTTCAGTTTTTTCCACTATGTGTAGACCTACATAGCTTTTCACTGAAGGTGAATTTAAATAAGAGCAACTTGCTTGTGGTTCCTCTGTAATAGGCCTAGATCCACCAGCTTCAGTAAATAGTTGAAATTGAGTAGGACTGGGTTGTTCAGGTGTTGGGTTATCAGTGACGCACACCTGTGGGACATCAGTTACACTTGCAGCCTCAAAGTCTGCATCAGTGTAGGTATTGTTATTATACGGAAAAATACCTGTGGCAGAAAAACCAAATAGGATGTTATTTGCACAAAAGACATGTGGATACGCCTTTCCCACAAGCTCTGCTGTTCCGTGAATTGTTATTCTTTTAACGGATTATTCACAAGTCAAGCTCGGCATGTTTCGTTATAGGAATGTTTTAATGGTTCATACACAACCTTGTCTAAGGACTGCAACTTATGGCTGCAGTGTGGGGGTATTGTGAAGAGTACGATACCATTTGTTTTTGCTAGATTAATGGTCTCAATACTAATATGTGCTTCATGATTATTCATTAAGAGAAGGGTTTTATTTTCTGGTTTTGATTTAGAATACTTCATGAAATGCTTCATAGCCATCAGATATATATTTGTATTCATCCATCCATTCACTGTAGCAGAGCAGCTCCTTGAACACCCACAGAACCCTTTAATAGTGTCTCCCGAAAATTAACACGAGGAAAAAAATTGGGGCAAGGCATTTCCTAAGCCATTGATCATACAACAAAAAGTAACGAGTTCACCCCTTTCTGATGAAGTGATCTGGCCTACTTGCTTAACACATTTTTTGGTGATCACTTTTCCAGGTGTTTGCACAGTAGTGAGTCCTGTTTCATCTAAGTTATAAATGTTTTCTGGCCCAAAATGATGTTTTTATATGAGTTCATGCAACTTAGAATAAAACTCAGTCACTACGGGTTTGTTAAACCCATTGACCGGGCAAGCGATGTGACTTCTGGCTTCCTAAATGAAATACTACCAGCTCGTTTCATAAAGCTTTCCAACCAATCTTCTTCTGCACAGTGATTCTCATTCCAAGAGGATGGGATACTTTTATTCAATTCCACTGCATATTCATATGCTAGTTTTCGTGCTTATTTTGATGGAAGCCCATGATGCAAACTTGAAGCTTGGGTTAAATACTTGGTAAGCATATTCTCTTCAAAAGTTGTGAAGATTTGCCGAACTGCATAATTTGGTTTAAGCATAACATTTTTCTCTGTTGGATTTTCGTCCCAGTTTATATCTTTTGCTTTTAGCACATACCGTTGCAGGGTGCTCTTAGGAATATCAAAAGTTCTTGCTATCTCCCTTAATGGTTTCTTGTCCTTAAGTACTGCCTTTACAGCCTTCTGCATCACAACTTCTTTTACTAATCCAATGTCACTTGTTCTCTCTCTTTTTCGCACCAACAATGTAAACAGCAAAATTGTTAGGCCTAACAAATAACATGAAAACCCTAATTACAAAATGTGTTAGTGTTTTTTCTAAGCCAAGCCCAATAGAATTTGTATAACAGAGATAGCTTTATGGATTAGTTTTAAACATTTCTTAAGCAAAACAGCTAGTGTAGTTTTCCCCCCTACAATATACCTATAGGCCTATAGCTTTGATGCAGTTCTAACAATTTCAGGTTAACTCAAGTTGTTACATGTTTACACAACATAAAAGTAGTTTGAAAAGGTTATACTTAGGTAATAATTAATTGAAAAGCATAAATTCTAATAACTTTGGTTCAACTTTTGAGAATCGGAGGTATTTTTATGTTGAGCAACAGTGTCCCAGTGAACCCTTTAAGGGTGTCCCACTGTACCCCAAGAGACACACACACAACAAAAGTTACAATTTATGTACCACTAACAAATAAAATGAAAAACCATCATACATATGCAATAAAAAATATTTAACCTATGGATTAATGTAAAAATATTGATTATTGGATGACAATTTAGTGCGCAAATACAAAAAAACAACATTTACCTAATTTTCCCAACAGGTCAGTTGAGAACAAAAATCGCTATTGCCCCCCTCGAAAACAAATAATGGCGGTGATCTGTTTGCACAGTGTTGCCACACAAGTTGGCATAATGTATCATATTTTTCCCTTTCTTAAACATATTTACCCTAGTAAATAAATCAATTGTCCCACTGTGCCCCGTGACCCACTGTACCCCGGTCTCCCCTATCTGCAGAGTGAGTTTTCACTCAACAATACACTCAATTTCCATAATGTTTAATTTCAAAGTATCACAATCATTACAAAAAAAAAAAAATAAATAAATAATAATAAATATATAAATAAATAAAATAAGTAAAAAATAGCTGAAGTGTGGCTGGCTCAATTTGGCTTTCTCATACCAGAATCCATTTTTAAGTAGTTTGTGTAATTTGTTTATTTTTCCATGCAAATTATGCAAAATTTGAAAAATCTATATCGTTGGTCTAAATAATCATAATTATAGCATGTTACCCTTCATTTTATAAGGCATGAAAAAATCATTGACACCAAATTTGACAATATATTCCTGAAGGGGCTAATGATGTCATGAACGCAATTGTGTCAATTTTCTCTTCATTGCAATAATTGAAACTGTTAAGTATCATGATCATTGGGCCATAAATAACCCTTTTTATACATAAGAAAATGTATCTAGCATTACTCGGGAGTTAAACCAGGGTAGTCACATAGCGGGCCCAAAAGCCCCCCCCCCCCCCCCCTCTTACCCAGATGCAAAAGTTACAAAATTGGTTCTGAATTTAGCAAGAGGAGATTGAGTATGTCCATTACAGAAATGAAAATGAGACATAAAAATTGCTCCAAAATCAGAGCTAACAAATAACTTTATAAAAATAATGATTTTAAAAATTGTCCCTCACGCCCCTATTTGGTTCGATACCTACATTTAAAAAAACATGCACTTCTAGGCCAAGTAGTAGTTTTGCAATTCCATTTACATACATACAATACAAACATACATACCAGGGCTCAAAATAAATCACAGCAACTGTGGCAAATGCCATGAGCGACCTTAAAACTGCTGAAACAATCAATAGTTCGCATGGCAAGCTTTTCTGAGAGAATTTATCCAACGTATTTGTGGAAAAGATAAGATGCAAGTTTTGTTGTAATTACCCTGAACTGGCACATGCAAAATCTTGGTGTAATATCAGCGATATTTACTTTGAAGGAGACACAGTAATAAAAAAATGCAATGCTGAAAACTGTTCCAAAAATAAAAGAACATATAAAATGTACTGAAATTTTTTAAAAAAGTTTTGCGAAAATTTTGCATCTGAAATTTAGAAATTATTTTTGATAGCCAAGATTGCTATGAGCTAAATAGTTTTGCCGCTAGCTTACAAAAGCTCACAACAGTATTTTCTGCCAGTTTAAAAATATTATTTTGAGCCCTAATACATATGCAATCATGTTTTAATAGCAAGATTTTGTTACCATTTAAAACCATGTAGTTTAAATTGATGATTTCCACCATATACTATAGTACCTTCATAGATTTGAGAATTGTCATTATTTACCATAGGAAATAATATCACAAAAACCTAAAAATTTGAATCATTCAAGTTCTAATAATGAGAATTACTAAAAATTTGAACCATTCAAGTTCTAATAATGAGAATTACTAACAATTTGAATCATTCAAGTTCTAATAATAAGAATTACTAAAAATTCTAACCAGTTCTAGATTTCACATAATGCATCCACATTGTATGGGATCATTTTTTTTTTAAAGCATGAAAGGTATTATCACTCCTTAAACATTTTTTTTATTTCCAATGGCAAGCCAAAATACAATTACAAGTATAAAAACAAGTAACAATACAACAAGTAAATATAAAAACTTCCATTTAGGGAGAAAAAGCTTCTATTCATAACTCACCATGAGCAACTTCAATGGAGACAAATCATAAATCAAGTTGGTCATTGGGTTAATTATTTATTGATATTAGAAACATGGCAGCATTTAATTTTTCATTATAATGTGTTCATTTTCTCTTATATATATACAGTGAAACCTGTGTATAACGATATTGTCTATAACGATAAACTTGTTTATAACGATATTTTCCACGGTCCCGGCGGATTTCCTATAGTTTTAGTGTATATCGAACTTGTCTATAACAATAATTTGCTTTTGAGTGAACCTGTTTATAACGATAATTTTGAGTATTTCAAACTTTTTTCCCTGTGTTATGTCCAAGACTTTTTGGACTTCGGACCAAGACTTTTACAAAGGCAGACTTAACACAAAGGCAGTTCATCCTAAAGGGGAATAATGTTCTATCTACGACTAGGATCTGTTCAATATTACCAAACTACTCTCTACTGTTATCTCTACTGTTCAAGATTACCAAACCCTTTGACATAAATGTTAAACAAGCATGTGACATGATCTCTGGCATTTGGAGTTATGTGCAGTCATCTACCATAAGAAATTGTTGGCGGAAGGCAGGTTTTAACTTCAGCCCATGCAGTGATGAAGAACAGTCTGACAGCGATGAGAATTCTCAACAAAATCTTTCTGAAGAAGAAAATTGTGTGCTGCACCTAAGTAATTCTTTGAATGCATTCAAAGTTTTCACGAATAGGCACTCTTCAATAAACCCAGAAGACTATTTGAATTTGGATGAAGGTTTATTAGTGTTCAGTGGGAGCACCGATGAGGACATAATTGTAGAACTGAAAGAAAATGATGATGTTAGTGAAGTGGAAGATGAGGAGTGTGGAACGGAATCACCACCCAACACAACAGCTGAAGATACTGTTAAAATGATCGAAACATTACAGAATTTTATTCCTACTTTACCATATGTTCTAGATGTATATCTGAATTCGCTAGAAGGTTTAGAAAATATGTGTATGACGGCTGCATTCTCTGCAAAATCTAAGCAAACGAAAATATCGGATTACTTCGCACGTTAAATTTTTTTCGTCCTATTTAAGGATTCGAATTGTGTACGGTACGTATTTCATTTCCGTTTCGACGTATTCTTGATTTTTGAATGAAAAATATAACTCCAATTTTATTTTTATCATTATAACTATCCATTTTTTAATTGCATAATAGAAATGTAGTTAAAATATACGGCGTGTTACATTTTAGAACTACAATTTGAATCTTATGATTTAGGTTCATAAGATACTACATAGGTTCTATATTTTTTTCCTAGTCTGTAATACATTCATTAAAAATGTAAGTTCAACATAATACTGTAGTATTATTCAGTCATGCAAGTTCAAAATATATTATTATAATACGTCACACCCATGTTAAATAACTTCCATTATAGAGTGTAGCAAGTTCAGCCCTGTCTATAACAATAAATTGTCTATAACGATATTTTTTTTCGGTCCCTAGAGTATCGTTATAGACAGGTTTGACTGTATATATATATATATATATATATAGATATATATATATATATATATATATATATATATATATATATATATATATATATATATATAGATATATATAGATATATATATATATAGATATATATATATATATATATATAGATATATATATATATATATATATAGATATATATATATATATATATATATATATATATATATATATATATATATATATATATATATATATATATTAGAAAAATATCTAAAAATAAGATATACAAAAAACATAATCATAACACTTTATAACATTAAGGCGCCATGCCGCTCTTTCATGTTTAGCAGGTATATAATAGTAAATACATCATCAAATTGAAAAAAAGGGGGGGAGGTGCAAAGGAAAGGGGGAAAAGAAAGGAGAGTGTTTACAGGAACGACAGAAAAAAGGCCGGGGGGGATAGTGACCCCCTGTTCCCGGTTAAAGCGCTTTTACTCTAGAAACACTCCCGGTGCCTCTGTCTTCCTGAAGCACTCCTCTGTCCGATGAAATCTATGAAACATCCCGAAGTATATAGACCATGAAGCAAAATAGGGGCTTAAGATGGGAATAAACCTGACCTGATTACTCAACAGAATTCTTGAAGTCCACAAGCAATGCCGCACAACCATATCTCACCGACCTGCTATCATCAAATAAATCTGTTTGTCTTTCCGTCAAATATCAAGTCTACATAGTGCCTTAGATACCGAAGTGGGTAATTGCTTTTTGCTGCTTCCCTGAGTAATTTATTGACACTGTGTTGCTGTTCTTCTTTTTCAGTGTTGAGACGTCTATATCGATTTAGATGATTTATTATAATATTCCTGAAAATACCACTGCTCAAATTAGATTTCCAATTTATAATGTAATTAATGTTGAAATCAAAATTATCCCTCTTGTCATAAACTTTAAAACATATCTTGTTTTTCTCATTGTAGTAAATACTGATATCCAGAAAATCAACAGTTCCTGGATTTGTATATTTAGTTTCCAAAAGTTCCAGGCACTTAGGGTAAAACCCAAACTCAAAATGATCTTGTTGATTTTTATATCCAATAATCACATCGTCAACAAAGCGGTAGTATGGCATTTCATTGACTAAATATGTACCTTGTTCATACTTGTTTAGGTAAATATCTGCAAGTACCGAAGAGCAACCCCCCCCCCCCCCCCCCCATTGGGATGCCTTGCACCTGACGATAGAAACCTATACCGTTGTGCAGTATGTTTTCAAACAAAACAATATTTATCAGCATTTTATATTGGTAGAGTGGAGATTGTGATGCTCATGAAGCTCCAATAAAATTTCGGATAAATCTTTTAAATTTACATGATTAAAAAGGTCTTTAAAATCAAAGCATTTGAAAAACATTTTATCCTTTATTCTGCTTAATTTGTCAATAAGTTCAAAAGAATTTGACACCATACAGGTCCCTTCCTTTTTGATTTCTTTTAGTACTGGAGTCAGAATAGAAAGTAACTTAATATTAGCTATAGTAAGGTACGATCCGCATCCAACTGTCACAGGTCTAAATTTGATCGGATTTTTATGCATTTTTGGGATTAGTACAAGATAAGGAAATCTAACAGATTTCAAATCATGTCCTATACGTTTATAAAGTGCTGTGATACGGTTTTCCATGGCTTTATCGGTGGTATTGATCTCTTCATACATACTTTCATTTTCGTAACATTTGCGCAAAGTGTCTACATAGTATTTTTTGGAGACAAATACGTAATTCGATGGCACTTTATCCATGTAAGTGATTGCAAATCTATCTCTCAAGGACTCCATCTCTGGTACTTTATTGTTATGAAAGGTGTTATAGGAATCTGGATTATAATGCCTTTCGAATCCTTTTATAACTTCGCATCTCCATTTGTGGAAAGTTTGAATGGGGTGGCTGTATTTCACCGCCATTTTGTATATGAAATCATCCACGTCTTTAGCAAAAGCAAAGGCACTTCCTAAATGCTTTTGATCACGGAATTTAGTTCCCTGTTTTAACAGCAGTTTGATGTCATTATTGTTATACATTTCCAATTTTCCTGTTATTACGTGTCCATGTGTGGCATCAAGAGGGATAATTTTGATTTCAACATTAATTACATTATAAATTGGAAATCTAATTTGAGCAGTGGTATTTTCAGGAATATTATAATAAATCATCTAAATCGATATAGACGTCTCAACACTGAAAAAGAAGAACAGCAACACAGCGTCAATAAATTACTCAGGGAAGCAGCAAAAAGCAATTACCCACTTCGGTATCTAAGGCACTATGTAGACTTGATATTTGACGGAAAGACAAACAGATTTATTTGATGATAGCAGGTCGGTGAGATATGGTTGTGCGGCATTGCTTGTGGACTTCAAGAATTCTGTTGAGTAATCAGGTTAGGTTTATTCCTATCTTAAGCCCCTATTTTGCTTCATGGTCTATATACTTCGGGATGTTTCATAGATTTCATCAGACGGAGGAGTGCTTCAGGAAGACAGAGGCACCGGGAATGTTTCTAGAGTAAAAGCGCTTTAACCGGGAACGGGGGGTCACTATCCCCCCCGGCCTTTTTTCTGTCGTTCCTGTAAACACACTCCTTTCTTTTCCCCCTTTCCTTTGCACCTCCCCCCTTTTTTTTCAATTTGATGATGTATTTACTATTATATATATATATAATATATATACAGGGTGTCTCTCAAAAAGTGAACAGTGGAAAATTTTTGGAACCGTTGGTTGTAAGTTACAATTGCAAAAATGCTTTAAGGTAGAAAGTTATGAAACAGTAATTTAAATGCTCTTCCATATTTTTGTAAAAACTTTAGAAAATTAACTTTCTAACCCTCTATATAAAAAAAAAATTAAATTACAAAAATGTTACCCATACTGTGAAACTAAAAACAATTTGACTGTAATACTATCCAATTTGGCATAGTTATCATTGATTAAAATTTTCATTGGAAAATAAGGGGGCACCCACAAGTGAACTTCGGTTGCAAATAAACTCATCAAAAGTTAAATTGCTACACCATGAAGGAATGTATGTAGCCATATGCAAATCACAGTACCAGTAGAAGAGAGAGTCATATGCAAATGATTAAAAGAACAAATATATGCAAAAACCTGTTTATTCAGTAAAGAATATGGTCCCGACAGGCAGCTATTGCGGGCCGCTAAATGGTGAGGTATACGATGAGGTTATTAATGGTTGCCTGTTCAGTAATGCCGAACTCTGTAAAATGATTTTGATTTATGGTGAATGCAACCGATCTCCTAGTGATACAGTGAGGGAATACTGTCTGTGTTTCTAGTACAGCCGGCATCTTCCTTGAGTGTTATTATGCAGCTGACATGTCGATTGCAATCAATGGGTTCATTTCATCTTTGATATGGTTAAGGAAGACAATAAATACTAGCAGAAAATGATAAAATAGATATTTTAGCCTATTTCTTATGCAATCAACATGCGAGTCTCGAGGACATAAGCACTGAACAACATTTTCCTTGGTCTACCCGAATCCATCACCTGCTGTGCTGAATGAAAGAGCCCTTACTAATTCATCTATAAGGACTCTCATTCTAGTGGAAAAAGTACAGTAATAAAAATATGTTAGAAAATTATTGAATCAACAGTAAACAGTGGTTTTAAATGATTCTAATTGATTTCAAAAATTCAAGAGCATGCTTAATCCATTGATTTTGTTGTCTCAGGTGTTCCACAAGGTGGCTGTAGTAGCAGTATGTTAGCTAATTTATACCTATATCATTATGAAAAATTCTTTACTTCAACAGATTATAAAATTTATAGATATGTAGATGATCTGATTTGTCTTGTATTTACTGATAACTATGTCATAGATATAGATTTCTATCCAAATAATTTGGAATTAATACCTAATGAAACTTCTATTAGTAATAATATTTATTATTTGGATTTAAATCTAATTATAGAACCTGCTCTTGGGATAGTTACTAATTTATATGATAAAAAAGATTTTTTTAAATTTAATATTAATAAATTATTACCTTTTAATTCCTGCAACTCGATTCAATTGTTTAGAAATATTATACTTAATCAACTTTTTAGAATTTATAGATTATCAGATAAAAAATTTCATGCTTTGCACATTAATAACCTCAAAATTACCAGTAAAATGTATCAATATCCTGCTTATTTAGTAAATAGTATAGTTAATAAGTTTCGATTAGCCTAAATTCTCTTATTCTCCCCTTATTATCTTATTTTAGCCGTACTTCTTCATTCTCTTGAAATTATATTTTCATCTTTTTATCTTGAAGCTTTAACTGTTGCATAACTCAATTTATTGCCTTTGCGCAGTACTGTTTTTATTACTCTCTTTGGCAACAGCAAATCACATCTTTTCTTTTTGGCATATGGCAACATTGCTCTAGTCATATTTTGCTCGTCATGGTTGCGCTGATGAGGTGTGTTTTGAGGTATTTATGTTTCCTTTATTGTTCCATTCTATATGCTTGTCGTCCATATAACACAAGTTTATAGATAAAATCTATCTTGTGTTTCAGAAACAAGCATTTTTGTGTTCATTTCGAAGGGATATATGGACCCGAAGAGAATTTTTTCGAAATGAACGTATCGTAAGCCTAAATCTCTTCCATGTGCAAACTTTTTTTGCTTGATTTTTTTGTTTTCTTATTTGCATTCCTCATTTTTGAAATTTGCTGATTGTCTTTGTCTTTATGACCTGCATTACGCTTTATTATTTCCTCTTTATGTCTTAATTTCTTATATTTCTTTGTATTTTGTAGAAAATTTTGGAATAGTGTATTATGAGTTACTACATACATTCTAACTTTGGATTTACTAATTTATATTTATATATATATATATATATATATATATATATTGCTAAAGGGGCTATAAAAAGTTAATTTTTTTTTTATTCAAAAATATCATACATCATTTAAATTACTAATTTCCTAACTTCCTACTTTATTTAAAGCATTTTTGCAATTGGAACTATGTTACAAGCAATAGTTCAAAAAATCTGCCACTCTTCACTTTTTATGAGACCCCCTGTATGTATAGAAGCAAAGCTGAATATCATTCTTTTTAACTATCTTACAACAATGCGATTTTTGTGAGCCATTTCACAAAAAAATGCTGGTTCAATTTAAGGATTTGTCAAATTTATATATATAATAAAATGTTCTACAAAATTATGTGTACCAAATTTCAACTCTCTAAGATGTAGAAAAGTATGTTAAAATTGCCATCAAAGAAAACACCCACACATTGATCATGATGGATTAAGTAAAAACTTTTTAACAAAAAAAAAGAAAAAAGTAAATGACTGAAGTCATTGTCTCAAAAGTTCTAGAGCTCCTCAATACAAAGTGTCTCACACTACTGCAGGTGGGCTCTGCCCCATTAGAGATGTAATATTTAAATTTCAGTCTTTATGTACATAACCTGCCCATGTCCCACAGTGAAACAAAACATTTAAGGAATTTTTAAAGATAGGTACAAAAATGACAGAGTTCTTAAGAATTTAATCAATCCTTTCAATACCTTAAACTGAAAAGACGTAAAAGCAAAACCAATACCTTTTTCAGCAATTTATGCTTGTTCAAATCATGTATCCTTAAAAATCTGTCCAAACCACAGGATGCAACCAAAGGCAGTGAAGGATGACACTGTACACAACGGATACTACCAGCAAAACCTTTAAATACATGAACCATCAACTTTTTGCGCAAATCTACTAAAGCCATTCTGCCACGACTGGAGCCAACAATAACTTGATGCTCATTGTGTGCTAAAGATATACACATTAATGGATAACGTTCAAATTCCATATCGATAACTGGCCGTTTTTGAGCTCTGGGATCATAGAGTCGAATCTGAAAGTGAGAAAGAAAATTCCATTGTGACATTTTTTGATGACAAAACTAAACATAAATGAAATTCAGATAATAAATTTCAAAAGGTTATTTATCTTCAGACAACCTAAATATAATAATAATTCTTATTAAATACAACAATTTAATTTTCCTATTAAATAAAACAATTTAATAGAACTTTATTAAATAGACTCGGAAATATAAAATGCAATATAAAAAAATTAAACTTACTATAAAATAATCCTTAAAATGTTACAGATTTCATAAATGTGAAATATAAAATTTTAAACTTAGATAAGATTCTACTTGCTTCGATTTATTGGAAACGAGCAGATCATAAGGTTAAAATTTTTCACTTGCCAGTCGCCACTTTAACTTTCAAAATGGGCAATTAACAATATTCTGACTATCTGCCAAACTCTTTATTAGCCTAGAATAAAGTTATTTTTCTTGAAATGACCCCCCCCCCCCACACACACACACACACACGCAATCGGCAACTGCCACAACTCATTGCCTCTTCTGTATCTCGAAAACAATATATTTTAATTTTTCAATCTTGCAGTGTAGATTAATTTGATCTATATATAACAGAATAAATCAAGCTAACTCAAATAATTTTTGGAAGTATTCATAAAATCCCTTTTGTGTAATTCCAAAATCTTACACAAGGTCGGCCAGGGGCGCGGTAGCCCATTGGTTAGCGCGCTGGAGTTGCACTCGGTAGGCCCGGGTTCGATTCCAGCCATTGCCAAAACTGCCACAGTGTTCACGCGGAGTACGATCACGTTAAACATGTGGGTCCGTAAGTCCTTCCGTGAGGTTGGTGGTAGGGGAAAGAGGGTACGGTCCCTGTGGATGCCTCCCCCACTATGTTCCGGTCTAAAGTGGGTGGCACTTCCCGGCCATCCAAACGGTTACCTTACACCTTTCTGGTAGGTCGGACAGTCTGGGTCTCAACAACAGCAAGGTCGGCCAAAAATCATTTTATAGCAACTCCAAGTACTTTGATACAAATTTCAATTTTTGAAAACTGTTCAAACTGCACACATTGGTAGAATTATGACGAAGAACATTTGTATTAAGTCTTAAATCCATCAATCATTAAGAATTTTTTAACTCAAATACTTCAGGAGGTGTATTCCACCAAAGTACAATGTATGAAGATAGACTTAGAAGTGTTGAATTTAAAACAGAAAGGAGGTCTAAACTACAGCTGATTTGAGGAAAATGGTGAAAATTTTCCAAGAACAAAGAGAGAAAGCAATGTGAAATTTTGATCGAGAAAGCAATGTGAAATTTTGATCGAGAAAGCATTTTAAGGCAGAGGTTCATAATCTTTTACCTTCAGCGAATACTGGTATAAAGTAGCATAAATAACCAGTGTTGCTCGAGATGTTACTGAATCTTTATTTTAGCCAGAAACCTATTTCAAATTATGATTAACAAACCAGTGAAAAATGCAAATTCAGTGAGCCATTTCCAAGTTATAAGTAGTCATGAGAGACAGACAGAAAGAAACAGGCTTTAATTATCACTATTTCACACTACATTGTAGAGGGTGCGGTAGCCCAGTGGTTAGCACATGGGAGTTGCACTTGGTAGGCCCGGGTTCGATTCTCACCACTACCAAAACTGCTGTCGTGTTCACACGAAGTACGATCGCGTTAAACATGTGGATCCGTAAGTCCTTCCGAGAGGTTGGTGGTAGGGGAAGGAGGGAACGGTCTCTGTGGATGCCTCCCCCACTGGGTTCCGGTCAAATTGGGTGGCACTTCCCGGCAGTCCAAACAGATACCTTACACCTTTCTAGTAGGTTGGACGGTCTGGGTCTCAACAACAACAACACTACATTGTAGGGGGGCACGTAATTTGATAGTCTGGGGGAGCAATATATTGGGACGTTTGATCTTCTCTAGTTGCGGCACAACAGCCCAGTGGTTAGCATGTAGGAATTGCACTCGGTATGCCCGGGTTCAACTCCCTCCATTGCCAAAACTGTCACCGTGTTCACGCGGAGTATGATCACGTTAAATATGTGGGTCCGTAAGTCCTCTTGAGAGGTTGGTGATAGGGGAAGGAGGGTACGGTCCCTGTGGATGCCTCCCCCACTGGATTCCGGTCTAAATTAGGTGGCTCTTCCCGTCCAAACAGTTACTTTACACCTTTCTGGTAGGTCGGACGGTCTGGGTCTCAACAACAACACTTCACTGTAGGGGATAAAACTTTATGTTAGAATATTCATTTATCTATGTTTCATTGCCTGAAAAAAAAAATTCATCAAAATTTATAGCGCAATTCACAAGATACTGAAATTAAAAGCATGGAAATTTTCCCTTTCATATAAATTTTTCCAGTAAAAAAAATTAATAATTCCAAATAAAATAATTAGTACAGTAAATAATATGCAGGGTGTGCATAAAAGTAATTTACAATGCAATAACAGGAATATGTAGCGACATACAGTTGGAAATTATGTCTAAGAGATGTCAAAGATCATGTATACTAAACACCTGCCATTGATATCGATAATTTGAAAACATGAGTAACCAAAGCCATTGTCACTGTAGACGGTAACATGATATGTCAGGTATGGACAGACAAGAGTTGGAATCAGAGTCAGTATCGGTTTGAAATGGAGTCAGTCTATAAAAGTATACAGACTCTGACTTCTAAATAAAACTATTTAAAAATAGTTTTATTTTGGAATGTTTTTACTTTCTCATACTATGTAATATAGTATAGAGAAAGTATTGTTTTCATGAAAATTTTTGAATTTGAGATTTTGATGTCAATATATGTTTTAGGACCTCTTGAAAACATTTTGATTATTTATAGAGTGATGGTAGGTCTGTCTGTGGTCGATTTCTTTTGTGCATGATAGCTGCCACAAATATTAATGGATTTTCACAAAACTCTATATGCAGCTTCGTTATTGAAAAAGCTAGAACATTTTTTTTAATTCAAGCGAAAACTTATTCAAAATTTTATATATTTTTAACATGACAGTATAGGACAAAATTTGACATAATCATGCATAAAAAGGGTTATTTATAGCTCAATGATCATAAGAATTAATGGTTTCAATCATGATTGTGAAAAATTGCTTCAATGCAATTTTTTTGTTCATGATGCCATTTCATCTCTACTGTTAATAGCAAAGTTCCAAAACTTTAAACAGAAGTGGAACCAAACACTAAATTGTCTGCAGGATGAAAAGGCCGATTTTCTGGACAACATCATAACATCACAGATTCTCAGGTACAAACATGCATAGCTGCCAACTTTGGGAAATAGAAATTAGGGCAATTTTCATGTTGTCACAACAAAATCACTATTGCACGTCTAAAATTCTATATGGGCTGAAGGGGGATTTTTACTGTTAGTGCAAAGATTTTAAATTTGAGTAAATTTTTACCTTTCCCTAATAAAATATGATAGTAGCAGGTCTTGCTCTATCTCCTGAGAATTTTTTTATTCTTTAGCCAGAAATTGGCCACTTTATTTGTTATTAACCACTTCTTAAAATTTATAGCCACAGATTTTTTTTATAATTTTAACTATATTGTTTTTTCTTTATAATAAGTTGATACTTCTTTCCCTGCAATAATCTGAAAAGTTATTTTAACATGTTAGCTTGTTATGCAGAATTAATAAAGTTTTTTTTAAAAAAAGCCCTATATGAGATGTAATAAAAAAAAAGGGTGGGGTGGTATTTTTAGCCACCAAGTTTCACAACTTAAAAAATAAAAAATTTCCACTCAATTTTTTTTTTTCCACAAATGACAAAATTGGGCATAGGCAATGCGAGGTCTGTAGTACGTACAAGGATGAACTCTAATCTAATCTGAACAATTAAATAATTACTATAGAAAGTATATTAAAAATTAACAAAATAATAAATTTAGAAGTAATAGTAACAAATTTGGCTTTTCTTTTTTTCTCAGAATTTTTTATTTTTTAAAGTGTGATAAGTTGCAGACTTTGCCTTCTTTAAAAATTAACAAACCACATAGTATTCAAAGCACCAGTATAGGTACAGTGATCAAATGCACTAATATAGAGTGTACTCAGGTTCCATACATCCGCTGGCTACATGGTTGACAGCTACTGCAAGAAAGCTATTGCAAGTTAAGACTTTTTAAAAGAGTTACCAAGCTGGTTATTGAAGGTGGGCTACTGTAGCTACTCCTGCACAATAGTTGGTTACACAGTCAACAACTACTGAAAGTAAACTACTGCAAGTTAAGAGTTTTTTAAAAATTGACCGTGCTGCTCACCAATGTATTTTTGTTAATTTCATTTTAAAAACTGATTTCCACAAAAGTGATTACATGCACATGCTATGAACAATTAATTAAATTGCCAAAAAATGATTAACGCTTTATTAACATTGGATTACAAGAAACTGTATATTCTCTGCTGCCAATTTACACCAATTCCCAATGAAAAGCTACTTTTTAAACTTAAAGATATATCTTGGGTTTTTTAGAATCAATCCTTTAATAATTCATAATTGCACAATGCATAAATAAATAAATAAAAAATTGGTGCACATAAAACAATCTGCATGCTCTAAATCAGAAACACATGTATAGTCAAAGGCAAAAAGGAGTAGGTAGCATTAGGTGCTAAAATTTCCTTTCTAGATTATGATCACCGATGTCTTCTCAGCAAAAGACTGAACACACTTCTCAGCATTGATTGTATATTTCTAACATGCCTCGGTTTATATGACACTAGTCTATGCAATTCGATTTCCAACCAATCAAAAACCATTATTTCAAGATCACTGGAATGTCATACAGAAAGTATTTTTTAATTCAAATCTAATTTGGATTATTTTGCAAATTGCACGGATTATTTTTCTAAACTTCCTTGAATAAGGGAATTTGGAAAAAAAATTTTACACTTCGGGAGATTTTCAAATGTTTCAGGAAATCAAAACTGTGTGAAAGTTCCAGAGTCTACTGGAAAATTCGAGAGAGTTGGCAACTATAAACATGTAGAAGAAATTTCACAAAATAATATCATTAAAAATTTCATTAAAGTAAGGGATTTTTACATAAAATTATAATTTCGTATGCTTTATCCATTTATTTCCATCTTTTATGTTTTCACTGATGTAATCAGGAGCTGAAGACTCGCCTCATCACTGTGGACAAGTGACAGAAATAATAAATCTGCATTTTTATGAAGTCAAAACAACATTTAATATTAAAGAAAAATACTGCTAAAAATATATATCTTATTTATTATTAATTTTTTAAAGCTCAAGGGACACAAAATCGATAATTATCAGATATTTAACCACACAACTTTCAATATGTAGGTGAGTTGCAGTTAACATGTTTGAGTGTACATTTATCTGCCTACTCAAACATCTTTAATGCATTTATCTGCATACTTAAACATGTTTAATGCATTTATCTGCAATTAACAGATTTGAGTAACATTGTCGATTTCGCAACTAAAAATGACAGTAATTATTTATTAAATTGTATTGCACAACCATGGCTATGGCGACGACTCAGACTTAACAGCAACTTTGGGTGGAATTTTCGACACTGCCACAATACTTCCCCTATACATTATACTATGTATATAGGGAAAATAAAAGGAGTCGAAATTGAAGTCAAAAGTCGGACATATGGACTCCACAGCCCTGTGTACAACCACACTTAAACTCTACATGAATATTTTGCTATTCAATCAAAATGAGTTATAAACACATGCAAAATCAATCATACAAACCTGATGATGTCTGGTACAAGTGACTATTTTCTCATCAGGCCTGAACTTCATATCTGTAATCCAAACAGGTACTCGCACGTCTAAGAAATCATTTCTTACCTAATGAAAGGAACGAGACAAATATACACATCAAATAGACTTCTTTCATTCAAACAACCATTTTTGATTTACATGTTTTATTTAAATATTAATGTCCAATTAATAACAGACATTTCTTAACTATTAAACTCCAAGAACAACCTGATGGGTTCGCCTCTAAGTACATAAAATAAAACAAATTACACTTTACAATAGCAGCTAAATCTTAAAACAAACTAATTTATTCATAATACAGTCTGCACACAATATCTGAAATTTGAATGGAGCATAAAAAAATTCGAGATATCAAAAATTCAAGTTATTGAAATTTAAAAGAGAAACGGCATTGCTTCCAATTATATAAGAACATACATGTGTACATAGTATTTAAGTATAATACTTACCTTGCTGAGAAAAGATCACGATGACAATACAATCATTTAAAAAATTACAAAAATTAAAATTACCTATGAAATTAAAAAAAAAAATGCAGAAATTTCAGTCAAATTATAAAATTCTGCTAATCTTAGTTTTCTGGATGTGATGATATTATATCAGATAACATAAAACATGAAATTTCAATATATTTTAAAAATTAAACCTGATGTATTAAAACATAATGCTTTTAAAAAAAAATAAACAAATATGAAGAAATTATCAAACGGATTCAGTTCAAACATTGTTGGAAAGAATGTTCTTCGACCTTTCCGATGGAACATGGGAAACTCTACTACTAATTTTTTAGGTCACTAAGGAATCGATTTGTGTGAATATCGCCTAAAATTGAGCTAAAACACAAAATAACTAAAAAACTAATTCAAAATTAAAATAAAATAATGCCAAGGAGCACCTATTCGGATTCTAAAGTGCATGTGCACCATATCTCATGGTCGTACGGCACCTAGATTTCCTTCTACAGACTGCACACACAGATAGCTTTCTTTACAAGATTTCTGTATATTTATAAATGGTACCCTAATTTTGTTAAAACAAGTATACATTGTTTACATTTTTCAAAATGCTTTGATTTCAACCAGATATGCCGACCACAGATGCTACTCATGCCAAAAATCCTAAACATTTTCATAAGTATTTATAGTCAAAACTATGAAAGAACCATCAAAATAAGGATTTAAAATACTGCAGACTAGAGAATGTACAAATGGTGTGGATTTTATTTACAATTATATCATACTGAAATGAGGTCTCAAAATAAAACTATAGCCTCGGAATTAAAAAAATCTGATGTCGGTAGCACATCACATGTCATTTTCCACCAGAGCCATAGCCAGGCAGGGGTCTAAGTCCCCCCCAAGAGGTATACTCAGCCTCCCCTGATGAAAACATTAAATTTTTAGTAGTGATATGAAATTTTATCCAACATGTCATCCCAATTTTGCATAAAAAATTTCTGAGATTTTTTTTATAAATCACTTTGTTTTGAAATTTTTTTTTGATTTAGCTGAATTTGTGGTTATACTGATGATCAATTTATTTACATATTTAATTTACAGAAATTTTATCCAATTAATTAACAGCTTTGTTATTAATTAATGCATATATTAAAATGAATTGTAATTTTTATGTATTAATATTGATGTGCAGTAGCGTTATGGATTTTGATCATCAACTCTTTGCTGACAAATATGCAATTATTTGTTAAAAAAATTATGGACTGAAATATATAATAGTAGTTATTATGGTTAATAAGTGCTAATGATTAACTGTATTTTTGGTGAACCCCTTCTTAAAGACTGTTGAGCCCCCCCTCCCCCACCCCCTTGAATTTCACTCAAGCCCCTCTTGAATTTTGTCTCTGGCTACGGCCCTACTTTCCACTCAAATTAATTTATTTTTCTTTTCTTATTTATTTATATAAATACAGCTGAATTTTCCAGAATAATGCATGAAAAAAAAATATTTATTTGGAATTAAAGTTGCAAATTTTAAATAATTTCCTGTCTCATTTGAAGGAGTTAACACATTTTAAAATGATTCAAAATAAGCAATGTGACAGATACAGCCAAACAGTAGCTCTTATGTGCATCCAATACTGATCATGCATCTATATATAAAGACCAAAACATTCACACTAAAACCACAAGTTGCAGCTCAAATTCGAGCACATCTTCATAAACCGAATCAAAAACTGCATGAGTTAATAACATCCAATTCCAAAAAAACTGATCAAGGCCATTTTGTGGTCACTTTGAAATTTTTTGTCTCATTGATGCTAATGAAAAATTTTTTTTGGCACGTTATAACTTGGATGACAAAACCAACTTTGATATGTTGTTGAAGAACTTTTACAGATTTTTGAACTCCTCTTTCCAAAAATATATGTCAAGATGCTGGGAAAATTTGATTTTGGCTAAAAATGCCTTTTCAAAACACCCTTTGCCAGATGGCATTCGCTCGCATATGACGTCAATGAGCGAATAATGAAGTGCAGAGCAGATATATATAATGGTGCACTCATAAATGAATCTCGTTCTAAAATATTGTCACAGATTTTAATTTTTTATATTTATTTTCCACAAACAAAAGTTAGCACAAATTATGATTATCAATGGATCTTTTATGTAACATATTTATTACACGAGTTAAAATGTCATGTAGTTTTGTTTAACTTATTTTTAAAAGGTGTCATGGATTTTAATGCTGATTATTATTTTATTTTTATAATAAAAGTACAATGATATTTTATCATTACCTGAACAATCAGATTGAAATTGCGAGATCGTCAGTTCACCACTTTACGAAAACAAAACCCTGTTTATATTGTAATGATTATACGGGACATATCCCATTATGTAAAAACCAGTTTTTGAAATTACTTATAGGAGAGAATGTACTTAAGTTGTTTTTGATATTACTTACAGGAGCAAATCAGGGTGAGTACACTTTCCCGTAAAAAAATTTCAAACACTTTACAAGGACTTTCAATTACCATGTAATTTCTTTCAAGAAAGTCAATTAACCCCTCATTATGAAGTTGGATACGTTTCTGGGAGGAAAAATAAATAGTAAACTAATGTTATTGTTTATTGTTGAAGTCGATGAGGAAATTATTGGAAAAAAGATGTTTAGAAAATTTTGGGAAACAGTGGAACGTTAGAAAAATTTCCAGGAAGACCAGAACTTCTTGGAAAAACACAATACCGAGGATCCACAAACATTTTCATCCTTGCATTTTTCAAACATTTTCAAGGACTTATTAAAAAAATGGAAATTTTCAAGTACTTTTGTGGCCGTGAAAATGGTAATTTAAAATCAAATACTTTCCTGATTTTCAAGGACTCGCATGCATCCTGGCAAATTGCCAATATTCAAAACATATTTATATTTCATAACATAAATAAAATTTATATTAATAACTACCTATCCATGTCAATCTCTGTACTCATCAATGAAATTAATCAAATATAAACACTGTGTACATAAACATATTGCGGAGCTGCTTTGTACTGCTCTCACAAGATACAAGAGAAACAAACCTTAAAAGTCTTGCATAACAGATAAAATCTCATAATAAATTAATCTAAATATATGCATAATATACCAAAAATTGAAATTTTACGTGGCATTAAAAACTTGAAGCATGTCAAAAGCCCAGACCATCCGACTCGTCCAAAGACTAAGAGCAACAAAATGGATGGCCGAAAAACTTGAAGCATGTGTAAAAATTGTGTTTCAACAGAAATAACTGATATTACACTACATCTTACATTTTTGGCTTTAAAAATAGGTATCTTATGATTCTGCAAATCCCATATCTTCAAATCATTTTCTTCACCACCTGTAGCAATGTAGTTGGGCTTGAAAGGATTTGCAACCATTTTGCACAAATTTCCCCCAGCATTGATCTCTATACTCTGAAAAGTGATAAATAAAATAAGATTAAACAATTAGATTGGAAAGATTCTACAATAAAAGTGATAATACACAGAGATGCCAACCTCTGAAAGGGGTCATCAGTAGAAAAATCGGGAGTTCTCTGTAGTTTTCAGTAAAACCGCATCGACTATCAGAAAGATTATCAGTAAGATTTTACGTATATTGAAAATATATATTTTTAAACCTTAAAATAAGCTCAAAATGCAGTTTTATGAATTTAACTGAGTTAATTAAAACTGAATTGCACTATTTATGTGAAAATAATTAAGAAATTAATCTTTATAATTAATCAAAATATAAAAATAAGCTAGTTTAGCTTTTACAATTAACCAAAATATAAAAATAAGCTAGTTTAGCTATGCTAATATGCAACAATAGGAAGATGTAGATCGATGGAAAAGGATAATTGAGTATTCTCGGCAAAGGCAGCAAAAAAGAAAAAAAACTGAATTTCACGATACTTTTTATATGAAAATAATTAAAAAAAATTAATCTAAATAATCAACCAAAATATCAAAATATGTTAGTTTAGTCAAGTTAATGTGCAATAATAGGGAGATGGAGATTGATGGAAAAGGATAATTGCGTACTCTCAACAAAAGCTGCAGGAAAAAAAAAGCCTGAAAAGAAAGACTGAATTGCGCAATCTCATAATTTAAGCAAAATATAATTTGTTTAGTAAAATATTTCTTTATTTTTAATCATACTATAAAAATAAATTAGGTCTATTGTGATATGGAATCATTAGAAGAAAATGGATGCAAATTGATAATTTTGGACTCTCAGCAAAGCAGGGAATATGAATAGAATGGTGGGATGCATGGATTCACGGGATTTTCTGTTGTTTTGGGAGTAATAGCCCTAAAACCATAAGATGAAATAAATATCTGTACAAACTACAGAAAATTCATAAAAGTTAGCATCTCTAATACATAACATTATAGTTATGATCAGGAATTGCAATTTTGTTGAGACAACTACCTGCTAGTAAAAAAACTTTCCCACTACTACGCTTAACTCAGTATGGTAGCTAAAGATCACCATCATCGATCAATGGAAAAATTAATTCACCAGTTTCAAGCAGGAACCTATAATTTTGAAATACCCTGGTACATAAAACTACATTCAGTGAAGAAATATAGTAAGTAACATCCTAACTATATTTTGTATATAGCATTTTACAGTCATATTTACCAATTATGAAAAATGTCCAAAATCATAAAAAAAAAAAAAAAAAAAAAAAAAAAAAATATATATATATATATTTAGGGTCAGCAAGAAACAAATTCAACATAAGATCAATTTTACATTATTTGAATGGTTAACATGCAAGGGAAGAACATTTTTTTTAGACATCAAAAAATTGATGATATTCAGTGCTGATTGTAATCAAAATTATCAGCTTGAGCTCCTAAAATTCAGGGATCCCAAGACCATCCCACAAGCTTTTGGTAAAGAAAATCCTGATTACATCACAAAAAAAGTTACCTCTTCAAATTCTTCATTCCAGAGCTTTACAATCCCCGACTCCACTGCAGTTAGGATTTGGCTAAAGAAATATAAGAAACTTTTTAAAAACACCATTATATAAGCATTATCAATTACTAAAGTATATAATAAAATTTGCAAAGAGTACATATAAAGTGCATAAAGCTCAGAACAATATCTGTATATACAACATCAAACAGGGAGCCACATAATAATGTGCATTGAATTTAATCTTCAGTAGTTAATGGATGGTGATATGGAAAAGGTAATGAGAGAGGGCAGAAAAAGTGGAACACTGGAGGATTTGAAAAAAAGAAAATTAATCAAACAGTATATGTCGACGCAGTGGCTCAACAGTCAAAGCAAGTGTTCCCTCTTGCCCATTGCACTGCTGGGTTAGAGTCCCACCTGCAGGCATGGATGTTGTGTTGTTGGGCATAGTGTGTTCATTGTTCAGCTCCTACTGGTGCGTCGGAGTAATAAGTGATGTCTTGTGATGGCTAAATAATTCACAATTTATGCTGGAAGTATGGGCGAATTATTGTATGTATCAAGTGCCTAGCCATTGGAAAGAAAAAAATAGTATATCTGTCAGAAATATACATATATATATATATATATATATATAGTATAGTTCATATCAATTCAGGCAGGGGGTTACCTTCATAGTCTCAGGTGTTTTTGAATTTAACATATGTTAAAATTCAGGAAAAAGTAAGAAACCCATAATTTTTATTTTGTTCAAAAAATTCCTGGCCCAAGATACAGGCCGCCAAAGATGGCGCCATTTCTCACTTGCGATTTTTTGCAAAATTTCGAAACGCTCTATCTCTGGAAAGGTTCAAGATATTTTGTTGCGTTCTTTTTTATTTGAAAGACAATATTTTCCTGATTAAAATCATATCCTCTGTTTGGAAATATGTGTCCCAAGTTCTCTTGCTGTAGCCTTCTGAATTTTTTTTTTCAAAAATGCCAATCCCAAAAATTTTGATCTTTTAACTGTTGATCAGTACCATAGAGTACTACATTCCCTGAAAAGGAGAACTTCCACTTTTGAGTTTAACAGGTTTTATAAACAATGTTAAAGTTTTAGCTTCTGTGGCTAATTTCCTTATGCATTTTTTAAAAATTTATTTTTCTTAAAAACACCTGAAAAGGAGAACATGCCACTTTGGTTCTGGTATTTTTCATAATTTTGTTTTTTTAAGAAATCCATTTTCGGACCAATATGCTCAATGTGATGGAATAAAAATGATAAATTAAACAAAGTTGGAACTAGTAAAATGTTTTTATTCTTCTGGATTTTCTTTACATAGAACCTTCCAAATCATTAAAGGTCTTCTAAAACAATATGGAAGCTTCCAGATAATTCCAGAATATAATAGAATCTTCTAGAACAATCTGGGAGCTTCCAGATAATTCCAGAATGTAACAGAACCTTCTAGAACAATCTGGAACCATCCAGATAATTCCAGAGTGTAACAGAACCATCTAGAAGCTTCCAGACAATTCCAGAATGTAATAGAACCTTCTAGAACAATCTGAAAACTTCCAGGTAATTCCAGAATGTAACAGAACCCTCTAGAGCAATCAGGAACCATCCATATAATTCCAGAATGTAACAGAACCTTCTAGAACAATCTGGAACCATCCAGATAATTCCGTGTATTTAGCCTAGCATATAAAAGGGAGGTCACATGAATTCACAGTTTAGTTGTCAACAGGCAAACAAAGAGAGCAGTTCACCAAATTTTTGGTCCCCCAACACTTAAGTAAGCTTTTGTGGGGATTCTGCTGATTTAGTCGTATGGTGTTTTGTGGAAAGGACTGAGTTTGAAATGTCTTCTGACTGCGGCCAGAGGAGAGTGAAGTGTGCTGACTATTTGCATATCCATAAAAGAGGGATATATAAGACTAACAAAAAACACACCTTCAGGTTGGGAATAAGAGTGCCCATTCCAAGAATCTGTTTCAAAGTCAAGATGTTTCCAGTGATGATTTTTTGTGTTCTAAATGCTTTGACAGAATATAAAAATGACACTAACTGAACAAGAAATCTCCCATGGTGTGGATGATGCAGATTTTGTATCTGCAGAAGAAGAATTAGATTCCCCGAATCAGCCAGCTGTAGAGGTTAGTGTTAGTCCTGTTAGGAAACAATGATCAGTGAAGTCAAGTCATAAGCTGTATGCATCAAGAAAGCACACAGAAATTACTGAAGCTGTGGGTGAGTACACCAAAATAAAACTGACCAAACTCTTCAACGTAAAAATTCTATCTTCAGAAGAAAATGAACCTAAAGAAGCTTTATGTGAAACTTGATGGGAATTTATATCAAACATCAATTCAGCTGCTGAATCGTGTGAATCCTACAATGCAAAGGTGCAAGTTCTAACAATTATTCCAGTGTCCTTTTCAAAGGTACAAATTTTGCACCACATTCCATCTGCAACAAAATACATGGCACGCAAAACAAGAAATGTGAGGTCTGCAAAAGGAGTGTTTGGAAAACTGGATCCCTATTATGGTCATTCTGTGACTGTAGCTCAATTTCAAATTGCACAGTCATTTTATGTGGAAGATAAATGAGACTGTTCTTGCCAGAGCGCCATTAAAAAAGACACTATTACTATAACAGTTGCAGGAGAAAAAGCGGTGAAAGTGAAAAGATGCATGACTCACAGTATTAAAGAAACTTTCACCATATATAAGAAGGAACATCTTGTATTCCACATTGGAAGATCAAAATTTTATGCACTACGACCTAAGTGGGTGATTTCACATTCACCTAGAGATATGTTTATGTGTGTATTGTGCCAATTTCGAACTTTGCGTGGTAACTTTGAAGAACTTACTTGAAGGCATGACATATTATATCTTGGTTGGACATGTGAAGTAGTTAGTAGTCTGTGATGTAGAGTGAGACCTGTTTGTTTCAGGAATGTGGTGACTGCCCTGGAAAGGGAAGACTCTCCTTACAAATACTTGGTCTGGAAAACAGGAGAAGACTCTTCTGAAGTTACATATGAAACATGGGAGGAAAATCAACTCATTAAGAAAACTGTTGTCATTGATACCTTCATTGACAAACTTGGGAAATGGACATTGAAAGCAGTAACATACCAACATCTGAAGAAATTGCAACAATAACACATTGCAGAAGTGAAGGGACATGTAGAGGCTGAACAACTATGTTTAGTGCTTCATTGTGATTTTGCCGAGAACTGGCGATTCTGCCACAAGAAGTACAAGGATATCACTGGAGTAATAACCAAGTTTCAATTTTTACAGGCATCATATATTTTCAAAACAAGACCACAAGTGTTGCAGTTATAAGTGATGACAGAGGACATGACTCAGCACATGCATTGTTGGCAATACACAAAATTCAACAACAGCTGCAATCACAGCCAGAAAAGACCATCATTATTTCTGATGGTGCCCCTAGTCACTTCAAAAACTGTTACCAACTGTTTGAAGTGACTAATTTGCTTGTGCCAATGGAGTGGGTATACAGCACTACTGGTCATGGGAAGGGGCCTTCCGATGCTGTAGGAGGCCTGCTGAAGCACTATGTTACAAAACAATCTTTTCAGCCCAAGTACAGCTTCAATTCAGAATGCCGAGGATTTTACAAGAGTGGTGAAGTCATATACATCAACAGCCCTCATTTTGTTGCCCAAAGAGGAAGTTGAAGAATTCCACTCGCAAAAAAAAAATAAGAATGGTCAAACCAAACTGCCCCTATGAATGGAATTCAGAAGACACCATACCTGCCAACCTGAGAAAATTGGAATGTGTAAAATTTTGCGTGAATGACATTTATAATGAATTCTTTAAACTACACACGTAAATGACATGTCTAATGAATTTAACTATGTACAAGTACCTGCATTAAATACCAGGCATAGTACTGGTAGAATATGAAAATTCAGGACATCAATTTTATAAAATTTCAAGACAAATTATAAAACAAAAAATATATAAAGGTTTTATCCGGTGAAATTACTTTATAATGAAACAAATATTTATGTTTGGTAAAACACAGGTTTTCACTAAAGGGAGTAACAAATATTGATCTTTAATAAAGAAAAAAAAAATAGCACTGAATTATATTCCTGCCAAAATGGTTTCCTTTTTATTTGCCTAAATTATTGATTTAATACCACTTTTTAGAAAATATCCTTTCACAGAGTTCATACCCATTTTTCAAAATAGAAAAATTTGTATTATGCAAATATAATTAAAAAATTAACCTTAATAATTAGCCATAATATGAAAATAAGCTAGTTTAGTCGATCTAATATGCAACATGTAAATGATGGAGATGGATGGAAAAAGATACTAACGTACTCTCGGCAATTCGAGCAAAGTAACTGAATTGCGCACTGTTTATGCAAAAATAATTAAGAAATTAACTGTACTATTTAATCAGAATATGAAAATAAGCCAGTTTAGTCAATCAAAAATGCAATATTTAGAAGATTGAGATGGATGGAAGAAGATACTTTTGTACTCTCAAGAAATTAACTGTACTAATTAATCAGAATATGAAAATAAGCTAGTTTAGTCAATCAAAAATGCAATATTTAGAAGATTGAGATGGATGGAAGAAGATACCTTTGTACTCTCAGCGATTCATAAGAACAAACTGAATTGTGCAATCGCAGTGTTTATGCAAAATTAATGAATAAAATAATATTTTAGCGATTTATGCTGAATTAGACAACCTTTGAAAAAGTATATTTATTACTTTCATAAAATAAGCGATCGAGATCTCCATTTACATTACACGCGGCCGTAAATCTCCGTTAATTTGATTGGTATTACCCAGCATTTTTTTATGGATTTGCTACGATCTCGGGAATGATAGAAATCAGTGCTAAAAAAGTGGAAAATCGGTGTTTCCGAAGAATTATACCATGTCTGGTTAATTGATAAATTTCAAACAAAAAAAGTCGGAGATCAATTTCCTAGTAATGTTAAAAAACTCAAATAAATGCGGAATGCATAAAAAATATAGCAATATATGCATAAAAGCGTAAAGAGCAGTTAAAATGCATAAATTTTATGCATAATGCATAAAAGTTGGCAGGTATGAGACACATGTGTGGACTCACAGTGATGGGTGAACCTATATTGCATGAACTTTAAAGAGCAAGAAAGAAGAAATTTCATTTGTCCAACCAAGATCTCAGAAACGACAGGAGAATATTCAGATTCACAACATACAAAGACTGATGTTTGTGGGATGTGTGTATGACTGCGACTGGTAGATTGCAGAGATTATAGATATCAGTTGTGAGTTAAATGAAATTGTTGTGAACGTTATGCTACCACATGAACCAGCTGCTGGATATAGATTTCCAGCTGCAAGACAGAAACACCACCACCAGTGCTCACTTCTAATTCGTGATGTTTTAAAGATTGTGGGTGCCCCAGTTCCTATTGGTTCAACAGGAAAGCATCACTCAATATCAAAAGAAGATACTGATGCAGTTGAACAAATTTTTAGTTCATTGAATTGCAATTTCAGTTCTAAGCGGTAGTGCACAGAAGTGGTATGCTGTGGTCTGTAATATGTTTTGGAACTTGTACATATATTTTGGAAGCTTTAATATGTTTTGGAAGCTTTGTCTGTTACTTATCTTTATTAAGAATTAAAATACCATGTCAAATAAGACTAGATTTTGATTTCATGAGACCAATATGTGACGAGTATGTGGTAAAGGAAACTGGTTTAATGTATGGCAAAATTTTCAATTGTTTATAAAACCTGTTAAACTCAAAAGTGGAGGTTCTCCTTTTCAAGAATGTAGTACTCTATGGCACTGATCAACAGTAAAAAAAATCAAAATTTTTGGGATTGACATTTTTGGAAAAAAAAATATTTTTGATTTTTCCAAAAAAAAAAAAATTCAGAAGGCTACAGCAAGAGAACTTGGACACATATTTCCAAATGGAGGATATCATTTTAATCAGAAAAATATTATCTTTCAAATAAAAAAACCACATCGAAATATCTTGAACTGTTCCAGAGATAGAGTTACGGTACTGTACAAGTCAGTGTATAGAGCCTGTTCAATGTAACTTAAGCTAAAATTGGGAAATTTTTTCCACAAAAAATTATAACTCACTATAACATTGAAAATGCCTACTGCATAAGAAAAATGTTTTTACATAGTCTGTTAATAAAAAAAAAACATATCAGTGGCATAAATAAAGAAATTATAGTGGCGGCTGAAACAAAAGATGTTCAGTTCTCAAATTGCAATTTAGTGTTTTGAGACTTTATTGCCCAGAAAACAAGAGGGGGAAAAAAATCCATTGTGCAATTAGTCTTTATGAGCATATTTTAAAGAATAATCCTTCATTTTTATGTAAACTGTTATGATAAGAAACTATTGCTTAACTAATTTGAGATTTTATCAAAATTAAGATGGATGAAAAAGGCTGTTAAAACATTACACATGAATTTATTCTATACACGTGAAATTGTACTTAAAAATAATAAATATTTTACAAAAATAGTAATTAATCCTGTTACATACTGCAAAGAAATTAATGTTGTGCATTTTTTAATTCACATAATTTGAAACTAAACATAAAATTATACCCACAAAATAGCACTTAAAAAAATAATCAATATTTTATGAAAATATTAATTAATAATGAAACCTACTACAAAGAAATGAATGTTGTATATCTTTCATTCACATAATTTAAAATTAGATATAGATGGAAAAGGATATTTCAATATTACATGGCAATATAATCTATATACGCAAAATTGCACTTATTTGAAACAGTATCCATCAATAAAGTGAAAATGGTGCAACTTAGTACTGGTACTAGGTTCATGTACGGAAGAAACAAAATGGCGGCCACAAGTTCAATCGAAATTCCCTTTAACAGTGCATTTTTATTGAAAAATCCCTAACTTTAGAGAATTCTAAAAAATTCTCCCGATCCATCAACAAAGCCGCATTTTGCCATTGCTATCAATCGCTCTTTCTAAAGCAAGCCCCCTGGTGCCCCAGTGTAACAATGGCTCTTGGTCACCCCAGCACATAACCTGCTGACCAAATATTCTGTGCTGCTGATCGTCATCCAGCGCTAGTGGCCTCATGGGGAGAGGCAGAAAAAATGTGTGTACAAGTGGGTCTTTTTTATAGCCAGCCATCGGGCTTAAGTGTGCTTTCTCGTGACCAAAATGTTGGCAAAGAAGCTACAAGATAGGGAGAAAAATTTATCTCCTCTATAATAGAAAAATCATTTGTTCCCCCTCCATTTTTTCCACCCTCTAGGGGGTAAATAAAAAATTTGGCTTTGTTAGGTTCTGTACCATAGCCTATACAATAAGTGTGCAAAGATTCAGCCTTCCAGGTCACTAGAGGCTTCTGGAGGATCTTTAAAGATGAAAACACAAGACAATTGAATATATAGTGAATACTAACCAACTGTTTTGGTTACTACATATTTAAGTTAAGAGATAAATTCACTCTGTATTTGTTATAACTTATCACTTATAAACAATGAGCTATAATACAAAATACAACACAAGATAAAAATTAATGCATGTTCTAGAAGAACAAATGAAGCCCACTAAATCTCAGTTTTGTTAGTTCAAACTTTTACTGACACCTATATTGAAATTATATAGAGCATTAAACAGAGAAGAATATTGGTCTTAAATCGATCCCCAGTAATTTAAGCCCAGTGGAAAAATGGGTCAGTTTTATAGCCAGTTTGCCTCTGGCATTCATTCTAATAAAAAATTCTCATTAACTACAATCTACATACCCATTATAATTACATATTCCTTTGATAGGACCATCACCAACTTTCAAACTACGAGAGCTAAAACTCCCCAATTCACAATCATATATTTTGACAGTCTGATCCCGTTGTCCATAGTATATCTGTTAGGAAAAAAAGAAAAAGTATTTAATTATAGTATAAGTTAATAAATAAATTCACTGGGATTTCAAAGCAAAATCAAGTTTCCTAATATGTAAATAATTTTTTCAGAAAAATAAGTTTATCAAAGATAAAAGACAACTAATAAAGCTTATTTTATTTTTCTTCAGCTCAAACTACTTTTAAGTGCAATAAGGAAAAAACATTCACCTGTTACTCTAAGTCAATTATATTATTCAGCTTAATATTACAAAAAAAAAAAAAAAGTTCATAAATGAAAGTTTAGACCCAAACAGTCTGTTCAGGCTTAACTTAATTTAGACAGCACACACAAAAATCCATTCTTAAGGCTTTCCAATAAACCCTACCTGACCTGCTTGCTAATTTAAATAAAAATTCTACGGCCTTTAGAAAGTAAGTTGGAAATTGTATTTTTGTAGTTGTTCATGTAGTAAGCATGGAACATGATTATAAAATCAATATTTTGAGTTTTCTTAAACAAGATAAGTTTTCTTGAACAAGCTAAATGTTTTTATATACCTTTTTTCATCCCCCTTAAATAATTATTCATTATTGTTTCTGTTGATATTTTTTATGATATCATGGATGTTGTTGAAATATCATCGCCATCTGGATTGAATGTTCTTATTCCTACAAATTATTACTGCCAAGACAAAATGCTATGCAATATGGTATGACATCCTAAAGTTTTTATTGCAATGTATGAAGTCTATTCCACGAATTCTCAAAAAGCATCACGTCACATTTAATATCACAAAAATAAGTGTTGAAGCTACGGAATTGGCAGATAGTGTAGTTTAACATCTTGACAATTCCAGCCGATACTACCCCAAATGAAATCCCCAAACATCATTACTCCTACTCCAGATGGCCTCAGTGTCCAGTGGTAGATGTACATCTGTGGAAAAAAAGAAAGCCCCACCTCTTGTTACTCAAGCATCATTCATTGCAGATCAAATTTTGAGATACCATTCAATTAGGAATAACATCCTCTACAAATTCTCATTCATAAAATTTGTATAAGGGGAAGTCTTCATATTAAAATGTATACAAACTTAGAAATTTCTGGCAACACTCAAGTTTGACAACATAATTTGAAATCTCTAGAGCAAAATTCAACCTCTGATTCCAAATTTTAAGTCATTTGGATGAAATATTTCCGAGTTATGAGTATGTAAAGTTTTGAGTTCCTAATGTTAAATTAGTTTCCTAGACTTTTATTCATATCTTCTATAATATTCATCTTCTCATGCTGATTTTTTGCATTATGTTACTACTAAATAGTTTTTTGTATCAAATATGAAATTAATATCCGAAAAAATATGAATAGGAACCTTGACATATTTTGATGGAAATTGAATCACAAAAACTTTTTATATAAGTATGCAAAATTTCAGCAGTTTCTTTCGTGTAGTTATTTTGCTATGTTTAAATATTCATCATCGTAATGAAGTGAGGAGTCGTATATCAGTTGAAAAAAATGACTAATTTGAAAAAGTTATATTAATTTTAATTTAATCTGCATTTAAAAAAAGACATTTCTTTTTACCCAGTTCTAATGAAACTTTGTATAAAAAGTGTGGTACAGATGCAACCTAATCAATATAATTATGTAACTGTATTGAAAGGTTAAGAAAGAGATGGTGGGTTGAAACTTGCATTGTTACAAATGGGACTCTATATACACATAGCATAGACCCCGTCCTTAAAATTCTGATGAACGGTCAACTTAAAAAAAAATTATCTTCCTTCATTAAAACATGTATGAGAGTGAAGCTAAAAATATTAAGTCATCGTTCGACTACCGAATTAAAAGAACACAAAAACCTCATTCAAAAGAAATTAATTCTATTAAAATTCGTCGCTTGTATTTCATTCAAGTGCCAATAGATGGAGTCATCACCGCCGTCTAAAATTTCGTAAATGTCTTCAAGCATTTTCCAAAACATTTCATAAAAACAATAATTACCCAATCATTAAAAAAAAAAATAATTCTCCAATTAAAACTCAATTATGACTATATTCCATTTTTTTTTTCATAATATATTTTATTCATTAAAAAAAATGAATTAAAATCTTAATTCACTCGAACCATCCCCTCGTAGAAGTTCAGAAAATATTCTAAGTACCCAACTCCTTTCGCAGGAAAGATATCATTCATTATTTCATTCAAGTCCCAATAGAGGGCGCCATCACCACCGTCTAAACTTTCGTAAATGTCTTCAAGCATTTACCAAAACATTTCATAAGAACAATAATTACTAAATCATTTAAAAAAAATAATCCTCTTATTAAAATTCAATTATCACTATATTCCATTTTTTTTTCATAATATATTTTAGTCATTTATTAAAAATGAATTAAAATCTTAATTCACTCGAACCATCCCCTCGTAGAAGTTCAGAAAATATTCTAAGTCCCCAACTCCTTTCGCAGGAAAGATATCATTCATTCAGCATCTATCTACAAGTCTCAAACGGTCTATTGGTTAAAGCACTGTCCTACGGTGCGAGGGGTCCCAAGTTCGAATCCAGCTCAGTCCAGAACCAATTCTTCCCTTTTAGCCATCACAGTTCTCCAACCTGTCAATAGAGGGCGCCACCAAAATTTCCAAGATGGCCGCCAAGGTCTTGTCCAACCTCACTGTCTGTGTCAGTACATGACGTCAGCCGATAAGATGATGACGTCATCCGATAAGATAAGCTTATCAGATGACGTCATTCGATAAGATAAGCTTATCGGATGAGGTCATCTGATAAGATCAGATAAGATAAGCCGATGACGTCATCTGATAAGATATCATGATGTCACTGCTGCTCTGCTGCTCCTGCGGGGGTTGAACTGTCATTTCTCTTATATCTCTATGATTAATAGTCCTGGAGTTATTGAGAGTTAAAATTTATTTTAAAAATTATGTAATAATTTATGATAAAATATTTATAAAAATACTAAATATATAAAAATTTATAATAAAAAGTAATAAATTATAAAATTATGTGATGCTAATTACCATAAAAAAACATCAGAAGGCTAATTTGCGGGTTAGTATGATAGTTATTGCAACAACCTAAGAACTGTTATACATCATAATATATATTTGATGAACTAATCTCATGACTTAAATATATTCGAATTGTTATGATAAAATCATCAACAATACTGAAATTAACTCAAAAATTATAAATTAAAAATTGTCATTAAAACTTTGTTATTTCAAATTATTTATTCTAATTCCTAATTATACCATTCAAAATTATTTATTTAAGTAACGACATTAATATTAAATAAAAATAATATTCCAAATTATGATTTTCAGTTTCTTAAATTATATTTCATGTAAATCTAGTAATTCAGATAATTCTCTGTTTCTTTTAATGATGGCTTTTTTTTTTTTTTTGTAAGTATATTTCAGATGTATTTGTCTCTTCTAGGGACAATAATTTGATCGCTTCAAGGGCGTTTTAACTCATTCAAGGACACTTGGTGGTCACGTACATTCAATTTGTTGTCCTGGTGAATTAATTCATAACAACCAACTTTCACTCAATCAGAATGTTTTAATTCTGCACACTCAAATTCCTCTATCATTTTTTTTTAGCCTATCCGTTGTTTTAAAAGTGATAAAGAAATGAATATTGTGCTTAAATGGTAAGATGCTAAAAAAGTAATTAAAATTAACGATAGACAGGATTGGGTTTTTTCCAGGTCAGTAGAAGAAACTAGAAAAAACTGGAAGAAATGGAAGAAACCAACAGAAAACAAAACAGATGCTCAAAATTACACTATATAAAAGAATTAAACTCAAAGCATAATATTATATCAAATCCAAAGTGCATAACTTAATTAATATTAAAAATGTTATCTTTGGAAAAATAAGTTATTTTTTAATAACAAACTTCAGGTATTCACAGGTGATGGTTTTTACAACTTTAGAGGGGAGGGGGATGTTTTTCCACAGTTTCTGCCATTTCCGTAAAAAAAATACCTACCAATTCTTTATTTTTCATATAAAAATGTATAATTTTAAATTTAAAGACTCTATTGTGCAACACATTGAATAAAACAATTTAATTATTTATACTGGCATGCATATCTCAATGCTGATTTTAAAGGACTAATGTTCTAAAACTAAAGCTGATTAAATTGAAATTGATAACTTTTAATGGATTTTGTGTATTTTGAATAAAATTTCTTTTCTTCAGGTACCCAATGAAAAGCTTTAGTCAGGTGTGTGATCTGATCTTGGCTAGAAAACTGACGTAATTATTAATTTAGAGTAACTAGGTGTAGATACAAGACAGCCAGTTTTACAAATGCATGTGGGCTGATATTATTATCAGCTAATTTCCCTTTTGGAATTTTATAATATTTGCTTTGGCCAAGGTGTCGATAGGTCTTAATCCCAGCCAGGAGTAACAAGGTAAGTGGCATCTCCTATTATCTTTTAGATATTTAGGTATGCAGGATCGGGACTTTTGCTCTTAGGCTAGCATATATGCTGCTAAAGGCCCTATCACATTCAACAACTTTTCCGGCAATTTTTCGGACAACCAACTTTTCGAACAATTTTTACGCCGAGTTGGGGGAAAACTCGTGTGAAATAAGCTCAAAAAATTGGGACAACTTTATCTGACCGGTATAGAAAAAGTTGTTCATTTGGGACAATTTTTTACCAACCAGCCAATCACAGACGAGTAGCGAAGGAATCACGTGTGTAGAAAGGTTGGCGCAGATTCTATTACATTCTGGTTTGGCGTGAAATCCTCGCGCAAGTTTGAATCTGTGGAGCGCAAACAGATAGAATATAATAACAGATAGATTATATTGATATAATAACCAGGCAGCGCGAAGTATTATTTTAGTTTAGATGTAGAATTTTGTTAAGTATTTATAATATTTCTGTGTCATAAAGGTGGATGTCAATGGAAGTCCTCTCGAAGTCGAAAAAAAGTAGTCATGCGAGATAGAAATGGAGTTAATTGAATCAATACGTGAAAAATCATTTTTGTGGAATCTAAAAGATGCACTGTATTTAAAAAAGAATTTGAAGAAACATGCGTACGAGAAAATATCATCTTTACGAACCATCTCTTCCAAAGCGATTTTATATACATGAAATATTATGTAATAAAAATTAAGATACTATTACTAATATAATCTCTTTGGTCTCTTCTGATTCAAATTTATATTTACCAGCGGCTTGCTTGTTTACAGTATAGATGCGTTTCAGAAAATCTGCCTTTCTGTGAATTTAAACAAGAGCGTACGCAAGTTTGCTTTGGCGATATATACATATTTCATCAGTTTTCTAAAATAAGCTAACTAAAGTGATTCCATCACAAAACACAAAGGAACCTAATTTAAATTGTTTTAGAATATTTACTGCACTATGGCAATTTCCTCGTTTTAACGAATACAAATATGTTCTCTTTCTCGAATCGTTAAAAAAAAACATCAGACAGAATTTAGAAAATTAATTTTCATGTATGTTCTCCATAGACTTTTTTTTATTCTTCTATTGCAATACTAAAACAACTTGAAAACTTATTCTGTTTACTCTTCAAAATAGTACTCTAAAATAACACTAAATGCATTGCATGATATAATTTGTTAATACATTTTAAATGTGAAGTTTTGGCTTGGGTGGTAGAGAATCAGTTCAGCAAACGACTGGGCTCTGGTTCGAATCCAAGCGAATTTCAAATTTTACAAGTGCTGCCATCTGTTGCTAAAATATTCAAATATAGTTTTTCTTTAATAATCTGCAGAATTTTTTTGTTTTAAATTATTTTACGTTCTATATACAAAATAACCTTATATCAGTAAATTATTTTTAAATTTGAATGCTTTTAAAAATTTATTTCGAAGTTACTTTGAAAAATATCTTGAAGTATACTTTATACCAGGTATAGATGGAATATATTCTTAAGTAAAAAAGTGCTTGTAAAATTAGCAAATATAAAATGTGCATGTAAAATTAGACAGAAATAATCGAACATCCTTATACGAGTAGTAGTTATCTTTCGACATGTAATTTTGAACATTTTAGATTAGAATAAAAACAAAAATCAAGCTACTTTGAAATTTTAATAATTTAATGTTAACATTTGAAGAATTTTTTTATTATTTTAAACGAACATAGACAATTAGAAATTTACAATACATTTGAAAATCATTTACTTTTAATAAAAAAAATAAGTTTGAATGTAAATATGAAAAGTTTACTCTTTTAAATTTGAATGCTTATAAAAATTTATTTCGAAGTTACTTTGAAAAGCATCTTGAAGTATACTTTATACCAGCTATAGATGGAATGTACATTTAAATCTATTTTAAAACATAATTACTCAATAAATATAAATGTAGATAAAATAATTTTTAAAAGTTTGCTTTAATGAGAAATATTTTAAACGCTACAAATGAGCAAAGAACATCTTCGGATATTTAATATAGATACGTATTTGAAAACCTTTAAAATCAAGTATAAAATGGTAATGAATTTAAATTTGTTTAAGACATGATATTTTAATAACGGCATCCTTGAATTTAAATACTTTTTATGTTTTCTTTTTCTTTGTTTCATTTCAGTCAATATCGGCAATATCGCTTTTTAAACTAATTTTGTATTTTAAAATAGAGTGAATATTTTTCAACAAATATTTATTTGCTTTTTTATACGGATGTGTGACAAATCCAAATATTTTTTAATGTTCATTCATCTGTTTAAGCTTCTGATATCTGAAGTAATCCATATAAAAAAGAGCAAATCAAAAATTTACAATAGATTTTGTCCACATCCTTCTCGGTTTACTTTGTTTCTTCTTCTTAAGCAGAAATAATCCTAGCGTAATTATGCCAAGGCATATTTGATTTTTCCCTGCAGCTGATAGCAATTTAGTCATAATTACAAAGTAATAAAGGTTACGAAAGGAAGTACTAAGTAAAAATCTTGTTTTACTGCCGAAGTCGAAGCGAGAACGCTCTGCCTGCCGAAAAGTACATGTACAAATGTATAGTTGTCGCCAAAAGGCGATAAACATACCGCCGTAGTTTTGTCATTTAGCACAACTTCTTCAAACTGTCAATAACCCTATCGCCAATTTTTTCGCCGAAAAATTCGGGGAAAAGTTGTCCGAAATAGTTGGTTGTTCCAATAGTTCTTGAGTGTGATAGGGCCTTAAGACAGTTTCCTCACCTCTGGTTAATTAAAGTATCATGGAGAATTCACTTTTTCCTGATACCTTGCAACAATCTAAGATTCCCTTATATTGTTATGATCTCAAAATTTCATAAAAACTCTTATTTCTTTGAGATTTGTAACTATTGGACATAAATCGTATGCTATAGTTGCTAGTAAATCTCAATTGGCCAATTTTAATTACTCCTAATATTATTGATAATTCATCTTCTCATATTATTAAAAACAGTTATAATTTAATTCAAAAGTTACACTATTAATATATTGGGATTTCAAACTTATGATATTAAGGACCTATTTAACAATATTGACATAAAAGACCTACTATTTAAAGTAATTTGGGGTTTAATTAAATCTTATAATAGACAACATTTGGATATTGATCATTCTTATGTACACCATCTTTTCAAATGTGTTTTTTTTTAATAATTATTTGATGCAAAGCAATAAAGTATATATACAAATTAAGGGTGTTCCTCAGGGTGGTTCTGCTAGCTCTGCCTGCTCTAGCAAATCTATATCTTTGCTTCTACGAGTCAAATTTTATAAACTCTGCATATACTTTCTACCGTTATATTAATGTCATTCTTATTAAAACAGCTCCCTCATCAACTGTTATAGATTTCGATTATTATCCCCCAAATTTATCACTTATTTCAAATGAAAGCAAAATCTCATCTAGTGATAACTTTTTAGATTTAACTCTCTCTCTCTCTTAATAATGATTTTTCATTTTGTCAAATATTTTTGACAAAAGGAAAAGCTTTCTATTTAAAATTTACAAGATTATCAATTTTAACTCCTATATGAGTAAAAGGTATACAAAAATATTTTAATTAATCAATTTCATAAGATGTTTAGGTTATGTGAAAATAAACTATTTAGTAGCCAACTAGCAAATTTATTACAATACTGTAAGTCTGAATCCTATCCAGATAATTTTGTTAATTATCACTATAGAAATTTTAAATTCAATTTATAAATTTGTTAATTATCATTTTAGTAATCTTTTTAATTACTATAAAAACCTTTTGTGCATATACTTACATTAATATTTTTATAAATGTTCTTGCAGTTTTTGATTAATCATTGTGATAAGTTTTAGATACATCTTATTTAACAATAATTATTTATTAAATAATTTAATTATTTATTTTTTCATTTCTTTATATATCAATTATTACTTGAGTACCAATCTTCTTCAAAATATTTCCAAAAATTCTCATCAGATGGTGCTCTGTATAATTCTATCACATATTTTTCTCGTGGTAGTTCATTGCCATATTTGCCGTCAAAAATGAAGGTGATCATATGTATGATTCTTGATTTCTAATCCCATTCTTATTAATTAATTTGTTAGATTTTGTTATACTTAGTTTTTTTGTACTATCATTCTCCCCTTTCCATTTTCTTATTATTTAAATTATTATTTCCATTTTTTATAATGTGTCGGATCTTTTTATGATATTTCAACCACGTGGTTGTATCATAATATGAAACACATTTAGAACTTCTGTGGATGTAAAGATCCTTGAAAAGTAGCATCTATAGAGGTTCTATCCATAAGATAATGACTGTTATGGATTCAGCATCAAATTCTGAAGCCTGTCTGGGTGTTCACTATGGATTTGCATCTCCAGTTCTTTTTCCACTTCCAGCTCAACAAAATTTTCTTGAAACTTTATTTCTTAAGATTGATATAGATAAAGCTGAGATGATGACTGGTTCAGCACAAAATTCAGAAGATGATTGAGGGTTCACTAAAGATTTCCACTTCTGGTTTTTTATCACTTTAGACTCAATTTACATTGAAATGTCTATTTCTAAGGATATCTATAGAGCTAAGATGATTATAGAGCTGATACAGATCAGCATCAAATTCTAGAGAGGGTTATGGGATTCACTAAGGATTTTCATTTACAGTTTTGGAGATGACACATCCTTTTTTTCTGAAAATTCATATTACTGTACGAAATATGTATATAAAAGAGAATTAAAATGCTCATTAGATCTGTAAAAAATGCAGTCTACACACCATATTTATCCCAATATGATTTCTTCATTAATTTCTTGTTTTTCATTATATGTTTGTCTGTTATATAAAACATGTTTTCCATGGATTCATTTATTTTTATTTATTTTTACTTTATTAACGTGGAGATTTAAAATTTCAGAGTTCAGTCTTTTAGGTCATACTTTTGCGATACATATTAATCCTTTTAAAATGCCAATGTTAATATTTAACAAATATAAGGTTTGTTTATTATTTCCAATAAAATGCACACGTAAATATTGATTTTCACTGAAAATTCAATCCAGTCCAATACACAGCAATGTTCATTTTTTTAAATGCATTTTGTATTTGAAATTTTTTTTAATTTGAAAAGTATTTTGTATTTTATGCCCTAAAATCTATGCATTTTGTATCGAAAATACATGTTCAATATATTTTGCCCAACTCTGAACACCACTATTGTTTATTATGAAGATAAATTTTTACTCTCTCCCATATAAAAATTCAGCAGGCTTTACTAGTAGACACTGGTTGCTTTACACAGATAATTGTTAAATACTATATATTAAAAACTACTAAAACTAACAAAAGAAGTTCAAATTACCTTCTTCTCTGAAGAATCCTCCCAACACATAGCTGTGATTTCATCATCTTTACACAGACTTTCAGAATAATTTAAATTTGAAAATGTATTTTTCTCAATGTCAATACCTGACAAAAGAAATGATTTTTTACAATAGGTAATAACAATCTACAAGATGCTTAAAAATAAAAATAGTGCGCACACACACACACACAAGTGTGGTAAATTTAATTAAGGAATTAAAAGCAAAGTCAGATATCAGTACAATCATATAAAGTAAAGTCAGAAAACAATATTTATTTTTTTTTTCTAATATTCTGTTACAATATAGAAAAAATATCTTTATAGAAAAACAATTGCAAAGCCTTATAACATACATGCTCCAGCATGAAAAGTGTCGCAACGTGAATTTCGATGATTTGATAAATTTGACTTATTTCTGATATCAATTAGTAAAGAAACAAAAAAAAAACATAAGATTAAGAAATTGACAACTGATAAATAAATGTATAACAAAAATTTAACAGAAATATGTTATGAAAATTTATTATTTCATAAGGGCATCAGTTCACTATAGGGCAGAAGCAAGTAACGTTACTTCTTCGTCTGATGCTTGTTTGCGTGAGCAGAATCACCAAACACATACTATGCATTGCAGGGTTTTTGATGTGACATTGGTTTAATCCAGGGGTGGCCAACCCAAATGACCTTGCGGGCCACTTCGGAAAAACATTATAATCCCGCGGGCCGCATATATATATATATTTCATTGCCAATCGCTAGGCACTTGACTCATCGCTGCAATGCAATACTGCCCACTTCTAAGTATGTATAAAAACAGAAGCAACGTGATAAAATAGAAACAGTTATGGGATTTATCTGTTACAAAATACTACACTAAAAACAAAAATATTGCACAAAATAATCGTATTTTGTAAAGTTGTAATGAATCTCGCGGGCCGCAAAATTATTCAAGGCGGGCCGCGGGTTGGCCACCCCTAGTTTAATACATGCTTTAACCAGATAAAACCACCAAAAATCCAAAAGCTGAAAACGAAAGGGGAATTTGATTTAAAAACAATAAAACCACCATGTCAATCATTATAAGATTAATCACCCATATAAATTTGATTATTATAAAAAAAAAATGTAAATTTTAAAACATTATCCTTACAACAATACAAGTACATAAACACCTTTAAAATATTGAAATACTAACAACAATTAAAAAAATATTTTTTTATTTATTTGAATTTGAATATTAAGGTATTCTGATTTTGATTTAAATTAAAACTGATATTTATAACTTTTCTGAAGTTTTATTATTTTTAACATTTTAAAGATAGTACAATTTGTTTTTAATATTTGGGTTCATTACACCCACTTAGTATTCGATAACACAACAAATTTAGAAGTTTTCTCTAGTTCTAAACAATTTCGTAATTTAGAATGGATTATTTCAAAATTTGAAAATATCCTTTTGTATAGAAGCCGAACTAGCAGGTTGGGATATCAGCATTATTGCTAGTTCAGCTTATTTAAAAGTTGCACTGTTTTCATCCTGAAAATTTTCACACTTCGAAATACCTTTCCACCATGTTATTGGATTGGTGAGTTTTGCACTTGTACTGAAGGAAGATGTTGGGAATGGGCTTTCTTGGACTTCCAAGTGCAATCAGAAGTGGTAAACAGCCTACAATTTTTTCTGTAGTATAAAAACAAGCAGTTTCCATTTGGCTATCTGTCAAGTCTTTACCCGTATATTTCGGATGCATGATGTAAGTGAGGAAATGGATTGGCATTAATGTCTGTTCTAAACAATTTTAATGTGTGGTTGCAGGGAATCTTCTTTCATAAGACTTAGCCAAATGTGGCAAGCATCGGCCAGTGTTGTTGTATCTCTTTATAGTATATAGGCCCAAGTTTCGTAGAATATCTTATATATAAGGTTGTCTCATACTTGTCCCCTGAAGGAAAGATAAGTGACGTTGCAGCTAGCCCCATTCTCTGTGAGAGACGGGAAAAGCTACTAAGAAATGTTGATCTCTCTCTCTCTCGGAAACTATTCAAACATTTATCTAATAGTAAGTATGTACATGCAATATAGAATAAAATGAAACTGTATATGCATTGCATAGTAATGTGAAGTTTACAAATACTTAATAAATTCCATACATATGAAAAGAAATAGCAAATTTTTGATGAGAGGGGAAGCCATGGAAATTTTAATGTCAAGAGAAGTTTATACAAAGATTACTGAATGGTATGTTAAAAGATTATTGAATGATCAAAGGTTATATATAAAAATATTTTGAATGACCAGAGAAGATACACTAATTGTTAAGTTCGTTATGGGAATCGGTTTGAAAAGGATATAAACATATATTTCTAATCTAAATGACACAAATCAGTCGTCATTTAAGTATGGATTGTATTCCGAGGTTTAAAAGCATGAATAACGCAGTAGAAACTAGAATAAATATTATTTCCAGGTAGTGTAATGCATATCTTTTGTTTAGTTCAAAATTTGTACATGTTTTAGAAAAAATATATCGTCAGGATTTAAGAGAAAGTCAGAAAACTTTCAAAATCATCTGAAGAAAAAACAGTAATTGATTTAAATTTGAAAGCACATATTTTATCAAACCATTGCAATAATAATCATTAGTTTCGTCAAATGTAGGTTAAGAATTTTTTTTGTTAATAATGTTTCTGCCCAGCCATTTATATCTTGTTTCGTCAAACTGAAGGACTCCATTATGAGTAATAAATGACAGAAGTTTCGATTCAATAGAAATGGTTTTTGTTCAAGAAATGAATATTCATAAGTTAAAAGAAAGTACAATTTTATGGATAATTCTGTAAAAAAAAATGGATTTATAGTTGCATTAAAATGACACATTTACCCCTATTTACTTTAAAGCAAATTTTGAAAGGAATCTTAATTTGAAGCTTCTTCCCCATAAACATCGGACAAATTCGTCCCACCCCCCATTCATTTTCCAGGATTTTCTGTCGCATTTTAAAGAGCCGATCGACGGAATTCTAAGGTAATATCTGTACCATAAAAGAAAATAAATGGATTCACAAAGACTCCAAATACACAAAATTAAACAGCAGATGTATATCATTAAATATACAGAAATGGGGTTATCTTTAAGCATATAAAATAAAAATATTAATTACATGCATTGAACATACAATTATACAATCTAAATATATTTAAATCAAATCGATGACATTTTTCAGAAAATTATAAAGTTCAAATATTTTTTGTAAAGGAACAATTCGAAACAGAATGGAGCGCTTACTTTTACTCGATAGAATATGTACCATAGCATTTATATGCAAAAAAATTTAAATCAACAAATTTTTAAAGAAATATGAATGAAATTGGAAATTGATAAAGATGAGTTTTATAGAAATAAATCGTATTCGATTCTATTTTAACATATTTCTCATTAGTTGTATCCTATTTCAAACCTTCAATCCTGTAATAGACAATACATATAGTAGAGTGCACAGTATCTATTTAATGAATTTGACAGGATATTTCGTTCAAAATCTTTGATGTGTTGTATAAGTAATTGTTAAAAAGTACTATTTAATGCAATATATTTGCGAGTGAATATATTAATAAAGATTATCATTTTAAGCATGAAATATGTAAATTTCATGTAAAATAAAAAGCTTAATGTATTTGTTATACGAAATCACCCAGAAAATTCATATCCTTGTCTTAGTATATAATTTGTCAAACTGTTGTTTTTGACTCCATCATCCGTTACTGCAATTTAATTAGTTTTGAATTTATTTATCATATTTCAGAGTCAACACATTGCTTTAGGCAATATTTTATTCATCTTGTTGATGTTAAAACAAGACATTTATAAATAAAACTGTGCTATTTCCAAATGTTTTTCTGCGAAGCGCCGTTGTTCTACAGATTGGAAGGTCTAGCAGTGACGTCACAGGTCGTCCAGAAATGTTACCATGGGGGGAATAGCAAAAGAGACAACCTGTTAATATTCTATTAACCTTGTATAGGCCTACATTTTAGGTGGCAAAAAGATTTTTTTCTTCCAAAAATTTATTTCCAAGGGGCTATTCATTTTTTTTTTTACCAATATAATAAAAATAACAAATTTATTCAAATCAATTAAATATACAATTTACAAATAGAGTTGCTCTTTTTCAATTATTATATATTGTTTTATTGTATTTGTTTTATTGTATTTGTTTTATTAATTCCCCCCTTCCACTTAAAAATACAAGGGCTGAAAATAAAACCTTGCACGGGTACATGAAAACTAGTTACGGTACTGATTGAGGGTGATAGGATTTTGATTGGCAATATTGTTTGTTTCGTTCTCACTTGACAGATTTTGACATTCAGGTTTTTGAGGTGTTGGTTAAAACCATGGATTAAACTGGATAAAATCGTCATGCGTCAAAAACCTGCCAACCCTGATGCATTGTAATACATTATCAAACATGGGTTATTCTTAATTTCTACTTTAAATTTTACATATTCAATAGATTTCAATATGGTACATTGCTGTGGTGATGGCGTATGGCTGCTCAAATCAATTTAAGAAAGGTAGTGGTAGTGGTTTTTATCGTGATTCAAAAATACTTTAAAACATGTTCTTCCATTGAAAACTCGAATTGAAACGCTCAACCCTGTCAAAATACTTTTCCTACACATGCATTATGTGTGTAGGGAAATATAAATTAAAAGTTCCAATAACTTTTATTATAATTATAGATTTTTAAGTGATTCTGTACTGTAAATTGTATGGGTACAAATGCCAGATGAATGGATCTTTAAAGAATACTTGCTAGAGCAATATCGAAACATTAACAAATTTTATCAGTCCCCCACCCCTCCCCAGTTTCTAGCTACATCCAGTGCTGGTATTGGAATTATTAGTTAGAACAAATAACAAAATCAATAATTAATAAGTAGGAACACTTTGGGCAAACTGTAAAAGATAAGGATAAAACGACACAATTCATTTAAAAACGATAGTTAAGTTGAATGTATGTGTGAATTTAAGCAAAATATTTTCTTTCGATCAACGAAATATCTTTACACTATGAAGATTGTTAGACGTAACATCAAAGGTATGAATATTGAATAGTACGCATTTTAATAAAAAAATTATGAACAATCTCAAGTTCTGTTTTCCACAGAAATTTTCAAACCTATTATACATAATGGCTAATCTTTAATAATTATTTGAATATTGTAACTAATTGAATTTAGCAATTTTGGGTAAGGTAAAATTGTATTAAAATTAATTAATTACAGAAATATCTATTACATAAATGATATAAGTTATCTGATCTGATGCCATGTACTAATATGCAATCAGAGTTGGGCAGTATCGAAAATACATGTATTTGAAATACATTTTCAAAATACATTTATATTTTGTATTTTAAACTGAAAAACCTAAAGTATTTTGGTAATGTATCGAAAATACATTTTCAGAGTATTTTGTATTTTCAAAATACTCAAAATACATTTCTTCAGATTTCAAACTATTGTGTTTAAACTGCAGATGAATGATTCCCAAATGGAAAAAAGGCTAATTAGTCATTAAATTTGTTTCTAGGACTTAATCTAAACATCCTTTTTAAACCAGGTGCCGATTAAGATGTTAATTAATGGGTTGTTTAGTATCTGTCTTGATCTATGAAAAATATAGTTTGTTACAAACTTTACGTTTATAATTATATAATGTTGTTTAGTAGATGGCTCGTTTCTGTCTATGTAGATAAAGAAAAGAGGCAAGAAGAGAACTTGAACTTGCATTCTCTGTAGAAACAGAAGCATAGGCAATCCAAGTTCTACTGAGTGTGCATTCATTGCACATATTTTATATAAATTGAGGAGATGCAATGCAGTTAGTTATTGCACATACATAAGAAAAGATGGAAGATACTGCGGCTCATAATGTAAATGTATTTAGGGAATTAATGAAATATGACGGGCATGGTACACAGTATTAAAAGATGTTTTAAGTGATACCTATTGATAATGGAAAAATATGGAGGAATGCCAATTATACAAAATAAAATACACAGTTATAAATGAGACTTTTGAAACTAAAACGAATTTTAAAATGCATCTAAAGGTTAAGATTTTAGTTTTATGTAGTAGTACCTCAATTTCACGAGTATTTATACTAGTCCCTTGGCATTTGCTTAATCACGGTTGTGCTATATCATGCAACAAGTTTTATTGGTAGCAAAAAATATACCATATTATCATTTTTAGGTAAAGTGTTTCTTTGAAACATCTATTTCTCAGGATCAGCTAAGGTTAGAGCTCAGATGATGACTGATTTGAAGGTAGCATCATATTTCAAAGGGGTTGGAGGTTCACTATGGATTTCCACTCAGTTCTTTTTCATTTCCGGTTCAAATATTGTCATTTTACTTGAAAAGTCTATATCTCAAAATTGGCTATAGATAGAGCTTAGATGATAACTGATAATATGGATTCCGCGTCAAATTCTAGAGGAGGTAAAGTGGTTCAAAGAAATTTTACTTCCGGTTTTTTATTCCATATCTGGTTCAAAAATTTTCCTTAAAACATATATTGTCTATAGATAAAGATAATGACTGTTATGGATGCAGCATCAAACTCTAGAGCGAGGAGGGGTTCACTAAGGATTTGCACCTCCAGTTCTTTTTCACGTCCAGCTCAACAAATCTTACTTGAAATTTTATTTCTTAAGATTGGTATAGTTAAAGCTCATATGATGACTGATATGAATTCAGCATAAAATTCGGGAGACAATTGGGGGTTCACTAAAGATTTCCCACTTCAGGTTTTTTCTTTTTCTTTAGACTCAAAATTTTTCTATGAAACATCTATTTCTAAGGATATCTACAGAGTTTAGATGATGACTGATATGGATCAGCGTCAAATTCTAGAGGAAGATATGAGATTCACTAAGGATTTTTATTTACAGTTTTAGAGATTGCACTTCCTTTTTTTTTCTGAAAATTCATATTACTGTATGAAATATGTATATAAAAGTGAATTAAAATGATTAAGTTCTGTCAAAAATGAAGTGCACTAACCATATTTACCTCAATATGATAGTTTCTTCATATATATCTTGTTTTTTATTATATGTTTGTTATATAAAATGTGATTTCCATGGATTTATTAATTTTCTTTACATATTACTTTTCTTATATACATAGTATAATGTATTGTGATGGAGAAGAAAATTCAAATTCGAATTTTCGACAGGAGAGTCCATTTCAAGCATCCCTGAACATGAATCAAACGTTTTTGAGGTGATGTGTGTGTGTCAGTGAGTCTGGAAACGATATCTCATGAACAAATGGAGCGATTCTATTAAAATTTGGTATAAAAATTACAATCCATAAATACTGGAAGCCTATTGTTTTTAAACGCAATCGAATGTTCAGAACCCTACTAAACTTTCGAGTGAAATTTTGAATAATTCATCAAAAACTTAAAACCATTAATAAAGTTATGAAAATAGTCATTTCTTTTGTAATTTTTCATTAAAAAATGATTGGCATAAACTTTAGAACTCTAGCATGAACCGTTTTCGAGATATTACACATCTTTTAAATAAATTTATCAAAATATCACATGAAATAAAAAAAAATATTAACTGTTGTGAAATATGTTCACTTTTCATATGTAATATCATGCGATAAGTTTGGTGGCATCATTCTCGTGGATCTAGATCGTTCCATTCATGAGAAAAGATACTTTGGATAATACTTTTGTAATTGGATGTAAATAGTCATTTATCTGCTATAAGAATAACTTATTTCTCTGTCCATAACACTTGGCGAGATTTTGGGGGAATGTCACCAACTTGGGGGCTTTTTTAAATGTTACCAAATTGACGAAAATGTCACCCAATTAGATAAAAATTTGCTAAATTGATGAAACGGACGCTAAATCAATGAAATGACTAATAGATGAAAGTTCAATATCTTGGAAAGAACATAAGAATAACCCATTTCTCTGTCTGTCTGTAACATTTGATGAGAAATTTAGGGGGGCATCGTCAACTTGGCGACTATTTCAAATGTTGCCAAGGGACAAAAATGTCACCAAATTAATAAAAATGATGCCAAATGGGAAGTAATGTTTCACAAATTCTGATTTCAGTCATATAACGGGCAGGGCCGGCTCAAGGATATTTTCGTGTGTGGGCAAAACAGTTTGGGGCCGCCCTTATATATATATATATATATATATATATATATACACACTCTTGCAAAAAATATATGCACCCATAAAAAAAATTGAGCTACATTCACGAAACTCGGCATGCAAATTTCGTTTTAAGAGTTATGCAAGTAATCAAACTGTCAACGCCAATGACGTTATAGGGATCTTGCAACGCGCATGAGAACGACACATCATGCAGCATTTAAAACGGCCGATGTTCTCACTTATGGGTCATTGGAACTGGATTTTCTGCTTTGATACTGAAAGTTGTGTACATAGATGCCTTTGAGAAGTACTCGACAGCACTACGAACAATTGTCGGATTTAGAGAGAAGTCGCATCATAGGTCCAAGGGAAACTGTTTGGTGCAACAGACTATCAATCGCCATCTTGGCCGGAGCGATATGGTAGTTCTTCGGTGATAGAAACAGTAAATCAGAGAAGCTCCATGTAACCGTCGCAGAGGCCCAGATCCCCTCCCGAGACAGACACATAGCTGCCAACCTCCAAATATGAAAAACCGGGAGATTTTTGTACGAAAATATGAAAAAAACGGGAGATTTTGATCAGCCCAATTTTAGACGATGCAGACAGATTGCAAATGTGGAAATTATTTTCACAATTAAACGAAAAATAAGGAGGATCGCGCACAAATGACGTTTCTCGCGATACTGCTGCAAAATAGCCTTTCATTTCATTAATAATACGTTTAAACAATAGTTTTCTGTATGAAATACGAAATAATTATAACAAAATTTGACGATGTTGACAGATTGCAAAAGGGGAAATTATTTTCACAATTAAACGAAGTATTAGGAGGATCGCGCACAAATGCCGTTTTTCGCAATACTGCTACAAAATAGCCTTTCATTTCATTAATATTATGTTTAAACAATAGTTTTGTATGTAAAACAAAATAATTTAATAACATTTTAGTCGATGCAAATGCGTTTTTCCCACATTAATTAGAGAATCATTGGTCATCTCTCTCGTGACGCTGTGGGAATAATCGCCGTTTGCGAGCGCCGATTACGCGATAGCTCGGAAACGGATTTTTAGATGAAAGAACGGGAACACTTCGATTTCAAAATTTGTGACTTCGTTTCTCATTTCGTGATATTTTCGGAATATTCGTGATCTATTTCCGATTCTTTTACTTTTGTACCCTGTAGACACAATACAAACGTCAATCGCGATCCATTCCTACACCGCGGTAGCAGAAAACTGCACCGCGGAAAACAATTGACAATCACGATTTGCATTCGCGTGATTTCTGCCTAGAAAGGGGGAAAATAAGGGCAGCTGGGTGAAAACCGGGAGATTGAGCGACTTACCCGGGAGACTGGGAGATATAGCAAAACACCGGGAGTATCCCGGTAAAACCGGGAGAGTTGGCAGCTATGCAGACAACTGCTCGAGAAGATCGTGCAGTCAGCAGAGGAGCCACGTCTACACCAATGGCGGTGCTATCAGCACCCCCGTGCATCCTGTATCAATGTATATTATTCGGAGACGACTGGCAGAAGGTGGGATTAGTTGTCGACGACCATTAATGCGCCTACCACTGACCCATCAACATAGACAGAGCCGTCTGGATTGGTGTTGAGCACGGTTAACATGGACAGTGTCCGAGTGCAGGCAGACATGTTGTCTTTAGCGACGAATACCGTTTCTCTCTCATTGCTGATGAATGCCACATAGGCGTGTGGAAAAGGACTGGACTTTTTTTTTCATGATTACACACGAGAAAGATACTGAGAGCAAAGCATCTTAGAGGAGCAAGAGCAGGAGGGGACTAATTCCCTTAAAACAGCATCACCTTACGAAAATTATTTTATTTCAATGACCTATCAAATGTTATTCTCATCTAAATTTAGAGCTCTAATTAGCGGTTTAGAAAATGGAATGCTTTCATTTTTTTCTACATACATACATACATAATGCAGCATTAATTCATAATACGTAACTAAATTATTTTGAACTCTATTTGTAATTTCCCTGCATACAAATAATGTATAGGGAAAATATTATGATGGGTTCGAAAACTCTTAATTCGAATTTTCGACGGATTAATATACGTTTTGGATATCCTTTAATCTGAATAGATTACTTTTAAAGGAATGTCTGTACGTATGCGAGTGTAATGTTTTGTATGAGTGTGCGTAGTAGTCTAGAGAGACATTTCTAGAACGAATGGAGTGAAGCGAATGAAACTTATAATTTGAAACGAAAATGAACATTTGGATAGTCACAAATTTTAAAACTTCTTTTAAGTTATTAAAAAAAAAACAGCATCCAAAAATGTTAAATAAACAAACATGTTTTCATTGGAAATGAAATTGAACTTACTTTAGAACAATGGCATGAACTGTTCTCGAATAAATGGATCAAAAACTATGCATAAAGTTAATAAAAGAGCATTTATACGATAAATTTATTAACGACATTCACGTATATATAGTGCTTTCTATTCACGAGAAAGGACATGTTAATTTTGCTTTGTTCAAAAATGCTATAAATTTCTGTTTTAGTTAATACACTGCTGATATTATTGTGAAATAAATTCTAGAACGTGGATACAAGGTTTTTATTTTATGTGAATAGCATCTACGTTTGGGGTTTCTGTGGAGGGAAATCGAAGCGTTACGAAAAATGTAAACCCTTTGGGCGCTTATAAAAATAATTTCAATATTTATAACTTTTTTTCTACAAAACATAAAAAGTATTTGTTCTGGCGAGTGTTTTTATTCTTATTTTCATTTTAAACTATAAAATATAAATATAAATTGTAAACGACAAAAATATGCACTAGGAAATTTGATATCAAAATCAATATTTATTATTAAAAAAAGCTTTTATAGTTCTTCAATTTGGCAAGACGATTACATCTTGCCAAATTGTAGAAGATTAAAAATTTTCCATTTTTCAAGATTGTGATTATTTCATCTCAAAAACTAAAAAATCTAGCTGTGAACAATAAGCAAGAATTTGTAGCTTTTTGAAGCCCTACAAGTGTATATAATTAGATTGTGGATAGAACCCTATTAAAAAGTTTTTTTTTTCCATGTTTCATACTTTCACTCAAAATATCCTCGAAAGTATAAAAGATAGATATAATTAGTAAGCAACAGAAATTGTGAAAAAATTCAGTTTCTAAATCTATATGTATATTTAAAAAAGTTCTTATAGTTTTCAAGTAATCGTCTTGTCAAGTGGAAGAAAAGCTTGCAATGCTTATATTGTAAAAGCTAAAAGTGATAGCTATAAACAATAAGCAAGAATTTACTGTTTTTAAAAAAAAATCCTACAAGTGTATATAATTGGATTTTGGATCACTTTCTTGGTTTTTGAAGTATAGTGGTTATAATTCGATATTTTAGTATTTTTATTTGGATTTTCCAATGGGTGGGAAGGCTGTAATATTTGAAATACCATGATTGTTGCAGCTCATTCTATTTACTTACCCTTTTGTGAAATATTGGTGCACAAGCACGAGATATTTTGTCTTGTTTAAAAAAAATAGGAATTTAAATGAACTTGGAAATTCTAAAGATATTTAATAATTGGCGAGGTTTGAACAGAATAGGTGGAAATATGAGTATTCAAGTACATATTTATGTGCCGTCAGGCAAGTTTATAGATTAACTATAATGTAAAATCTCGTCAGTGAGTTTCATTTTTATACCGCAAATCATGTTGGTAAAATAATTGAATATATTAAAGTGGAGTCTATGGTCGGAGTTTCCAGATGAAATCGGGACGAAAACTGAAATCGCAAGCTAGCTAAAAATAGTTCCCGAGTAATTTGCGTGCTTTGAAAGACTGTAAACGAAACAAATGAGTATGAAAAAATCGAATAAACTCATTGAACTTTATTGGATTTTTATCTTACAAAATATCATTCACGCTAAAAAAACAATTTCGGCTCCATCGGACTGGAACCACCGCCGATTATAATTTTTCTGAATTTATCAGGAGTCAGAAGTAACTTACTGCATTATGTAGTGTCATGAAAGTTCCCTCATCATTTTTTTTAATAAAATTTTAATTTGTAATTGGATAAATTTTATGAATTATTTGTACATCTTAGCAGTAAAACATTATAAACAAATCAAACAAATGATCTCATGAATAAATTAGAAAAGGAGAGAGATGAAGAAAAAGCATTTCAATCTCTAAAAATCTAAAATATAATATAACGGGACAAATCAGAATTTTGCAGGTTATTATTAGCAATATATTTAAATAGCTAATCTTTAAATATTAAATTAAAAACTCAAAAATATTTAAATTTATTGCGTTTTTAATTTCGCAGATAAAAATCTGGAATCCTATTTCGAAGCTGTTTGTAGCTGTCCATTGTAGCCCCTCTAAAATCTGATTCAAATACTGCAGGGACATAGATGCAAAATAATGGACTACTAGCCAAATTACAAGAAAATTTTACACCTAGAGAAATTTAAAATTTGTTTTATTGTATCACTGGAGCGAATTACGCTATATTGACCGGGACTTAAATAAACCCCCGCTACGTAAATAATACATTTACAGATAACACTACTCAATTTTCTTCAAGTACTAAACAGGCGCCAAATTACCACGTACTCTATCCGCAAAGCAAAAAGAAAATACACCTTCTCCGTAATGCAACAAATAAATGAATGAAATATTAATAACCTCTAAGAGATGATGAACGTGGCATTGGATCATTACGGTAGCTTATCGTATGAGTAGCTGTTAAATCATATCGATGGCTGGATGTTCTGTAACTGTTAAATCTCTAATAAAGCTGCTAGGCCATATCGGTAGCTGGAGATTATCTGATTTTGGAATTTAAAAATTCGTTAAAAAATCTAATTAAAATTTTGAAAAAAGGCTATTGAGAAAAAATTCAGTGCGGTGAATATCGAGAGGCATTGTGGATAAACAAACAGACAGATTATTCTTTTTATTATTATAGATTCACTGGGGCTAAAGACGATAGAAACGTAATGTTTAAAATGTCCCTGAGTTTGTGACAAGTGAATGAAAATATATAAAAAATGTTAGAAGATACAAAACCTAATCCAAATGCAGGAAAAGTATGGGACAACAATTAGGAAGAAAAGAAAATGTGGAGTGTGTGTGTGTGGGGGGGGGGGGGGGGGTTAAAAATAAAAATATTCATATTTTGTGTCAAAAGATAAAGCGTATCACAAAATTGAGAGGAAAAAAATCATATTTGCAATCATTGGAGGACAAGGCGGTAAAAAACGCAATATTTTTTTAATTTTTGAAAAAATAATAAACCGAATCATCTGAAAAGATTTAAAGATACGTGGACCCAACAGAAACACAAGGAATGCTTCCCAATTCATTAAAAAAAAAGGAGGGGGGGGGGGGGGGGGCGGAGTTAGAAATTAAAAATGTGACTTTCGAGTGGGGTAATAAAAATAGGGCGTATTAAAAATTAAAAAAAATTCTATTTGTTGGAGAAAAAAGAACGTCAATCTTTCAAATAGCTTCTTATAGACGGCGAAGACTGGATAATTTGAACTTCTAAAACATTAAAATATGCGTTTTAATGGGAAAAATACTTTGAAACGTGTCAAAAATTTTCTAAATAGTACATATATATTCGAAAGTTATTTTAAAAAATTGTAATAAATAAAAGTATGTTTAAATAATTCTTTAAACTAGATTTTAAGCAGGAGAAGCTCAGCTTTTTAGTTTCAATGGACGCTACGCCACTGGGTGGAAGTGAGAGGAATTGATTTTCCCAATAGGGTCCCTATATGAAAAATGTAATTGATTAGTCAATGGGGGAGGGGATGTACTGAATGTACTGAAGGCAGTTATATGATTAAGTTGCCTCAAACTAAAAATGCTATCATAAACGATTTATCACAAAATGGTCATGTACACAAGTTCATAGACTTCCATTTTCTGTATCTCTCCCCCATTGGCGTTACTTTTTTATAGAAGATAATCCTCTCTACTAGCTCCATCCATTCGATCGTCGAGTTCTTGGCTACGCCTAAAGGTGTACAGAGGGATAAGGATAATAAATTGTGTCGGTAGAAAAAAAAATCACAATATCAAATGTGCATTTTACAAATTCTAAGACTGTTTACTTGATACTTTACCTAAAAGTGTATTACGTTATAATTATAACTATAATTGCAATTATACAAAATAAAATAATATATACAGATTATTAAATGTATATCTAGGCAGAAATTTATATGCATGAGCAAAAGAATTTGTCAAATTCGTAGCTATTTTGCCTATAGAATAAATTTATTAACTTACAAAATAGCTCTAACAATTTTAGAACAATTTTTGCACTTTTAAGCAAATATTCATAAGGAAATATTTTACTTCCCAAAAACCTTTTTCATCTTTTTACTTTCCCTGCAATATACATGGTAATGTATAGGGAAAGTATTGGAATCATGCCGAAAATCGCAACTTTTTCGACGGATCTACACGTTTCGAGACCTTTAGAACACGAAAAAACTATTTTTAGCGTGACGTCTGTGTGTGTGTCTGTCTGTATGTATGTCTATCTGTGTAATGTATGTATCCACTTTAATTCAAAAACTAATGGACTGAATTTCCCATAATTTGGTAGATAAGTTACTTGTTGGATACTCTGGTGCTGATTAGAATTTGGTACGATTCGGAAAAGAAGAATCCGTCTTTTTTTTTGCGAAATGGCCCGCAAAAATTGCCTGAAAAACTAATGGACTGAATTTCACAAAATTCGGTAGATAAGTCGCTTGTGGGTTACCCTGGTTGCTGATTAGATTTTGGTACGATTCGGAAAAAAATAACCTGCTTTTTTTGCAAAATGGCTCGCAAAAATCGTCAAATTCTAAAGTAAAACCACGTATGCTCAAATATATCCATTAAATGCTTGTTTTAAAAGAATAAGACCAACCCCATTATACTAGGACTAGCCGTTCTCGAGATATTTTAGTGTTTTTGAATTTACACTGCTCCACGGTTGAAAAAAAGTTCAGTTACCAACTGAGAACTAAAATTGAATTAAAAGTGTCAATTGAGTGTCCTTTTAAATAATTATGGACATTATTTCGTGCAATTAAACTCGATATAATGAATTATTAACATGAATATAAGTCTGCAGGGAAAGTCATGTGCTGCTCACATCAGATTTTTTTTTTATGTAAATGAAACTGGGAAAAATTATTAAATGAAGACCATTTTACTCCCTCGTACAATAAATTGTCTTTGAAATCATTATAGAAGAACCATGTATCCTTTAATCCTTTATGTGTTACTAAAATTCAAAAAGTTACATTAATTTCATTTATATTAAAATGGCACAGAATTGGCTTAATTAAAAAAAATTTGAATGTGTCCGCAAAAGTATTATATAGGTACTATTTTGGTACTTAAAATGAAAACATGCAAACATTGCTTTGTTTATCATATTATTCAGTGGTCAATTGCATAATCTAAACTCACCAAAATATTTAATCTAATAATAAATCTATATTCAGCAAAAGAGAGTCAACTAAAATTTTAGGAAAATACTTTAAGAAATTGAAAAAAAATTACCTAAATAGTTCGAAGACTCTCAACAAAAGATGAAGACCTATAAGACAGACATATAAACAGCACGGCAGTGATATAACGCAATATTCTGAACACGTTTAGCCACTGGGCTATCTGAATGGAAAATGCACAGAATATATTCTGTGGGAAAATGCTTCAGCTGTCCTCCAGCCAAGCTAAATGAGCTTCGATAAAGGACCAAAAGGACAACTACTCTTATGGGACGCTCCTGATATTTTATGACATACAAATACTCTTTCTTTCTGCCCCTTCCAAATTTGCAATCTTTTAGAAGTGCGATAGAGACCGAATCCAGGTGTTTACAATTTGAATTTGAAACTAGGAGCAAATCGTGAGAATAGCTCTCGGGCTTTTTCTTAGCTGATATTGGGGGTAAACAAATTCTCCCTCAGGGATTACAGGCTTCACCCAGCTGCAAGTTGTATAAAATCTAATAATCTCCTAAGTGTTTGAGCGCACATATTTTCCAGGTAAACTATACATTGCTGCAAAAAAGACCTAATTACAGGAGAGAAAATGATTTTAAAAAGTTACATCAATTTCATTTATATTAAAATGGCACAGAGTTGGTTTAATTTCAAAAAAATTTTTGGATGCACCAGAAAAAGTCATTCTTACTACACCTAATTTCACTTCCAAATGGCCGCCCCTAATTCGGCCGCTGTGGGCAATTGCCCACGCCGCAAACCGGGCCTGATAATGGGTATACCTTCCAGTAATATAAGAAATGCTCTTCTTTCCGTTTGTCTGTAACACTTGGTTGTTGTTGTTGAGACCCAGACCGTCCGACCTATCAGAAAGGTGTAAGGTAACTGTTTGGACGGACGAGAAGTGCCACCCAATTTAGGCCGGAACTTAGTGGGGGAGGCATCCACAGGGACCGTACCCTCCTTCCCCTACCACCAACCTCTCGGAAGGACTTACGGACCCACATGTTTAACGTGATCGCACTCAGCATGAACATGGCGGCAGATGTGACAGCGTGCAAATCACTGGGCGCCGTGCCTGAAATGTGCCAACAGCACGCAGTGTTCTCAGGTGGTCACCCACCCAAGTACTAACTGTGCCCGATGCTGCCTGACTTCGGTGATCTAACGAGAACCGGTGTTTTCAGCACGGTAGAGCCGTTGGCTCTGTAACACTTGGTAATGCATTTTGGCGAACTTTGTGAATAATCCAGCAAAGAATCGCCCACTTGGCGATATTTTGCCCCAGATTAATGAAAATATCGTCAAAATTGCAAAACTTAAATTAATGAAAATGATGCCTAATTGATGAATTATTAAAATATTTTAACATATGGACTATATTGCTTATTGAGGATGCTATTAATATTGATGATTGTTTAGAGTTGCGCGAAATATGTTAATTGGATACTTTGAAATAGTTTTACAGATTGTCATCCGGAAAATCACCAAATGTACAATTCAATGATAAAAACACAGTACCATGGATCTTATACATTATTTTTTTTACTGTAAAAGAAGTAAATTTATTCCATTATATAAGGAAAGTCATGTGCTACTTACAGATTTTTTTACTTTATTAATTTGGAGATTTAAAATTTCAAAGAGTTTTACTCTTTTAGGTCATACTTTTGCGATACATTCTAATGCTAATCCTTTTAAAATGCAAATGCTAATATTTAACAAATACAAAGTTTGCTTATTTTTAATAAAATGTATACATAAATACTGCTTTTCACAGAAAATCCGGTCCAATACACAACACTGTTTAAATTTTTAAAATGTATTTTGTATTTTCAATGTATTTTGAAAATACATGTATTTTGTATTTGGAATTTTTTTAATTTGAAAAGTATTTTGTATTTTATGCCCTAAAACCTATGTATTTTGTATCAAAAATACATTTTTAATGTATTTTGCTCAACTCTGTATGCAAACCACGGTAAAGTCTTCATGGCATGCTGTTAAAACATTAAACACATTTGGATATTCTATATTTGGCCAGAAGCCTAAATTACTCAACCACTCGTTACCAGAACTATATATGATTCTTCCTAACTAGCATGAATGGTTCTGGTAAAAAGTATATAGATCTACTATGACTTGTAAATTTCAATTTTTCTATATAGCATAACCTACAAGATCTAAACAATTAGCATAATCTGGTAAGACATGAGAATTTTACTCATGGGGTACCTATCGGTTATAGGAACCATGAAGCCATACACGGCAACACGTAGGGATCACGCCAAATTCTGGTTTATACCGGTTGCTGATATTATAAATATTTTTATTAAGTAAAGCTGATCAAACCCCATTATATATTAAATTTTAATCATCGTGTTTGTAGTGAGGATTATATGGTCTATGTTCGTGTTGGCGTAAAATCGGAAAAGCAGTTGTCAAAAGCAGCATTAAGATCATCTGCTATGATTTTTCCCCCCCCAGAACAAAGTCTAAAATGTTTATATCTATGGTTGTATATTATCGTTTGTTTTTATTTTTATTATTCTGTAATCAAGTGAGTGGAAACAGTGGATTTGTTATTATAGAACTTGAGAAAGGATGGAATCTTGTAAAAAATGCTGTAATTTAGTGAATTCTAAATAAAACGCTGTTTCCGTTAGCTAATGATGTCAGTTATTTAAATATATGGAGTCAGATTAAAATAAACGGAGAACGACAGAATAATTTTCTGGGAGATTCTCACAACAGCAGTAGCTAGCCCATGGTCCCTATAACCGATAAGTACCCATTATGGTAGTCATCCAAAGACATTTTGATGATGTTTTCTTTCCGAAATTTGAAAAAAACGCAAGCAAGCAATACTAAGTTCAATTGGCGCTATCGACCCAAACAGGAGACGAAACGGAATTGTTTACATTCGTACGTCTGTCCCATTGGCTCGTAGTCGGCACCCTATTTGATCGAGCATTCAAAGAAAAGAAAACCCAAAAGCTTAAAGAACTTTGTTCTAAAAGAACATATACATATATATACAATTATAGAAATTATGCAGGAAATGGAGAGATATTTTCACCCAGTGTGGAAAAAATTAGACTACGCACTGTGCGCAAATAGTCTCCATCATTCTGTTAATATTAAATTGGGAGGCATAAGGTTAAAGAATAAACTATTTAAATACAAATAAATATCATCAATTTGACAAAATATAGAGGGTTCCATAAAGAAAAACCTTTAAATATTCCAATTTCTGTTCCAACAAACACATGTGAGTCAGAGATGGCCATGTTACTTATTTTGTTGATATGTTTTATTGCCAGATTCACTTGTGAATTATTTTGTTGCCAGATCTACTCTACATTATTATACCATGGATCATAATTTATAATTTACAGTATGAATAAACACAAAAATTAATTTATTTATAATACTTTTGAGCAAAGGCTAAAGAAAACCTTTAGTCTTCACGACTCCCTTTGCTCTTCTATAAAGATTTTGATACAGGATTTTGAAATTAAGTAATAGGGGTGAGGATGCAGCGTCACCTTCGAGATCTAAAGTTATTCACGATCGTCATCATCGTGAATAACGATCTTGAAATTGAGGTTCCCGATGGTGACGAGATGTAGGAGAAGCGAAGTATGGTCTAGGTTATAATGGCCCCGCCTCCGGTCCCTCTCATTAATTAATTTCAGAACCCCATATCAATATATGCATAAAGGACCTCTACTTTGCATTGATAATCATGGTGCTGCCATCTTGTGGGCAGTTCCTTGAGGAATTGCCCGTTTTATAAGTTATCGTTTTACAAACAAATCTAAAATAATAATAAAATCTAATAATTAAAATAAAATTTTTCATACTCTAAAAATAAATCATGAATAACATAAATAAGTAACAATATAATAATAAAAATCTATATAATTCAAAAGAAATTATAATTCCAAACAACCGACAAGAAGTAAATTTTTCCGGAATGCACCTATGCCGATGAATCTCCTTCCTCTCAGCTTCATGATTCCAATCCACAGCTAACTAGAAAGACTTTCTAGTTAGCCTTGGTTCCAATCCAGTAATGATTGAAGGTATTTCCAGCCAGACGTTAATAAAATTCTAAGCTCTCGGGAGTTTCTACACATAGACATGAGGACCCCATAGGAGAGGAAAAGATAGGGCACTTGCGCGCCCTGGACATTCCTAAGGCTAACTAGTCTTTCTAGTTATCCTTGGGACATTCCGGTGGATGTTGTATATCTTATCCTTGAGTTTTCCCACCTCCTGGGAAAAGTTCTATGGGCGCCTATATCTATTATCGATCCACCCGTGCTCCTAAAATATGTGGATGCACATGCTTCTTTTGATCAATATTATTTACTATGCAACTCTTTTGCTGTTTATTTCTGAATATAAGTTGATTTGTGTATAGGTAAAACATATAACTCGGACTGTTAAAAATTCGACCAAAATTGGATTTTACAAGAACCCATTTCCAATAGGGTTCGAGCATTTTCTAAACCAAGATTCCACAGAAGATAGATAGGTCTCTTGGTTTTATACCAGCTCCAGTCATAAAAACAATTTCCTTAAATTATATTATAATGCACACACACACATTAATATTCCAATGTACAAAATCAAATTATTTTGTACATTGGAAAAAAATTAAACAATTTCTTCATTCCAAGCAGCTGAAAAGTTCCTGATTTTTATGAAAAAAGTTAAAATTCGTGATAACAATTTTATGGAAAAGCGTTATCTTTTAATTTTACGAAAGGACGATAAAAATTTGTGATCTTTACAAAAGCACGTTGGATTTTCGATTCACAAAATAATGCTACATTTTCTTACTCTTACATCGTATTCGATAATAAATTATTTCCAGAAGTCTAAGGCTAAAATGACCTTATAAAAAATCCAGGAGTTTCTAAGGATTTCCAGGAGGCTTACGAACCAAGTAGAACTGTGAGTCGATATCTCAAACTCCTCTATTTTACTGTCCAACTCCAATACTGACTGGGATTTTCTGCTTTTTCATTCATTTGCTCCAAACCCTCCATATTACACATAGCTTTGTTTCTGCTGGTTGAAATCAGACGTGATGCCAATTTTATTTATTAATTTTATTTTATTTATTTATCCTTCATATTATTTGAGAAATGCTGCACCTGGCTTGATCATTACTATAAAATGTAGAAATAGAAATTCTTATAAAATTTTCGACATATACAATGTAAAAATTACCGAATTTGTTAAATTTTATCTGGTTTAGGCAAAATTTTGCATTGTTGCATTTGCATGCTAAACATCCTGACTGGGGTTGTACATAGTACTATGGATTTAAAAACATCATTTCTATCCATAATTAATCAGTTTTTTTAAATTTCATTCAAGTACATGGTTCTCCCTATTGCATTCCCAAATAAAAGTAGAAACAAAAACAGGAATTCATCAGGAAACTAGAATCATTTCCCAAAGTAGGAAAAAATAGGAATTTAAAATCTGTTGATGTATTTTAAAATTATAAGTGAATATGAAAAATGTTTGCAAAATAACTGAAAAAATAATATCCAAAGAAAATTAGTTTGATGGTTAGACCTGCATAGAAGGTTTATGAAGACCAATGTTAAATTTAGAGTTTTATGCAATAAAACACTATAATAACTTGCATGTACCAATGCTGCTCAACATTATTGTAGTAAGATGCAGACTAATTATGGATGCAAAAGGAACCTTAATTTGAATGACAACTTTTAATATTAAAATGACTTTAGATTTATGACAGAAGAGTAAATTATATTATATGTAAATAAAATATTATGAATTTAAAAAAATGCAATAATTGCACACTATATTATAAGTGAAAGTAAAAATAAATAAAATATAAAAGTACTGGATTTAAATGCTGATTCAATTATAACTTGACTTACCTTATTACTTCAGATATTAATTACCTCATTTTATAAAATGATTAGAGTTAAGATACATAAAAAATCCCAAAAGCAGATACACTTTGACAGATATATGTATAAAATTTTTATTAGTCTTCCAATTTAGGCAACTTAGCATCTACAAAATCTATTTTCTTCTTAGTTTCAAACAACATTTTAATGCACTTTTTTTATTCATCTTTAGCAGCTTCTATGGTGACACTAGTAAGAGTAGCTTCTTTCATGTCCTTCCTCCTTGGAGCACTATTAATGTCTTTTTGAACCCTCATCAAGCAACTGTTGACTTAACGTTACATAATTTTGAAGTGTTTGGCATTTTTAGGCAATTTCTATTAACTCCTCCTCTACTTCTCATTGCTTTTTAATGCCATCTGCTTTTTGTTATTTACTTTTTTTCTACTAATATTTTTTTCACCTTTATTTGAGGTTTCAGTTCAAAAATATTCTTGTTTAACTTTTTAAAGTAAAGGTGAAGTAATTGGAACTTTACTCATGGTGTTACAATTTCCTCAAATGCCAAGTTTTATTACACGTTATTGTCTTTTGACAAAGATTTATTCTCGTTATTAATATGCAATCTATGTTCAGTATCTATGTTTCCATAGAAAAGTGCCTAATAAAGCTTTAATCATCTAGGGCAAACTGAAATATTTTGACTTTCCAAAATGTGTACTTCAAAAAGTTTTGACCTAATAAACATCAATTTTTTCATATGTAATGTTTTTAACATTCAAATTTACTTTACACTGGATACACAAATATTCATAAACATCCCCACACTCATAAGATGTCCATTCTTATATAATTTTAATATTTTATGCATGCGCATAAGCGATGTAAATTGTTCACAGTTTGCTACTTTTTCTTACCAATGAAGTATTTTTACATCTTTAAGAAGTATAGAAATTATAAACAATTCAGCTTGCAAGTATTCAGAATGCCTACAGTTCAAATAAACGAGTCTTAATTTTGCTTCATCTAACGAAGCAAGATTTTTTCTACACCAGCATCAATCTCCATTTGCTTTACAGGTAAAAAATTACTCCCATTAGATATCCCCCCAATTCTTTAAGCTTTTCCTGACAGATTCAGACTTCATATAGGTTTCCAGCAAATTAGTGAGGACTTCATTACATTTAGAATACAAGATGCGAATTAAAGGACCTTCACTTTGGAAAAGGGAAATAAACTGTAAATGTAGATGATGATACAATAATAAATTGCATATAGAATCATTTAGATATTGCCTTATTCTTTTATATCCAACATTTGATGAAATACAACAGGGTTCCTTTGGGAAGAACTGTAGGAAATATTCCAATATAACACTATATTGCCATATGATGCAATTTAGCACTGCTTCAACGGCAAGCCATCTAGAAAATGCCATAAAAGAAAAAACTCACCAATGCCTATATCCAAAAATTTTAAACCTTTCGATATTGCATTGTGAATCTTGTGTAGAGAACATGTGTCAATATCTAGGCATTCTACTTAGATACTGACACATGTTGCATCTACAAAATCTGTTGCTTGTAGTCCAAAATTTCATTTTTTGATATCAATTTATTTATATTTATTTGGGCCATACATGGTTAAAATGGTAAGTTTATTAAGGGCAGCTGATGCTTCAAATTTTCAAGCAAAGTGTCTTTTACTATTTCTGTTGTTGCATGCTCTAGAAGCACACTTATTAAATAAGCACATTTAACCATATTTTGCAATTACTTTAGTATTGGGGAGAAAAAACGTATATGAAGGCTGAATCTGTCATAGGAAAAGCTTAAAGAAATTTGATGGGAGTAATTTTTTACCTATGAAACAAGTACATACACATAAAATTTCTTTTCTACCTAATCAGTAGTAGTTTTATCAGACATAAGTGAATATGTGTTGTCAATATTTTAAATGAAATATGGAGCAATTCCATGGGATACAATGTAAGATTTTTTTTGCATCCAAATAGACATAATATATAAAAAAAAATGTCTTTTTAAAAAAGAAGGAAAAATAGGAAATAAGTAAACATATTCTAAAAGTAGTAAAGTACAAACACTGTAAGTACAACTTTTGTAGTATCAAAATGTTTATGTTAAACCTTATTTTAATGCTAATTTTTCATATTAAAAAAATTTTGATGGGTAAGCATTTGACGTTTATTTAAAATTTATCGCTTATAAACTTAAAAATTAAATATGCCAAAATAAAACTATTTTCAAATTTTATTTTGAACTCTACAGATCTAATCGCTTTTTGCATGTATAATGATTTTAGATTCCATATCCATTATTTACTTGACCTCATGCAACAATACAATACAAGATTTAATTAGACAAGAAGTTATGAATGAAGGCTTCAATTTTGCAGGTTTCAAATCAATTTATTGCAACATTTCAAGAATCAGAGAAAGCTCTCCAATGATCAGCGACACAATAAGAATTTTTAATATACTACAGAAGGTCATTTGCACTTTATGGAAACGATTTTGATAATTAATTTTTATGCATAAAGGGCGTATTTCTTGCGGCGATTTGCTTTTATCTGACAGCCTTGATTCTTGACTATAGCTCTAGCTCGAATTTTCCATGAAAGAAAATTTTTTCTTAGCACCGTCAATTTTATCCCACTCCTCTTGGGTCGTTTCCCAAAGTTCGTTCAGTGTTCTCGGATGTCGTTTTCCTAAGGCTCATTTTAACAAACCGAAAGCGCATAAGTCCATAGGAGAAGCATCAGGTGATTTTACAGGTATTTCATTGAATGGGACACATTTTATTCCTGTTTCTGATTCTTTCTTTGCTAAATATGCGGCAGTTGACTTAGACGTGTGACTAGAGGCTTTGTCCATATGAAGCTCAACTTTATTGATGTCCTTTCCATACAAGGCTGGAAGTTCTTTAAAATTGGTTTTGAAATATTTTGCTGATAGTAGAGTGAATTAAGTTTAGCTTTACTTGAGACTTTTCCGAGTTTTAATTTACCGTTGGTAACAAAATCCTGCCACTATCATGAATCCCTTTGGGAACTTTTCTGTACATTGACGAAGCTATTTCGCACGGTCATTTTCATCAGTTGAGCAATAGAAAATTGCTCTTTTTTTATTACAGTCACTTAAATACACCCATGCCTCAAGTATTACCACAAATTTCCATTTATCAGCAGCTAGGTGTTTTTCATATAATTTTCTACAATTTGTTTTTCTTTCCGCAATATGCTTTGGTAAAAGCAGATGAACTTTAGATTTTTAAACATCTTTTTTAACTTTAAATCTTTATGAATGATTTTACTTACAGTGCCAGAAGACATTCCCAATTTCGATGTAATGGATCTTTGAGTCGGTGGATTTTCTTTTAGGATCAGACTTCACTTTCTTGATATTTATCCGTGTTTGAACAGTCTTAGGATGTAATTTTGTGGCCATTTTTTCGTTTTGACTTTTAGCTACATAAGTACCCCTTACCTACTTTTCCACTTTTAAATTTAATATATTAAAAATACCTTTCTTTGAAATGCAATAATCTCAATTTTTACACAGCTTTACAATTTGTTGATAAGAATATTTTTCTTCGGAAAGGGCATTTACATAACCTCCGAGCCATCTATCAATTTTAGGAGCCATTTTAAAAATAAATCTTTTATTCTACATTCTAATTAAAACAAAACAGTAGCAGACAATTTTATTGAAAATGCCAAATCTTTATCTCAAAATGCTAACGAGAAACATAAATACAAAATCGTTTCCATAAAGTGCAAACGACCTTCTATATTAGGGGGCTATAATACAAAATTCGAACTTATTTTAGAGTTAACATTTTAATTTTATAAATGTACAGTCATTCTATTATTACAAGCATTGCACTTGAAAATGGTATTTAATTCTTAATTTTACTTTCCTCAATAAAGGTACATTTTTCTTTTATGCAACTACGAGTACAAATTTATTACCAAGAGTTTAGTATTCCTCATTTGTATGCTCCCTTATTTAGGGTGTATTACACCCAAGTAGTAGGTAGGGGTACAACCAAGTGTGGGCCAACACAGCAGATGATAGCTATTTCAAGTTAAATGACAAGACTGGTTGTCAAAGGTGATTAGTGTATAGTAAAAATATTTTGATTGTTGATAATATTTAGTAAAACTCCATGTGATTATAATTAGGGCAGTCATTATTTTGAGATGCAAATTTTAGGTGAGGTTCTGAAATTTTGTAAATATCAAATATATTTGAGAATTTGATGTTTTTAATTTTATTGCCTCATTTGTATTATAATTTGCTTCACAAAGTGAATTTCCACAATATATTTCTTGAATTTTAGGATTTTTTTCAGAGATTTTACGAATATCAAATATATTAATCCTTGGATCTTTTAGACTATGAAGAACTATTTACTTTTTTATTCATATAAAACAAGTAAAGTCACCATCCATTGTCTGTCAATACCTACGAAGTATGGATGCCAAACAATCCTTTTCTAAATTTAAAAACATGTCACAGGACAATAGACATTGCATTAAAGAAGAAAATATGTGTATGTATAATATAATGTAGCAACACACTGCCCACTTAAATTAAAATCTTATGCAACGGCATTGATGACATTGACAGAATTTTTATAAATGTAAATATTAGTTTTAAAAAATTGTAATACATAATGCTCATTGATATGCAGAGTAGTTACTTGTGTTACTGCTTTGTAACTGATAGCTTTTCCTTTTAAAATATTAGTATACATCTATGGCCACGAAATTCTGTAATGTACCTCACAAATTTTGCTCTTTTTTCCCAATTATAATTTCTAATGTTTAGAGTGGGCATTAAAAACAGATATTCTGCATAAAACTGTCATCACATGACACAGTTTTACATGAATATAAAAAATCACTAGCCAACCAATCTAGAAACTTAGTTTTCCTTGAGGGTCTGACCCGAAAAGTTAATTGAAAAATAAACCAAATACATATGAAAAATCCGAGTGTAAATTCACATTCATAAGGGTGCTATGAACTGTGATATTTTCAGTTTAGTAAAATTTGGGGCCCTCTAAATTTGAGTGTCTGACATAAATCATGACTTGATTGTGCCAACCTTTGGGTCAGGCATGTCAAAGATACGGCCCTCGGGGCATTTAGATGTGACCCACAACCTCAATTAGTAATACTCTAATTTCATGAATAGTTTTTTACATTGAACACATAGGTACAGATTGCAGATACCTATTGAACATGCACTTATCTCTGTCACAAGTACGTATTCTTTAAAATTGAGCAAGCCTATATTATACCTGCTTTGATAGTTTGACATAAGAAACTCATCATGCGATTCGTGTAAACAATTGTTTTCAACAATGAAAATTAATCTTAATATTGCTCAAGACTTGCATATGAGCATCTTCAGTCAATTCTCAAAATCACAACAGCTTTGATGCCAAACATCGATGACATAATGAAGCTGAAAAGATGTCAATCTGGATTTTGGAAATAAAACGCTGTTTTTTTAATTTTTATGACTTAATGCCATTTTAATTTTGATATATACTTTAAATTTTAATAAAATATTTAAAAAAATAAAATAAAATTAGTGTTTAAATGAATCTTGCCCTGCTGATATACTTTGAAAGAAAAATTGACACTCACAAGACTGAGTTTGACACCCCTGCTCTGGGTGGTTCTGTCAGGTTTAGATTTTATTTGCATAGACCTTATTCTTGATTAACAGCATTGAATTATTAGTTAATTTCCAACTTCTTAAAAAAGTTAAGCAAGTGCAGAAAGCTTTTAAACATTGAAAAGAAAAACAACATACTTCATATGTACAAAACAAGTTTTAATACCAAAATTTGATACATGATAAAAAAAAACCAGACAAGTTAAGAAAATTGTTAAAAGTTTCAAGGCGACAACCACTGACCCAAATTAATGATATTAAAAGAATGAACAAATGGCAACAACATGTAGTGCCTAAGCACCAAGGAACTAAATATACCGCAATGAAAATGTATAATGGATATTTTTAAACAAAGAAAACAAATGATGGAATGACTCCAATCTGAATATTAAAAATTAAGGGTGACCAAACTATTTTAGGTAAGTATTAGATTTTAATAAAAATTTGATGAGTGCTACCAGTTTCATAAAATGAGCATTTAAATTAGATGGATTTGCAAAAAGGCTATAAAATAAATTTGATGAACATATACAACTTTACAGATTATCACAGAATTTGCTGTTTTATGAGACGTTTAATTAATAAAAATGCTGAAATTAAAAGCAGTCTATACATACTGAAATAAACTGTTACAAGAAATTTCTGATAAGTATTTTTTAGATAATATTTAAATAATCATAGATTTAAAGATAATATGTATTGAGTCATTCCATGTCAAATTAACCAATTTAAAATTAGTTTTGTACTTTGTCATCTCAGATTTCAATGATTTTTAGTACCTATGGAGTACATGAAAAATCCAAATTTTTAGATTTTTTAGCTCAATATTTTTTTATTATTATTTACAGATATAATAATAAAAAATAAAAAACTCAATTTTCACTCAAGCCATTCATAAATATATTTATATTTTTGTAATCAGTAATGCTACAGGGATCATATACAGCTCATTTTAAAGCTCTCTCTATGGACTAATTTCATATACAACACGTGTTAGTTTGAGAAATTAAAAAAAAAGTCATGTACAACATGTGTTGTATATTTGTTTTTGCGTAAAGCAGAGTAATAGTAGTTTTTCACTTCTGTCATATGGTACTATTTACAGTAAAAATTAGCAAATAACAAGATTCAATATTTTACTATTTTCAATTTACTAAAATTTTCAATTGATTGAATCTTTCAGATTTAATCTGTTACATATGTTCATTATGATGAACCTGTTTTCTTTTTAATTTTTTATTCAAAATAGTTGATGTTATGAATATATGCACACCATCAAGAAGAATCATATACAACAGTGACAAATCCAGACTCAAATTCTCGAAGTTGTAATTTGTTTCCAGAAACTCAAAGTATCTGTATGGATTCTCGAAAACTGGAAGAATGTGGTTTCATCAACATTATAACTATTTCAACATGGGTATCATATTAGATACACATTATGTTTAGTGAATATAACTTTATATCCCCCTACACTCTAAGAAAAAACATATTGCAGTATTACGCAGCAGTTTCAGACATACTACTAACGTTGAAAAATTCTTTTCTCAAAACTATTATTTCTCCATCTTTAAACTTGCCTTAATCTAGAAAATAAGTTTAAGTTTTACGTATATATTTTTGGGGGGGAAGAAAGGGTGCTTTATAGATTTTGGAAATTAATTAATTCTTCTCTTCAAAGTATGTGTTGCAAATCAAAATCCATATAAAAAAAAAAAAAAGAGTGTTATAATGAGCTTTAATATGAACCCTGTATCATTACTTTTTACAAAAATCTGCATTTTTTTGTGAATGGCACATGTGTGGAACTGGGCAATTTTTGAGGATCTATAATAATAAAAAAACCTGACAAGCCAAAAAATCTAAATTTTTTTGGATTTTTCATATACTCTATAGATACTATCTATACATTAAAAATCATGAAAATCTGAGACATTAGGTTACCGAACCATGGTTGATTTGACATTGAATGACCCACATATTTCTTATATAAGTACAAATAATAATACTTTTAAATACGATTTTTTAATCAAAATTGCAAGAAATTGGATACTAATGCATTTTTTTTTTATTGAGAATAAATTAAGTATGTGGATAATTTTTAGTTTATTATAATAAAAAATCAAAATTTAGTTTTTAACAAACTAATTTTAATTGAGAAGGTTTACAGAAAAAAAATTATGAAATGTTTGAACCTGTAATGTAAAATTTGTAGCTTTTTTAGAACAAGCCTAAAAATTATCAATAAAATTCATTTTTTTATAAAATTTAATTTAAATAATTTCAAACATATTAACTATTGAATCTTACTTATAACAGCAACCGCAAAATTTTTAAAAACCAATTTAGTTAAAATAGACATTTTAAATCTAAAGTAGTTTACAGGAATAGCATATATCATGATACATCATGCTTATTTTTAGATTTGTGAAAATGAAAAGAAATGGTAAAAGATTGTCAAAGAGATGTTCTTATATATCAAGGTTTTTTAAATAGACATCTCAAATACTCAAGAACATATAAAAAATTGTAGTTTTTAAAAAGGCAAAATTTTTTGCTCCTGTTACTAGCAAACATTTAGGTCATTCATTTGTGTATTTACCCCCAATTTGGAAATTTGTAACTTCATTTAAAATGAGTACCAGATAGGCTGGTCACCACTTTTGTACACAATTACACAACATTTTCAAACAAATTGTTAGGTGAGCTTTGAAACTATCACCCCGGGCCGAGACTGAGAAATAGGAGCATTCCTTATGATCTGGTGCTGCAGCAAAAAAGTTTGTTTATTATACAACAGTTCATTAACAGCTTTTTCTTGGTCACTCCAGTGGTGAACAGGAGATTCTGAAGGTGAAGGATCATCTCTAAACATATGATCACCTTCAACATGCCGTATTGCTTCAACAATAGTCTCTAAATTCGGTCGTGATTTACTAGATTTGAATGATTCTGGTTGGGAAGTTGTCTCAAGTTTTACTGGAACCACTGGGGATAAGTATACAGTAGTGGGACTGGAAATCTGGGGTATTTCTTCTTTACCGGAATCAACCGGAGAACTGCTTTTTCCAGAAAGATCTTCGGGAACTTCATCGAAAGGGAGTTTAGGACTTGGGGGCACTTCATGGAAATTATCTCCTTCATTGTCAGAAACATGAGGAGAGGGCTGTCTGCTGTCATCAACCAGGAAATGTACATTATCCTGCTTTGTAATATTCTGAAAAAGAAAGAAAAAAAAAATCAATGAATTCCAGAGACTGAAAATAAGATCTTTGTAACATTGTTAGATTAAGAAGACATTGAGAAGATTATGAGGATATTTTCCCTTCAGCTTATTTCATTTCCCCCATATTAACCTATGGAAAATAGTGAACCTTTAGCTCATTTAGTTTTTAGGAATTTCTTTCACTGTTTTTAGGCAAGCATAGATTCAGGAGATTTTTGCATGTCAACATGAAATATACCACAGACAGCTATACTCAGTCTAAATATTGTAAGTTCAACTTTTCAACAAAAACTAAAATATGAATACCCCCATGATTACAATTATCAGATTAAAAACAATTAAATACATTTGCATATTAAACATATCTGTTAAAGGTATTGAATAAGTCTGCTAAGGTATAGAAATTTTCAAAAGCACAATAAATGAAAATATGATGCATAGATTAAAATTGTTTAGATGGGATGAGATTGATTAAACTAAAAAATAACAGACCGAAAGATACTAGGGGAAAAAAAAATTTGAAACATACCCAATTTAGGTCATTTAAAAAAGTCCATTTATTTTGGAAAAAAAAAAAAAAAAAATCCTAGCTAAACTTTATTATATAATAGAAAAATTGAAATTTGCACATCAGTAATTTTGATCAATATACTATCAAAGATATGAAATATTTTAAAATCAATAAAAATGCCTCAGATTCAAAGTACTGCATAAAAATGTTTATAAGAATCATCTTACTTCCAAAATAGTTAATTCTCATAATAATTGGTAATTAAGCAATTTTTTTTCAAAAGTAACCAAAATATGAAAATAAGCTAGTTTAGTTTGCCCACTGTGCAATTAGAGAATGGAGATGGATGGGAAAAGATGCTTGTGGACTCCCAACAGTGCATGAGTATACAAACTGAATTATACAATCAAACTATTTATGTGAAAATTATTTCATTTAGCAAAATATTTATTTATTTTTACTCGAACTATAAAAATAAGAGAGCTTTATTGCTCTACTGTGGAATTAATTGGAAGAAGAAAATGGATGTAAAAAAGGTATATTGTGACTATCTCAGCCTTGAAAGAAGGTTATAAAGTAGACTAAAAACCAGGAGAGTTGGCAGCCCTGATCTATGCTTGACGAAAACCATTGGTAAAAAATTCTAAAATCTAAATGGGGAATATTTTCTTTTACTTAAAATGGGGTAAATGAAACAAGAGGCATGAGGAAAAATATCCTATGAATGAATTGAAACAGGAATTTTAACTACTTCGTACTATAGTATACAGAGTTACAATACTTAAAACCCAGTAAAAATGACATAGCTTGGTTTTTAATCAGGTCAAAGTGACAAAGAAGTCAAAATAATCCTTACAAGAGTTATATTTTGCACTTAAACCATAACATTGCGATTGATGGAAAAGAAAAAACTGAATTGAGTAAGAAATTATGTTTATTTTATTACAAAAAAATAAAGAAAAGTTGTTATTGGGGAAAAAAATTAAACTGAACTACAAACTTTTACCCCGGCAACAATGATATACATCTGCCTTTCAATTTTGTCAAGGTCAATAAGTATACATATCACAATATTTGTATATTCAATGGGTCATTCTATGTTAAATCAACACAGTCATTTTTCTCACCAGCTCAAATTTTTATGAAATTCAGTGAACTAGTTAGATCTACTAAGAAAGTAAAGTACACACAATTTTAACCTCCTAGGCAGATTAGTTTTTTAGTTATTTGCATTCAAAAAAGGCTGAAAAAGCAAAATTTACCCTCCGATGGCTACATTTAAATTATCATAACTCCAGTTCTAATTGACATACAAAAACAATTTTGGTATCATTTTAAAGCTCTTTAAATGGCGTTTAAAATGATATCAAACACGTGGGGTTTTTTTTTTTGGGGGGGGGGGGACATTTCAAAGTCATAGTATTTGACCTTTGACTTTGAATTGCTAAAAATTGAATTTCTTACTTTTCACTATATTTTTCCCTGAATACTACAACATCTTAACTACATGTATACCAATTTTCAAAATGGGCACTCAATGAGATCACACACACAAAAATAATTAAAAACAAAAAATACAATATTTAAATATTGACATAACCCTTTGACAGGTTTTATTTATTTTTTAATAATGTTGCAGTTTATTTTGTAGCTAAAAATACTATAGGTGTAGTCAATATCAGTTTAGGCAGGGGGTGGGGTTACCTTCATTTTTGAATTTAGTTATGTTAAAATTCAGGAAAAAGTAAGAACCCATATTTTCTTTGTTTTGTTCAAAACATTCGTGGTCCGAAATACAGGCCGCCAAAGATGGCACCATTTTCCACTTGCAATGCTCGGCAAAATTTTAAAATGCTTTATTTCTGGAACGGTTAAGATATTTTGTTGCGTTTTTTTAATATTTGAAAAATAATATTTTTCTAATTAAAATTATATCCTCCGGTTGGAAATATTGGTCTAAGTTCTCTTGCTGTAGCCTTCTGAATTCTTTTTAAAAAAATCAAAAATAATTTTCTTCTTCAAAAATGCTAATCCCAAAAATTTTGACTGTTGATCAGTACCATAGTGTAAGTACTACAGTCCTTGAAAAGGAAAATTTCCACTTGTGAGTTTAACAGGTTTTATAAACAATGTTCACGTTTCAGCATCTGTGGCTAATTTCCTTATGCATTTTTTTTTTTTTTTTTTAATTTATTTTTCTTAAAAACACCTTTCTGAAAAGGAGAACAGGCCACTTTGATTCTGGAATTTTTCATAATTTTGTTTTTTTAAGAAATCCATTTTCGGACCAATGTGCTCAAAATGATGGAATAAAAATGATAAATTAAAGTTGGAACTAGTAAAATGTTTTTATTCTTCTGGATTTTCTTTACATAGAACCTTCCAAATCATTAATGGTCTTCTGGAACAATGTGGAAGCTTTCAGATAATTCCAGAATGTAACAGAACCTTCTAGAACAATCTGGAAGCTTCCAAATATTTCCAGAACGTAACCGAATCTTCTAGAACACTGGAAGCTTCCAGATAGTTCCAGTATGTAACAGAACCTTCTAGAACAATCTGGAAGCTTCCAGATAATTCCAGAATATAATAGAACCTTCTAGAACAATCTGGAAACTTCCATATAATTCCAGAATGTAACAGAACCTTTTAGAGCAATTTCGAACCATCCAGATAATTCCAGAATATAACAGAACATGTAGCTATCGGAGGGTAAATTTTATGTTTTCGGCCATTTTTAAATGCATATAACTAAAAAACAAATAGGCCTAGGAGGTTGAAATTTTGCGTGCTTTACACTCTTATTAAATCTAATTAGTCTACCAAATTTCAAAAACATCAGAGACGGTGCGGGAAAAAATTACATTTTTTTGTGTTGATTTGACATGGAATGACTCATATGTATATCATAATATTTGGTAATTAAGCAAACAATTTTTTTTTTCAAAAGTAACCAAAATATGAAAATAAGCTAGTTTAGCCTACCCTTTGTTTAATTAGAGGATGGAGATGGATGAAAAAATATGCCTGTGGACTACCAACAGTGCATGAGTAAACAAACTGATTTGTGCAATCAAACTATTTATGTGAAAATTATTTAATTTAAATATTTATTCATTTTTACTCGAACTATAAAAATAAGAGAATTTTATTGCTCTACTGTGGAATTAATTGGAAGATGGAAATGGTTGCAAAAAGGTATACTGTGACTATCTCGGCCTTGAAAGAAGGAATATTATCAAATATTCTAATCTCCATACTGAGTTCGAAAACGTACAGATTATTGCACAATTTGTTTACGCCTCAATTTCCCAAGGATTGTACATATGATGATCTCATCAAAAAGCTTTTGGAATACTTTCATTCTACACCATGCAAGAACTTTAGGTTCCATAGAAGAAATCATGGTGAGCGGGAAAGTTTTGCCAAATATTTAGTAGAGCTGAAATGGCTTGCATCAGCATGTGAAGTTGAGAGTTTTTGCATGAAGCTCTTACATTGTTTCGTATGTGGATTGCATTGTAAAACAACACACACACAAAAAAAGGTTGCTGGCTAAGAAGAATTTAAAGCTGAAAGAAGCTAGTGATATTGCCATAGCAATGGAATTAGCAGAGCAAGGCACTATTAACATTAAAGTTCCAGCAGTTGCTGTTGTAAATAAAGTCATAAATCCAGGGGGAAAAACACCTATCAAAGTAAGTGGAGTGTCCCAGCTCAAAGGAATTATGTGATTAAGTGTTATCGTTGCAGTGCTTCTCACATTGCTAACAGATGTAAATATAGGAATGCCAAATGTCATGTGTGCAATAGAGTAGGCCATATAACCCCTGTTTGAAGACCAAGAGATAAACAACGAATTTTCTGCCAAAATGGTCTTGGTTGACAGTGAGCCAGAGGATAAGATGCATTTTAATTCATTTTTAGTGAACAAAATAACCAAGTAGTCTGGATATGTAATTTCGGTGAAGGTTTTTGATATACAACTGGAGATGGAGTTAGATACTGCCACAGATTAATAAATACAGATATTTCACTCGATTTTCAGCGCCCCCAACCGCCAACCAAAATATCAAGGTTGGCACGCTTGGCGATGGTTTGTGACAGTTTTCGCCAAGACGTTCTGCTAATATAACCCTATTTGGCACTGAACGAAACACTTGGAACTTGGAAGAACTTTGTCGCATGTTTACATGTGATTAACATATTTTCGCTGCTATTTTGGATTTTATAATCAATTATTTTATTTTTTATGGATTACTAAAAGAAAAGGAATTATGTTTATAAGGTATGTAAGTTATTTTTATTTAAATAAAAAAAATATTTGTTATCTATCCTATATTTCATCCTATGCACGTGTTCATCATAAGAAATTGGTGCAGTATTATCACTGCCGCCTAGATCAAATTCTAAGAAGCAGTGGCATTATTAGTTAAAAACCCTTTTCCACATTTATATAAAATGTATAAAAATTGATATTTGGATAGCTTTTTCTAGAGGAAGTTGAATGTGTATATATTTAAATGCTTTTTACTAACTGGCATAATGTGGAAAATAATCCCCCCCCCTTCTAATTAATGATTGAGTTCGACGCCTTTGATAATGCATTTATGTAAATTTGTTATTTGTATAAGAATATTAGTGTATTTAAAAATATATATATATATATATATATAACAACAGCATCCCAGAATAAATTAAGAACTAAGCAATTTAACTATCAACATGCTAGTATACTTTTTAGGCTGAAAATATTATATAATATTTTAGTCTTTTGGGTATGTTAGCTTGTAATTTTTAGTGTATAATGATTTACAGTGATGCAATGCTTCATTTTTTTTTATTTAGTTTATGATTGCATGAATTAAATATATATCTATGTTTATTTGTTTAAATTTACACATATTACAGTATTTTTAAATGTATAAAAGTATTTTTAAATGTTGATCATGTTTATAGTTTAAAAAATTATAAAAGTACAGTTCCGTAATTTTTTTTTTGGCCACATTAACATAAAATCGCCAATTGAGCGATAGCCGCCAAATCTAGCAGTCGAGCTCTTTTTACGTCATAGCTGCAATGGTTGGCTCCTTGAACGCTAGTGTCTATGCGAAATCCTATGTTAATGATGTTGCCATAGGTTCCTATGGGAGTGAACCTTCTGAATATAGTATTCTGTGGATACCGCTGCCAATGTTACTATAACATGTGAGAAATGGCTTAAAGAGATAATTTGTCAAATATTGAGCAAAGAAATATTTCTGTACTGCTTAAATATTATAATCAGAGGTTCATTGCGATTATTGGGGAGGTGTATATGCCTGTTGCATATGAAAGTCAAGTTGCAGAAGTTTTTTTATTAAAAATAGGAAATAACTAAACATTTAAAAAAAGAAAGAAGAGTATAAACCCTGTCAGTATGCCATGCAAGCATTGAAGGATTAATTGCATTAATAACAAAAAAGAATGCAGCAATAACAAACCTGTGGTGGACTGTGATATGATACATGGTCTTGGAGAGCAACCTCATAGACATTTTCTGGCCCATACCGAGATTCTAATTTCTTGATCTGTTCTTGAAGATGTGTTCTTAAACTTCTCTCGTGCTCAAGGATAAGTTTTAACTCAATAAGTTCACGCTTTATATCTTCAGTAGAATCACTTCTGATAGGACTTAAACCTCCAATACCTTCATCAACTAAGTCACCTTCAAGAAAGATTGAAAAAGTAAATACACAGAGGGATATTTCTATGACTATATTAAAATAAGAAATAATAATAAAATTATTTACTTTATAGTAAGAGTGGTAAAAACTCTAATGCAAGTCTTTCTTTACATATGATGTATTGATTTTACTTTTTATGCAGTCATGCACTAGATACATGGCATAATATTTTTTTGCATCGAATAGCACTGAATTAAAATTTGACATACTCTTTCTTGTGAATGTAACATGCTAGATTTATAAAACTGATGTTAATAGATTTGTTGCATACCATGAAAGTCAATTTCTTTTAATGTATTTATGTATTACTAGAACGTATTATCCGGGGTTGCCCAGGTCCTAAATAAGCACCCCAAACTTAAATAATATATTTACAGATAATACCACTCAATTTCTAAATCATTTCCTCTTTCTGTTTCGATCTAAATTCCCATGCATGTGTTTCACAAGGGAAAGCAAAATAAATAATTTTAAAAAAAAAGGAATTTTTTTTTAGGAGAGAATGCATGGTTTAAACAGCATATATGCAAAACAGTCCACTGGGGAGAGAATGATGTAGTAATTAAAAACTTTCTTTTGTTAGAATGCGAAGATATACACAAAACTTTTTGCCAAACTATAGAATTGTGATTTTTGAGATGTGAAGAAATAAGAATCAAATTACCCTAAAAATGCAAATTTCGATGTATTTAAAAGTAAATAAATAAATAAATATGAAGGAATTATCCTAAGGATTCAGTTAAAAAAGTGTGCGTGTGTGTTTTGGAGAATGAACATTCTTTAATTCTTCCAATGGTGTCAAGATTGGAACTCTGTCATTATATCTTCAGTTGTTAAGGTACTGATTTGTGTGAAAATTGCAAACTTTCTTCCTATTTAACGATCTACCCCTGCAACAATTTTGAAGTCTCTATCTCATCGCTAAGTACATTTTATTGTCATTTCACATTTCGGTGTTGTTGTTGAGACCCAGAGAATCCGGCCTACCAGAAAGGTGGAAGGTAACTGTTATTTGGATGGCCAGGAAGAGCCATCCAATTTAGAACGGAATCCAGTGGGGGAGGCATCCACAGGGACCATACCCTCCTTCCCCTACCACCAACCTGTCGGAAGGACTTACGGACCCACATGTTTAATATGATTGTACTCCGCGTGAACATCAAAAACCCAAAAGCTATGAACAAAAGGGAATTTAATTTAAAAACAAAACCACCATGTCGATTATTATAAGATTGATCACCCAGGGATGTATCTAGAGAAATGTGAGTGGTGGTTGATTTTCCAGAACAATTATAATTGAGAATATAAAATTTCGAAACGAGCTTCATGTTAATTCGCACACACAAACAGTATTCGTATTGTATACTTTTATATTAAAGAAAAACATTTGATAAAATTGAATATAACTTTTTTTAAATGTAATTATAATATGTATATTTTTTTGGATGAGTGGTGGTTGGCAATTGAGTGGTGGTCGGAAATTCTGAGTGGTGGAAACCCCGACCACCACCGACCACTGTAGATACATCCCTGATCACCTATATAAATTTGAACAATATTATAATAAAATAAAATGTAAGTTATTTTAAAACATAATCCTTACAACAATACAAGTACATAAATACCTTTAAAATATTGAAATACTAGCAACAATTAAAAATAATTTTTCATTTATTTGAATTTAAATATCAAGGTATTCTGATTTTGTTTTAAATTTAAAACAATATTTATAACTTTTCTTAAGTTTTATTATTTTAACATTTTAGAAATAGCACAATTTGTTTTTAATATTTGAGTTCATTACACCCATTTAGCATTTGATAATACATAACAAATTTAGAAGTTTTCTCTAGTCCTAAACAATTTTGCAGTTTAGAATGGATGATTTTAAAATTTGAAAATATCCTTTCTATAGAAGTCGAACGAACTAGCAGGTTGGGATATCAGCATTATTACTAGTTCAGCTAATTTAAAAGTTGCACTATTTTCATCTTGAAAACTTTCATACTTCGAAATACCTTTCCAGCAAGTTATCGAATTGGTGAGTTTTGCACTTGTACTGAAGTAAGGTGTTGGGAATGGGCTTTCTTCGACTTCCAAGTACAATCAGAAGTCGTAAACAGCCTTCAATTTTTTCTGTAGTATAAAAACAAGCAGTTTCCATTTGGCTATCTGTTAAGTCTTTACCCATATATTTCAGATGCATGATGTAAGTGAGGAAATGGATTGGCATTAATGCCTGTTTTAGTTTTTTCTGAACAATTTTAATGTGTGGTTGCAGGGAATCTTCTTTCATAAGACTTAACCAAATGTGGCAAGCATTGGCCAGTGTTGCTGTATCTCTTTAGTATATAAGCCTACATTTTAGGTGGGAAAAAAATTTTTCTTCTAAAAATTTATTTCCAAGGGGCTATCCATTTTTTTTTTTACCAATATAATAAAAATAACAAATTTATTCAAATCAATTAAATATACAATTTTCAAAATAGAGTTGCTTTTTCAATTATTATATACTGCTTTATTAATTCTCTCCTCCCCCTTAAAAGGATCCGAAAGTAAAACCTTGCACAGGGTACATGAAAAGTAGTTACGGTACCATAGCTGCCAACCTTGGAAAATGAAAATTAGGGAGATTTTTAAATATTTGCAATTCGCGACAAAAATCGAAAAATCGCACAGCGCGATAACAATTTCTTTTTTTACAGAAAGCATAAAAGGGAATTTTCAAGACAGAATAGGGATTTTTTCCCCTCTACTACAAAACTGCACCATAAAAAATAGACAAATATGATAAAAAATCTGTATTGTATCTATAAACACAATTTAATTTCAACGAATACAAAAGAATTAAATCATCTTTTAAAAAATAAGCACATTCGTTAGAGTTATTCTCGTCAGAGTCTATAACAATGTTCATTACACTGAATATGATGCATAAAGAAAAATGTCATTGGTTACTGTTTAATAATCATTCACATGTCTTTGACACAGAAACACTTCTCTGCAGATAAAATATTGAATGAAAGAAATCTTTTGGTAAGTAAAAATACAGCACGTAAAAGTTCTATATAATTAAAAAATGTCAAATTCAATCCTCCTTACTACTTAAAAATAAAGTAGTAGCTCTTTTTGCTTTTTTTAAGAACTCCTTACTAAGTTCTTCACTATCCCTTCACAGAGTTCATACCGATTTTTCAAAATAGAAAAATTTGTATTATGCAAATATAATTAGAAAATTAACATTAATAATTAGCCATAATATGAAAATAAGCTAGTTTAGTCAATCTAATATGCAACATTTAAATGATGGAGATGGATGGAAAAAGATACTAACGTAATCTCGGCAATTCACACGAAGTAACTGAATTGCGCAATCGCACTATTTATGCGAAAATAATTAAGAAATTAACCACAATAATTAATCAGAATATGAAAATAAGATAGTTTAGTCAATCAAAAATGCAATATTTAGAAGATTGAGATGGATGGAAAAAGATACTATTGTACTCTCGGCGATTCATGAGAACAAACTGAATTGCGCAATTGCAGTGTTTATGAGAAATTAATGAACAAAATAACATTTTAGCGATTTATGCTCAATAACCTTTGAAGAAGTATGTTTATTACTTTCATAAAATAAGCGATCGAGATCTTAATTTACAATACACGCGGTCGTAAATCTCCGTTAATTTGATTGGCATTACCCTGCATTGTATTATGGATTTGCTGCGATCCCGGGAATGATAAAAATCAGTGCTAAAAATGCGGAAAATTGGTGTATTCGAGGAATTATACCATGTCTGGTTAATTGATAAATTTCCAACAAAAAACGCCGGAGAATTTCGTTAGTAATCCGGAGGCCGGAGAAGTAATGAAAAATCCGGAGTCTCCGACCAAAATCCGGAGAGTTGACACGTCTGCATAGAGATTTTTTTTAAGGAAAATCCCTTTTGTAGGGATTTTTTCTAATTATTGTAAAAATTCGGGAGATTTAGGAATTTTTCAGGAGTTGGGGAGATTGCCTCAAAATTCGGGAGACTCCCGGAAAAATCGGGAGATTTGGCAGGTATGCGGTACTGATTGAGGGTCACAAGATTTTGATTGGCAATACTGTTTGTTTCGTTCTTACTTGACAGTTTTTGACATTCAGGTTTTTGGTGCGATGGCTAAAACTATGGATTGAACTGGATAAAACCATCATGCGTGCGTCAAAAACCTGCTAACCCTGCATGTAGGCCACATTATGCACTACATTCTTTAGCTAAAATTTATAATTGTGCCTTTTCGTATGTAATGTCTCCATTTCATATGCAATGTGCCCTTATTTTTAAAGTTAGCACCCTGCCCTTTTGAAATCCTAGAATGAACCCTGTATCTGATCCACTGTTGCAATATCAAGCAACTACCATATCACGCCGACCTAAATGGTGACTAATTGGACCAATCAACTATATATATACTATATATAATCAACTGATATAGCCGCAATATCACCATCAAAATTGTCACAGTACCGTCCAACAGGACAGCTAATACTAAAAATATTTGAATAGGCTGCAGCACTGGCATTTTTTATCGCATTTTCGGCTAAACCATCGGTATACACATGGAGCCACTTGTCAGGAGGGTATCTGCTTTGTATAGTAGCCAGTACAGCGCTCTTTAACTCACTCTTTATAGAAAGCTGCTTATTTACATTCCAATTAAGAACCAGATGTCCTTCCAACCCTCCGTGACCCAGAACAGGATTCCATTCTCGTGAGAAAACCTAACGATTAAGAATGGGAATATCATAAGTATCATAAAGATCGCTAACAGTCAATAGGAAAGATGTATGGGTTTTTAGTCTCTCATTTGCTGGCTTATCTTGCCAATCATAACAGGTGAGTTATCACATGATAGAGCAAGGCATTTCCACAGAATTCCGTAGCGTTGAAATTCCTCATTTATTAATTTGGCAATGTTTTCCCCAGTAGGGGATTCCATTAATTTTAGCAAAGACAACAGCTCAGTTTTTACTCCATTTGATGATTCTTTGAAATACGTTAAAACAATTGGATACAGTTGATCATCGCCACAATGACTCCCATCAGTAGACACCGTAAATGGATTTTTAGTAGCTGCAATTATTTGTTTTTGATTTTCATTGGCTAGTTCTTTAATAATAAAAGCTGCTTTTGTTCGCCCACAGGAATAATGCTTTGCCTCTTTCGAATCCGGGAACATCACTTGAAATAATGGGCGAGCATGGTCTGCAGTAGCTAACGAAAGATTATGTTCTAAAATGAATGAGGTGAGCATAACTTCTGCTTTAGTAGTCTGCAATTCTTTATTCACAGTTAAAAATTCATTTATAGACTTCGTAGATTTGAAAGTCTTGAATTTATCCATGTGTTTGGCCGTTTTCGAATGTTTAACTATGTCCGCCATGAGAAATGGAGATATCACAGTTATATACAACACAAAAGGCAAGAGATGCACTTATTCTTGATTCTCTGATAAATTCAAACTCTCTGCAATACTTTTCGGAAAAAATTTGAGATCGGGCACACATCTTTGTAGACATCATTCAACTAATTAACTATATAAACTAAACGGAACTCAGCAAAAATTTAAAACAAGCATCGGGAGAAATCAACAAAACATCACGTGCTCCCTCCACGCATGGATTTTTGCAGATAACGAGAATAGCTACCAGTGTTGCCAGGTCTTCGCCAAAACTCCAGCACAAAAATTGACAAAAACTAGTCCAATGTTAAATGTTGCCGGTTTTTGCTTAATGTTGCAAAAGCCAACTCAGTTGGACGAAATTACCATTGAACTAAGCAAAAGTTGAAAGTAGCCCAAAAATTGCAACCCGCACGGCATCCAGAAAAATTTTCCTCCAACTCTTGCTCAAACTAGCTCAATTGAGTGGGAAAATCGCGAAACTGGCAATACTGTAAATATGCATCTACATTCCAGCGCAGACCAATCAATAGCTTTAAATATGACGAGAAAGAATGGGAAAGCCGAATGAGTCCTGAACAGAAAAGGAAAAGAGACTGGATTGGTCTATTTGTTGCCGGTGTATTTTTGTTTGTTTCCATTGGAAAACCAAAGGCAGGGGAATTTGTTAGACATCAAAAGCCTCTCAAAATTCCATTAAGAGACTCTAGGGCCGTGATTTGGGACTTGTCCCAAATCACTCCCGTGAGCGAAGTTCCGACTTTCTAAACTTTCATATGTTAAAATCTTTCTCGGTACTATTTCCCAGCCTTTTAGATGGAGGTTAAAGGCAGCTTTCATTGCTGTCCTAGGTACTCCCATAAATTGTCCTTGAGACCTCAAAATTCCCTACTTCGGTCTGAAAAAGGGAAAAAAAATAGGGAAAAACGTAATTTTTTTTTTTTAAATCGTACTTTTGGTGGCAAAATCATATCGTACTGCTCGTGATTTATTGTACTAAATACGATTATGTAACAGTTGGCAGGTCTGTACGACCATAAAATTTGGTACACAGGTACTTCAGGACACGAGTAGGTACACCTCGGTATTATGTTTTTAATTTCTAAATAGTTTTATAGTTATTTTATGTTTTAGTGCAATTTTTACACAAATGTGTCCCTTAGCAACCTATAATATTATCACAAAGTTTCCATCTTTACATCATCAGAAAGATAAAAAAATTATTTTTCAAATAAACTGATAAGAATCCATAAGATTAATAGACAAATTTTCATGAATTTATAAAAAATATGCTTCTTATGCATTTTAAACCTCTCCATTTTTTATATTACATTATATTAAAATTGACACACCATCTAATGTTTATTTTTTTTCAGCAGTAGTTTAAAATATCACATATTTTTTCAGAAGAAAAAAAATTTAAACCCCACAAATTTCTTAATCTAACAATGTCTTCAAATTTTGCAGTCTTCATGGTGTGTCTTTACTGATTTAAGTTTTGACTACTAATGCCACCTTCTGGCATTATAGTGTTTTCCTGAGGCTTTTTAACTGCACAAATTTAAAAGATTCTGTCCTAATATTTCTAATTTGGTATTATATAATCATTGAGTATTGTACTAGAATTTGATTAAAATTAGATGGAAATTCACAGAGATAGCTATAAATTGAACTTTTTTTTGCGATTTCAAGTATTTTCATTTATTTGTGTAGTGAGAATGATTCTGTCTATAGATTTTTAGTGTCTCCACAAGTGATGGGTTTTGGTTTTATGACTTGATTGGGGGGGGGGGGGGGGGGGGGGGGCATATCATGCCTGTTAAGCTGATGTATACAAATTTTTATTTTATATAATTGCCCTGCTTTAATTCCTGGGCAATGCCGTGTACATCTTTTAGTTAATAAATAAAAGGATTTTAGTTAAAAAATAATGGAGCATAAAAAAGTTGAATATTAACTGATGGCACCAAACATTGGAAAACAATTAATGAGAGCAATGAGTTTGTTTTGTGGTGTCTGAATAATCTTTTCAATATTTGGTACATTAAAATTGAAACACAAATTAAAACCAATCTGTTTTATTGTCAAGATTGCAAGTGCAATGGAACATTGACAATAAAATAGATTGGTTGCTGCAATTAACATTTTCTATGCGCTTGACTACAACCTTTAGTTCAAAGATTCAATTTAACATGGCTTAGGTCATTTATAACTATAAGTACAGTTATTTCAACCTTATTTTGTATGAATAAAAAACAACACACCTATATCTCCTCTTTTTCTCCGTTTTGAAAAAGGAGATTCGGAGCAACTTCCGTCACTGTCTTGATTGTTTTGTGAGTTAATAACATTTCTTTTTAAATGGCAATTTTGCTCCAACAAACAAGCTTTTTGTTGTTCTAGCTGGTAAATGTAATCAGCTGTTTGCTGTAATATGGATGCCTGGAAAAGAAAAAAAATTATCAATTAAGACAGATGGGATACCAAAAGAAAAAACTGATAAATAGTTTAAAAATTAAAAGTAATAATTCTATTAATTTAATCAAAATGCAAATCACATTTACTCATGATAGCTGTGCCAATCAGCATACTTTTAACTAAGTAAACCCACTATTTAAAGACTGTGAGTTAAATATGACTCGCAACATTCACCCCCATTATTTTTTTTCTTCACTAGTTTTTGAAGTCTAGCTATGTTATATCTATGTTTAAAACGTACAATACTTATAGTAAAAAAAAATTAAAAGGTTATAATTATTCATTTAAAAAATTTATTACACTAATTTTAGTATGAAGATATAATATCAGCCTTTTAAAATCAAAATTACAAATGTTAAAAGAAGTAGCAAAAAATAACTCCCAAATTTGAAAGTTTGACTCCTATATTTGACTTGAACTTGTACAAGCCAAGAGCAACTTCTGAGAACATATTTCACATGCTTCATTCACTATTTAAAATGATATTTAATATTTCAACAAAATGAATTTATAATTTCTTATTTATAGCACACAATCATTACTTTAAAACACAGAACTACATAAATAAAATTTTTTTTTAGATGTCAATAAATTTTATTGGATTAAAAGTAATTGTAGAAATTTAGAACAAGATATTTTAGATTTCTTTTTTTTGCACATTTTGGAGTCGGTACTTCAAACCTTCCGACTCTAACTCACTCCTCTTTTTATTTACTGTCAGACTCCATATGTTTTCCAATATCAGATCAGACTCCGATACCAACATAAATAGCAATTAATTTTTTTACTTTTCATATAAATAGCTATGTAATTGGAAAACATTTGGTGTTTTTTAATTTATTGCCTAAACATTATAAAAAAATAAATATTCCAAAATAAAATTACTTTTAAATAGTTTTATTTAGGAAGTTTGCATATTTTTACTGACTTTGACTACACAGCCTTACCTGAAACACACTCTTTTACAAAAAAAATAAAGTACCCACCATGAAGGTGACTGTTTTTATTGAAATTAAATATGCATACTGCGATACAGCTCATACATAGGTAATGAAATGATTACAAAATCAAGGCCGCAGGATTCATCAATGGTTAGCAATTGCCCATTGAATTTTCAAATCAGTAATTGGTAAAAACCCTCTTGGTGACAATGCATGCTTGTGTATATGTCTAGGTAAGGACTTCAGGAGTGATAAAGTTTCCTAATATCATCCTGCGATACATTCTACTAGGTATTCCTCAACTGTTGATCCAGATGTGCTACATTTCCGGGTGCCCAAACCTGGCGATCTAGTATGTCCCAAAAATGCTCAATTGGCAAAAGGTCGTGACCTTGCTGACCAAGGAACAGTATCAACAGCACGGAGACAGTCCACAGATATGCGAGCCGTATGTGGCACAGCAGTATCCATTCGCTACAGGTGGTAGTCTATTGCTTGGTATGACCAGCTAGCTTAAGGCATTTCGACTATACGACAATGTTCGAACTCGTCTAATTGCATATGAGGTCTTCGTCAACGTCACAACGGCATTATTGGTTGTGTCACCACGGAACTGCAATGCCAATAACGAGCAAAGATAAACCATCCACATTTTAAACCTGTTTTATAGGATGCTAGTTGTGCAGTAGAAACGTGCACTATGACCGAAGTTAACATTCATTGGTTTTGCAAATTTAATCATTTGCATACTTGGTATAAAGGAATTTGCATGCGAAATTTTGAGATGAGTGGATTATTTTTTAGGGGTGCTTCATTTTTTTTTTTTTTTTTTTTTTTTGCAAAAGAGTGTATTTACTACTTGGTTGTAAAGACAAAAATATTCCACTTACTTTACTGAGTTTTTCTCCTTCTTGTTTGGGTAAAAGATTACGGAGAAATTGAAACCCAGCATTAATACTTTGCATTCGACGCCTTTCATTGCTATTGGCAATTTCTCTACGAATTCGCTTTTCTTGTTCCTGCATACTTCTAGGCGATATAGGCCTGCTGCCCAATCTAAAAATTAAAATATATACATATATATATTAAACTTTTGGGTAACATAAGCAAGAAAGTACATAACTGAACATTCAACAACAACTTTCAGATGAGGATATTTCAGTATTTGTTGCTTATCAGAAAGGTGGTACACAAACTTCGCTTGCAGAACAAATGTTTTGTATCTAATTCAATCTGTGCTGGATCTATACAACAAATACTAAAGTATTGCATTGTTACATTATCATTAATGAACTGGATAACAAAATTCATTTTACATTGTGACCCTGTTCTTTATTGATTGTGCGTAAAGTCTCCTTATTTAAGGATTATCACTTTCTACAAAAAGTTAGAGCTTGGGCAAGTAGTAGCTATGATTGTTTCACCTGATAAATTGACTGGGAATTATAAGTACAACATTCTAACCTTGTCAATTTTACAGATTCAAAGTAGACATGAAAGAATATTTAACCTTAACGATTTAAATCTGTGCAAAAATCATACAAATCTCATAATTACATGAGCATGAAGACCAATTTTTTTAGCTGGTTCTGTAGCCACAGTTATAAAGTCACTCAAGTATAGCGGGCAACACAGCCTGTTTTGTTTTTATCATTCCTATTTCAGTACGCCTGGTGTGTACTCATTAACAATAAAAATCTATCAAAAATTAAGTAGCCAATTGTAGGTATTGTCCCTACAATTATAAAGTGCTGCTTTTTCTTTGAAACACCTTGTATATATGATATTTTTTCCTTGCCACATGAACTCTCATAAAATAAAAAAAAACACAATTAAATTTTCCATAGACATAGCATTATTATGCAGACTATATTTTTTCCACGAACTTATTTGAAGAAAATGATATGTTGCTAAGCAATGGAATTCAATTTTTATTAAACCTTCTTTCGGATTTAATTAATAAATGCATATAAAAATAAATTTTATCGGAATTATATTTTTGACTTTTCATCAATTACGCCTTTGAGGTTGAAAGGTTATATGCGGACAATTGCTAAGTCATTGGTTTCATTCTGGCAAATATTTGTCAAACTCCAATTTCATAGCACTTTCATTTTGACATATATTGATCTAATTTTATATTATTTGTAAATTTGTCAACAAACGGGACCAGGATGTTTTATTCTTCAGATCTGTCAGTGAAGATAATGTTGTATAAGGAGAACAGATTCTTATACTTCTTTTTAGGTGAATTAAATATTTTAATATAATCTTTTGAATAACAATATTTAGAATACTATAGGAAGTTGCACATAATTGCAAATTTTAAGTTTTTTTTATATTATATACTCCGTGAGAAGAACATGTAGTATTAGTATAGAACTGCTAGTATAGGACGAGTGTTCTTGTTATGGTCACATTAAAAGAAAAATTACCCTGCTTAATTGAATAACTACTATGAATGAACTACACAACATTTAATAATAAATTTAATTTACTTTCAAGTAATAACGATATTTTACAAAATTTCTGTTTCTCCTTGAAAATTTAAAAAATAAACCAAATTTTCCACTTTGTACTCATGACAATTAAATGTTATTTACATTTATAAAAACGTAGATAAATCAAGATTATGATGCCTATAGTGGGTATTAAATAACTGTAGGCCTATCTAGTAGTTGTAAATAATTAAATTAAAAAGTTATTACAAAAATATTCATAATGAATGAAGTAAATACAATACATATTTAGGACTGGTAAAATGTGTTATAAATTTACTATTATTCAAATTCTTCACTATAAGTATCAGCCGGCCACACAGAAAGCTACCATTAGCCTATGGGTTGGTCGTGTGGTCTGGGTTTTCTACTATAAGTATCAGAATCTTTATTTAGATTGGCATAATTCATACACAAGAAAACAATCATCATCTGAGTCTGGCAAAAGTTGAAGAATCATAGTTGCATTAGGTAACAATGCAACTAAGATAATGTTCTTTTCTTTAAAAATTGCTAAAATGTAAAGTAATGTGGAATAATTATGCCTATCTAAGAAAATTATTACTGGAAATGATGCCGGCTTTTTCGACTAAATAAGGATAAAAATGTCTTTCCAGTCATTCATCCAGTCTGAAATAGTATCTACTGGGTTAAGTGTTATAATATAAAATTGTTAACTTGCCACTTAAATATAAAAAATAAATAATTAATTCATGGTAGTTTCATGGATAATTGGATGTGTAAACAGTGTAATACATACAAACATTCTGTGCTAGGTGTCGAAATATGTTACAATTTTAACGATATGGAAAGTCATATTTTGTCAATTTATTTTCAACGAATTATAAAACTAAAAGTAATAAAAAACTTTCGGTTTAAAATGAAAATCCCGAGTATTGGTTTAGTACTCCCCCCCCCATAAAGTTACATTTATTGGCAATATTGAAATCAAAACAACCTGTAAATGATTTCCTCTTCTTCATAAATACAGGGGAACTATTTGCAACAAATCAAAATAGTAAACAACGTTTAGTTATTTAAAAAGTAATATTTTAAGTCAAAATAAGAAATCAGATCTTCAAGTTTCGTTTACAGCGATAAGGATGTGTATCACAACACCATCTACGGCAACTACCGCCCAAATAACAAAGACACACCTCTATCTTTCGGCACAAAAATTCGAATAGAATATGTTTAGGAATCAGAGTTTCTTGTTGATATTGCAGGAACAATCATTAAATTTTATTAACATTTCATTAATAGCATTATTTAAAACTTAATAATAGATTTCATAAGTTTACAAAATTCGCGGGAAAAATTAAATCACGCCGCATCAGCTGATGAGCAACCGGCAACGGTTTACTATCACAATTGAATAAAAAATGGTGTCCTTTCGTTACCTGCACAAGCTTTTTACGACTTCTTCGTCATGGCGTCGATAATCCTGAGGAATCCTTTTTTTCTCGACATTAGTTTTATAAAACGACATAATTTTTAGATATTAAGCTTACTATTAAAATTTTTCTTTGTTGTGCTTTAAATTCATTCACATGAAACAAGTACACACGATGACACCTCAACGAATCACTTTGAGCGGGAGACGAACTACGCAACGTAGGTATCAATACGCGCACGTGTAGTTTTAATATTTAAGCCGAGTTAAAGATATAATTATCTCATATGGCATTTAAGTTTTTATGTAAAGTTATAGACATATTTCGTTTTCTTCTTAATATTTTGATTTGAAACCTTTTTGAAGCATTTTAAAGATGTAGACAGAGGGACTATTTACCAACTTGTAGTACAAATCAACCAGCTGCTAAATCAGCTGTCATCATTGACGCGGGAAAGGAAAGATTCATTTTGGGATGAAAATGAAATGGCGGTTTTGATCGTAGCGTAGCGTAGCGTTTACAACCGGAATGCAATGTGCGCATGAGCTAAATACATTTTTCGAAAATCACGAAATTGAACTCAAAAAGTCTCCAATAACTTGATAACAATTTATGTTTTCTATATTTATCATGTAAAGCGCATATTTTTGACTGACATAAATATAGCAATTAATATTAAAGGAAAGTTTAAAGACCCTTCATTTACACTCAACAGAGTTTATAATAGCATTGTTAGATGCCGAGATTCCTATTATCAGTAAATATCTTGATCATTCAAGTGCGGATGATTTGTAAATTAGAATTTCCATCCATAGGCTGCATAGGTGTAAACAGAGGAGGACGAAATCGGATAGCCGCTGGCGGAAAGTGCAAGTCACAGACTAATATAGTATTCTGTGGTGCAAGTGTCGCCGACAAAATTTCCGGGCTTATATGCAGTAAATGCGCAGGCACCATACTACCCCTATTTTACAAGTTATTGACCGTTCGTTGTATATTATTTAGGCGGCTCGGCCGCTTATGATATGTATATTTTGTAACCTCTCCACTTGTCAACGGCTTGGGGAGTCCGATAGGGCTGCATAGGTACCCGAAAAATTCTGTTGGCGGAACTGGGTGTTAGTGCTAGATATCATTGAACCAATGTAGCTCAGATAGTGGGAAAGGTTATAACTCCCATGGCTATGCCCAATATTGGATTAAGAATTTTAAGGGCCTTTTTGCTTGACACTCCTTCTGAAAAATAAATTTTTTTTCTGATTTCCTGGAAAATTATAAAATAAATTAATAGCATTGAAAAATCAAAATATATTAAAATGGCGCTAAAGATTTATTTATATGTTCCTTTGAAAATAAAAATGTCAAAAGAATAATATTTATTAAAATATTCAAATTTATTTTTCTGTAATAAATTCAACTATTATCTTGTCAAAGTACTAATGAAGGCAAGATTGCCTTCATTAGTACTGGTACTCTGTTTCATTTATATTGACAAAGAAGACTAATTTTTGCTTATGAAATTGGTCGATATATTTTATTTGGAAAATTATAAAATAAATTAATAGCATTGAAAAATCAAAATATATTAAAATGGCGCTAAAGATTTATTTATATGTTCCTTTGAAAATAAAAATGTCAAAAGAATAATATTTATTAAAATATTCAAATTTATTTTTCTGTAATAAATTCAACTATTATCTTGTCAAAGTACTAATGAAGGCAAGATTGCCTTCATTAGTACTGGTACTCTGTTTCATTTATATTGACAAAGAAGACTAATTTTTGCTTATGAAATTGGTCGATATATTTTTTTATTCTATGACTAATGAAGAATTTATTTTTTAGATAAATTTTTTAATTAGTTCTCTTTTAATAGATATAACTAAGTCTATTTAATCTGCTTTATAACATAGTCCATAGTTTTCTTTTTATTTGGAAAATGCTATTTCACTTATTGCAACTCACACCATAAGATTAAGGTAAATATGAAAAGCAACTGTTATTAGGGTGCCTTGCAAGGTTTCATTAAATGAATTTATACAAATTACTCAATTGAGACTTTGCCCAATAAATCAAAGTTCTTTAATGAAAGGTTGGGCCATCAGCTCGGCAACGATTCAGAAAGTTGTCAGTGGGATAAGATTTCGTCATTTGTGACATCATGGTAACTTTGAGAAGAGTTGCTAAAATACATTATTACAAATCAGTTAATTTTGAAATGGCAACAACTTGCACAGAGATTTTAAATTGTGCATGATGTCAGTGGGATAGAAAAGGAAATGCATGCATTTTCTATCCCACTGACATATTTGCAGAGCCAGGTAAAAAAAATTAAGTTAAATCATGTCCAGGACGAGTTAATCATCTCCCCCCCTCCCCGCAATGATTCAGGCTCTGGTTTTTCCACTGCCCTCATCCTTGGTGAAAATAGAAATTTTCACTTGGAACAGCTCAGCAAATGACATATCTTGAGAAACGACATTCTGAGATAAAAGGCATTAAAGTTTTTTAAATGGACCAATGCTACGAAATATTATCCACATTCTCATATCTGCTTTATTAATTTAGATGTACCTTCAACAAAAATATCATAGTATTAACCCTTTAAATGAAAGCCAACCAACCTTGTAAAGGCAAAATGATTGAAATTGACAATAAATGTTGATTTTCAATTTCATTTTTTTAGATTTACTTCAACCCTCCCCCTCTCCACACACACATCACTAGCACATTCTTCAATACACCCTGCATTGCTGTAGTGTCATTTTATGATATTCCCATTGCAAGTTCCAAACATTATGAGAAAGAAGGTGTTTTTCAACTTATTTTCTTGTGTTTAGGAATAGAACCAAAATGAATTATAATAAATATATATTGACAAAATATATCTTTTTTGTATTTGTGTAATTTATAAATATATGTATCCATGGATGTTCCCAGTGAAACAAACCACCATTTTTTTACCGGCTAAGCACTTTTTTTTGCTTCCGCTGAAACAAACAAAATTGTAAATAAGATTAAGGACACAACTTTAGACAGAAGGACTTTTATTAAAACTTCTTATAAGACATACAAAGTAAAAGACCTTCTGTCTAAAGTTGTGTCCTTAATTTTATTTGTTTGAAATCAGACTTGATACCAACTTATTTATTCAAACAAAATTGCTTGACCAGTTTGCAGAGTTCTGGTATAATGTGTGAAACATTATTTTATCATTACTCCAAAGTTTCTTTTAGCATGTAATATATTTTTTTTACATATTTATATTTATTTACACAGAGAAAAAAAAATTTACAATATGATGCACAAAGCCAAATTCCTGATTGTGATATTGAAACATTGTAGCTCATGAGCTCATTTATTTTATTGCTGCCATCTATGAGACATAATTATAACTAAACCTTAGGTACGTTATTTAAATCTTGTAACAGCATGCAACACATTTTTTTTGTTACAATTATTGGCTATTTGGAGCTGATGTAATCAGAATTACCCCCAATGTCCACCAAATGATGTATCTATGCTGTGTGGTAAGACTGACTTTATTGGTCATCCCACAGATTTGCAAAATTGCAATTTATAACATGTTTTCTGACTGCAGTTAATGACTATTCAGTGCTGATGAGCTCTAGCAAAACTGATCTATCAGCATAGACGCCGACTGTGGGGGGGAGGGGGCGAGCCCCCGCTGAACAAAGCCCCCTCTGGGAAATTGTAAGATTTTTTTTTCTAACTTCATATTTAACTAAATACCAAAAAATGAAATTTTTTAAACATAAAAATAATTGAAAGAAAATTCTATCAACTTAAATGTCATATTTCAGTTCAGTATTGTTTACATCTTCCTTACCATAGCTCCCTAAACTATCTCTCAAGCTCATATTTACTCACAGGAAACATGTTAACGCTAATGACAAAAACACCTGGTTACCAGAACTTTTTCGACTGACCACCTAAAAAAATGCTAATTCCCTCCAGTAATAACTATAAATGATAACCACGAAGTAGAGATGACTTATTTTGTCTACCTAAAGAGATCCTATCTGTAATTACTCCTGGATTCTATATACCAGTGCTGTCTTTACAGGTGGCATCCATTCCATTTGAAGCTACAAACCCTGCGGGTGGTATCCATTCCATTTGAAATTGCAAACCCCGCGGGTAGTTTTATTCCTGGTGAGCACCAGACGTTTGGCACAGCACAGTAGTCAGGCAAGGGCCAGGGCGTCACCTCCGAGAGCAGCCTCCGAGCCTACTATCGGAGGTGGCGGCCAGGGGGAGCTAAGCCCCCCACCACACACACATACACTAGGTATACTCAGAATAGCCCCCCTGATAAAAATATTAAAGTTTTAGTTGTGATAAGAAATGTCAACCAACATGTCATCCAAATTTTGCATAAAAATATTATTTATGAGTTTTTTTTTATAAATTGCTTTGTTTTAAAGATTTTTTAATTTGGCTTAAAGTGTGGTTATAATGATGATCAATTTATTTACATATTTAATTTAAAAATATTAAAATATAGACAATAGTATTTGGATACTTTTGTATTATTTCTGGGTTCATTGTTTTAATTTATTGTGCCAAAATCAACTCATAGGTAGTTAAGAGTTGATATTAAGTGTTAACGTGTATTAACTTTCAGATTTTTTTTGATTAATTAACAGTTTTGTTACTAGTTAATTCTTATATTAAAATCCATTGTAATTATTATACATTATAATATTGATGCATAGTAACTATATGGATTTTCCTAATCAACTCTTTCTTAGCTTACAAATATAAATAGGCCTAAAAAGACCCAGCCCGTCCGACTTACTCGAAGGTGTAAGATATCTGTTTAGACCGCCGAGACAATGCCATCTAATTTAGACTGGAACCCAGTGGGGGTGACATCCACAGGGACCGACTCTCCTTGCTTTGCTACCAACCGCTCGGAAGGACTTTCAAACCCACAAATTTAACGTTCTCGTTAACATGACAGTAACTTACAAAACTTCCTTGAGGAAAGCATATATATATCAGTTAGGTGACTACAGTTGCTTCAATGGCATTATAACCCCCTTTTTCAGGCCAAAATAACAGTATGCACTCTTAACAACCACTATTGCTGTTCCTTGGGCAGTTCATTCTTGGCGGTTGTTAAGGGCACATACTGTTCTTTTGGCCTGAAGAAGGGGCTTAAAATGACCTCGAACCAATTGTAGTCACCTAACTGGACATATGCTTGCTTTCTTCAAGACGGCCTTGTAAGTTGTTATATCTTTATCGACTTTGTGAAACTTTTATATAACTTTATAGGATTGTGCACCCCCCCTGAGATTTTGAAAACTCGGCGCCTATGTCCATCAGTTCTGTAATTATTTGACTAATGTGAGATGGATGGTGCAACTGACTTTCACCAGAGGTTTGCAAAATTATGGTTTATAACAAATTCTCTTGCAGGAGTTATTTATTGGCTATTTCATGCTGATGAGCTCTAACAAGAGAGAAATTGGTCTAATAATGCTGTAATTTTATCGTGCTGTGCATAGCCAAAAGTTGAAACTACAAACAGCTACAAAATTTGGTACAGGGGTAGCTGAGCTTCCAGGACAATGTGCTATAGCAAAATTTTCTTTTATTTTAATTAGTTTAACCCATTCATGACTTCCGAGTAAAGGAAGAAGTGCTTCTCTCTGTGTGGGACAGTGTATAGCGAAGATTATCGGTTGCTCCAGACCCAGGCACTTTTTGATGTTAAGCCTAACACGGTGAAAAAATTATATTAAATAAGTTTTGCTTTAAAATACATCTACCCTACCCTTATCACAATACATGGGTTTTATTGCATTTTGAGAGATCTGACTCCTCCATTGTTTTTTAAACATGAGCTTTGAAAACTTGTTTGTTTTGTTTACTATTACTTGTATAATATCATCAATGAAATACAGATTATTACTCCACCATTGTTTTTTAAACATGAGCCTTGAAAACTTGTTTGTTTTGTTATACTGTTACTTGTATAATATCATAAGAGGTTTGAACTATTTATATTTAATCCAGAGTTAAAAAAAACTGAAGAGATGGCAGGTCTTTGAAATTTGAACTCTATTTATCTGTAGGTACATCATCACCCAAATCGATTACCTTGTAAAGGTGAGTGTCAGTAAATCTTCTGCACTTTGTTAACTTTCGCAAAACACATTTTTCACCAAAATTCTGTTCAAACAGTTGCGAAATATTTTCTGAAAGATAAAATGCAATGCTTAGATTATATTAAAACTAAATTTCATTTCATACTCAATAAAATATAGAATATATTTTTTATTGTAATCCTAAATATTTTTGGTGCTGCCATCTGTTGTCGTAATTTAATTCATTCCGACTATTTTTATTTTTTAATGAACATTTTTAAATGTCTGTTCCTTCTAATACAGTATTAAATACAACAACAGATCATATATAATGCCACAATCACGGAAAGGTAATTTCTCATTCTATAAATTTGATAAGGGGATCTGAATGTACATCACTGAGGACTGCAGCCTTCTCTTCAAGTTCCTTTGTCTTCAAGTCCAATTACCTTTTCATGGTTGTGGCATTATTATATATGATCTGTTGTATTTAATACCGTATTAGAAGGAATAAACATTTAAAAATGTTCATTAAAAAATAAAAATAGTTGGTATGAATTAAATTACGACAATAGATGGCAGTACCAAAATATTTTGAATTACAATAAAAAATACATTCTATATTTTATTGAGTATGAAATTTAGTTTTAATATAATCTAAGCATTGCATTTTATTTTTCAGAAAATATTTTGCAACTGTTTGAGTAGAATTTCGGTGAAAAATGTGTTCTGCGAAAGTTAACAGAGCACGGATAAGGTAGAAGATTTACTGATGCTCACCCTTAAATAAACTTCCATACTAAAGTGCATAGCAACTATTTCACTTTCTTTGCTTATATCACTAAGATTCATTTATCAATTGTTAAATTTTATTTTCAGAAATATATTTTACTCTTTTCAACATGACTATTGCAATTCTTCTGTCTAAATACATCACAAAGCTAATACACACTTACCCTGAAAACCAGCGATAAGAATTTTCAACCCTAATCCCCCTCCTAAACGTACTACCCTGTACCATCATCATTAAAATAAACACAGAATAACTGCCATAAAAGAAACCAACCCTTTAAATATCTCAGTCAATATGCCTTTTAAATCAGAACCACTGCAACAGCTTGCACATGTGTTCATTTATACAATTAACTTTGTTAGCAATCTCATGAAAAACAAAAATCGAAGGTCAATGATTTAAGTAACTATCTTTGCAAAAACTATAGGATTCTAACGCCATCTAGTGTTATTAAAAATATTTGTGAAACATGCCAATTCAACATTGTGCATTGGCATCACTGTGCTCTAACTGCCATCCGCATCACATAGCAAAAAGAATCTTTCCGTTGCGTATACGGTACAGTGGTTCTGAACAGGTTAAAAAGCAACTACTTGCAGAAATTGCATTGAATTTTTAATTTTATATCTCTTCATTTTTCTTTTTAGCAAATGCAAGTATTTTCATTCACTAGCAAGAATGAAGTGCTGATTTTAAACAAGTTTAGCATCTCCCACTTGTATGTCCCCTTACATGTTTATTTAGGAAGTATTATGCCCATGCTGACAGTCAATATGTAGTGTCGAAAACCCAGACCACTCAATTTCATCCTGAGGCATGAACAACAGTTTTGAGTGGTCGGAGCCAATATGTAGTGTGCACTTATTTAGGAAATAATAAAAGAGACTGTTTGTCTATTGGTGGCATAGCAATAAAACTAAAAAATTCATATCATAGCTATAAAATTCAGTATAGCAATGGTTCAAAAGTTATAAATATTTATAGGCAAATTTCAAGCTATTTTAAAATGTATTCTATGGAAATGAAGTAGACATTCAAGTAAATTACAGTGTCTGGATGGGTGAAAGTTGTTTTTCCATAGAATTTATGTCACGATTGGTCAATATTGTTGAAATCGATATGATGGAAAATGACTTATATTTACTGTAGAAGTTTATAACTTTAAAACTATTTTGAATGAAAAAAATCATGGTGAGGTCTGTTGTCCTGAGAATTTAACTACCCTTGTACAAATTTTGAAGTTGTCCTAAGCTTTGATTTTTAGTTACAGACAACAGGGGCATCACCAAGGACAGATTTTTTTTTTTGAGGGGGGGGGGGGGGGGGGTCATAACCTTTCTCAGGAACCAATTAAAGTTCATTGAAATGATATTTGGAGAAATAAGAAACAAAATACTTGATTACGAAAACCCCACCCCAATTTTTTTTTTCTGTCATTGCTACTGACAGACAGTACAGATAGATAGACACAAACACAATCTTCTTTTGATATGCAAATGAACAGGCATTTGAACTTACAATCACTTGCCGATATAAGTGGTCAAGGAATGAACTATTTTGAAACATGTTGCTCTGGTACACTAAAGGAGATGGTCCATATTACACCCTTCTGAACCTAAAAGGATTTAGAACCTACTAACATGTATACTAAGAGCTCCCCCTCGTAACAGGATTCGAACTCAGCCTCTGTAACTTCGATTACCAGTGTGTAATGCTATCTTCTTAGGCTGCAAAACTCGAAGAAAATAGCATTTAATTCTTTAATTTTACTACCCTTGCTAAACATACTCTTTTCTTTTTTGTAATCGCAAGTATTTTAATTTATTACTGAGAACATAGTTGATTTTAAGCAAGTTCAGCATCCTCTATTACCCCATGAACAAAATTAAATAGGTTCCAGACACACTGGGCTTATATTTTATTCATTATCGCCCCAACTTTTAGGTATTTCACTCATCATATCTTAGCTTCTAATTATACTAGAACATAGTTTAAAAGATTATGCAATTTTAGCTTAAGCTAAAGAGGGCTGCACAATACCCTCACAGGCATATTTAGGTGCTTATTTAGAATGTACTAGTTTGCCTAGCACAGGACTACATGGTTGACAGCTACAGCAAGAAAGCTATTACAAGTAAAGAGCTTTTTCAAATGCTACCGGGCCAATCGGCAAAGGTAGCTAGTTTTAAACAAAGTACTAAATACTTGATTTCCGAAAAATGAGATACAAAATTTTTCTTTGAAAAGAAAATTCCAAATATAGTATACTTTTTGAAAAGTAAACAGGGGTGTCAACTAAATTCTATTCAGCAAAACAAAATTTACCAAAATTATTCATAATTTGCACATCTTAAGGAAAGACTAACATTAATATTTTGTAGATATACTAGTTGAGTGTTACTGCCAATACTACAGAAAAGTAATTTTTAAATGTTTTCATAAGTTTTGTAGATCGATGCTGTTCAGTTTTCAAGTTGTTTCAAATGTGAGATTTAAAATTTCGCTAGAGTTTCAGCTGTAAAATACAAAATGTATATTTTGCATTTGAAAATAATCCCAATCTTGCTCACTTGTCTCTGCAGAAGAGTAGCACTGTATTGTGATCAGTCATGGAATTGTTTGTAAAACAGAATCCATTACAACTATGGTGTTCAACTTGGAGATTTGCAGAGTTGTTTTAGGGAATTATACAAGGGATACTCATTTAGTCATTCCTGCACAACAAGTGAGCCTGTCCAAAATTGATAAACAACTACGTTAGTAATTTCTTATTTGTATTGCCCCAATTATTTGAGCAGAAGTTGTGCTTTAGGGGCTTCATTCAAAATATACAATAATAGCAGAGTTTTTCAAATGATTTTTTTGCTATAGAATTGTATACATAGAACAATAGGCTTAGAAATATTGAAAACTTCACGTTGATATGTCATATGCAGAGAAATCCCCTTAATATACACTTGCAAATACAAGATATCCCTATTTAACAGATTACTAAATATCTGGCATCCAAGGCCTAATTTATGTACAGGTTACTGAGGCCATAGCATAAAAAAACTTGTGGCTATGGTCTCATTTGGGGGCTCTGAATTTTATATTAGTCTGAAAATAAAAAAAAAGATTAATAAATTACTTAAAATATCAACAATATGTAAGAAAATATCTATAAAATTATTCTATTGTTTGAAATTAAGGGGACTTGATACCCTTTGTTTGAAATCAAACTAAAAATATTGATTTTTTCTTTTACTCTAAAATGTATTTTGGACCACCTAATACATTGTGATTGAAGTGATTTGATAATTATAATACCAGTAAAAACACTTTTATTATGGAGACGTTAGTTTTAACACAGCACTTAGCTCAATGTTTATAAATACAAGGTCTGATAAAAAAGTATCTGACCTTTTTTTTTATTGCAGCAATCCTTTACAGTGCATAAATGGGACTAATGCATCATTTGACGTTGTATCCTATTGCATATGTTTTGAATTTTTCCATGAACGCTTTGCCATTCAGTCACTATCAGGCAGTTGTGATAATAGTATGTGTACCATATGTTCGTTGCAATCGTGTTTGGAGTGAAAATACAATTGAAAGGATAAAGAGGGCTTTTGGAAATGAAATTTATGTTATGCAGATTAAAGAATGACATTGTCATTTCAAAGATGGCCGAACATCATTCGAGAGTGATGAATGTTCTAGCAAACCCTCAAGCAACAGAAATTCCCCCAAAATTGAGAAAGTGCAATGAATAATGATGGAAGACCATAGAGTAACAATTAGAGAGATTGAAAGTAAAGTAGGAATTTCATTTGGTACAGTGCAAGTAATTCTGACTGATAATCTTTGCATGCCCCATGTCACCGCAAAATTTGTTTCAAAGCTCTTCATTCATGATCAGAAGGAAATAACGTCTGCAAGTTGCACATGAAATGATGCTGAAATGTGCCAACGCTGCTCCTGATTTATGATTATGACCCTGAGACAGAGGCACAGTCATCTAAATCGAAAATGCGAGAGTCTCTATGGCCAAAGAAGGCAAGCCAATCACAAATAAATGTTCAAAGTTATGTGTGGTGACAGTTTTCTTTGATCACCAGGGTAGAATACATGAGCACTTTCCATAAGGACAGACTATCAATAAGGAGTACTACTTGTCAGTTCTTTGCCATTTACAAGATGCTGTTAGATGTAAGAGACCTCAAATCTGGCAGAGTGATAAATGGCTGATCCATCATGATAATGCTCCAGCCCACACATTCATCACACCTCTTCTAGAATTTTCCAGTGAAACACAGCATTACACAGGTTCAGCAGTCTCTCTACTCCCCATACATAGTTCCATCTGACTTTTGACTATTTCCCAGACTCAAGATGCCACTCAAAGTAAAGATATTTCAAGATGTAGAAGACATCAAGAAAAGTGCGATGAAGCATCTCATGAACATTAAACAAGATCAATCATGCATAAAGCATTGAATATGAAACACTTTCCACCTGCAATGCAATTTTTTTTTAAACATTTCTAAAATACTATATGTTCAGTGGTAATATTTTTAAAATTATCACAATACTACAATAATTTATTATATTTGAAAGCTCAAAACTTCAATGAAAAAAATGAACTTTATTTAAATGACATCATTGAAATATAAATCACCTGGCTCTCTATGTAAAAGCTATAAATATTTCATTCATACACTTTTATTCCATTCCCTTCATTCATCACAATACTACAATAATTTATTTTATTTAAAATCTTAAAACCATGGAGGTACAAATAATTTAACTCTATGTTTAAAACTTTTAAAAAAATCGTCTGCTTCTCCATGTTAAATCAATGAATGTTTCATTAATATCAGCTATATTGCAGACTCCAGAGCTAAATAATTTTGCGTTAAAGAAATTCAGCAATTCTTATACAACTCATCCTACCTCTTTATGTGTTTACATTCTTCATAAGTGAAAATTAGGCTTCGTTGTAGAAATAATCAAAGTTTGATGATCGTTTAAACTCAAATACATTGCAATTGCATTGTTTCAAAATATAGATGCACAGAAATTAAGCAAAAATAAAGCGGTTTTAGGACGGATACAACACTAAATATAAATTAAAAAGAACTTTAAAAATCAAGATTTTGACACAAGATAGATGCCATATTTTATTTTGAAGTGGGTCAAGTGATCTCTTCAGAATATAATATTGGTGTAATTATTATTTTAATTTTTATTTAAAAAATATCGAATATATTTTGCTGATATTTTTTTCATACTTATGGGACAATTTGAATATTTCCTAAAACTTTTGAAGCAATTCGTGAATTTTAAATTTGCTTAAAAAATGTTTGAAAAATTAGGTCCCATAGGGTCAATGTATTTCATTCTTTCAACCCGGGTTCAGTCCAAAACTAATTGGGTTGTTGTTGAGACCTAGACCGTCAGACTTACCAGAAAGGTATAAGGTAACTGTTTGGACGGCTGGGAAGAGCCACGCAATTTAGACAGGAACCTAGTGGGGGAGGCATCCATAGGTATCGTACCCTCCTTCCCCCATCACTAACCTCTCGGAAGGACTTATGAACTCACATGTTTAACGTGATCGCACTCCGCATGAACACGGTGGCAGTTTTGGCAGAGGAGGGAATCAAACCAGGGCCTACTGAGTGGAACTTCGCCGTGCTAACCACTGGGGTACCATGCCCCCAATTGGGTGTTATTATTCCTTTATATTCTCATAGGTCCCATAGACCATCTGAATAACATACTAAAATTTTATTTTGATAAAGTCATTTTTACGACAGTTATCATGCGAAAAGACAGACAGACAGAATGAACAAAGTCATAAACACTTTTCAACTATGTTGTAAAGTGTTAAAAACAGACTATGAAAACATGTTTCCAAAAGTGGCAACACTGAAAGAAGTGTGTGAACTCAGAAGGGTCCTATTTTGAAGGAAATTAGTATTTAAACTAAATATGTGACCTAGTTTTTTTTTTAAAAAGGAAACTTTTTTTTTTTTGTGATTGTAACTAAAATTTTAGTTATTTACATAACTTTCTGCTTCTTAACATGCTTTATGTATTTTGAAAATACAGCAAGAATTAGTAATTTTTATAATATTTCCAAAAGGATAATTCTTTTAACTGTACTATGTTATACCTCACTTTTCCCTTTAACATGTGTTCATAATAAAGAAAATAATAAAAAAATTAGTTTCGAGATACATTTCTCTTCTTTTCTTATACATTTCACAAAGTTCCCTAAATTTATATTGCAATAATTATCTACATTTAAAATGCTGGGTCAACATTTTGCATTTATTATTTATTTACAGTTGATACGTGTAAATTTTACAATGTTTGATAGACCCAAAAAGCCAACTAAGCTCTGGATCCAGTAGCATCCCTAGATATTTGGAGGTCAGGTGAGGGTTAGTAACCAAAAATTTTGTTTCCCATTTAATCAAATATAATTTCTCTGATCTTCTTTGGGTCCCTTTATGCCCCCCTCCCCTCCTGGTGATGTTACTGCCTGAGCTACATTTATGCAAACATCATAAGAAAATGAAAAATGAAAGTTTTCTAGGAACTAGAATTTGCAGCAAACTTTTAGAATTTACAAAAGCAATAAAATAATTAAAGAGAAATTGCTGACATAAATTTCTTGGGGACCTCCTTAAGTCGAAAAGATAATCCCAACTTGCTTGTATTTACTAGGAATGAAATGAAAGCTCCTTATTTATTTTATTATAGCTATATTTATTATGTTATGCTTTTCAACATGAATAACAGCGTTTTAACACATGCCATACTTGTGGACAACCTAACTTTATTATATGCATTTATACTGCAAAATGGATCCTTCCGTTATAAAAATATAGTTTCTGAAACATCACAAATGTATGGCAGAAAAAATGAATGATAAATAAAAATTTTGATAAAATCTGAAAATATATTGTGAAATTAATTATTTTACAGTTTTAATTTTATTGTATTTTTTTACTTTACTTTTTACGTATGTCACAACACTTTCAATGAATAAAACGCTTGCAGAACTCTTTTGCTTTGCTTTTTGCAACCCTTGAGACAAAACTCGAAAAAAGGAAAATGCCTTCTTGGCATTCAAATTTTCTCGCCTCTTTTATTTTGTTTACATATTTATTCCTTCTGAGATTTTGTGAATTTTTAGGTTGATTATTTAAGCTCTCATATATAGAAACATTTTATCGAAATATAGAAACATTTTTAATGTTAAATTTAACATTTATCATATCTGTAAGTATTTTATTAAATGCAGATTCCAAGCTAAAAAAGTTTTGCAGTGTATAATATGTATATTTTTGCAAAAGTTTTTCATATTTTTAAAATATGTACAAATTATCTTCAAAATAAATTGAAATTTTTGCACTTGCACATCTTTCTTTATAAATATATTTGTTACATAATTTTTAAATTATTGTCTAAACCAGAAATTAGTAATGAATTATCAATAAAATATTACAGATATAAAAATTTAGTGAAACATATATCGTATTAGAGAAATAATCACACAAAATATAGCATCTACTCTTTAACTTGCCTGTTACGTATGTGGTGGATTAATTTACTGTAGCAAATCAGGGCCTTAGATTTATGCAATTGAGACTTTTTACTGGTTCTATATAATCAATTATCCCAGAGTATAAAAGGCTTATTTGTACAGTGAAGCAAGGGAAAGTAATTTGGGAAGATGGAAAATCTAAGGACCAAAATTTGTAAATAAAGTTTCATGCTATATGTTAAAATACAAAACAAATAAAATTTGGATACAAAATAAAATTTTGGATACAAATAAAATAAAATATACAGTAAACTTTCAATAATCCAGGACATCAGAGGTATCAGATTATCGGATGTTGAAATAAAATGGGGTAATAATGAAAAAAATTAATCTGAAATAAAATAAAGGACAATAAATTTTATATGTTTAGCCTAAAGCATTATGCAGATTAAATTACATTATATAGTACATGAAAAAATATTTAAGTTAATTTTTAAATTACATGGTAAACTTCAATGAAAATAAATTTGCATATAAAAGCATTTGGTCTATTACAGTAGATGTACCTCAGTACAGCCGAATGGACCTGTACAGTGCCGATTGAGCGTCTATGCAAAAAAGGCGTGCTCCTGGGTTGTAGCCAGAGACAAAATTGAAGAGGGGCTGGACAGAAATTCAAGGGCAGGGGGGGGGGGGGGCTCACCAAAAACATAATTATTCATTAGCATTTGTAAACCACTGTTTATCTGGTAAGTTTACTGTAATAACTGAATTACAATGAAAATAAATTAATGACATTTTTCAATTTTATTATAGGGAAACCCCGGTTTTGTATTTCTCTGTAGAACTGATTAAAAAAAGTTACATGTGGAAAAACATAATATTATGGAAAACTCCATTTTAATTAGAATATAAAAATCAAGGAAAAGTAAATAGACCACTCACTAAGTTATTTTTCCTCACTTGTTGAAAATGTAATTTCTGATTCACATAGAAAAGTTCTAAACATATAAAAAATGTATATTTGTATATTACATTCACAATTGATTTGGTTTTAATAAGAATTTTTCTCCTTGCCCTATACAGACTTGTAAATTTTTGTACTATAGCTATGCTACTTCTAATTTATATAAAAAAATTTGAAGCAAATAGTAAATGAAAATCAAAGAATATAAGGTGAAATTAGCTAAATTAAAACGTCTCTCTGGATATTTGAGAATATCTCATATATTTTTAAAATATGAATTCCATATGTTGATTTTTTAACTCTAAAGAAATATCAAAATCGTATGATATCAAAATTCCTATAATTTAGTGATTTTCTGAATCAAATTTCCTATTAACTTTTGAAATTACTCTCTAGATGACTCAAACAATAAACGCTGTATTTATGAGAAAAAATGCAGAAAATAACAATCCCTTCCTTATAACTTACACATGTCTATCAAAGAACTGCCATTACCTGGGTAGGAGTTAAACACAAATTTTCTTTCAGTTCTATTTTCAATGGAATATCTTTTGACGTGGGTAGACATAGAGAGATTCATCTCTTCTGTGAAAATCCTGATTAACAAGAAAGGCACCGGCATTAAGCTCTGTGCTAGACGAGAGCAAAAATATTCTGTATATTTACACACAGAATATTCTCCGGCCGTCCAACTTGTTACTCTAAGTCCTCTGGACGAGTCGGACGGTCTGGGTCTTCAACACAGAATATTCTATATATTATACACAGAATATTTTATATATTTATTTCAGATAATATATATAATTAAAATCAAAGTTACTTGATCGTAAATTATTTGAATAGACTTTGTCTCTCTTGTCTTCTCCAATGCTTTGTCACTGCATTTGTATTGACTAATCTTTCTTCTATAGCTTCAAAAATAACAGATATAGCATTAGAGATGCCCAGTCGTTATTGGAGAGTAAGTTTGTGTTAATGGCAATTAGAATTTCTGCAGTAAGTTACCAGTTCTGGTGATCAAAAAATTTTCCAGAATCATTTCAATTTCATGGCCCAGGCAATCATTTCAATGTGATGACTCATTTTCCCGGCTGTTACTGGGCTGCCTCTGCAACTAGAAGTAATCACGTGTGTCAACTCAACCTGTTCTCAAGTATCCACTTGATTGCTGCATCACGCTATTGCAATAGTGTGCAATTTTAGTGGATTTTTATAATTGAATGCATAAAAATGCAACACCTCTGTATTCGCTGGATGTAAACTCATTTCGCTAAAAATTTTACAGAACATTGGAAATAGCATCATTTAACAATTCCTGAAATTAATCTTTACCAAAATGTTTAGAAATAAAATTTAGCATATAAAATATAATCTTCAAAATTAATGTTAGATGGTATGGCATCCCACCTCATGGAATACAAATTCGTCCATCTAAAATAGGCACCAAACATTGAAACAGTTCTTTTTATGAATCTCTAAATGTAGCTGGAGTGATCCATTGCCAAAATGTTGAAAAAAAAAATAGCGCATATATAACCTAATTCAAAACTAACTTTTGATGTAAAATCCTATCAGACAGTGATCCCCCTATCCACAGGATGCAAATTTACTATCAGAAATAACATTTTTATCAATTTCTGAAATTAGTTTCCTTTTTCAAAATGCCGAGAAACAAAAAAAAAACAACTGTAAAATGTGATTAAAGATCAACTTCTGGTTGATTGTTTCAAATATTAAAGCCTAGCTGGCAAGACTTTGCATTTTGGGGCAACAATCGGTAGAAAATGCTCGATTTTTGTATTTCTGATATGTCGATCCTCAAATTTACGAATTTTCTTATATTAAAGTTTTACGAGAATTTTCTAATATTTTATTACAAATATAAAAAACGGCCTATTTTATCTCTATCCCCAAAATTCATGTAACTTATCCTTTTTCAAAATGTCAAGAGAAAAAAAATAGCAACTACGAGATGTGATTTAAGATTTAATTATAATTAGGGCAGTATCTATCTATTTTGCATGAATTTCCATGATAATGTTTCGTGAATTTTAGCAGGGTTTCTGAAGTTTTGTGATTATCAACTATATTTGTGAATTATTAATTTTTCTCTATTATTGACAAATTTCTATTAAAGTTTTTTGATAATTGTTTTATAGTGAAAATTTCCAGGATTTTTTTTTTTGCTAATTTTAAGATTTGTTTTTAAATTTCACAAATATCAATATTACGTCCTTGGACATTTCAGATGATGGTCACAAAATTACATGATTATGATCCTAAAATGAAACTTTGGGAAGTGTAAAAGGTTTAATACAAAGTAATTTGGGGATTTTTTTTTAAATTTTAAAATTGTTGTTTCTTAAAAAATATTAATTTTCATTATTTTAAACTATGTCATGTTGCAGATCAAAGTAAAACCCACCAAAAAGGCTTTAAAATAAGACATTGCTCAAGTCTGTATCTCATATGGTTGCTGAAAAAATGGCAGTTAACTATTTCAAAATGCAGAAAAATTAAAATAATTTATGAATTATATATAACTATGTTTTATAAACTTTCAATTATATATAACTTTCCAATTATATATAACTTTCATAAACTCACTTGATATACCAAGTTTCCTCAAAATCTGAGAGGTTAAGAGAGAATGATTTAACATGGAATAACCAAAACAGTCCTTTAATAGGGGTGCATTTTGGAAGATAAAAAAAACAGATGTTTTACTTGAGTTAATGTATGGCTGAATATTTGATAAATGTCAGTTTTATGTTCTTTAAGCTTTAAAGAAACAATAATAAATAAGTTAGATATTTCTTTAGAATACAATATGTTTTACATATTTTTCAACGAAAAGTGCTTTTCAATAATATTAAATATAGTTTTGACTTAACAAAAATGTAAATTTGGTATTTCTGTTATTGTCCCCCAGTGATAAGTTGAGTTTTCATCTTCTAATTATATCAGCAAAAAATATAAAGGAAATAATTGGGTGAAATTTAAGAAATTACAATTTTAACTTGCAAAAAAACCCTTATTTATAAAAGAAATTTAACTACCTATATTATTTTTTGAAATTGCTGATACACATTTGTCCCTGAGAATAAGAGGTATTACGATGCAATTAAAAAAAATCATCCAATATCATTGATTAAATGGCAACAGCAGTGATTTTAAGTCAGTTAAAGAGTTTTATAATTATAGTTCAGTTGTATTATTATTCGTTCTATTGGTACTTATCGGTTACAGGGACCATGAAGCCAAACACGGCAACATGTAGGGACCACGCCAAATTCTAGTTGGCATAACAAAAAGCATAGAGGCACTGCAAGACAGCACTTGGACTCATTGAATTTATGTGGCGGAGCGTTACCTGTAGTGATAAATTTAATGAAATTTTATCGGCAATAGTTGAGTTTTGACAGCCACAAATTTCAATGTAACACAATATTTTTTTTGTTAAGTAAAGTTGATCAAACCCCATTATATATTAAATTTTAATCATTGTGTTTGCAGTGAATTTCTCATATCGGATTATATCGTCAATGTTCATGTTGGCGACAACTCGGAAAAGCAGTCACTAACCCATGGCCCCTATAACCGATAAGTACCGTTCTATTAGTTTTCAGTATTATTATTATTAGTTTTAGTAAAGAGTCTAGTATTAGTAATTATAAAAGTATTAGTATTAGTAAAGAGATTAGTTTAGTAAAGAGTCTATTTAGAGTTTTATTCAACATCTCTTTGAAGTTTTAGAAATTTGTTATTAACTCTTAATGCATAGGAGAAAAACACAATTTTATTACTTATGTTTGATGAGTGTATTTATTATCTGTCATTTTGGTCACCTATTTAGTTATATTTAATATGAATGAAAATTTTAAAATAATGAATCTCCTATTAGTGCATAAAAATAAGTTATGTAAAAATAGTGCATACTTTGTTTTCTAATGTTAGTTTCAATTTTTGTGGGGACTAAAAACAAACCCATATGTCATTTCTGACATGGGAACAGAATGAATATGCAATGAAATTCCAGTAATCATGTTAATCCATTATAAATCTTAAAAAGTCATCCATTATACATTTTAAAAAGCATTTCCAAGAACTTATTCCAAGCAAAAGTTTTTCACGAAGCGAATGCCCATAATTAGTGAGTATCAGGTGGTTGTCCTTGAGCTCCAGGGTTTGGCAAGCATCAGCGAGCAAAGGGCACAAGGGCAGTTATGTGCACATCAACAATGAGTGGCATATATTCAGAAGTAACAACCCTGTATTTCCATACGCAAAAGACTAAAGTTATTTATGTACATTGTGCCAGTAATGGCTCATGAGGTGAAGCTGGATAAGAGCTGCTTCACTTAAAATTATTGGCTAATCTGGAAGAGTCTCTGTATCTTGCTAAACATATTTGATAATAGTTCCTATTCCCATTTCAAAATTTCACATATTCTAGAAATGTTTTACATAATTTTTAAGTTTAAATCATTCTTATATTTATCACCCAATTTTATGAAAGCCGGTAACATATACTAATTTTAGCCAACCTTTCTTTATGTCTGTATAAGTTTTATGATACTATCAAACTCTTCTGATTTTCTAAGCCTATATTACAGATAATTACTGCAGTTAATAGTAAACTTTTCCAAGTTCTCCTTAATTTTAATGTGCTTGTTTAAAAACCGGTCACGTAAGGAAGATATTGGGTCATCCAGTGATTCAAAATATTGTTTCATGAAGTAATCCTGGGGTGTTTGGAAAGTAGAAGGTAACAATCCTTCATCGCATCTTTTGGGCATTTTCTGAATTTGTGGCAATAGTGGTGTGTCCGTCTAATTCTCAGATGTATTCAGAATAGATTTCCCAAGTTCATCAAAAATATCATCGTTTCTTGAGACCCTAAAATATGAGAATAGTGTATTGATAGCAGTTGTTCTTTCCTGAGAATTAATTCATTTTGATCGTAACTGTTAGCTGATCTCTTCTGCTGCTGAAAGTAGTTTCACACAAACATTTAATCCAAAGTAGACAAAAAAAAAAAAACAGCTAGAGTAAATGCTTCAGTTCTGTGACTTGCTGGCCTCAGAATTTTCCTCAGAAAGTTCCTCTAATTTTGTAAGAAAAATTTCATAATTAAAAAGGATGCTTTGAATATTTTCTCGAACAGTCCACTTGGTGGGACACAAGGATTTAAAAGAGGTAGATGCAATTTGAGTTGTGCTACCATATTAGTGAGAATCAGCTAAAATTTACTTTGTGTTTAAAAAGTGCAATACATTTATGAGAGCAATGCAGCAGGGTGGTTATTTCCCCAGTTATACCCAAAGCTTCTTTGATTATCTTAGAAATTTTTGCAGCATCCTGAAAAGTTAGTTGAAGTTTGTGGGCTGCACAATGCAATGATGGCTCTTAACTTCAAGAATGGATGAAGCAGGTTCAGTGGCAGGATTCCCCTTACTCCTCATCAACAACGAACATCATCAAAACACACCAAGCTACTGGCACAAGAGTGGTTAAATATTATCTAAAAATAGCCAAATGAGTCTGAAAAATTTGCCAAATAATAATAATAATAATAACCCATTAATAACCCATTAAAAGAAACATTATAGTCAGCAGGCCTGAAACCAAACTCAGAGCAGAACTGAATAACTCAGAGCAATTCTGCTCTGAGTTTGGTTTCAGGCCTGCTGACTATAATGTTTCTTCTTTATTTAACCGGATTCGGTCTGATAAGCTGGGTGCTAAGGATGACTTTAAAAGCTTTGCTGGGATGTATGTGGTTCCCCTGTTGTCCATCGATGGTAACTTTAAATTTTATATTGGCAGTACAAAACGTACTATTGGTATCCGTTTGGAAAAACATGCTAGGGATGTCAAAGGTGGTAAACTTTCTACGGCCCTTGCTCATTTTGTTGTTAAAGAAAATTCCCGGCCCATTTTCGAAAGAACTTTCCTTCTTGTGCGTTGTAATAACCCTCGTAATATTCTCCTTTTTGAATCCCTCTTTATTTATGTTTACCGCGAGTCGATTTGTAATTTTGATTCCGTTCAGATTTTAAGTTATGCTTGGCGGCTCATTCTCGACTCCATGCAATTCAAGTCTCTTCATAGTTATCTTTGACGTCATCCTCTCGGGGATTGGGCCTGACTGCCCCACCTATTTTTAAAAAAAATTTTGAATTTGAAATTTTTGTAATAAAATTGTAAGAATATTTTACTGTACTTTTCGTGATTTATGCTCTATTTTGAATCCGTTCAAAATGTTTTGTATTTTTGGATTCTCCTTAGATAAACGTAAGTTTATTGATAATTGTATTTATGCAAATTTGTCACCTTTTCTGGTCTATATATGAACAATCATTTCTATTTCCATGTAGCCACTGATAAGGAGCGTATTTACGCTCGAAAGCACTCTGGCCTTTTCAAATTTTGTATGTCTTATAAGAAGTGAAACAAAGACCTTCTGTTATAGTTGTGTGCTTGTTGTTTCTGCTAAAGGAATAGTGTTGTGAAGACCAGTAAGTGGACATCTAAGGGTCACAATTGCGCAGAATGACCATTTTCTATGTTTGCAAGCATGATGCCACAAGTTAATCACTGCACATCAGTTTGATTCTGACCTTGCATTATTGGAAGGAAGAGCGATATCTCGACAAACTGTTTACTGAAGGCTACATGCAGGTCGGATGTATACAAGACGACTAGTTGTTTGCGTCTCATTGAGGCTTGTGCATAGAGGAACGAGCTTAAACTGGATTCGGGATCACCTCAACTGAACTTCACAACAATGGGCTTCTAGTGTTTTTTGTGTTTCTAGTGTTGTCTGTCAAATTTGGGTAGGGTAATATGTCAACAAAAAGGTGGGCAACCTATTTGTAAAAAGGGCACTTTAGTATCATACAAACATGCTTTTTTATATTTGTAATGATTAACACGGTATTATAATTTGGAATGATCGCACAATAAATAAATAATTTATTCAAATATAATAATAATAATATAAAAATCAAATATAACAATAAATATAATATTAATAATAATTTAAACTGGTATTTGCAGAATTGTAAATTTTGAAGTTATAAGTTTCAAGCATGTGCACACCATAATATAATTTATGATAAAATTATTTTTATTACCAAAATTGTACAATCAATTACATCCCCCCTCCACTGAAGAATCTTATGGATGCTACAGGTTATGTGTGTACAATATGAGAAAAGGTTAATCAGAAAGTAAGGTTATTAATAATAATAATATTTACATTTTAATGTCGTAAGAGAATCTATGAGGGTTATATAAGGACCCGATTAATCTAACTTTCAGAATTTAGAGATAATAATATTAGTAATATAGAAAGTAAATGTGGATTCTTCAGAAATTTTAATGGGTGAAAAAGGATACTTCATTAGTATTACTGTAAGGGAATGCGATCTGTATACAAAACGTCTTATTTAAAAAAAATTATCAATATTTCACTAAAATATTTATTAATAATAAAACATACTATAAAGCAGTTAAAATTTTGCTTTTTATAAATATAATAATTTGATACAAAATATGGATGGAAATGGATGCTTTTGAATTCATAAAAATTGCATCTAAACCACTTAGCGATTATTTTTATCAGTACTACTGCAAATATTGCCAAAGTAATATGATATTTTTCCATTTCGATAATTTTTGAATCTGTAATAAATTCTCGACATGACTTTGATAAATTTTATGTCACCACTTCAGAAAATTTGTGCAGTATAGCATATTTTATGCAGAAAATCAAACTTATGTAGTAGAATACATTAGCTGTAAGTTAAAATGCCAGAACTGTATGTAAAGCAAGAATTTATCACCACATCAAACTGGAATTTTTGGCAGATTTTGATGAATTTTATGCTAATGATAGCGACTGAAAATCGGCACAATTTATACCGAATATTAAATTTTTGTAGCAGTGTGTATTGGCTATTAAATAAAAATGGTGTAACTTTATGTTTTGCTAAGAATTTTATGCTGCAACATATCAGAATTTTTAACAGATTTTAATGAAATTTACACCAATGATCACAACTAAAAACTGGCACAATTTATGCTAAAAATCAAACTACTGTAGGGAATGCATTAGGTACTAAGTAGAAATGGTGCAACTTTGTGTCTAAGAATTTTTCGTGCAACAAATCAGAATTTCTGTTTGAACTGCAGCCTTACATGATAAGAGCTTGGGTGAGGGTGAGAATTTCACCCTTTCCAGCTAAAAAAGAGACCTAAAACTAACATAACATACTTTAAACAAACAGCGAGAAAGTCTTTGTTTCTGTCCATAAAGAACTTGTACTGTGACTTGTCAGTACTTAGTAAAGCATAAAATGGAACTCCGAGGTGGTTCACGACAAAGCCATTGCGGAAATTTATGTAAAAAGTGACAGAGTTTAAAAAATTTCAGAAAAAGCAGAACCGCTAAAAAAATGTTTGGTGAAAAGACATAGAAAGCGGATCCACATAGCGTTTTCATTCCCAGTAAGTTCTGACACTAAAAAATCTGGCAGGATAGGCAAAAAATGATTAGAGCATGGCAAAAAACGGTTAGGGTATGGCAAAAAATGGGCAGGGCGCTATACCCTTGTAAAAATGCCTAGGGAAAACATTATCTTCACAAATGAGTCACAGTTTGGTGTACAGAGTGATTCTCGATGGTTATTGGTCTGGAGAATGCCTGGAATTTGCCATCATGCCAGTAACATCCACAAAATGCACGTATATAGAGGTGGTGGTTTGATAGTTTGGGCAGGAATTACTATTGGCACCTACACTGATCTCAACGTCTTCCCTTGTGATACTGTGACTGCAGTGCGGTATAGAAATGACAACCTTGTTCAATGTGTTTACCAATTTCTTGCAGCCATGGATCCTGATGTCATTTTCATGGACGATAACGCATGAGTTAACAGGACTCGCATTGTTGGCCAGTACTGCTTCGTATGGAATGGCCATTGAGATCACCCGACTTGAATCACATCCAGCAAGTATGGGACATGCTTGAGAGATGTTTAAGTTCTTTTCCTCCATGACCCTCCCTGGAACCTTTATGAGCTAAAAACATGTCTGCTCCTTGAACGGGCACAGATCAGATACCCCCAAACTACCATAAATGATCTTTCTCTTTAGCTGTTGGGCATGTCTTTCCAGCAGAGGTCAACATATTCCATATTGACAGACCTCCACCAATGGACTTGTTTTGCTACCTAAAATCCTATGTTTTTGTTATCCTCTATTATTTAATTATTTATTGATATTTTTTTTGCATTTCCCCATGCTATTGTCTTTTATTATACTCTATGACCTGTGTAAGTTTCAATGAGTTTGAATAAATACTTTTTTTAAAAATCTGCTTTCTTCACTTTGTTGCTTTGGACACAACTGTATTTTACACGACTTTTGGACATGAGTATACTTTACTCAATATTTTTGAGAGAATGACAATAAAAATGTACAAAAGTAAATGTAATACAGAGAAAATACTTATCAAGAAGGATGGATTATAACATTGATATTCACCCATTCCTTTCTACTAATGGTCATATTTGTGTAGAAGTCCAAGGTAATAATTAAGGTCAGACTATGAGAAAGTGCCACATAAATACTTTTATGTATTTATATGTGGTTGCTGTCATGTCATCAGTTTTCTAAAATATACAAGACATAGTTAACATATATGGTTGTCTAATTTATAAAAATGGTTATTAGTTTATGAAAAATAATTGCTTTAGGGAATTATTTTGCTAGAAATAGTCATTTTAGTCACAGGTGGCAGCTCTGTAAACTTTTATCCACATTAACTATAAATTTTGTCAAATTGATTAATATATAATTTACAGAATATACAATGGCAAAGGGAAGTTTTAGAACATAAATTCTGTAAAGATAATCATATAAAAAATAATCTTATAAAAGACTTTTACTGGTTCCTTTTTTGAAAAAGAAAATCATACATCATTAAAAATGTTTAGAATTAGCGGTCAAATATATTGTGCAAGGAATTTTTTACTATGAGAATGAACTAATTAGTATTCTCAGTAACTGGTTAATTATCGACAAATGCATTAAGTCTACTTCTAGTGCAGACATGATTAGCTAATTCTTTCTTCTGAGTAAAGTTTTGATCACATGAATTACACACAAATACTTTTTGGCCACTGTGAACAAACCTATGCCTGTATAAATATGATTGTCTAGTAAAAGATCTTCCACATATTTCACAAAGAAATGGCTTTTCTCCAACATGATTATAGAAATGTGATAATAAACATTTTCTTTCAGTAAACACCTTTTGACATATTTTGCAAATATATGGTTTCTCATTTGTATAGGAATTGTAATGCTTAATTAAAAGTTTTTTCTGGTTGAATGCTTTTTGGCATATTTTACAAATAAAAGGTTTCATATTAGTTTTTTCACAATGATGATTACATAAATCAATTTTAGTAGCAAATTTTTTCTGACATTGATCACACAAAAATTTTTTTTCCCCTGTATGTTTAAGAACATGAACATCTAAAGCAGCTGTGCTAGTAAACGACCATTTACAATACTCACAATCTAATGACTTTTCACCAGTATGAGTTTTATAATGCTTGATAAGTATTTTTTTAATTGTGAAAGTTTCATTGCATAAGTCACAAGCAAATCGTTTTTCACCTTTATGAGTAAAAGAATGCCTTTTCAAAGCTGAATTTGTATAAAAATTTTTCTGACATACTTCACATGCAAATGATTTTTCAGAATGTATTACACTATGCATGTTTAATTGTTTTCTTAGAAAAAATCGCTTTGGGCATTTACTGCAAGCAAATGCCTTTTCAGCAATGTGTATAGTTATTTGGTGAGAATTTAATTGTTGTTTCTCATGAAAGGATTGTTTGCATATATCACAAGTAAATGGTTTTATTCCTTCATGAATACGCATATGACGATCCCAATAAATTTTAAGGGTAAATTTTTTCTGACATATATCACAGACATAGGGTTTTTCACCAGTATGTTTAAGTAAATGAAGTGTCAGTGGTAACTTATTCATGAAGTTCTCCCCACACAACTGACAGACGTAAGGTTTTTCTCCAGTATGAACTCTTTGATGACGAGCCAAGGCAACTTCAAAACGGAAAGTTCTTGAGCATACATCACAAATAAAAGGTTTTTGATCAGTATGGAGATAACGATGTTTAATTAAGGATCTTTTAGACTTCAAATTTTTATGACATATGTCACATACAAATGGCTTTTCAGTAGAATGGATACAATGCGAATTCAACGAACTTTCGTTATTAATTTTATAACACACATTACAAGACAATGGATTTTCAGACTGATCTTTTAGCATATTCATTTTGAAATTTGGCGAAAATTACATACACAAGTTTTCGATTCACCAAACTATATACAAGTTATACACTTTTGAGTTTATCAGATATTTATTATATTGATGGCATATTTATAATCTCACCAGTATATATTAATTACTAAGGATCTTTAAATATTTAAATCTCCGGTACATGACAATCATTAGATGGAGTTAAACAATCAAGAATCCATAAAATATATCCATAAAATATATTTGGCACACAAAACCAAATTTAATTCACAAAACATATCAAGGTTCTTTAATATTCATAATTCAAGTTTCATTCAAGTTTTATGCGCAATAAACAAAGTAAGAATTAATAAACCAAGGTAATTTAAATATATTTAAAGTAAACAAACGATGCGTTAGAGGGAAGGACCGCTCCTTCCAATCAGAGATTGAGAGAGAGACTTGCCCTCCAGGCAAAGAATGAAGAAACTAAGAATCCCTAATCTTCTAACTCCATGCTCGAACCGTCTGCTCTAATCCTAGAAAATATTTTTTTATTATTATGCGCCTATTTAATTGGTCTTAGATATGCGAATAACTTTTTCTCTTTTTAACTTATGCTCAGTTAACGTGAATATGGCTGTTGCAACCAGGTAGTGAAATTGTTCTTTATCTTTTTTTAGAACTAGCTAGTAAACAAGTTTGCAGCAAGTGATCAACTTTAGTTTTCAGTATGACAAAAATGTGTGAATTTCACTTTGCTACTTAACTGGCATGTTTCTGCTTTCTACAGGTTTTTATTATAGAAATGGATGTTCATCCTGTATCCATCTTGATTTATTTACTTAAGTTTGAACAGTTGGTTGAGCTTCCGCAAATGCGCCGTTATATGCACTGAATCGCCAATATAGGCGATTACCTGCCAAGTATGGTAGTACGGAAATCTCTATGACGTCATGAATCTGGGATTATTTTGTGTGTGTTGTCGCCAATGTAGCGATTTCGGGATAAATATGATCACTCTCTGAATACGTGCAGTGCAATGAAATGCAATGTAAATGGTACTGATTTTACTGATGATTATATAGCTGGATGTCTCTTTATGATGATGATATATTTAAAACCACGTACTGATTGATTACTTGATTGAGTTTCATTTAGACATATTTCTATGATATTAATTATCAATATTGATTGATGTTGAACGATTGATTGACATTGAAATATTGATCGAGCAAAGATAATGTTATAGATCATTAAATTATTCTTTTATAATTAATATCGGATATAATTAATAACAGTTAAACGGAAAGCTTGGTATATTATAAATATGGGGTAATGCTATAGGATTTTTAACCATTATCTTAAAATATCAGCAAGGTTCATATACATAGCCAGAATTTCAGAGTTGGGGGGGGGGGGGGGGGGTAACGATCGAATTGAGGGAACTTTCAAGGAAAACTTGATACAAATATGGATATTGAAATATACTCATATGTTTCAACAATGGGTGGAGTGGAGATGACTCCCAATCTTCACTGCTTACGCTAATGGTATGGCTTGAATGAACTCGGTTATAATTAATGTTTTGGATTGGTATCAAAATACCATGGGTTGAACGGAAAGCTTGGTAGATTATAAGTATGGGGTAATGCTATAGGATTTTTAACCATTATCTTAAAATATCAGCAAGGTTCATATACATAGCCAGAATTTCAGAGTTGGGGGGGGGGGGGGGGGGTAACGATCGAATTGAGGGAACTTTCAAGGAAAACTTGATACAAATATGGATATCGAAATATACTCATATGTTTCAACAATGGGTGGAGTGGAGATGACTCCCAATCTTCACTGCTTACGCTAATGGTATGGCTTGAATGAGATCGGTTATAATTAATGTTTTGGATTGGTATCAAAATACCATTGGTTGAACGGAAAGTTTGGTAGATTATAAGTATGGGGTAATGCTATAGAATTTTTAACCATTATCTTAAAATATCAGCAAGGTTCATATACATAGCCAGAATTTCAGAGTTGGGGGGGGGGGGGGTAACGATCGAATTGAGGGAACTTTCAAGGAAAACTTGATACAAATATGGATATTGAAATATACTCATATGTTTCAACAATGGGTGGAGTGGAGATGACTCCCAATCTTCACTGCTTACGCTAATGGTATGGCTTGAATGAACTCGGTTATAATTAATGTTTTGGATTGGTATCAAAATACCATGGGTTGAACGGAAAGCTTGGTAGATTATAAGTATGGGGTAATGCTATAGGATTTTTAACCATTATCTTAAAATATCAGCAAGGTTCATATACATAGCCAGAATTTCAGAGTTGGGGGGGGGGGGGGTAACGATCGAATTGAGGGAACTTTCAAGGAAAACTTGATACAAATATGGATATCGAAATATACTCATATGTTTCAACAATGGGTGGAGTGGAGATGACTCCCAATCTTCACTGCTTACGCTAATGGTATGGCTTGAATGAACTCGGTTATAATTAATGTTTTGGATTGGTATCAAAATACCATAGGTTGAACGGAAAGCTTGGTAGATTATAAGTATGGGGTAATGTTATAGGATTGATTTTAAATTTCCATGTTATTTTAAAAAGCCATTTCTTTTCATGACTCAGGAAAAATGTTTATTTTGCTCGTAAATAATTTTATTAGACTAATTACTGTTCCCACTGACTCCGGTGGCAATAATTATCTGCGATACAGTCATAACAAACTGAATCAGCTTCTTAAAGTACATTGAAAACGATAAAGCGCGTGAAAAACAATAAAGGCTTGTGATTTAGCTACGCTTGAAACCATATAGAATGAATTGATTGCGTACAAATTAAAAAAATCTGATGTGGGCAACACATGACTTTCCTTATATAACGTAATGAATTTACCACGGTACAGTAAAATAAATAGGTTTTTCGTATAGCAGATACTAATATTCTTTCCAAGATATTGAATTTTCGACAATTAGTCGTCATTTCATTGATTTAGCGTCATTTTTATCCATTTGGCGAGATTTTCGTTAATTTGTCAACATTTCAAAAAGTCGCCAAGTTGGCGACATTCCGCCAAAATTCGTCGCCAAAATCTCACCAAGCATAATGAACAAAAAAATAAGTTATTCTTACAGCAGATAAATGAATATTGGCGTTCAAATACAAAAGTATTACTCAAAATATCTTTTTTCATGAATGGAACGAGCTAGATCCACGAGAATGATGTCACTCAATTTATCGCATGGTATTACATATGAAAAGTGAACATGTTTCTCAATAGGATTTTTTTTTTTATGTGACTTTTTCATAATTTTTTTAAAAAATGTACAATATCTCGAGAACGGTTCATGTTAGCGTTCTAAAATTTATGCCAATCGTTTTCTAATGAAAAATTACATAAGAAATGTCTATTTGCGTAACTTTATTAGCGGTTTTGATTTTTTAACGATTTTTTCAAAATTTCATTCGAAAATTTAGGGGGGTTCTGAACATTCGATCACGTATAAAAACAATAGGCTTCCAGTGTTTGCGGATTGTGATTTTTGTACCAAATTTGGTTCGAATCGGTCCATTCGTTCGTCAGTTATCGTCTCCACAGACTCACTGACACACACACATACTTTCACACACACAGACATCACTTCAAAAATGTTTGATTCGTGATCAGGGATGCTTGAAACGTGCTCTCCCGTCGAAAACTCGAATTCGAATTTTCGACCCCGTCACAATACTTTCCTTATACATTATATATATAAGGAAAGTAATAGATGACTCGAAACTAAAAGAAATTCTTAGTAAAGAATTTGCATATAGTAACGGATTTGCTGTCTTAGCGATGATACGCCATTCTGTATTTTTTAACAAATTAAAGAAATTTGTCACTATTCAGTGACCACAACTGCTTACTTAATCCACTAAAACTCGTTGTTTCTTCAATTATGTCTATGTGTCTGCTTGTTTGACAGGATATCTTTTAAGCAAATTGAAACATTTAAATGAAATTTTGTACGATTATTTCAATGAGTAAAGGTAAAAAGTTTATTTTCAGGCAGATTGTTCCAGATAAAAGTCCTCAACTTTTTAGACATGCTATTCTCAAATCGTAAAATATTATAACAAATTAACTATCTCAAAAATACTATAGAAACATTTTATATGCTAATTTTTATTTAAAAGGGAATGACATTTCTATAGACGCTAACTTGCGTTATTCTCGTGATATTACACCTATTTTTATTTTCTTATACGTAGTGTTTTCACGAAATTTTTCTAGTGATTCCAATATATGTTTCAGGACCTTCTGAACACGTTTTCACTCGTTTTTGAGTGATGCCCGTCTGTCTGTATCTATGGTCGATTTTTTGGCGGACATGTTAGCTGCCACAAATATTATGGGTTTTTCTTATTCAGAAAATTCACTGATTCAGCCCCATTGGTTATACATGTGATGTACACATTCTCACCTATTTTTTCTTGAGAACCATCCCGGGCTCTACCCTATGCGGGCAGTAGTGAACTGTGAACTTCTTTCACGATTTTTAGAATGGGAAGGCGAATGAAATTTTAGAGGAGAGGGGGGGGGGGGGCAAATTTTCTATTTGTCCTATATAAATATATCTAAATATTATGTCACATACATAGAAACTAGGTTAACATAAAATGTCTCCGGGAGTGCGAATACTCGACCCCATCCGAGGTATGCCTGAAAGAAACACTGGTAATGAAACAGCTAGGAAAAGGCGTCAAACATGTTTAGGTTTCATGGTTGGAAAAACCCTATGTGTCTGTCCACTTAAAGTGTCTTTAATTAGACAAGTGATTTATGACGTTCCGAAAGAGGGAGGGTTACTGCTCTACTTTTTCCCTTCTTTGCGAATAGTGAGGCCCGAGGGAAAAGGTGATTCTTCAGTAGGGTAAAACAATTACATAAAAAAAAAAAAAAGTAGTAAATATCATTCAATATATCACTGTCCATATGCAATATTATGCGAAAAATCTGTTAACATCATTCTTGTGAATCTGACACTAAAATAACTTATTTTTAAAATTAACTTGCTTATATTTTAATGTGAATAACATCTATACTTAGCGCATATTAGCTGTGTGAATAAGATCTATGCTTAGATCTGTGGCGGAAATCGAAGCGTTAGGAAAAATGTAAACGCTTTGGACGCATATACTGCCGAACCCAATAAATAGAAATGTAAATATTTTTTCTTGTTCTAGATTAAAAATATATAAAAAAAATTTCATTAATTTAATATTTTGAACTTGTTTTTTGAAAAAACTTTAAAAAGTTATCTGTCTGAGCGAGATCTTTTTATATTTTTCTTACTTTCACTTGAAATGTCTTTGAAACTATGACAGATAGATATAAATAAAGGACAAAAATATGCAGCAAGAAATTGCATCAGAAATAGCATAAGAAAATAAATAAATAAATTATTGGATTTAATAATTTATATATATATATATATATATATATATATATATATATATATATATATATATATATATATATATATATATATATATATATAATAGTTTGAAAATTCAATGATAGAATAGAGAGAAGTTGCAACTCATAAAACTCTAACTTTAAAATATGCCTACATAATAAAAATAATTATTAAATAGAGAATCATCGATTAAATGGGAAAAAGGAAATGCACATTTCTAGTCATCAAGCTGAAGATTATCAACAAATATCAATGGAATATATATATGTGTGTGTGTGTATATACACTATTATGAAATAATAATAATTGTAATAATAATTCAAAGATTTCTAACGCAATATGCTTGAATTATTAGATTTATTAGAGAAATAATGTAACTTATATTTCTTTAGAATGTATCTATAGACATAACTCAAATTTGTAAATTTTATTTGAAATTCGGATATGTTTTAGATGACGTATCATTGGATATAGCAGACACAGAGAAAAATAATTCGTGTCAAAAGTAATAATCTTAGTTACTTGCTCCAACGCTTCAAAAAACATTAAAAAGTATCTGGCCATTTCATAAAAAGCAGTTCCATTTGAGGAAATATATTTGAACGTCTGTTTGTGCTACGATTATTGCTTCATGGGTAGGATAATTTCATTTCGACCGCTCTCATCAACGATGTCCGTTTTAGAACAATAAAACACACATGCAAATTTTTTCAAAATCGGATTTTTAAAAAAATCATTTATTGTTATAATAATCTATAGTATAGCAGTATGGGGAGTAGAACACATGCAATTTTTACCCAACCGAACTAAGCAGCGAACTCGGTCTGTAAAACAATTACACAGCTGGAAGCAATTGACGTCTAATACAAATATAAGAAACTTAGTCCTTTTATTTATTTAATTCAGTATTAAATATCATTCACATCAGTGGTGCGTCACATTTTCGTTGGTGCGATCCCATTCAAGCATTATTTTATTTAGGAGACTCCAAGTCAACCTATGTAAATAAAAATCTGATGTGAGCAGCACATGACTTTCCCTGCAGATTCAAATTCATTTTGTAATTTTGTATTCCATTATGCATTAAATTAAGTTCAATTGCCGAGAATAATATGGATAATTTTCTGATATTATATCCAATTCGTTTTTTTTTTCATTGCATCTTCGTTTCTTTTGCCAACTTAATTCACTTTAAATTCTTCAGGTCCTTAAAATTCCAAAAACTACAATATCTCGAGAACGGTTTATCCTACAGTCATGCGGTCAGATTTATTCTCTTAATTGTCAAATATTATATGTAGAACAAGTATATAATTAATATATTTCATCAATTTTAGTCATTTATTTCAGAGTTTCACTATCTTGCACAGGTAGTATTTTATTTTAGATGGAAAATATTAGATTTGTGAGTCATTTCGCTAAAAAAAAAAAGGCAAATTCTTTTTTTTCGAATCGTATCAAAATCTAACCCTGATCACAGTATCCTACGAGCGACTTATCTACCAAATTTTGTGTAATTTGATCAATTAGTTTGTCAGCAAGAGTGGATACAATTTTTGCGGGCCATTTCGCAATAAAGGCAGGTTCATTTATTTCGAATCGTACCAAAATCTAATCAGCACCAGGGACGCCCACGAGTGACTTATCTATCAAATTTTATGAAATTTAGTCGATTAGTTGAATTAGCGTAGATACATCCAATTTTTACGGGCTTTCTGTAAAAAAATGCGAGATCTTCTTTTTCGAATAGTATTAAAACCACCAGCACCAGGGTGACCCACAAGTGACTTATCTACCAAATTTTGTAAAATTTGATCAATTACTTTTTCAGTTAGAGTGGATGCAGGCAATTTTTGCGGGCCATTTCGCAAAAAGAGGCAGGTTGTTTTATCCGGAATCGTGCCAAAAACTAATCAGCACCAGGGTCACACACAAGTGACTAACCTACCAAATTTTATGAAATTCGGTCCATTAATGTTTGAGTTAGAGTGGATACATACATTGCACAGACAGACAGATAGACACACACACAGACGTCACGCTAAAAAAGTGTTTTCGTGTTCTAGAGGTCCCGAAACGTGTAGATCCGTCGAAAACTTCAGTTACGATTTTCGACATAATTCAATACTTTCCCTACATTACTATGTGTATTCAATACATTACTATGTGTATTGCAGGGAAAGTAAAAATCTGATGTAGGCAGCACATGATTTTCCTTGCAAACTCAAATTAATATTTTCTTTATTTCCTTAATAATTCTTTAGATTGAGTTTAATTGCACAAAATAACAATAAATTTGCATTTTTTTATTCATGTTTTGTTTTTATTTGGCAATTGGGCATTTTTCTAAAAAATTCAAGAAATCTGAAATATCTTGAGGACGGTTAATCTTAAAGTATAATAGAGTGTGTTATATTCTTTCCTCATCAAAACTTGCCTTATAAAATAAGAATTTAATTGATACATTTAAGCATACGTAGTCTTTTTTTTTTTTTAATTTCGGCAATTTTTGCGGGCCATTTTGTAAAAAAAAGGCAGGTTGTTCTTTTCCGAATGGTTCCATAATCTAATCAGCACCAAAGTTTCCTACAAGTAACTTATCTACCAAATTTTCTAAAATTTGGTCAATTAGTATTTTAGCTACAGTGGATACATGAAATTTTTGCAGGCCATTTCGCAAAAAAAGGCGGGTTCTAATTTTACGAATCGTACCAAAAACTAATCAGCACCAGGGTCATACCCAAGTGACTGACCTACCAAATATTATGAAATTTGGTCCATTAGTTTTTGAGTTAGAGTGGATACATTTATTGCACAGACAGACACACACACAGATGTCACACAAAAAAGTTTTTTCGTATTCTAGAGGTCTCGAAACGTGTATTTCCGTCGAAAACTCGAGTTGTGATTTTCGGCATGATTCCAATACTTTCTCTATTCACTACCATGTATTGCAGGGAAAGTAAAAGGGATTAAAAATTATAATTAAATATAGATTTTTAAAAGTATTTATTTTGCATTCGCCAATATTAGTAAATTTTAGCAATTTAAAGTAAATGCTTCGTCTAGCTAGAAATAGTAGAATTTATTGAAACAAGAAAATGCTGTTAATAAAAATTTGCACTTGTTTGAACAGTCCTAATGGGAAAGTTGAGCTTAAATCTATATATTTATATATTGAAACAAAAATCGAATGTTATTAATAGAAAAAAAAATTACATACAATATTTGACAGTCCAAATGAGAAATTTGAGTTTAAAAGCTCTCCATTTTTCGATTTATATTTGAGATCGTTTCTCTGAGATCATCTAACTTCTAGTTTATCTAAAAATGTTCGGTTTTTATAATGATGAAAGCAAAAAAAGCAGTTTCACATAAGTATGTTGACGCAAACGGATGTAAATATTACCGTGCTTTTTTGACTAATACATAAATAGGTGTTTACTAGCCGAATACCCGTTGTAAATCAACGGTCTCACAATAAGCAACCCCGATTAACGTACATTTTTTAATAATTCACGTATCGCATTTATTCGGAAAATCGAAAATTTTGGTGTGAGGAACCCTCTGACGAAGGAAATATTGGAAGCCTGAAATTGCCCACTTTCTTCCTTTCGAACTATCTACCCGTACATCATATTTTAAGTTTATATCTCATACTGAAGCATGCAAATGTTATCATTTCACCTTTCGAATATTTTATGTGAATCACCCGTTTAAATGAACATTTATGAAAAATTCTATTCGCCTTGGGTTTATATTAAATTATTAACCCATAAATCAAATTTTAATGTAGGCGTTTATCATTTATTAGGTAAATCGGACATTTTGGTGTGTGACACCCCCTAAAGTAACAAATACTGGAAATCTGAAATTGCACACTTTCTTCCTTTCGAACGGTTTACCCATACACTAAATTTGAAGTCTCTATCTCATTGCAAAGTATGCTTTCCAATCATTCCACTTTTCTAACATGTTGGTGTGGAGCAGCCCTCTACACAAAATTTTTGAAAAATTCGATTTTTTAGGTGATTTTATCGAACGATCGACCCGTGTACCAAATTGCAAGTCTCTATGTATTCGGAAAGTGCCTAAAAAAAGCATGACGGACAAACAGAAGGACAGTTGGCAATTGGTATATATAGATAGATAGATTATGAACGGACAACCAAAATTTAAGTAGCGTCACAAAGTACCTTCTCGTCAATACACAGTCCACGAGAGCATTTATTTATTTATGAACGCACATCTATGTATTACTGCTTTCTTCATTCTGTTGAGGAGGGCAAAGGATGAAATGCATAGTGGGTAGGGATGCCTGAACCTTATAAACAGTTTATATGAAAAAAAGTCAATAACATGTTTTAAATAGGGGCACACTTGCTGCGTAGGAATCCCAAATTATGTCAAAATTATGTCTGAATATGAGCAAAAACACAAACAGAGGCTTAGGATTACAAAGGCTGCATCGTACTTTTATCGTATTCTATCTGTCTTGCATAAAGATATTAATAATAATTGTAAATAGTAAATCCATTCTAAAGTACATATTAGAAAGTGTAAAAACCAGATTATCTGCATTAAAAATACAACAAGTGCTTATTAATACATATAGATAAAAATGAAAATCATTATTAACACTATAAAATAAAAATAAAAAAATAATAAAATATGTATTGAATAGAGAATCGATTACAGAAATTAGGCAAGGCCTTCCGCCTTCCACCGATTCCTTACATCTATCTCCTGGCAAAATGCTCTGTTAGTTGATACAAGTATAACGAAATGCGTAATAAAAGAAAATATAACCATAAGTATCAGGTAGTAAATAAAAGGGAAAAATTGGAAAATTATTAAAATTCTATAGTGATTTAGACATGACAAAATGCATGAATAACTCTGTGTTACCCTAAACTTTTTACTATACTGCTAACCAAATATAATGGATAAAAGTATAATTTACTAGTTTGAATAAGGTTGTTATATGTAATTGATGAAACTTTTTATCTGATAATCTGTAAATTCGAGACAATTGATTTACTGTTTCTCTTCAATAATTCTATTATAATTCATCTTTATTACATATAAATATCATCTTATTTATGTACTGCACTAGCGCAGTAAGTAGATGTATTTTTAATTGTACCGTTTTTTAATACATATATATATATATATAACTAATATGGAAATTTAAAAACGATATGCACTAACAACCGTAATGACTAACAACCCACCTCTAGCACAGATGTTAAGATAAAGTTTTGAGCTACGTATAGATAAATACAATATGGAAAATATTTATGGGTACTTTTGTCTATATTTGCCCGGTATGGCAATTATAGACAATTGCTTAGGGCGGCCGTGTGGTGCCCGGTATGGGCAATTATAGGCAATTGCTTAGAGCGGCCGTGTGGAAATAAAATCAGGTGTAGTGAAAATGACTTTTGAAGGCGCCTATCCATAATAAAAGAAATTCGAATTTTAACCAATTTTGTGAGAAAACATTTATATAAATGAAATTAAGGTAATTTAGATAATTGAAAGTAAAATCTTTTAAGTTGCCTTAGTGATCTGTAATCTGGTAAATTCAATGGTTCAGGGCCGTAGCCACAGATGAAATTAAAGATGAACTAGAGTGAAATTCATGGGTGCTCAATGAATCATTATCTTTTATAAACCCTAATAGTTACTATTATATATTTCAATACATACAAACTATTAACAAATAATTGCATATTTATATTTGTAAGCTAAGAGTTGATTATCAATATCCATAAACGACTGGCCGTTAAACTACTGTTTCACAAAGAAACCGTCAGCAATTTTTGTTCAGAAATCGTAATATGTAGATGAAACTTGAAAGTAATCTGACACTCGAACAGAAAGAGAACTCCAAATGTCAGTTTTTACTTTCCCTGCAATACATGATAATGTATAGGGAAAGTAAGTATTGGAATCATGCCAAAAATCAGAACTCGAGTTTTTGACGGATCTACACGTTTCGAGATCTGTAGAATACGAAAAAACTATTTTTAGCGTGTCTGTCTATCTGCCTGTCTGCCTGCCTGTCTGTTTGTCTGTGCAATGTATGTATCCACTCTAACTAAAAAAACTAATGGACCGAATTTCATAAAATTTGGCAGGTAAGTCATTTGGATGAGACCCTGATGCTGATTAGTTTTTGGTAGGATTTGTAAAAACAGAATCCGCCTTTTTTTGCGAAATAGCCAGTAAAAATTTCATGTATCCACTCTAGCTAAAATACTAATTGACCAAATTTCACAAAATTTGGTAGATAAGTTACTTGTGGGATACTTTCGTGCTGATTACATTTTGGTACGATTCGGAAATGAACAACCTGCGTTTTTTTACGAAATGGTCCGCAAAAATCTAAAAAACACAAAAGACTACTTATGTTCAAATGTACCAATTCAATTCTTGTTTCTTACGCAATTTTTGACGAGGAAAAGAATATAACACACTCCATTATACTTTAGGACTAACCGTTCTCAAGATATTTGAGACTTCTTGCGTTTTTGTTACGCCGATTTCTGGAAAATGTCCAATTGCCAAATAAAAACAAAAATTGAATTAAAAATGCAAATTGAGTGTTATTTGGTGCAATTAAACTCAATCTAATGAATTATTAAAGAAATAAAGAAAATATGAATTTCAGTCTGCAGGGAAAGTCATGTGCTGTCCACATCAGATTTTTTTTTTCAAGGACTTTCAGAGTTGTTTTAACCATTTGAAAGTTAGTACTTAGTGCAATTCTAAAGCTTAATTTCAGTTCTCAATACAATCTAGTACATAAATATTTGTTGCATGAAAACTGTCATTTCGAGGCCTCTCTCTCTTTGTCAGAGAACAGTTGTTTGAGACAGCAGAATTTTCAGTATCAGACATGCTTTTATCATTCTGTAATCTAGCCTTATTCAGCTTGTGTACTAGCCTACAATGTTTATACCCAGTCAAGTAGATTTTTGATAAATTTGTCAGAAAATTTTAAATACAGTGAAGGCTTTCTGCACCTAAAACACCTCATGAAATTCCTGCAAGCATAAACTGAATTTAATTATTAATGGCTTATTTCTTTAAGTATGAACAGTATCGCCGACTGAATTTTTGAACCCCTATGCAGCAAATGTGTGGCCCCTTATTACTTCCTATGTTACAAGTTATTAGCCCTTTTTTCATGAACTGCTTATACGGTCCGGACCTACAAGTCTTTTGGGCCCCTATGCAATGCATCTTTTTGTCCCCCCAGTCGGCGGCCTTGGGCATGTATCAGTCAGGCATGGCTTACAATTATGACTGGCATACATCATACGATAACTTAAAGAAATCTGAGTCCTGGGAAATCTATTTTGATAGGCCTGTTCCCAGCAGATGAGCATAACATATACAATTTTTATAAGCTCTGGACATTATGATAAACTCAGCCTATACCATAGAACTCAGATATCCTGTGGATATGTTCTGGAAATCCGGCAACAAATTGGATCAATTTAATTACCGCATTTTATTATTTTTGCTGACCCATAGTCATTCTTTTCTCGGGCCCCTTTCAATGGTTACATAAATATACATGTATGCAAGTGACATATTGCGAATAAAATAGATACTTTGGGACCCTAAAGCTTAGGAATCTTTGAAAAAATGTCTCTGTCCAGAGTTCTATCTGTATGTGGGAGCCTCACATCGAATGGCAAATATCGTATAGTGGGCTCCTAAAACCGAATGTAAAATATAGCGTAGGAGGAGGGGGGGGGGGAGGGCGAATGTAAAAATTAAGGCCGGCTGAAGATGTTGCTTCTAGGCCCTAAAATTGCAACAACGCCACTTTTCGACCAAAATAATAGTCATAATTTTGCTAATTGATCTATTACTAAAAGGCCGATAGTTATAGCTTGGGCAAGGTGAAGAAGGAACACAGATTAGACAAAAGGCTTTAGACCGAGGCCTAGTAGTCTCTATGGGGCCCCTGCAACCACAAAATATACAAAAGCGAATAAACTAATAAAAGATGCTACTGATTCTGCCTTACCAACTTCAACCCCTATTCAGATTACAACTACTGAAATCTGAATGAAGATAAATTTCAGAATAACACGAAATAATAAAGGAAAACGTAAGAGAGGCCAATTAGTGATCATATGCGATTTTTCAATAATTAGCTTCAGACGAAAGTTAAAAAATTCTTAGAATAAAAAAGAAATTTCTTTTCCCATTTTGAAGCCCCAAGCAGACGCATGGATTGCTTGGCCCAAGGCACTGGTAGATCTACTCTGTTGTAACAACAAAGAAGAGGGTTTGGAATGGATTCGCTTTCAAAGCAAATTGAACTCAAGCGTTTCCTTGTTTTTGACAAAAATAGAGCCATAAATTTTCCGTCCCTAATTGGTGCCACTTGCCTCAACGATCCACACATGTCTGCCTTGAAGCGTCAATTCCGATAGTGGTGCCGCTATGGGGGGTGCCGCTTTAAGGCTTGAACAAAGAGCTTGATTACACCTCGAAGGACTTGAAAGGAAAAGATCCCGTTCCCGAAGTATTTTCATTTTGTCGCCCAAGCTTCATAGGTGCATGTAATGGCTTATAACAGAACACTTAAATAGAGTATATTTTAAAAATATTTTTTATTGTAATAAAAATTTAAAGTGTCCCCGGTTCATTGTGTATGTGAGAATATGATATCATTTGAATTACGCTATGAATTTAAAGTATTAAAATACCATTTATTAATACTTATCATCTGAATGCACACAATTCTTCGGCGTTATTGGTAAGATTGGTTTTAATGATTGGGCTGCTCCTAACTTAATATCTAATACTAAATAATAACTTCTCCTAACTTATGTAATAATTTGTATACACACATTAATATACTCATGAATTTTAAAGAAATTTTAGGAAACATTTTAGAATAAATTGTAAAAGAAAACTGTTGAAGTTTTAAAATTGTTATGACGTTATACTATATCAGTTTCGTAAAATCTAGCGCAAATAAAGAAATTTTTATGTGGGCAGCACATGACTTTCCATATATAGTACAACGAATGCATTTTTTTCACATAATGTCATAATATATAAGATCTACGCTACAGCACAATGTTTGTAATGTTAAATTGCACAATGGGCGCTTTTCTCGATGACATGTAAAATTATTTCGAAGTACCTAATTAATTTATGTTTCACACAACTCTAAATGGACAATTATCAATATTGATAGCATACGCAATAAGCAATAATCCACATATATTTCAATAATTAACTCATCATTGTGGTGTCATTTTTGTTAACTTCATTTTTTTTCGATTTTAACAATGTTTACTTTAATCTGGTGCAAAATATCAAAGCTGGTGTTTTTTTTGTCAAATAAGGTACCACTAAATAAGTCAAAAGTTAAATAAGTCATCACGTACGCCACATGTCTCGCCTAGCGTTACAGACAGAAGGGCATTTCTTATATATAAATGACTGTTGACGAATTATTAGGCGTCAAAATTATTATGCAATTCTGTCGTGAATGGAACAAATTATTATTACAAATTATTCTTCTGTCGTGAATGGAAAAAACTAGACCCACGAGAGTGATGTTAACAAATTTAGCGTAGAATACTACATGTAAAAGTAAATATATTGCCCAGTAGTTTATAATTTTTAATTTTATGTAATTTTTTGAAAAAGTGCAATATCTCGAGAACATATATTTCAAGAAAAGTATTTGAAAATAAAACGAAAAAAGAAAAAAAAAATCGACGGTAGTTCCAGTCCGAAAGACCCAAAATGGTTTTAAGTTAATAACATTTTTTAAAATAAAACTCAATTTTCCTAATAACGAAAAAAAAAAACTCCATCCAAAATCGGATTATAGACACTTATAGGGTTTTCAAAGAGCTACAAATTATTGCTTATTATTTATAGCTATCACTTAAATGTTTAAGATATAAGCATATTACAAACTTGAAAAACATTAAATTTTAATATTTCTTCAACGTAAAAGGTCGGTTACTCGAAAATTATAAGAGTTTTTTAATACTAAATTTTCTAGTACGCATTTTTGTCATTTACTATTTATATTTATTTTTTATAGTTTACTATGTATTTCAAATGAAAGTTAGTAAAAAAAATTACTCTCTCAGAGAGAAATTTTTTTAAAAGTTTATTCATAAAAAAGGGTTAAAATATTACAACATTGAAATTGTTTTAATATATGCATAATTTAAACGCTATTTCCGACCAAACAAGAAAAATTATTTACATTTTTATTAGACTCGAGATTATAAGCGTCCAAAGTATTTACATTTTTCGTAAAGCTCCGCTTTTCCACCAGAGAAACCATAGACGTTATTCACATCAAAATGGGTAAGCAATATTTTGATGAAATAAATCAAAGTTTTTTAGAAATGAATTTCAGAGAAGTGCATTCACAGGACGCAGCATCTTTGCTATTCAACTTAATACTAAATACCGTGCATGTCCTTTATGCTTCCTCGTGCAGTATTGAAAAACTGTTTTAAAAATTCAAATTTTCCATTTTTATAGAAATCCATGTTTTAATACTAAATCTATTTTAATAACCATTAAAACATTCTTCTATCGTTTGGGAAAATAATTGCATAGGTGTGCATATATTTCATTTGTAATCAGTATTGTAATTGACGGCTTCAACGATTCATTTTATGTTAGTTGCCATATGAAATTAACTTTACGCTGGTTTAAAAAATATTAATTGCGAGCGAACAAGAATTTTACTTTGCTGAAATTATAGATATATCAATTATTAATCCGTATATTACGCGGTATTGAGGCAAACGGCCCTTTGTTCGGTAGCTTCAATTATGAAATTAGCTCAAATGAGCAAAGAAAATGTTTTGCATTAAATAGTTTTACGAAATTTTGTAGAATCATAAGCAGAAGAACATTTTAGAGTGGAGACTGATCTTAATGGGGACTAAACTCCTATATCTCACTTACAACAGCTTATGCTCTTCATCATACTGAAAAACAAATCCCCATAAAAGTTCCATTAAAAGTACTATTATGCGACTTTGCACATACAAGTATACAAAACTTACAAAAGAAAAATATTTATGAAAGAAAATAAAAATCAGTAAATGTAGTTAAATTTTACAAGCATTAATATATTTTTTGTAAAATTGAAAGTTTCGCTTATAAAAATTTTAGCTCAAAATTACGACTGAAAGCGGGGATCGAACCCAGCCCTCTTGGATTGTACCCAATCATGTAGCCAGTTACAATATTTCAACCGTAAATTATGTTACACCTTTTGTTTTCATTTCTATTTTTATGAAAATTTAAAATTGCTAATGTTAAAAATAAATGAATTACCCAAGATTCCTAAATAATACTACTATCAAGGTAAAATTTCTTCGTTACAATACGGTTCGTACTCACTTCTAGTAAATCGTGTTAACTTTAAATACATGTAAAAAAATTGATTGTTTTGAAATCACTGAAAAACGAAACCCGGTATTGTAATCCATACTGGAAAATGAAATCCTTTTCGAAGTAGTCATTGGACATCCCCCTTGGCCCTTCCTATTCAAGTGGTGCCCGTTCCCCCTTATGGGAGGCCCTGTTCTGTTCCAATGCAACGACTAACAATGTAAATGTCCCCCCCCCCCCCCCTTTGAAATTATAGCAACGCCTGCGAACTGTACGGATACTATAAAAATATTTCAATAACTTGTACATAATCATATATTTATATACAAGTTTTACGTTCAAAGCATGGTCCTCTTATTCCTTTCTAAAGTATTCATTGTAACCGCTGTTGTGCAAACGGTACCAGTGGCGTACGGCACATGGGGGGTCCCTTCTCCCTTTGCTGTGAATTAGCATATTAGTTATCAATACAATCCCTCTTGCAAAACAACATCCAGAACTCTTAATGTCCTCTATTCGATCGTCAACCCCCACCCTCTGTAAAATTCTGGCTACGATACGGCACAGACATATTAAAACAAATATTTAAATATTCTATAACTATCTTCTATTTTAAGTTTTCCGGCTAATTTGTGATTTTTATACTTCATAAATATTAGCTTTTTATAACATAAGCAGAAATGTTTATTTTACAAAAGTTTGTTAAAACGGTGTTATATTTGTATTTTTGGAACGTAGTTTTAAATATACCATAAATGATTAACACGTAGTTTTAAATATACCATAAATGCCTCAAACAAATAAATATTTTGTATCGTACCATTTAATTGTAAGTATCATACTTGTCCAGAAATCACTGCATTGCCGCGAATTGGCAAAAAAATAAACCCCATCCCATCATTCAATATTTCCATATTCAAATCGATCATCCGTTATAAACCGAAACTGTAAATAGCACGTTTGACCATTCCGAGTCGAACAAAAACCCCATCATCTTGAACACAACAAAAATGTAACCCCAAAATAATGCCTTGGAAAACGCCAAACGTGACGATATTCTCCTCAAATAAATGTAACCCCAAAATAATGCCAAGCGTGTTGACTATTGGCGATGAAATGACGTCACGGTCGGTCTTAGGGGAGCTCTAGACAGCAACGGCGCATTTGCGGAAGCTCAACCGAACAGTTTATCGGATATGGGATTCGATATTTGTTCTCTTTAAAACAATTACTCAAACTACAGCATAAAATAGAGAAAAATCATTAACTTGCCTTATTAAATGTTCGATGGACATTACTGATTAATACTTTTTTTATCACTGATCTAAATTGTTATTACTTTTATTATTAACGATTAAATCAACATTTGGTCGCTGAATTGAAAATAAAGTGTAAATTATTATCTAAAGATTTTGCACTTAAAATTTTTATTTCATATGCTCATATAGTTCAGTAAAAGAAAATGGATCCAATGTCAAGGCTAAATGCTATAAATATGGTTTTCTTCAAAGTAGAGATTGAAAGGGGGTCATTTTAGTGGATCTCTTTGTGTCCCTGTAATATCTATAATGAAAAATACATTTTACTGCTTAATAGATCAAAAGATTTTGTACATATTTTTGATTTAAAATCTCAAAATGAATACGGAAAATCATTCTGAAACTTCATTAATTTGTGATGTGTGTAGCAAGAGTTTCATGAATGAAAGTCTTTTAATCACACATTATTATACCCATTCAGCTGTGAAGCAATTTGTTTGTGATGTATGCCCAAAAAAATTTAAATCTAAACAATATTTTGATAAACATGTGCAACTTCATATTGATCAGAAACCTTTTATTTGTAATATATGCCAAAAAGTTTTCAAACGGAAAGATCTTTTGCATAAACACCGAACAGTTCATACCACAGAAAAAAAAATTATTTGTCCAGTGTGTGGATATGGTTTCAAATATAAACCACATTACAAAGTTCACTTACGTACGCACACTGGTGAAAAACCATATGCATGTGATATATGCCAAAAAAAGTTTACTCTTAAATGTTCCTGGGATCGCCATATGCGCATTCATGAAGGTATAAAGCCATTTCAATGTGACATTTGTAACAAGACTTTTCATGAAAAGTATCAATTGTCACAACATCAAGCTCATCACATTGATGAGAGACGGTTTGCATGTGATTTATGTCCAAAACGATTTAATATTAAAAAGAGTTTAGATGCTCATTATTTAATACATTCTAAAAAATCATTTGTATGTGATTTATGTCCAAAACAATTTAGTATTAAGAAGCGTTTAGATGCTCATTATTTAATACATTCTGTACAGTCTGAAAAATTATCTGTATGTGATATATGCCAGAAAAGTTATCATACAAAACGATTGTTAGTTGAACATTATTTTAGTCATATCAATAAAAATAATTTTATTTGTGACATATGTAATGAAATTTTCACTCAAAAAACATTACTTGTCATTCATTATAGAAGCACTCATGCTGCTAAAAAGTCAATTCTATGCAAGCACTGTAAAGAAAAGTTTTCTGACCAAGCTTCTTTAGACAGCCATCTTATTCAACACACAGCAGAGAAAAAATTTCATTATAATGTCTGCAATAAAGTTTTCACTCAAGAGCCATTACTTATCACTCATCATAGTACCCATACTGGTGAAAAATCAATTGTATGCAATTACAGTGAAGAGAATCTTTCTAACAGATCTTTAGACAATTATCTCCTGAAACATGCAGAAGAGCAAAAATTCATTTGTGACATATGTAATGAGACATTCACTGAAAATTCATTACTTATAGCTCATTATTGTACCCACACTGATAAAAAATCAGTTGAGCATGAGTGTTGGGAAGAAAAATTTTCAGGCAAAGCTTCTTTAGACAATCATCTTATTAAACACACCACAGAGAATAAATTTTGTTGTGAATTTTGCAGTGAAACTTTCACTCAAGAGCCATTACTTCTTGCTCACTATAGTACACATATTGGTGAAAAATCAATTGTACATAATTATGATGAAAAAAAATATTCTGACAGGTTTTTAGACAATCATCTCATAAAATGTGCTGAAGATAAAAAATTCATCTGTGACATTTGCAATAAAATTTTCACTCAAAATGCATTACTTGTCACTCATTATAGTACACATATTAGTGAAAAGTCAATTGTATGCAATTACTGTGAAGAAAAATTTTCTGATGAAGTTTCTTTAGACAATCATCTTGTTAAACATATAAGAGAAGAATATTTTCTTTGTGACAAGTGTAATAAAATATTCCCTACTAAAGTTGAACTGTGTGTTCATCATTGTGTACAGAAGAAATTCGTTTGTAAGTATTGTAAAGACAAATTTTTTGACAGAGCTTCTTTAGACAATCATCTTATTATACACACAGGTGAGAGAAAATTTCTCTGTGATCAGTGTAAAAAAAAATTTCCTACCAAAGTTGAATTGTATATGCATCACTGTATACAGGCTCTTAAGAAATTATTTGTTTGTGAAGTATGCAAAAAGCCCTTCTCTAGTAAAAAATCTTTACTTATCCATGAAAATTTGCATTCATGTAAAACACCGCATGTCTGCAAAATATGCAAGAAACAGTTTCTTCGGAAATGGTATTTAATTGCTCACTTAAATACTCACAAATGTAAGGAATCATTTGTTTGTAAAACATGTGGAAAATCATATAAAACAAAAAGTTATTTGGACAGACATTGTAGAGTTCATAATGGACAATAAGTGTTTGTTTGTAAAATGTGTGAAAAAAACTTTACTGGAGAAAAGGATTTGCTTATCCATGTTTGTATTGTGAAGATATGATATGTTTTCTGAAAGCTATAATAAAAAATGAAAATTCTATTCTCCGTATTATGGGTACAAAAATTCCATACTGATTAGATAGTTGTTTTTTCACTAACGGGTGGCACCCTGTTGATCGCCAATGCCAAAGTTTGCAAAAGAAAATTCAATTTGATGATTTAAAAAAAGTTTTAGCGATTGTGAATTCTGCCAATGTCAAATGTGGGGCATATGGGAATGTAAATGAATAATATCACCCAATTAGTTTTGGATTGAACCAGAGTTAAAAAAGTAAAATGCATTGATCCTATAGAATCTAAATTTTTAAGCTAAAATTCACAAATCACTTTGAAAATTTTAGAAAATATTTAATTTATCCCATAAAATATATAAAAAATTTCAGCATAATATGTGTTCGGTAGTTTTTTAAATAAAAATGAATATAAATAATTACACCCATATAATATGAAGAGATCAATCACATTCACTTCAAAATAAAATATGGCATCCATCTTTATTTCCCAGTGTAAAAGTCATGATTTTTAAAGTTCTTTAAAATTTATATTTAGTGTTGCATCCATCCTAAAACTGCTTTATTTGTACTTGTATTTTCTGTGCAAGTTTAAATGATCATTAAATTTTGATTAGGTATTTCTATAATAAAGCCTAATTTTAATGGATGCAGAATGTAAACAAGTAATTGTAAGATGAGTTGTATAAGAATTGCTGAATTTTTTCACACAAAATTATTTAACTTTAGAGTTTGGAATAAAAGTGTATGAATGAAATATTCACTGCAGAGATAGAGACATAGAGCCAGACGATTTATATTACAATGACATCATTTGAATAAAGTTCATTTTTTTTTTATGAAGTTTTAAGTCTTCAAATATAATAAATTATTGTAGTACTGTGATAATTTAAAATATATCAGTGCTGAATGTATCGCATTTGTAAATAAAATTGCATTTCAGTTGGAAATTGTTTCATAATAAATACTTTATGCATAATTGATCTTTCTTGTTTAAATACCCTTTCTTTAAAGTAATAGGAATTACTTTAAAGAGAGTTTAATTATAAGTATTTTTTAAATATTTTTATATATTTAATATTATATTTCTTATACCTTTAATAAACTGAACATTTATTTTTCTTTTTATCATTATTATTAATTACTGAGTAGTAGTAGAGCAGTAGTCATTCAAGAAAGTGGTAGATTCAGGGCTCATGCTGGGCTAATTTATGTACTATAGGCCTTAAACAGGAGTCTTTCAGATTTCCCTTTTAATTATCAGCAGCAGGGTTGGCTGATTGATCTAAACCATGGATTTTGGTTTAAAAAAAAAACCTACTCCTTTTTTTTCCAACCGTGGTTAACTGGCATTTTTAAAACATTGTTAATATAATATTTAATTAATTATTTTCAAATTATAACTAGTTTTTATTTTTTCTTATAATATTTTTATATCCCACTAAATAAAACTACTGCTTTTGAGAATAAAACTTTCTAATCGTTCCTTAAAGAAAGAAAGCATATGAAAGTTAAATAATTAATAATATATTTCTTATACTTGTAATAAGCAGTAAATAGTTTGATTCACAATTTTTATTTATTTTTAATTTATTATTTCTTTTATGCATTATTTTAAATTTCTGATTTACAAAAATAATATTTCTATTGTTATAGATAAAATATAATTATTTTATAACTTCTTCAAAATTACAGGTACTCAATGAAAATATTAAACTGCAGCTGCTGACTTCAATATATATGGATTAGAAATTTTTGCATAGAACTGCATACAACTATTTCTATATCTTTCTAAATTTATACTTTTTTTTAATCATATTATTTAATACATATGAAACTATATATGTAGCTGTACTGTAAGAACAAATACTTTTAAAAGTCACTGGACATATTATTCTAGCTTAAATGTAATATTTAAGAATAAATTTAAATTTTTCAAAAAACCCACATGTCTATCTAGTACATTTCAATATTAAATATAAAGAAAGATTAAAAGTTCTGTTCATATATAATTCAATTCTATTCCTTACATATTTCTGGAACACAGTAGCTTAGCATGAAATTTTTGATTGGGTAGGCTGAGCGATTGGAGTTTTAACTTGGAAAAGGGTTTGGTATTACAAGTGAAATTTATATTGGAATTCACACCTTCAATAAGTTTTATTTCCTTGGTGAGTAAAATAAAATAAGTTAACATAATGCAAAGAGTGGATGAAATGCACAAGATTTTAAAGTATGTTACCTATGCAAGATGAATACACACAAAATATAACATTTTAATGTTTTATTATTTCTAAATGAGATGAACTTTCACAACCATTTCATCATGCTCACCCATGGGGGGGGGGGGGCATTCTCTTGAGCATTCAAAATAACAAAGGCAAGTATTAAGTTAGTCAATGTTGTACATTTTATGCTTGAATTTATTCCCCTCCCCCAGAAAACATTTCATGGGCTTCCATGTATGAAAAAATATATCTGTTTTGTAAATATAACTAGTTAGAACTAATGAAATTAAGCAATTTAAAAGAGTTCACTGAAAATTGGAGAGAAATAAATCTGGAACATAAGCTTACTTGAAATCACTGTAGTCAACAATGTCTTTAAACAATTTTGTATATTAATTATTTACAGATACTATACTATGAAAATTTAAAACTAATAATTACAATATGTTAGGAATATGCTAGAAAACTCTCAATCTTTTTTGTTTAATTGAAATTCTTGTGTAACATGTGATTTTTAAAGGAAAATCAGATTTATTCCTTCTAAAATCCCAAATATACAAACAGAAGCTTCATCATATTGAATCCTATATAAAGAACTAAGTCTACTTTACAAACTACTTAAGTTTAATGGTAGTCATTATTACTGTATTTAAACTGTTATTATTACTGTAAGTTAGGTGAATGTCAAGTTATTAATGGAAAATACCTCGAATTCTTTATAACAAATTATGATTGTTTTCTGTGATGATTAATTAATAGAACCAAGTTTGACCCAAAACGGTGAATCTATTAGCCTTGCTCGAGAAATTTTCTTTCTAATTCCCCACCCTCACACCTACCCGTCATTGATGAAACATTATGGCCCACATCCAATCATTGTCTTAAGTTAGGTCGTTTACAATGCTTTGAAAATAAGGAAAGCAATAGCTACACCTTTCTAGATGTTAGTTTCCATGTTAGTTAATCAGTGAAGGAGGGACTTATTTGTTGGGCAGTTTTAATACCATATATCTCCTAATATACAGTGAGAGCTGTGGGATTCTAGCCTTTAAAATATTAAGAGATGTGTTTTAATGGGGAAAAAATAATTTGAAATGTGTCGCTTCAAGTAAGTAAAGTGTGAAAGCCCCAGGCCGTCCGACTCGTCCAGAGGACTTAGAGTATCTATTTGGACGACCGGAAGTAAGTAAAGTGTAACAATCCTTTAAAAAATACATATATATTTACAAAATTATTTTAAAAGTTATAATAAATAAAAATATGTTTAAATAATTCTGTAGATTAAATTTTTAAATAGGGGAGGATCAGCTTTTTAGCCTCTATGAACATTATGCCACTGATATGCTATATAGTAGGTTAATAATTTGAACTACTCTATGGATGTTAATGGTATACTTTATAAAATACTATTGTCAAATAGATTTTAAGGGCAGGGATAAGCCAAAGGCATCACTGAGCTGTTATCGACATGACCAACTTTTTAAAGAATGTATACAGAATATTTCAAAAGAATAACTTGGATGCTAAATCTGAAAAAACGAAAAAAAAAAATTTTTTTAATTATAAAAGTAATTGCAGTACAAATAGAACAAAGTACTATGGAATATAAATGTATAACAAAATGAAGTGTAGACTCACACTCTAGATATTTTTTATATATAATTTTAAGCTTTCAGTGACTACTTTTATGGTGTTTAAATTGAAATATCCATGAACTAAAGGCTTAAAATTCCTTTCATTATTTGCTTTAAAATAAATAGGGGTAAATGTGTAATTTTGATGCAATTATAAATAAATTTTTTTTTTACAAAAATATCAATAAAATTACCCAATAACTTCTGTTAATGTATGAATATTTGTATAATATTATTAAGGGTAATGAAACAACATTTTTTGAACAAATATCATTTCTATAGCATCGAAAACTACTCCATCATGATTTAAGCATAATAGAGCACTGTAGTTAGATGTGTAGAAATATGGGTGTCTTGATAGAAATGTTTTTAATTTATTAACAACCTAGATTTGACAAAACTTATGATTATTATTGCAATGTTTTGGTAAAATATGAGCTTTTAAATTTAAATTGTACAGCAATTATTGTTTGATCTTCAGAAGATTTCAAGAGTTTCTTGCTTTTCTCTTCTTAATTCTGTTTGATATATTTTTTCTAAAATATGCAAAATATTTGAACTAGAACAAGCTATACATAGTCTTAATTACTATGTATTCTACTTCATCTAGATTTATTTCCACCATGTAGATTAGAAATAAATGCTTTAATTCATCTTAAACTGATTCAGATAATGAAGAATTTAACAGTTTTCTCTTTTTTTGTCAGTCTCTGGGGCTGATAGTAGACACTTATATTTTCTTTCAGGGATGAGTTTTTCCCTGAACAAGACAATCTTATACATAAGGTATTCTACAGAGCTTGTCAAATATTGTTTTTTTTACGTATATGATTTTTTACTTTCCCTGCAATACATGGTAATGTATAGGGAAAGTATTAGAATCATACCGAAAATCGCAACTCGCGTTTTCGAGGCATCTACACATTTCGGGACCTCTAGAATACGAAAAAACTATTTTCAGCGTAACGTCTGTGCAATGTATGTACCCACTCTAACTCAAAAACTAATGGACCGAATTTCATAAAATTTGGTAGGTATGTCACTTGGGTATGACCCTGGTGCTGATTAGTTTTTGGTATGATTCGTAAAAACAGAACATGCCCTTTTTTTTTGTGAAATGGCCCGTAAAAATTTCATGTATCCACTCTAGCAAAAATACTAATTGACTAAATTTCATAAAATTTGGTAGATAAGTTACTTGTAGGATACTCTAGTGCTGATTAGATTTTGGTACGATTTGGAAAAGAACAACTTGCCTTTTTTTATGAAACGGCCTGTAAAAATTTCATGTATCCACTCTGCGGAAAGTCAAAAAGTATCCTACGCCAGAACCCTTCTTTCAAATCAGACACCAAACATCATTTTATCGCCAGCGTGATACACGAAGGAGCGCTCTCTCTCAAGGTTACGATAGCAGCCACATCAAAAGAAAGGACTCCCACAATTTTGTTTGCCTTTTTATAGAATATATAACTTATAATTTAGCAATATAGACACATTTTAAATGTATTATCTCTTAGATTAGAATTAAATTAATTCAATATCGACTAAATTAAAGAAGCGGATTTATAACTTACAATTAAGTAATATAGACACTTTTTAAATGCATTATATCCTAGATTAGAATATAAATTAATTCAGTATTGACTAAATTAAAGAATAATTTTATTATTTTTTAATGCTATTGAATAGAGGAAGTTCATGGATAATCATGACATTTAGACTCTAAAAAATACACTTAAAGACATCACACACATGAACACATTTCGAACATTTTGGGAAATATTTCCATCAGTGTGTGTGTGTGTATCTGTGGGGTGCGAATGCACGTATCACTATGGCAATTTATATGTAGATGCATTCTGTAGAAAATAAGAAACAGGTAGAATATTTTGTAATAAATGGGATTAAAACATTATTTGAAATTAGATTTTAAATTAGAGTACGTACAACCACAAAATTCTATATGTAGCTACATTCTGAAAAAATTAGAATTAGGTAGATCATTATGTAATTAATGTGATTAGAATATGGGTGAAAGGGAGGGAGGGAGACACACAGAGAGAGAGAGTGTGTGTGTGTGTATGTCAAAATATAGTGTGGTAACTGTAGGAGAGCTCGACCTTGTTTTGAACGAGTAGGATTCAAGGGCGCCCATAAAACATATTCCTGGGATGGCCAAACTCAAGGATGAGATGTAAATATCTATAACTTGATACCTACATTTCTGATCTTGAACGTTCACGGAAGTGAAAGTGCCCCCTGGCGCTCCCCTATGGGCACCCATAGAACATTTTCCAGAGGGCAAACTCATGGATGAGGCGTATAATATTGACTAGCTTGATACCTACATTTGTGACTTTGAATGCCCTTATGAGCACCCATGGCTATAAGTGTGAAAGACCCAGACTACTTGACTGGCTCTAGGGCATACAGCAGCTGTTTGAGTGGCCGGGAGAGATGGCTATAAGTGTGTTGAAAACCCAGGCCGTCCGGCTCGTCAACAAGGACTTGAGCATCCATTTGGACGGCCGGGGCTATAAGTGTGTAAAGCTTCAGACTGCATGGAGACTTTTGTGGGGTCTGGAAAGACTCTATTTTTCCACCCCTGGGAAAATCAAAACTTTGACTCCGTTAGGTTCTTTCCTGAGGTTACTAGTATAAGCAGGGAGCCTTTTCAATGGGCGCCCATAGGGTAGGGAAAGGAAGCACTTCTGCTCCCCTGGACATTCAAGGTCCCAAATGTGGGGATCAAGGTAGTTGATATTGTACATATCATTCTTAAGTTTGCCTCCTGGAAAAGTTCTAAGGGCGCCCATGCTTACAGTATCAACAACAGAACGAAACCTAATGGAGCTGAATCTTTTTGTTTCTCTCTCGAGGGTGAATAAAATGGATGGGAGTGACAAAAGGACTTTGTCAATAACTTAGCATCCTTCACAGCTTAACCGAATTAATTTATTTTGCATAAATATTGTATTTGAAACGATTATAACCATGAAACTCAATATATCTTAAATCATTAATTAATTTTCCCAAAGGGACAGGAATTATCAAATAAATTAAACTTCATTTTCCAAGATATTGAATATTCATCAATTTGGCATCATTTTTATTAATTTAGTATCATTTTTGCCAATTTGGCAACATTTGAAATAAAATGTCAAGTTGATGATATTTTGTTAATTTATCGACAAGCATTATAGACAGACAAATTAATAAATTACATTTGGCAAATTGTTTGATGTCAAAAGACTAAACTATTGCAAAACAGTGTCTTGTGAGTGAAATCTACCAGAATGATGCTAACACCGTTGTCACATAATATTGCACATGGAATGGGAACATATTACTGTAGTTAGCACAGTTTTAGTTTCATGTATTTTTTAAAATTTATTTGAAAAATGTATAATATATCAAGAATGGCTCATGCTAGTATCCCAAAGTTTATGCTATTTATTTTCTAATAAAAAATTAAATAAAAAATGGTATTTTATGTAATAATATTAAAGGTTCTGATTTTTTATGATTTTTTTCAAAATTTCATTCGAAAGTTTGGAGCTGGTATCCATATATTCGATTGCTTATAAAAACAATAGACTTCCAGTATTCACTGATTGTAATAATCGTAAAAATTTTTGTTTGAAACGTTTCATCCGTTCGTTAGATATCGCATCCACTGACACAAGAACACATACACTAATATACATACACTACAGAGTTCACTTTGACTGATAAGAGCTTGCAATTTAATTTTGTCCCAGTAGCTCAGTGATAGAGCATCGGCTGGCCAATTCAAAGATCCAGAATTCGATTCCCGGTTGAGGCAGAAATGTTCTTTATAACACATACATACTCACTAATATACATATGCACACACACACTAATATACATATGCACACACACACTAATATACATACATACACACTAATACACATACACACACTAATATACATGCACATACATTATATACATGCGTGTGCACACACACACACACAGATATCTCTTTAAAATCATTTGATTCGATTTCAGGAATGTTTGAAACGAGCTCTACCGTCGAAAACACAAAGTAGAATTCGAGTTTTCAACCTTGTGATATACTTTCCCTATACATTATATCAGTCTTTTTCAAACTATTTTTGTAATGAAATCCTTTTGAAATTGAATTTGATGGTAGAACCCCAAAATAAGAAAAATACCCTGTTGTCCAAATTATGCATCAAAATTTTACTAGTTTACCCTTGGGGTTCCGTGGAACACATCTTGAAAAACGATGCATTACACTAGGTATATCGGTAAAGTAACATTTATTGCTTCCACAAACCGAAAATGTCAAGCAAATTTCCTTAAAATGTCACAAATTTTGCATTTTTAAAATGATAAATATTCCCTCCTTTCAAATAATCTTTAATTTTCGTCACTGATTCTTGTACTACATAAGTATTGAACAACATACAGATCCTACACATATATTTACTCTAAAATCTTGCATATAAGCATTTTATTCAAATAATAAATTATATATATGTGCGGAACATTTCTTAAACTCATTGCAAACAATCTGTGTGCAGTACAAAAAGTTCTTAAATACATGTATTTTCACAGTATTACTTTAAAAAAAAAAAAAAAATACATAAAACATGATTTAAATAATCACATATAAATGTATCTAATTGGTCTTCATGAACAATATCGTGGATTAAAAATAATTGTCTTTCCCTCTACTTTTGCAGGAGTTGCAAGAATAGTGTACTAGAACTGGCGATAAAATGATGTGTGATGTGAAAGAAGGGTTCTGGCATAGGATACTTTTTGGCCGACTGCATCCACTCTAGCTAAAATACTAATTGAGCAAATTTCACAAAATTTGGTAGATAAGTTACTTGTGAGATATTCTGGTGCTGATTAGATTTTGGTATGATTCGGAAAAGAACAACCTGCCTTTTTTTATGAAATGGCCTGAAAAAATTGCCAAAATCTAAAAAAAAAAAAAGACTAATATATTAATTAAATTCTCAAAATGATATTAATTAAATAATATATTAATTAAATTCTCTCTATGATCAAATATATTAATTAAATTCTCATTTTATATGCAATTTTTGACAAGGAAAATAATATAACACACTCAATTATACTTTAAGACTAACCGTTCTCAAAATATTTGAGATTTCATGCATTTTTGTTACGCCGATTTCGGAAAAATGTCCAATTACCAAATAAAAACAAAAATTGAATTAAAAATTGAATTTAAGATTCAGAAAAGAACAACCTGCCTTTTTTTATGAAATGGCCCGCAAAAATCGGCAAAAAAATAAAATAAAAAAAATAAATAAGACTGCGTATGTTGAAATGTATCAATTAAATTCTTGTTTTATACACAATTTTTGACGAGAAAAAGACTATAACACACTCCATTATACTTTAGGACTAACCGTTCTCAAGATATTTGAGATTTCATGCATTTTTGTCACGCCGATTTCGGAAAAATGTCCAATTACCAAATAAAAACAAAAATTGAATTAAAAATGCAAATTTAGTGTTATTTTGTGCAATTAAATTCAATCTAATGAATTAGTAAAGAAATAAAGAAAATATGAATTTGAGTCTGTAGGGAAAGTCATGTGTTGCCCACATCAGATTTTTTTACACGAGTTAGTCCAATGAAAAATGAGCATTGTTCTTTAATAACCTATTATGGATGAAAAATTATAGCTAAATCTGGCAAAAATTTTCTATAATAATTTATCAAACCCCAAAATTAATTTTGTTTTAATGATATTGATTGGTTTAGAAGCATATAGAATTGCTTGAATTTTCTTTTCATTCCATATTTATCAATTACATGATTGCAATATTCAATTTTATTTACAAGAATTTTACTTTTTGATAATTTTTCATGTAAGTAATAGTCATGTAGTTTTTTAAAACTCCAAAGTCATTAATTATGAAAAGTAACTATAGGACCCGAATCAGAATAGCGTTAAAAAAATATTCACTCCTGGAATCTCGAAGAAAATTTGTTCTGAAATTCTCTGCCACATGCTAGTGGTAGCTTTAATTCTGAACCATACACATTTAAATATCAAACAATTCCGAGCAAACCATGTTTCCGAAGAAAATATCTAATTTTCTTTCTTGAAGGGGGGAGAGGAAGCGAGTGATTTTTGACAACATTCCATGGTAAGGATTAAAGGAGAAGAGGGCACTTAATTGAAAGACTGAAGAGCAACGGATAATATAGCAAAATCATATAAGAGGCACTTGCTACTCAAGTAACAGCACTTGCTTGGGATTTTACGGTAATCCTTTAGCTGTATTCAAAGTTACTCATTTCTGATCACATTAGTCTTTTGATGGTAAATTTAGCGGTGGTACATTACTTGCATATACATTTTTCTTGCACTATATATATGTAACTTTTCTGCAAGTGAAAATTTTAGATATTTATTACTAGGATATTTGGATTATGTAAATCCTTTAAGCTCATGGCCATATTTATAGAAGGGTACCGATTTGAAATTTGTTGTATCAAGAGTGTTGTTTTTCATACTTCTACTTACAGGTTTTATAATGTCAGTGCATAGTACCTGATTATCACTATTATAAAAGTATAGTGTCACTATGTCAGAATACCGATTGCAACCCCGAGGGCTGAAAAAAACTTATGTATTCAACCAGACTGAATCCATTTTTCAAATAACCCCCTGGATCTGGAGAAATAGCCTTTCAAAGTTTGGCTTTTTTTGTGCTTATACCCCAGACTTAAGGCATTACCACAACATGATGCAATTGCATGGTCATGAGATTTTAATGTCTGAAGAAACTAAAAGGAAAACTATACAGGGTGTCCGAAAAACATTGACCTCTACTTTTATACCTTAAATATTGATCTTAGACATATATAATAAATTACAAAGTTGAGTAAAAAAAGGCACAGAATTTTATGAAATCGGTTAAAATTTTCAAGGGAATTAAATTTTAAGAAATGCAAAATTTACATTTTTATACGGCCCCCGTATAAAAACATTTGCAATGAGTAAAATGTGCCCATACACTAATAAGGTGATGTACAAAATTTCAGCATTTTATCATAAAAAGTCCCAGAGATATGAAAAGACAAAAATGCTGACTTAAATCACTTTTCGATGCATCGACCTGGAGTCTGCAGATTGTGCTTCAGGGGTCATACACAAATTACGACGGAAAACAATGATTACATAAATAAATAATAATTTTGCTATTTATTAGTACAAAAGTATTTACACTGTGTAGAAATAATAACTTTACACAAAGATTATAAAGCTTGTTCAAAATGTTTTCTATCCATGACAAAGATCCATTAAAGATAAGAGGCAGATATTATTTGCCTATGATATTGCGTCATTTGCACTCTTGCTGAAACATTTACATTTTAATTTGTGATTAATCCCTCACCTACTTTGTTTAAACTTTGTTGAATATCTCTGGGACTTTTTATGATAAAATGCTGAAATTTTGTGTATTAGTGTATGGGGCACATTTTACTCATTGGAAATGTTTTTGTACGGGGACCATATAAAAATTTAAATTTTGTATTTCTTCAAGTTTAATCCCCTGAAAATTTTTATCAATTTCATAAAATTCTGTACCTTTTTTTACGCAACTTTGTAATTTATTATATATGTCTAAGGTCAATATTTAAGGAATTAAAGCTGAGGTCAATATTTTTGGGACACCCTGTGTACAGGGTGTCCCAAAAAGATTGAAATGTGCTTTAATTCTTTACCTGTTGGAGATAAGTGGGCAATGTAAATTGTAAAAATGTTGAAAGTAAGGTAGGAAATAAGACTATGTTAATGACATAGTCCTCCCATTAATTTTCAAAAAGTTACGCCTTTTAAATTTTTATACGACCCCCTTAGACAAATTTGGTCAACCAGAAATTTTTTATTTTTAATGCAACAAGATCATTAAAAAACCCGCATATCTGTATCTTTAAAATTGAGCCAGTTATATTTAATTGAACATTGTGAATGGGGACCCTATATCAAATTAGAAATGTAAAGTTGTGATATATCACAAAAAAGATAAAACTGGATGATATATATAATACATAGGATACCCAACCGCGTAGTGAGTACCACTACTTTATATGACCTCTGTCTGTGTAATGCTTTATTTAGATGCATTTGTGATAAACAATTTTGGCACATATTAATGTATTTTTGATCTAAACAATTTCCATCATCAATTTGTTTATGATCCCTATTTTCACTCATGAAACAGCCTGTCACATGGTACAGAAAAGTGGCATAAGACAGATTTATTTCCTTTATCATAATTCAGTTGATTTTAAAGATACAGATATGTGATTAATTTAAATGATCTTGTTGCATTAAAAATAAAATTTTTTTGATTGACCAAATTTGTCTAAGGGGGTCGTATAAAATTTAAAGTGTAACTTTTTGAAAATGAATGGGAGGACTATTTCATTAACAGTCTTATTTCTTACCTTACTTTTAACATTTTTGCAATTTACATTGTCCACTTATCTCCAACAGGTAAAGAATTAAAGTGTGTTTCAATCTTTTTGGGACACCCTGTATAGCTCATGGAGTTAGAGATGAGACTTGCAAACTTCATTTACAGATAGATTAGTTGGAGCTGAATTGTATGACCCATGAAGTTAGAGAGAGTTAGTCCCTTTACCTCCATGATTCAGCTGAATAGAAAAGTTAATATTGAGAATTCATCCTAATTCAAAAATTCCTAATATGAATATTAAAACCATGGAGTTAGAGAAACTTGCTTCTTTATCTTCGAATTTATCATTTAAGCAATGCAATTAATTTGATACAGACTTCGTTTATAGATAAATTAGTTGGAGCTGAATTATATGACCCATAAAGTTAAGAGAGTCCCTTTACTACCAATATAAAAGCACAGTGTCCATATGTCAGCCAGTCTCCCGATTGAAACTCAGAGGTTTGAAAAATTCATGTATACTAATTTGACTAGGTTGAATCCAAATCTCAAATTCTTTTTCCAAATTACCTCTGGATCTGGAGAAATACTCTCGCAAAGTTTGCCCCCCCCCCCCTTTTTTTTTTTTTTTGCTATTTTTGTGAGAAAATGGTCTAGAAAGTGATTTCTGAGTCATTTCATGAGCTGAAGAAAAAGCATGCCCATAAATTCACCGATGTTGAATCCAATGCAAAGAACCATTTTTTAAATACCTCCCCCCCCCCCCCCCAAAAAAAAAAAAAAAACTGAGTTATTTCCCATAGAAGGCAATAACTTTTCACAAAATTAAAAAAATCCCAAAAAACATTGAAGTTATTTCTCAAATGGTCTTTGCAATGGGACAAGAATGTGAGTTGTTGAAATGGAATCATGTTTTGGTCTGCGAAACCAATAGTGGTGACAAAACCTGTAAAACAGTTTTTATACCAAGAATCAAGCTAGAATGCACAAATAATTTGCTGGTCCCTTTTTATTGAAAATGATTTCCAGTGCGGCTGGTGTTTTCGATAACCATCAACAAGTTACAAGTAATTTTTAATTTTTTAGGATTTCTCTTAAAATATTTTTTAACTTGCATTGGAAGACTCCTTTTTTTAGCAATAGAGTAAGAGTAGAGATCGCACATTCTTTTAGGGATATTTTTACACCTTTCCTAAAATTTGAGAAGTCATTTTCCAAAGTGGGGAGTATTTTAAAAAAAATTAACATGCAATATTATAAATCATTTCTTATATTTTATATAAACAACAATACTTATTACATGTTTCTATAGACGCTTTCCTGGGGCATCGGTCTATGACACCCCACAAAGTTTGAGGTTGGTAAGAAAGTAGATAGTGGCCATATTGATCAGCTCTGCAGAAAGCTTTAAGCACCAACCTGTTTTCATGCATACCTGGTTTGTTTGTTTCAAGATGGCGTCTGTTTATATTTTGTGCAGCATGTGCATGCATGCAATGCTATATTCACTTTTGAGATAATAAAACATGTAAAATGATCGAAGTTTGTTTGAAATATAAGTATTAATATTTATCTGTGCATTAAGTTACCTTTTAGCGCTAGATAAATTCTGATACAGATCAGATATTATTGTAATTTCAAACATATTATTTGTATGAGATATTTTTCTGGATTGGCATTCCATGCAAACTAGTCTGCAATTCCTGTACCTGCATGTGTTTCTTTTTAGCTTAAATGATTAAAATTTAATTTAAATAATTTTGAGATAAATACTATATATTTTCTTTTTATATGTATCATTTCTTTGAATATTGCATGTACTTAATAATATTTTACATGTTGCTGTGTTCATTATACTTTTGTCTATATCCAGTATTATGAGATACATCTTTTAACAATTGTCTTAATGGGACAAATAAAATTGAAGAATCTTTCAAATCAAAATTAACTGGTGTGTGGCTTAACTCGTCTTTTCATACCAGAATCTTCTTTTAAGCAGCTTGTAATTTTTTTTTTTTTTTTTTTTTTTGCAAATTTTACAAAAAAGAATTTGAAAAATCTGTATTATTTTTCCAAATAATCATAATTATAGCATGTTACCTTTTGTATTCAAGTCTCCCTTAATGGGGGCTAATAACAGCACGAACATAAATATTGTAATTATAAACTATTAAGTTTTGTGATCATTGAGCCATACATTAACTCTTTTTATACATGATACAAAATTTTGGCCTATGCTGCAATGTTAAGAAAATATTAATTTCGAAGTTTTCACTCAAATTTAAAAAAATTCTATCTAGTTCCAGATCTTTCGTTATCAAAGCAGAATATAAAGTTTTATGAAAATCCATTAATATTTGGGGTAGCTATCATATCCACAAGAAATCGACCACAGGCAGACATCACTTTAAAAATAATCAAAACATGTTCACATCCTAAAACATATATTGGCATTAAAATATCGAAGTTGAAAATTTCTGTGAATACAATACTTTCGTAATACTGTTCAAAACCCAGACCACACGGCAGACCCGAAGGCTTACTGCAGCTTAATGTGTGGCCGGATTGCGCAATACTGTGTATCAGAAAGTAAAAAATCTGTGTCATTTATTTATATGGACTTCAGCAAAATCTTTTATTTTGGTTCTCCATGTAAAAAAATATCATTAATATTGAATAAATATTTAATTAATGACCATGTTGCATAATTTTGCATACGGAAAGCCAATTTATTTAACAATACTTAATACATCTTTAGTTTTATGTAACTTTTCTAATAAAATTATTTGAAAAACATGCAATATCGAAGGACAGTGTATGCCACTAAATTATGTGCAATACAGTTTTTCAAAAATTATGGCCAAAATGACTTAATTTAATATGGACTGTTCTGGTTTTTTCAAAAATTCATTTGAATATTTAGGGCGTCTGAATGTGACATCTTACCCAATTTCACTCAACTTGCATACTTAGTTCTTGAGGTATTGCGTTCATAGACATACATACACACATATCACCTCAAAACATTTGATACAAGTGATCAAAACATGAAAATCCGTTGAAAATTCTGATTTGAATTTTCAACAGATCAACTCCATCACAATACTTTTCCTATACATTATACAATGTATATAATACCTGGGAAAGTAATATGCTGGGAATCCATTACTAATTACAACCATACTATATGATATAAGAAGTGCTCTAAATATGTCAATCAGTTTTAAGATATTGTAGTTGTTTAGGATTTCAAAATTATATTTTTCTTTGAAATTTTATTGAAATGTGGTTTTGAGATATAATTATATTTCTTCAGATGTAAATTGCAATGCAATAAATTAAGTTGCATTTAGATAATGCCATGTATAAAAACAGCATTCCAATATTAGACAACCTCCCCCCTTCCCTGCCAAAAAAAACCCCTCCAAAAACTTACTCAAAATTACCAGAAAAAATGAAAATGTAATTTAAATAGCCCAAACTGTTGCAAAATTAATTGTAAAATAAAAACTTTGTTCAAAACGTAGCATATAACAAATTTGTAACAGTATCAAGCACTTTAGGTAGGCCGCTGGCATTTTCTTTTATTTATGTGGACAACATGACCACTGGTGGCGTTCAGTGTATTAAAACATGAATTTTTAATCTAGGAAGTCACCATTTGTCTTAAATGGCATAGGTAACATTTTTGCATCATTTTTACTTTCATGACAGAAAATATTTTAGCAAAATGCTTAAAAAGATAACACAGTTTAAACCCTAGTTTACACTGTTACATGCAGATGAATAAAATTGTTTCTACTTTAAAGTTGTTATTTAGAGAGTTACTTTTTCCATCTTTTGCCAGGGGCAGGAGGACAAAAATGCTTTGTACTAATTTTGCAATGCTCTACAACTCAACTTAAATGTATTTTATAGATGTTTGACCTTGGCACAAGGAGAATCCAATGAATTATTTCTCCATTTGGAGCAGGGTTGGGGGGGGGGGGCATGGTTCTGTAAAGTAAACAGACAGCTCACTTCTCGCAGCATAAAAAATTTTATAATTGAGTTCCGGGTCTCGTTCTGATTTTAGCTTTTATTGATTTCGTTGCTGAATTAGAGGAATATAAGAGAGTATTTTTTTGGGGGTGGGTGGGGTAAAGGAATGTGCGGCAATGAAATGATTAGGTTATTTCGGATAAAAGTATGGCTGGTTTGAAACGTTTTCTTTCTGTGGAAGAATATACGCGTATGATAAACGAACCAGACAGTAATGAAAGCGCTGCATATAGTGAAGATTCGTGGATGATGAATCTGAAAATGCAATTGATTCTTTAGATTCTGAGCGTACTATTATTACAACACCGCCAGCTTCAGTTGCTGTTTTTTCGAATGATGTTTGGATGTGTGATTTGAAAGATCTGAATTCTTTGGAGTTTCTGAACATACCTGGAATAAGTCACAATATCATGCCGTCTAATTTAGATAAGGAACTTGATTTTTTTAGCATATTTTTTGATGATGAACTAGTAGAATTTATCGTAAAAGCAACTAATGAGTTTGCAAAGAAAAAAAGGGAGAAAAATCTCCTCTCTCTTTCCACATCGAAGACTCCACCTAAATGCATTTACAACTGTGACAGGAAATGTATTTACACATGTGACAGGAACTGAAATGTATTTTCACCTGTGACAGGAACTGAAACGTATTTTCAGCTGTGACAATGTATTTACACCTGTGACAGGAAACGAATTTCGTGTGTTTCTCGCACTAGTAATTTTGACGAGCATTGTCAGAAAACCAAATCTTAAAATGTATTTTTCTAAGAATCCAATTATCAGTACCCCTTTTTTTAATTCAGTTATGAGTCGCGATCGATTTATAGGAATATTACGTTACCTTCATTTTACTCTTGATAGTAATGCCCAAAAACTAGATAAATTGAAACCCGTGTTAGATGCATTAGTTTCAAAATGTAAATGTATATACACTCCTAGAAGAAATGTGTTCATTGATGAATCTTTGTTCTCATGGAAAGGACGGTTAGGATTTCGTCAATATATCCCCTCGAAAAGGTCCAGATATGGAATAAAAATATATAAATTGTCAGAATCGGAATCAGGCTATAAATGGAATTTCCTTGTGTATACTGGAAAGGGCACAGAATTATCAAGCTCTGATGGTGGGTATGGAGAACGCGTTGTGAAAACATTTCTAAATGAACTTTCAGGAAAAGGATATACTTTGTATTTGGATATATTTTTTACCTCTCCTGTACTTGCAAAGTATTTGTTGTTTAAGAATACGCATATATGTGGTACAGTTTTAAAAAATCGGAAGGACATGCCAAAGAATAATCCATCTGTACCTAAAACATATATACACTAAAATTTTTAATATTTGGATAAAAGAAAATTTATATAAAAAATATACATCAAATAGAAAACAAGTATTTCCTTTCTTCCTGAAAAAAGTAGAATGCTGTGTTGAACGGGTGATTTTTAGTGAATTTTTTTCGAGAGTTAGGCTTAGCGCAAAAAAATTAGCCATCTTTTGGGAAAAGTTCGGAAACAAAGTGCTCCGTCCTTTGGGCCACGGCGGTTTCGGAATGCCGCCGTCCCGAATGGGTTAAAGAAGCCAGTCAGCCCCCTAAAAATTGTTTTATCACGTAGCACCATTAGGGTTCGTATACACTTGCATACAAAAATATACAATAACTCTAATATTTCAAGTTATTTTCTGATCCATGACACCTTGAATACGCAGTATGTAGAAAATAAAGCATCAAATTTTGTATTTGCTTGAAAAGTATTTGCAAAATTAGTTTGGTGTACACATGTATATACAGGATAGGAAAGTAGTCTTGGACCAGGCCAATAATTTGAAAAATATTAGGGCTATTGTATATTTTATTTAAAGTGGTGTTTAGGAAATTTCAATGGCACTACACCATGATACAACTTTTGACAGGGTCATCTCCCCCATTTTTTCAGGAGGGTATCGAGGTTATCTCACTACATGTTAAAGATAAAGGAAAAAGCTAATTAAAGTTGTAGACTGTTCCAAAATTAATACCAGGCATTTTTGTTCCTCCACAAAGGATGGGAAGAAACTCTGAAAAAAGTGTATATATTCTAACCCTCGTGAAATTGTCATGCCATGTTTTGATTTGCAGTTTAATCCATTTATTCTTCCAAATTTCTAAGTTATTGTTTACTTAAATTTTTCCCTTTTATTTTTAATTGTTTTTAATTATTTAATTAAATTAAATTTTAATTGTTTAATTAAATTTTTAATTGTTTTCCTTTTTTCTTGTTAATTAAGTTTCATTTTCCCATCATTTGGCATTTAAATCATGTTTTCAACCCATTTTTAGATCAGTGGCCATCAAAATTCACCTCTTTTTGGCAAGCTTCATTTTCAAATCTCGCTTGAATGACTGTCATTGCTGCTGGCTTCATTCAGCATATTTCCTTTGTCCCGTGGCCGCCATCTTATAAATTTTAAGTAATTCTTTTGAGTCTCGCATGGAGCGGTTATTTTACGTACGAGGGTAGCTGTGAGCGCAAGGGAGCAGTTTCCTAGCATTCTGGTTTAGCGCTGCGATTGGCATTTTGGTAATTATTCACCCTCATTACTGTAGAGTGTGTTGAGTGTTTTATTATGCACCTTGACGAGAAATGCTCATGCTTGGCTACTCCCAGAAAAGGATTGCTCGCCAATCTTTGGAGTGGCAAATGGACAGTCTCAGCAGAGTGGCTGTTGAATGAAGACGTAGGCGAGCGGCCTCCCGATTATTGGGGCCGTATCGTGAGACTAGCAGAGCCAACTTCTTCTATTTTTGGCCAAATGTAAGAACGAGCAAAGACAGTGGGCCCTCTCTTGCGTGGGGACTTTTAGTTTTCTGGCAGGTAGTAGGGTCCAATTGCTGAGTGTTCAGGTCATCCTGAGAGATTAACACATATGGATGAAAAGGTTCAGCTCCAGGATCGCTTTTGCTGAGAGAGTTTCAGCTCCAGGATCGCTTCCGCTGAGAGTTTCAGTTCCAGGATAACTTTTGCTGAGACAGTTTCAGCTCCAGGATCATTTCTGCAGAGAGACCTAACACCTAGATGAAAAGGTTCAGCTCCAGGATCGTTTTTTCGCCACTACATGCTGCCCTTGGTACCAGGTTTACTATATCTTTTATGAGCTCATTTTTTTTTCCAGGGATGACGGGCGGGCCCTTGAATACCATATTAATAATTTTTGTTTTTTCTTTCCTTTTATGTTAAATTTAATAATAATTTATGCAGAATGATGTTTTATTTCAGAGAATCCAATTTGGATCTCCTTGTATCTGTGGGGAATATTATAGGGGTGGGTAATTTTTGGACCTTAAATAAATTGTTTTTCTTTAAAATTAACTATGTCTCTGTGTTCATTATGTCCAGTTCTCCATCGTCCACTTTTCTCTTACCTGGGGGGGGGGGGGGGGGGGGTTGTTGATTAAATTGATGTTCCTTTTAGAGTATACACAACGCAAACATGTATTAACCGCTTTATAGTAAAGTTTAAAGATAAAGTAAATGCTTAATGTAAAAATGTTTAAAAGGTAAAATTTAACGATTAAAGGTAAGGTAAAATAAATTTCTTTGTGAGCCGAAAACAGCGTCACTTAATTGTTCAATGTAAATTCTTTTGTTGGTATAAAACGCTCCAACAAAATTGAATATTTAGACAATGCGGCAGAGTAAACTTGACTTTATACACAACATACAAAATTTTCAACTTCAGCAATGATGTACATTTGTACACATGTAATAAGATGTCTCAATGTGCCTTCCAACAGCTCTACATTTACATTGTTACAAGCAGATTAATAAAATTGCCTCTTAAAACCGTTAGAGTTATTTCATAGCTTTCACTGTGGTAGAAAAATGCGTAGTACTAATTTTGCAATGCTGTATAACTTTGCAATTGACGTTTCTCCCCTATCTCTAACAGAAAATGAGATAGTCCCCCATATCCTCTAAGAAAGGTAAATCCCTTTAAATTTGTCTCATTGTGTAGCACTATAGGGGTTTGCTATATTCATACATAAAATAATATCCCCGATTCTTTTCGAGTTATTGGCCTGGTACATGACTTTCTTTCACACCCTGTACATGCCAGATACTTTAAAAATGCAATGTATCTGGCATACATTCTATAGTTAAATGTATATTTATATTAAGGATAAAACAGCAATATAAATAAAACATACATAAATATATAAATATTTTTAATATAAAATTATATATTTGCCATTTCTGATAACATTTTAAATGCAAGAACAACATTAAAGCACCAAAGTTTAACAAAAACTTTAACAGAATCTAAACTCGGTCAGTTCACAAATAAAACATCTTTGGAATGGAGTTTTTTAGTCAACAAGTAAACTGTAAAAGTTTCTGTCATTCTTAATATTAGGAGGAAAATTCAATGAAAATACTTCAAATTTCTTTGAAGACATTATATGAAAATACTTCAAATTTCTTTGAAGACATTATATGAAAATACTTCAAATTTTTCTCAAGATCAAGTATCAGATGCATCAGCTGAAGTCTCCATAGCTCTCCGTGGCCTATGTTTTTGTATGAGGTACAGTCTAACTAGTGATGCAAGGAAGGTCACGACAAGGAAAATGCCACAGACGAATGGAAAGGCAAGAAGTGTTCTAAACCCTTCATAGTCACTGAAGGATATAACATCAGTAGGATCAATCCTGAAATACAGAAAATATAAGTCATAATTTTTATTTATTTTGCACATTGCCCATACAATAATGATGATGCAGTTTAATTACATAGCCGCTAATCTTGGAAAATAGAAATTAGGGAGATTTTCACATCATGCCAAAATCACTATAGCATGTCTAAAATTCCTTAAAGGCTGAAGGGGGGGGGGGGGGGGGATTTTTATTTTTAGAGTAGGGATTTTTACCTTTCCTTAATAAAATATGGTAGTAGGTACAGAGATAAATTAGAATTTAATCTAAACAATTAAATAGAAATGAATATATAGAAATGAAGTATATAAACAATTTATCAAAATTATAAATAGCTTAGTAGTAATAATAGTGCAAGTTTGGCTTTTTTTTTGACAATTTTTAATCTTTTAAAGTGTGATAAGTTGCAGATTTTGCTTTCTTAAAAAAATAACAGAGGTAGCATAGCAGCTGAAATGCCCACACAATGGTTCAAAGGTGTTTATTTAAAGTCATATCATGCCTGTACATTTATTTAGGGCATATCATGGGGTCACAATAGCTACTGCAAGAAAGCTATTACAAATTAAAAGCTTTTTAAAACTGCATTCAAGTTGGTCACCACAGATTAGTACGAATTGCCAATATACCCATGCACCGGGCATACATATGCTCACACAGCAGGTGGTTATGCTGTCGATAGCTACTGTAAGAAATTTTAACAAGATCTTTAAAAAAAAAGCAACAGAGCTGGTCACCGAAGGTGGGGCTATAAACTGCCGTTAAGTTCGCACAACAGTTGATTACGTGGTCAACAGCTACTGCAAGATAAGAGCTTTTTTAAAAGCAACCAGACTTCTTACTGGTATTTTAAAAACTGATTCCTAAAAAAGTGACTGCATGCCACGAGCAACTAGTTGCTAGTGGCTAATGCTTTATAACATTTGATTGCAAGAAACTGTATGTTTTCTGCTGTCAATTTATACTAACTCCCCAATGAAGAGTTCTTTTCAAAACGTGAAGATATTTCTTTGGTATTTTAGACTTCATCCTTTAATAATTTACAATTACATAATTCATAAATAAATAAACAATTGGAGCATGCAAAACGATTATCATACTTCAAATAAAAAACATAACATATGGTATTGCGAACAAAGAAAGTGACAAAACATGCATGAAGCCAACAATAATAAAAAATGCATTTCTTACTTCTAAATGCAGAAAAAAAGTAACATTAACTACCGAAATTCTCTTCATAGATTCGGGTTTTACACCCTTTTCAGCATTAACTGTATGTTTCTACCATGCTTCAGTTTATATAATGTCAAATATGCTAAATAAAACCATGGCAACGACAATCAATGACCATCAATGACATGCAAAGTATGAGTTTTAATTTTAAAAGTATAACAAATAAATGAAAAAGTTGATTAATAAAAAGTTCTGCAAAATATCTGTGTAAAATATCATGACCATGTTCTAATATGTTATTACTATATTCTCATATATCATTAATGTGCTATTTAAAAGTTTTAATCACTAGAACACCATATTTCAGAACCCATAGGGATTTCTTCACAAATTGTAAGGGGTTTATATTTCCCTAAATAATGAAATTTGGTGAAAATCTAAAATTCAGGAGATTTTCATGTTTTTGATAAATCAGGAGAGTGTGAAAATTCAGGAGTCCACCAGAAAATTTGGAAGAGTTCGCAGATATGCAATTATAATTATGAAATCAAAATCTTTAAAACAACTAGAACGAATTACCTGCCATTGCCCAGGTCTTAAATAAGTGCCTGCTAAAATAATACATGGGCATATATTTGCACGATTAAATATTTCTTAAACGCTTGGTTGAGGACCCATGGTTCTATTTAAAAAATGCTCCAAATAAGATAAACTTTCAGACTACAACAGATTTGGTCATATGACATATTTTAGTAAAAAAGTACAAAATTTATCTTTCTATACAGGTCCCTCTACAAAAAAGTTCTCATTAGATAATTATTCTTTATTTATTCAAAGATTTTCAATTTTTAGTCTAAAGCTAAAACAAAATAAAGAGTTTGTAAGGGGACCCTTATAAAAACAACCCTCTTAAATCCTGGAATTTCTAAGGATTTCCAGGAGGCGCACAAACCCTGTATATATTAAATAAAAACAACAAAAAAACATTTGCTTTGAAAAATAAAACTTTTGGAACACACATACACAAAAAAGAGACTGGGTAAATCAGAACACTTGGCAGCTATAACATATGAAAATTAGATGACCACAATTGTTCAGTGTCAATTAATTGGAAGATCAAATACAACTGTCTATAGTTTTATTTGATTTTTTTTATCAATACATATACGTTGAATTTTCATACATATGCTCTAGATAAATTTTCAAAACATGAGTGCCCAAGTGCCCCTTTTTAGAAAATTATTTTTTTTAAATATCCTACCCTATTTTAGCACCTTTAGGTCTGAAAGTAGATGGCTATACCAAGGTAAGATTAACAATGCATTGTTGGGAAGTTAAACTATATGTAGCTGAATATCTGATAATTGTCGATTTTGTATCCCTTGAGGTTAAAAAGAAAATAAATAAGATAGATATTTTTTGTAGTACCTATTTGTTTAGAATATAATCTGTTTTACAGATTTTTCAACAAAAATATTTTTAAATAATATTAAATATAGTTTTGACTTCATAAAACTGCAAATTCGTCATTTCTGTTATTGTCCACCAGTTTTTGTTTCTTAATTACATCAGTGAAAAACATATATAACAGAAATAAATTGGTAAAGCTTAAGAAATTGCTATTTTAACTGGAAAAAATTCTTCCTTATTAAGATTTTAGAGATATTGTTTTTGTTTCCTAATTATATCAGTGAAAAGCATAAATAATGGAAATAAATTGGTAAAGCTTAAGAAATTACGATTTTAACTGGAAAAATTCCCTTATTAAGATTTTAGAGATATTATTTTGCAAAAATGCTGATACACGTTTGTCCCTAAGAATCAGTGACAATATGATATACAAAAAATTGTCTTTTCATCCTTTAGAATCATTCATTTAGAATTTTGTTTCACATCTGTTAAGTTCTGGAACTTCTTTATCAGATATTCAGTCATATATGGCTGAATTGTTCTGCACAGAAATTTAAACTAACATTGACAAACAAAGTATGTACTACTAGAAGACACAGTATTATAAAACTTTCATTCAAATTAACAACTAAATCAAATGTGTATCAAGAATGACAGATAATAAATATACTCATCAAAAATGAGTAATAAAATTGCATTTTTCAATTGCCTATTAATGCCAAAACTTCAAACAGATGTGGAACAAAACTCAACAGATGTGGAACAAACATAGTGCTCATCAACTGACTTCAAATCACTGCTGTTGCTAGCTGGTGTAAGAATGATTTATTGGAAAATATTGCAACATAATTAATTCTCAGAGACAAGCATGCATCAACAATTTCCCCCCAAAATATTAAAAATTTTTATCATAATTTCTTAAATTTCACCACTTTATTTCCATTATTTATGTTTTTTATTGGTGCAATTAGGAGAATTTGCATTTTTATAAAGTCACAACTATATTTAATGTTATTGAAAAAAAAAAAATTGTTGAAAAATACGTAGATCAGATTGTATGCTAAAGAAATACTGAATAAAAATAAATATTTATTATTTTATAGCTCAAGGGACACAAAATTGACAATTTTCAGAAATTCAGTCATGTCACATATTCACATCTTACATTAAAAAAAACATGCAAAATCTAAATTCAACACCAAGCTTACTTCATGTCATATGCAGAGATAACCAAATCCGTAGGTGCTTTCAAAATTTGCATCAAGATTCCACCATCCAGAAAGTTCTGTATTTTTCTTACAATCTTAACGACAGTTTTATCCTCTACAGAAGTGGGAGGACAAATAGAAAAATCCAGTATAATTTTCTTGAACACAGACAAGGATGAATTTACTATGTAATTGACAGGTATGTTTATCCTCTCAGAAATGGCCCTCAAGGTGGTCACTTTGAAGTTCTTGAAATTATGGTATTTCTTTAGATTTTTAAAATCAGGAAGCCTGAAGACCAACCTTATGGCAACAACTGAAATATCAAAGGTTTTTATTAAGCAACTAGTATTTAAGTCTGTCAGGCAGGGAAACTAACACTCTTAAAAATTCAGTTACATCTTTTTTCAATAAATTTTTTCGTATAACAATTTATGATGCTTAGCATCAAAATTAGACTTCTTAATAAAAAAAATATTGGCAGTGGTTCTAATTCGATGGAGCCAAAATGGTTTCGCATTTTTTGAAATGAAACTAAACTTTTGTAATATAAAAAAAAAAAAAACCTCAATCCATAATCTGATTATATACAATTATAGGGTTTTCAAAAAGCTACAAATTATTGCTTATAGCTATTCCTTTTAGTTTTTAAGATATAAACATTACAAACTTGAAAAACAAAACTTCAACTTGGTGAGGTGATTACTCAAAAATTATAAGAGCTTTTTTAAAAAATAAATATAGATTTAGAAACTAAATTTCCTCATACATATTTTTATCATTTATATTTATATCTATCTTTTATAGTTTTGAAGATATTTCAAGTAAAAGTATGGGGAAAAAACCTCATTTGGATAGATACCTTTTAAGTTTTTTCGAAAAACTGGAGCTCAATCTAAAATCCAATTATATACACTTGTAGGACGTTCAAAGCAAATTCTTGCTTATTGTTCAAAGCTAGCTCTTTTAGTTTCTGAGATATAAGCATAACAAACTTGAAAAACGGAAAAATTTCAATCTTAAACTTGACAAGTTGATTACTCAAAAAGTATTGGAGCTTTTAAAAAAAATATAGGTTTAATACTAAATTTTCTAGTACAAATTTTTGTTGTTTACTATTTATATTTATTTATTTTTAGTTTCTATATATTTCGAGTGAAAGTATTTTGGGAAAAAAAAAAGTTTAAAATATTAAAATTATTTGTATAAACTGGACCATATTTCCGATAAAACAAGAAAAATTTACATTTATATCTATTAGGTTTGGGGGTATAAGTGTTTATACTCCATTTTTCTGCCAGAAAAGCCTCAACCATAGATGTTATTCATAACAAAATTGGATTAGTGAGATTTTGTCCCCATATCAACATATAAGTGTTTCAGCTTTCCACTTTAGGTCATTGGAAGCCTCGTGCCCCTGATGCCCCTTGGAAGCCCTTGGAAGCTCTTGATTAATATCTTAGATGTCTGGACACACTTTTTGACCCCCTCATTTTGTTTGTCCCTGGGGGGAGTCATCAAAAGTACTGCTCCATTAGACTCTGTCCCATGGTTGATACTATAAGTGTGCAAAGATTCAGCCTTCTAAGCTACTGGGAGGGCTTTTGGAGGGTTTGGAATGACTTTTTGAAAGACCCCTCCCCCAATTTTCTTTTCCTTCCAGGAAAGGAGAAAGAACCAAAAATCCAGATTCATTAAGTTTTGTTTCAAGGTTGAAACTATAAGTATATAAAGATTTAGTCTTCTAGATAACCAGAAATGGGTTTTTCTCTGGAGTCATGCAGAGCCCCTGATTAACATTATTAATTACTATATAATCCTCTAATGAAACATTAATTCATAATTTCATAACAAATAGGGATTATCAAAGAAATGAAATTTAGTTTTAAGAAATATTTAATTATCAACAACTTAGTAACATTTTCCAAAAGTTGCCAAGTTGATGATATAGTGCAAAATTTATTATAGAGTTCACCAAATTTATCACCAAGTATGACACATATTGATAAACACAAAATCCGTCCAAAAGGGGTATTCCCAAAATTCAGAAGACACTTCCATTGTAGATACCAGTATCCACAGGACTGAAATTGTCAATTCCCATACAAGTTCAGAAATTGTGGCTTATAACATGTTTCTTGCTGCTACTTTAGATATTGGTTATTCCATGCTGATGGGCATATAAGTGTGAAATCGGCCCATGAATACTGGTACAGTAACCCCTCGTTATATCGCACCTCAATATATCGTGCATTCGGATATATTGCGCTTCTGCTATGCCTCCCTTTTTTTTTTCTTCTGATTTTTCATTTACATTCTTTTGCTTTCCCAAGACTGGAGTGTTACAACATGAGTTGTCGGTGGGGCGGGAGTGAATGAGGGTTTTATTATTGTACTTTTTGCACATTTATAGTATTGACAACATGACAGAAAGTAATAGAGTCGGATTTTTGATTTCATACCCTCTCCGAGGAGAAGGGCAGCTTTTTGAAAGGTCTTTTCAGTCTCTCCAGAAGTCCCCAAGTAAATTGGAAGGCTAAATTTTTGTTTACTTATAATATCGACCACAGGACAGATTCTAATAGAGCTAAAATTTCAATTTTCTCCTTAAAGGTGGAAAAACTGGGGAATCCAGAAAGTATTTTCAGATTATCTAGAACAGTGCTTCTCAACCTTTATGAGACCTCAGTCCGGTAAAGATGGGGGACTGGTCTCAACAAATTGACTCGACAACCTTTCAAAAAATTTTGAAATTCAAGCATGAACTAACATAAATATTAATAATTAATCATGGCATAATCATAAAGAGTATTAGTATATTTATGTATATAACATAGTAAGTTTACAAGTATAAAATTTGTAAATAAGTTATCAATCACTGGACTAATGAAATCTTGAAGTATATTGTAATTTCCTCAGGTCAACATCATTCAATCAATTTCTGCTGATTTACATTGACATATCCCATTCTGATTAATAAAAATGTATAATATTATCATTCAGTATAAAATTGATTATTTTATTGTATTATTAAATTGATTTTACAGATGTTGGTTTGAAAAAAAGAAAACGACATTGAAAAAAATGTTTATCCATTGTAATTCACCATAGAGGTCAGCTGAGAGGCATTATTCATGTTAAAATTTAAATGCGGCTTGATCATTAACATTTGCTACATACATGTTATTTAGGTGTTCTGGTTCTGAGTTTTTCGACACATTCACTGATATTATTCTCTTTAGAATATTTCCACTATGAAATATTTATTCATAAAAAATGCTTAGAAAACATAATAGACAAATTCAAGGAGAATCTCTTGCGGGCCGGTAAAATTGATGCCAGGACCCACACTTATAGTAATGACTATGGAACAGATCCTAACGAAGACAATTTTTAAATAAGTTGACTATTTTCAATACTAAGCAATATATCTTGATAAACAAAATAAAACATGTTAAAAAATTGCAACTTAATTTCTTAAGAGTGCTACTTTCTCTGTTTCTTAGAGGCTAAATACTAGTTCTTTAATAATTTTTAAAATGAAATTATAGTTCCAATATATATATATATATATTTAATTCATGAAAAATATTGGGTATTTATGCAATTGTGATGGAAATTACATGTAAATAATGTACAGTAGTGATAAAAATTATAGAGTAAATTGTCAAAAAAATAAGCAAAACAATATTTTAATTCAGTAACAATTGAATGACTAGCATCCAAATAATAATACTCATATAAGCATAAATAAAATGTGCTGCATAATATAAAAAAAAAAAAAAAAAAAAAAAGGTTTACCTCTTTTTGTAAATAGAAAATTGACAATTGTAGCAGGTAAAGGAAAAACGTCATGTGCCCTTTTTGTAAAAAACAAAGGTATAAAATTAAAAGAAATATAAAATGTGATAACAATCCAAATTTTCTTAGAATGACAATTCATCCAAAAAACAAAAAAATAATAATACATTAAAATGTGCAATAAAAATGACATGATATAATAAAAGGTTACCATATATATATGTAGTAGACATTCTGCCAATAATTCGTTAAACAATAAGTTAAATAAAAATTTTTAAACATTAGAATCCGTGATGATTTTTAATAATAAGTTAATTATATCTTAAAAATAATATCTTAATTTGTGTTAAAAGTATATCGTAATTTGCGTAATAAATAGGTGACATAAGAGATCAATGGATTTTAAATCACGATTCAATTTGTGGTAACTTTTGTTTATGAAAAGTAAAAATATAAAGAATTTAAAAGTTAGAATCCATGACAATATATTTTATAGTGAGATATTGACTTATCGGGATTCATGCCCATTTTTCAAAATGAAATTCCCCGAGTTTTCCAAGTTTTCCCTGTTGTCTTCATCAAAATCCCAGGTACTGCATACTACTATTTTAACGCCAATTTCAAAAAATAATGTTAGGTTTAACCGATATTTACTATGAATGAATGCATGACAGTGAGAAAAAAAAAAATCAAAATAACTCAATTTTCTATATTTGTATACAATTTTATCTGCACATACAGTACAACCTCGAAAATCTGGATTTTGCTAATTTCAGACTTTAGAATTTTCCATATTATAGAGTTTGGATAAAATTCAAACTTAATATCAACTAAATGCACTATAAAACATTATTTTTAGTAAAAATAATGACAAAAAGTCAAGTTAACACATTAAAAAATATTATTTAATAAAAAAAATAGAACAATAGAAATTTTAAGAAAAAAGATACATATACAAGAAATAAAAAGGAAAGGAAAGTTTACATTTTATCATTTTGTTTAAACATTTGAACTAATGTTTGATGTTTCATTGATTTTGGTTTGTGGGAAAGCAGTTTTTCTTTTATCCTGTAGGTAGATGGGCATTATTTTCTGTTTGGTTACGAAGTTGGTAGATGGGCATTATTTTCTGTTTGGTTACGAAGTTTCTTTGTTCAAGACCTTTAATTGTATGATCAACTGTTTGTACATGATTATCAATAGGTGTTGTTTCTGTCAACTCCCTCTCCACACACACACACACAGATCTCAATTTACTGGCAAAACGTCTCCATATTTTTACTTTCTCGTACTACAGAATAGAGAAAGTATTGTTTTCATGAATATTTTCTATTTCGAGATTTTGATGCCAATACCTGTTTTAGGACCTGCTGAATACATTTTGACTATTTTACAGTAATATCCATCTGATGTCGATTGCTAGTGTACATGATAGCTGCCATAAATACTGATGGACTTCCACGAAACTTTATATCCGGCTTTGTTACTGAAAAATCTAAAACTAGATAGAATTTTTTGAAATTCGAGTGAAATTTCATATTTTCTATGGCAGCATGAGACAAAAGTTTGCATAATAATGCATAAAAGGATTTATTTATGACTCAATGATCACGACACTTAACTTCAATCATTATAGTGATGCTACTCAGCTGATGAAGATTTCAGTAATGAAAACAAAAAATATCAGTAGTTTTAAGACTTTTTCAGTAGTCAGGTTAAGAAAGGAAATATATATGCTCACATAATATAAAAATGCATTTATATAAAATTATTTAAGAATATATATAATTATGTTTTAATATATATATATTTATATTATAAAATTTTATCCTGTTAAAAATACTTTATATTGAAAATGAACATTTCCGTTTGATAAAGCATAAGTTTTTACTAATGATAATAACAAATGTTAATCTCTAATAAAAAATAAAATATAGCAATGTATTTATAGATGTGAGTATATCAATTTTAGTATATCCTTGTCAAAATGGTTGCTTTTTTATTTGCTTATTTTAATACCACTTTTTGGAAAATATCCCTTCAAAAGGTTCATATCCATTTTTCAAAATTGGAAAATATGTATTATGCAAAAATAATTAAAATTAACCTTAATAAGTAACTAGAATATAAAAATAAGCTAGTCTAGTCAATCCAATATGCAACATTTAGAGGATGAATGGGAAAAGATACTAATGGACTCTCGGCGATTCACGTGAATATATGTGAAAATAATTTAAAAATTAACCCCTTAAAAAACACACACAAAAATTTTAACAACAAAAGAACAGCATATTAAATTACAATTTAATTACAGAAATCGAAAAAAAGGGGGTGGGGGTGGCAATTAAGCATGCTTGATTGCCACCCCCTTCCTTTTTTTTTCGATTTCTGTAATTAAATTGTAATTTAATATGCTGTTTTTTGGTTAAAATTTTTGAAAAATTGTTTACGGTTTATCCTTGTCTAAACGTAGATTCTTTTGTAAATTGTATTTATGCAAATTTTGTCGCTATATCTGGTCTATATATGAACGATTCAAACTTTATTTCCATGTAGCCACTGATGAAGAGCATACTTATGCTCGAAAGCGCTCTGGCTTTTTTTAAACTTTTGTACATCTTAAGGAAGTGAAATAAAGACCTTCTGTTATGGATGTGTGTTTAATTTTGCTAAATTAAATCAAGCCAGGCAAATTACACATCTTTGTAAATACTATGACGGAAATAAACAATATTTTGTACAATAGAGCTCATAAGCTCGTATAGACTTTTAGTAATTTGCAGAACTTTCCTGAAGCATTTGTAGTAATAAAATACTCATACTCCCTCAATCACTTGCATGCATTTGAAGCCACCATTGTCGGTATCACACTTGGCCAAAAGTTCCATTGGTCGAAGCACTGGTAAACTTTATTGCGACTCCACACAATTCAACGTAAGTAAAATTTAATGACTTAACGCTATGAATCTGCACATAACTTAAAACTCGTTATAAATAGCCATCATACTGCAGAAGACAAGTCTGTGTTATTTAACCAAACACATCTGACTTTAACGCGAGTAACATACATACCAACTAAGAACTTCACCATCTTATTGTCGTATGTCAGCGGTCGTCTGCGATCCTTCAATCTCCCGATCTGGTCTCGGTCTGACGATCAGGTCTGATCTGATCTGTCTGATTCGCTTCAAGAAAGTTCTGCTTTATATATCCGAAAATGGGATCATTCTGAAAATGCCCCCCGGATATGCAAATGAGATGTGTGCGCATTGAGAATTATGTTTGCACAAAACAGCATGCGGGAAAACATGTCACAGTTCACGCCCGAGAACGAAAAGAGTCGTTCATAAGAAATTTGCATGAATGTCTGTCCATGGGAAAAGCGATATTTACATTTGTTTTTTCAACATATTCGTCACTACTTGATAATAAGTGCAATTGCTTGCGACGAAGTGGACCAAAGTCGTTATCATCACTAGAGATATCCACATCCGTCAATCTCTTTAATGGAGACTTTTGTCCGGTAATACTGTTTTGAACTGCTGAACTACTTTCCGAAAGGTCTTGCGCTGTCGACTTTTTTATTAAAAAATCTGTTATAGACAGTTCAACTTTTGGTTTTTTAAGTTCTTTATGCAACTCTTGATACCCAGCCAAACAATTCTTCATATCTCATTCGAATTTTAGGACACGTTCCATGTTTGGATCAATTTTTAAAAAACGATTCACCATACATATCCCAAATGTTAGACCCTCGTCAATTAAACTAGCAGTTAGTTGACATATTTCGGCCTCTTCCTCATTATCACTGTTATGATCCTCAGTATTATTACCGTCATCTATTATTAAATCAATCATATCATCCACATCTAGAGGTTATCTACCATTAATTCGCCTATGTCTTCAATTTGTAGGTCCTCAAATCCTTCTCCTCCAATTTTGTGTGCCAAGTCTATAATTTTAGAAGACTCCACCGTTGTTTGGGGCACTGAGTTACCACTCTTGACGCACTCTGGCCAAAGTGCTTTCCAGCAAGCATTTAATGTTGATACCCTTAACTTCTCTTTGGCCAGTGAAGCATATGTAATGCAATCCATAATCTAATATTTTTTCCATTCATCAACGATTATGAGGTTGCCCTTCTCAACTGCATCTAAAATATGTTGCAATGCTCGTTGAGTATAATACAGCTTAAAGGTAGCGATTATATCCTGGTCTAATGGTTGAATCAAGAAGGTGGTATTAGGTGGCAAAAAAATTACTTGAACAATTGGATGCTCTAATACCGGATGACTGGATGCATTATCTATGACCAAAAGTACTTTAAAATCAAGACATTGTTGCTCCATATATCTTTTAACTTCAGGCACAAAGCATTCTTCAAACCATTCTATAATACCTGCAGCCATCCAGGCCTTTTTATTTGCCCTCCAATGAACTGGCAACTGTTGAATGTTTTTTTTCTCTCAAAGCACGTGGCCTTAATGATCGGTTGATTAAAAGAGGCTTTAAAATTTTGTCATCAGAAGCGTTGCTGCACAATAAAAAAAGTCATCCAATCTTTAGCAACTTTAAACCCAATAGCAATTTTTTCAGTTTGCTATAAAAGTTCTAGCAGGCATCCCCCCCCCCTCCCCAAGAATAGACCCGTTTCATCGGCATTGAAAATTTGGTCAGGAACATAGCCCTCATCTTTGATTATTTTGGCTAGTTTTGCTGGAAAGCTTTTAGCAGCCTCTTTATCTGCTGATGCAATTTCTCATTTAATTTTTAAATTATGAAATGCATTTCTTTTAAGAAATCCTGTTAGCCATCCATCACTAGCCAAAAATTCTTTTATCTTGACGACTTGTTGATGTCTCCAATATCTGCACTTGCTTATAAATTCGTAGTGCTTTCTGCTTTATAATATTTCCATCTACAGATATTCTCTTTTGCAATAAATCCTCCATCCAAAGCACTACACATTTTTCCATTTTTACTAACACTTCATCTCTAACGTATGACAATGTTTTGAAACTATGTTTTGATGTGCAGATGACAGATTTCCGTATGGCATTCTCATTTTTCTTAATGGTTCTGATAGTAGCTTCGTTCAAGCCAAAATCCTTGCCCACAGACATTGCACCTTCACCTCTCGCAAGACAGCCCAAGATTTTTAATTTAACTTCTAAAAAAATGGCTTGTCTTTTACGAATCTTTGAAACTTTCGACATTTTGTTAAATGTTATCTAGGGTAAAAATTTTATCTAGATAAAAATACCTTTTTTTCACTTCTTAAGGTCAGAAATGTTCAAATACACAATTGATAGCACTATGTATGGCTGGTAACACAAACAATTGATTAAATATTGTGAACTAATAAAAAAACAATTTAATGACGCAATATGTTATGTAAATGTCATATGAAATGGGTAGGTAAGAGTTATCGAATAAGGGAATTCCCCAGTAGTTACTGGGGAATCCCCTTATTCGATAACATTATAGCAGTGAGCAGTGCTGCCTAATTTTTGAAGTGTGGTAAAAACGTGAATTTTTTTTGATACATTCGTACCAAAGACTGCAATTTATACTAAACTGCTCATGGTCACGTACATAAGTATAAGACAATGACTTTGAAATCGTGTTAGATCAAATAAATTTTTCAAAAAAGGAAGAACTTTTTTGAACTGTGTAACTTCAAATTCGTGTAAAAAAAAATAGTTGGGTGTATAAAGAAAAACTCAATATCGCCAGCGGTGTGTCTCGGACATTGTCCACTACTAACCAGTGGATGAAAGAAGTTTACCCAGTGAGAATTAGGACTAGGTGAGCGAGGGCTCTATATTGTATTCCTACTTGGGTGTTTTATTGCTTTGTTTAGATAACATTCGCATTGTTTATACTCAGGTCATAAACTGTCTCTGGGATGCTCTAAGGCAGCTAGATTGTTGTTGAATGTGTTTAGGTGTCTAGCATAATAAACCTATTTGTAAATCTCTTTAATTGTAAAATGCGGCAAAACTAGAATGAAATATTTCAGAAAATGATTTATATCGAAATATAGACTAACTACTTATAAAATGTTGAGTGGACAGAAGAAAAGGCCAATATTAATTTTGCTATTACACACTACAAATAACCATATTGATACTATTTCAATGTCATTATATGATTTTCATTATACTAATTTTTTCTATTTTCAATTTATGTTATTCCAAAGCTTCAGTGCTCAAAGTAATTATGTATTATTTGTGCTTGATATCTAAACTTAATTGCCCATTTTCACAAATGGACATATTTGAAAATGAGTGAAAATTAAGTGCGACAGTTAAAAATATATTTCGTTTATGGGCAGATTCAGACTCTTGTGCTATGGTGATTGTTTTCATTTTTCCTATGTGTACATATCAATGAAATAAGAATGTGTGGTTTTTACCCAAAGGTTTATCGCCTCTTCTGCAATCTTCAAAATATTTATTTACATATGCACTACAGTTTTAGTGCAGTGGTTCTAAGACTTTTTTTTTTTTCGAATTCATAATTAATTTAAATTTTTGTATATATTAAGTGATCATATTAAGTGATTACAAAGCAATCAATATATCTTCCATAAAGTTAATGGATTTGACCTTTCTACCAGTGGATTTTACTGTGCATGCCTGCCTAGGAAGCAGTGTCTATACTAGGACGGCTTAAGCCATACCGTCCCTCCTCATAATTTCTTTTATTTATTTATATGCAATTTCTGGATTGAAGCCTTTTACATTGTGTTCAAATGCATTATTTATTTAAGTAGCAGGTGCTTTTTAATTAATTATTTGTAAGTAGTGGATACTTATTTAGGACTCAGGTAACACTGAACAATTTGTTCTAGTAATTAATGATATTGATTAGGAGAGGCACATAATCTGTGTGTTTTCGGAAATTTTTGAAGTGTAAGCATTGTAGGCAGGCAGGAGGAGGTAATTTTTTTTTACACATTTTTATGCACCTTATTATTATTATTTTTTTTTAATTACGTCCCTCATCATTTGCTCTCTCGAGCATAAGGAGTCTTGCAGTCCAATATAAATACGAAGTATCTCCAGGGTTGGAGAGCGTCTTGAAGTAAGAAGTACGGACATCCTGGAGAGCAGAACATGCACCTTATCATGATAGGCTTAATATCTATTTTATCAAAAATTGAGCTTTGACTACCTGAGACTGTGATATCAATATACATATTTAACATGCTGTTAAGGGTTGCTTCCCAAAACCTTCTTTAAAAATTTCTGTGGGAAAAATTTATGGCAGCAGCAACTTCGCTCTTTCCAACATCGATACCCCATACTAGGAACCCAAATTATAAGTGACCTGAAGCCAACTTTTGGCCTAATTTTATAGTGCTGGTCTTGTTAGCTCTAGGTCTCAGGTGACCTCTAACATGAGATGGCAGCACCACACAGAGCACAGAGGCACATTCTATCCACTTCTCTCTTTCCTGGCTGGCTAACGACATAAGTTACATCCTCCTGGTAGCTGCGTAATTGAAGTGCGACTCTCCATGAGCTGATCAGATTGCTCCCAACTTAGTTTTGCATTGAGAAAATGTGGACACTGCGGGAGCCCCTTCGCTATTCTCACTGACTTGACTGAGCAGATTTCCAGGAAGGGAGTGTGTGGCATCAGCAACTTCACTCTTTCCTACATTGATTGACCATGCTAGGGGCCTGTACGCAAATTATAAGTTCGAATCTGAAGCTAGTTTTTGGCTTAATCTTAAAGTGTATGCTTTGTATGTATAGTGTATGTTGTGTGTATCTTGTCTGCTTTAAATCTCGGGTTCTGGCCTGGCTCAGGACTAAAAGCATCAATTCCTACAAATTTTAGAATGCTTGCTTTAAAGAGTTTTTTTATTTTCTTTGGTCTTCTCACTGCCTACAAGTGGCAAAATCTTTGAAATCATGATCCAAGAGAGGTTAATGGATAACCAGGTGAGCACTTTCTTGTTTATTTGCCTAGTTTCTATATGTGGAATACTGTAAAAGCATTGTCAAAATATAAGATATAGTACATGAATATAATGAACATTTCATCTAAAACTTACAAAAGGATGTATCCAATGGGCATACATTATGAAAACTAGGTTCCTTAGTATCCTTACAGAACATAGAACTTTCTGGGCACAACAGTGAAATATTAGTGTTATTTACCTGAAATTAAATATATTTCAAAATGAAATAAACTTCATATTTAATTATGCAAATGAGTATTTACAAATAATTTTACATGCACAATTAAAATCAATTGATGCACTTAAAATATATTTATTACTATACACTTTCTCTTACTCATGTTTTTGTTAATAGGGAGACATGCATAAACACCTCTTAAGTTAATGCAACAATTTCTGTCGAAAGAGCTAAAGATGCCAGACAGTAATAAACCCAAAAAACTAAAATAATAAAAAAAAATATAGAAACACTGCAGCGAAGATAATCAATAGTAGCTCAATTCCTGTATGCTGTCATTACATACCAAATGTAAATTACATGCTACATATTTTCAGAAGGGTTTGAGCATTTTACCAGCAGGAGTTTTTTTAAATACTAAAAGCAAAAATAAAATAAAAATTCTGCAAATATATCTCTCTTAAAGCTAGGTCTTTTGGTTTTGTACCAGTTACATCTCTCCAGTTAAGAATTTCATTGAATTCCATTACAATGCAGACACACAAAATTAAACATGGAGGCAAAGTTTGAAGTCACAGAACCTGTCTGTAAGGGGCATTCCTAAAAATTTGAAAAAACACTACAGGGGTTCTGTGATTTTGAACTTTATCTTTGCAGCTTCATGTAACCTGAACTAAATTGTATAAGGATTTGATGGAATGATGGAAATTGTCAGTTTCCTTAGAAGTTTGTAAAATTGTGGCATATAATAAAATTTTCTGCTGCCATTGCAGATAATAGTTATTCCATGCAGATAAGTGTATAATAAGCATAAAAAAGGCTCATGGATGCTGTTATTTGCAATGGGAGTGTTTTCTAAATTTTTGTGAATGAGCCTTACAGGCGAGTTCTGTGATTTTTAGTGTAAATAAAGTTTGTTTTTACAAGAATATAAATGCAAGTGTTTCCCTTATTTCCTGCTATGAAGCCCTATATTTTCTCTTTCAAATGTAGACAAAGTAACTATGTTATTTAATAATGAATGAAATTGGCAACAAGTATGAAAAAGTTAGTTTAAATTTGGATAATTCTTGATCAATGCTGCTTCAAGGGCTGATTTCATATGTGTGAAAGTGACTACGATAAAGCAAAATCATCATCATTATAGGTTTGTAGGACTAATAGAATGAGAAATAAAGTTAACATGAACATTTTCTTTAAATAGAATGATTTTGAAGAAATATTTCTTCTATATTATTTTGAATACATGAAATTCAATCTTTAAAGTGGTTTTCTCATATGTATATTTTTCAATTTATCCACAAGATTAAGAAAAAAATATTTTATTGCTCTGAAATTTTACATGCAAGCTCAATCAGTCAATTTTTATTCTGTGAACTAGGATTTCGTTACCTAAATGGATAGTTTTCATTTTATCAGAAAATAACTTTATGAAATTGTAGTAATTTAAAATTTTAAAACTAAATATATATATATACTTTTTTTAATTTAAGATTTTGTTTCACAGACTAAAGATATACAAGGTGTGATCAAAAGGTATCTAGACTGAATTTATTAAGAAGAAAAAAAGCACAAGACTTACAGATTTGAAACTTATTCATCTTCGAAATACAGTGGAATCCCGGTTATCCCGTAAATCGGCTTAACTGAAAGGTTCCATCCCCCCCTCCCTTTTTTTTAAATATTGAAAATATTCTGAAAATATTGAGAATATCCATTCATGAATGATAAAATATATAACTCTGAATGATGCAAACTTGAAATATATTAATATGTGATAGAATCACGAATGTAATGCAAAATATGTGATGTATACATAAGGAAAAGAAATGTATGTAAAGGAGTAAAGAATTTAACAAAAGCTGCTAATTTTGACCATTGTGTATACACAAGCATGTAATTTTTTTTTACAAAATATGCAGGTTATTTCTTTATGAAATAAGCAGTGATTTTTATTTTGCTGTTCAATTTGGGATCGTTTCAAAGCAGTTTTGTTATGCCATCTTTTAAACAAGAGCACATCCAAAATGGTGGCATCATCTTGTGCTTCAATATATTGAAGTGTTGCATCTAAGATTTTTGTAGTTTTAGTATGTGAAATGCTGGAATTCTCTGTCTCTTCGGGCTTGTCTTCAACAACAGTATCTTCTTTATTTACTGCTGCAACTATTTTTTCATCAGTTAAGTCTTGTTCATCAGTGTTTGGAGCAAGCCAGGCCTCGACTTCAACTTCAGATATACAAGGGGAAAAAGTGCCATCTGGTGACAAAAGAGGAAGAACAAAAGAAGCTTCTCGGTTATCCAAAAATTCCTATGGAATCTCGATTAACTGAAAATGTTTTGATCCTGTGCTTTTCAGATAACCGGGATTCCACTGTAGCTCCCCTCCGAAATCAAACACTTGGCTCAGCATTGTTTCCACTGTTCAAAACATTTTTTAATCTTTTGAAATAACAAACAGCTGCTTTGTCGCATTTTTTAAAATCTTTTCAATTTCTTGAAATCTCTTTCCTTTCAAGTAGAGTTTGATTTTTGGCAGCAGGAAAAAAATCGCAGGGTACAAGATTTGGCAAATAGGATAGCAGTTGGACTTGTGGAATGCAGTGCTTAGTGAAACTGCTGCACAAATTGTGATGCATGTGTAGTTGTCATGGTTAAATTTCCACTCACCACTCTTCAGTGATGAACTGCATAGCTCAAATCCCACAAAACTTGGCAGTAATACTTTTTGTTGATTGTCTGGCTTGATAGAGTGTATTCATAATGCACAATTTGCAGTTCATCACTGAAGAGTGGTGATCAGAAATAAAAAATAGTCGGCATCGTCTTGACACTGAAACTGCTGTGTTATGCTTTTTTAGTATGGGAGAGTTTGGGGTTTTTCACTGTGAAGACAACAGGAAAAATGCGATTTCAGCACATGCACGGTAGGTTTCAAAGTCAATCTATGCAAAACTATTTTCTGCTGTAACGCACGATTTCAAACTTATACAATTAGTCTGAATACATTCTGATCACACCTCGTATATTAGTTTCAAAAGGCAAAAATAATGTTCTTAGTGGTGTGTTATTTTAAAAAATTATCCTGCAATGTCCAATATTATTTCTTAATTTAGTTTTTTCCTTTTTTATTTTAATTACAATTAATAAACTATAATATATATTAAATCAATCAACTTGTCTTTGTAATCTGCGGACTTTTTAATACATGCTATAAGAATTTTATGCAGCAAAATATACATGAGGGATTAATTTATACAACATTGAAAACAGCCAACAATACTACTGATTTTCTAGCTGAAAAAGTACTATGTCTCCTTAAGTTGCAACCTCATAATTAAGCATGCATAATGCTGAGTTTTCTCAACTTAACAGTTAGAACTTCTCACATATAGTAACTATGCAAAAGGCATTGTTGAAATGATGAGTCAAGATGACCGGAATCTTCTTTTTCTACAAATATATAGAAATTTCTAATTAAAAATAGAGTAGGCACAAAAAGAAATACTTACAATGGTTTTGTAATCACAAGGAAGCCAATCAGTTTTAAACCTAACATTGTAGGTAGTGTTAGATTTACATTTAACTGGCAAGCAAGACGGTGTGAACTAAAATGATAAGAATACCTCAATTTTAAGATAAATAATCAAAATATAATTGGAAGCACTTACATCAACTTTTAAAAAAATGAGAATGGTTTGTAATATTTAGCTATAAGGCAATTTGGCCTCCTTTATATAATTAATTAGCACTGTTGTTGATTCAAAATAAGTGTAAAATCTGTACTGCTTTAAAAAAAAAAAAACACTATACAAAAGCTATACAAAATTATCTGCACCGAGGAAAAAAACATCTTGGTCCTGTATGTAAACTAATTTATAAAATTTTGAGTTTGCCAATAAATGCCAAAATGAAGATATCGAATAAATAGCAAAAGTTGTTTTTGCACCATTTTTTTATCCTATTACAATAATTTAAATATATATATATATATACACTTTTTACCAAAATGAAACAGATGACCTAAAAAATTGAAAATATCAATAATTACCATAATCTTATATTTCTTGGCCATAACTGATATAATGCAATCAAAAATACAATACTATTCATTTATAATATTTATTGAACTGAGGGAACAAAGAGAATAAGCTTCTTCAGGGTGGCTACAGGATCTGATAAAAAAATTCCCTGATATCCAGATAATATCTTCAAAAATTCCTTGATATGTATCACAATCTGCTTTTACTGAATATCAGTTTAACAAGCATAAAAAAGGCAATTAATAAAATTGTAAGTGATAATTATGAATAAACAATTAAAATTAATTACTTTCAGCATTGAAAAGTATAATAATCAAAGTATAATATTTTTGCAAGAGTTATATAAGAACAGTATTATTATAAGAATATTAATTTTTCAAGCATTAAAATTCTAGATAAGCTATAAAATTCAGCTATAAACTAATAAGTGTTCTGTAAAATCCAGTCAAGAATTCATAGTTAAAAATGTCACTTATTGCAGTAAAATTATGCATAAACAGACAGTATTTTTTCAATCTGCTTTTTCTGTCAATAGGTTGTCTCCCGTCGCATGAAATGCGAATAAGGAATTCTACATTCGTATTGTCAAAAGAAAGCTGCGATTACGTAAAAGAAATTTCAATTCCCTTGATTTTACAGTTTTTAAAAAGAATTACCTGATTTTTCCAAAATGTTGATATTCCCTGATTTCAGGTTTTGCAGCCACCCTGTTTTTACTTTTGACTATTAGACGTGATTTATTGTTATCTGTTTGCATGCTTTTATCTGACGATAACTGCTCCAAAACTGATTAGATTTAATTTTTTTTTTATCAAATGGTCAGGCACTTGACTTTCATCATTCGCCTATACATCGGCCAGAAACATAAACCATTTAGCCATCCTGGGACATTGCCCCAGGTGTACTAGAGGGGGTGGGGTGGGGGGTGGAACACACTGCGCTCAACAACACAACATCCATGCCTTACGTGGGACTTGAGCCCACAACGTGGCAGCCGAACGATCGCTTGGAAACACTCGCTTTGACCGTTCGACTACCGTGTCAGCAATCAGATTTAATAAAATTATAGATCCTTAAGGAATCAGGATATAGCAATTTGGGAACAACAGCTCTAGGGAATCTTATAAATGCTTGTTTCTTCATTAGTCTTTGTCCTGTAGGTGATTAAAAATTCCCAGAATATTGCACTAGCAAACCAGTCAAGATCTTGTTCATGTACCTGGGTGCAATCTGTGCTCTAATTCAAAATTCCCAGGATGTTGCACTGGCAAGCTAGCCAGGATGCAAATGTCAGTTCATGGCAAATATACCAGACATTGCTCAAGATTTAAAAATAGGGATAAATCACATTCATTCATTCAATTTGCCACATGACATGGACACACGTGCAGCTGCATCTCTTACGTACACAATGTAGGTGTAATGCATGTTTTAAGTAAGTGTCTAAATTCATCTTTGTCCACTAATATGGTCACATAAGATAGTACTTCAATATCACACAATAATCAGACAAATTAAAAACCCTTTATCGGTTTCGAATATCATAATATTACATTGCTTTTAGAACACCCACATTAAAAAAAATAGAACATTAACACAAATAAATACACAATTTTGCTAACCATCGGGATTCACAGGCACAGCAATTTCTTGAACTCTAGAACAAAAAATAAAAACCATGTTGTGATGTCAGGACCTCCGAGAATACCCAGAGACTTATTTCCTGCTCACAAATGAAATGAACAAAGGAAAAATGTCTTGTTCTGTGCAACAATGGGGGTTCCATTTGTCTGCTATAGTCCATTTTAAAAATTATGAGATGATGCCCTATAAAAATCATAATGAAAGAATGACCCCAGAAACACAATTTTTACTTTGGTGCAATGTGTAATATTTAATTTAGCTCCTATTAAATTATGAACATTGTGTTGTCAGTGGATTTTTCTATCTTCAAATTTTAAAATCAAGTACATCTTTAAAACACGTAAAGTACATATTTTTTAAAATTCACCCATTAATGGTATGAATTTTATTTAAGGCTTTTTTAAAAGAGAATACTTCGATCTTTATGATGATGTTAGGTTGGAAACTCTGATTGCTAAGAAACCAGTTTATGCAAAAATTGTTCAAAATGGAACTTTAATAAATAACTACAAAATAAATTAAAAATTTATATATATATATGTATATATAATCTCTCTCCGAGGTGTCTTTGGACAAGACCTGAAGTATCACTGTACTAAATTTTGTTTGTAACTGTGGGTCTCTTAGATTTTCTACTATGTAACAGGCATCTTCTTTTGTTATTATAGATGATTCTGAATATTATAAATAGGTCTTAGTTTAAAATAAATATTCAATAAAAGAGTAAATATCGCTTACAGTATCATTCTGAGATAACATAAAACACTTGTGTTTGTAACCAAGCGAGTAAAAATCAAGTCCAAACTGCTTGCCTGAGTTAGATTCACAGTCCTCCTAAAAATAATTTTATCATTAAGTATTAAAAAGTATCACTGAAATCAGATATATTTAATTGATTGATTCTAGCACACACAAAAATAAATCATTCTATGTAATAATATGTTATTCTCAACTGTTTGTACAGGATCTTGTTTATTCAAACTTGTCAAGACATAAAATTAAATTATTTGTAATTTGAATTCCAACAGAAAATAATCTGATGTGGGCAACACATGACTTTCCTTAATAATGTAATGAATTTACTACTTTTACAGTAAAAAAAATAGGTTTTTCTTATAGTAGATACTAATATTCTTTCCAAGATATTGAATTTTCGACAATTAGTCGTCATTTTCATTCATTTAGCGTCATTTTTATCCATTTGGCGAGATTTTCGTTAATTTGGCAACTTTTCAAAAAGTCGCCGACATTCCGCCAAATTCGTCGCCAAAATCTCGCCAAGCGTTATGGACGAAGAAATAAGTTATTCTTACAGTAGATAAATGACTATTGGCGTTCAAATACAAAAGTATAACTCAACGTATCTTTTTTCATGAATGGAACGAGCTAGATCCACGAGAATGATGTCACCCAATTTATCGCATGGTATTACATATGAAAAGTGAACATGGTTGGTTCTCAATAGGAAATATTTTTTTTATTATTTTATGACTTTTTTGATAATTTTTTTGAAAAATGTGCAATATCTCGAGAACAGTTCATGTTAGCTTTCTAAAATTTATGTCAATCGTTTTCTAATGAAAAATTATATAAGAAATGTCTATTTGCGTAACTTTATTAGTGGATTTGATTTTTTTGACGATTTTTTCAAAATTTTATTCAAAAATTTAGGGGGGTTCTGGACATTCGATTACGTATAAAATCAATAGGCTTCCAGTGTTTACGGATTATGATTTTTTGTACCAAATTTGGTTCAAATCGGTCCATTCGTTCATCAGTTATCGTCTCCACAGACTCACTGACACACACACACACACACACACACACACACACACACATACTTTCACACACACACAGAGACATCACCTCAAAAATGTTTGATTCGTGATCCGGGATGCCTGAAACGTGCTCTCCTGTCGAAAACTCGAATTCGAATTTTTGACCCCGTCACAATACTTTCCTTATACATTATGTATATAAGGAAAGTAATAATTTTAAATAGCTGCTTTCATCAACTAACCTGGTCGATTTAAATAAAAAGCCTTTTGAAAACCTTTTTTGTTGTGTCTCATATTGCTCCCTCCTAGTAGGTCAGTGCCTATAATAATCATCCATATAATTGTCTAATGTATTTTTGCCTTTAAAGACCTTCCAGGCACCTCCTGGTGACCTAAAAGGTTGAATTTTTGCACACTTGTATACACACACATAGTACTTGTATATACACACATAGTATAGTGTGCACATACAGGGGCCGTGCATCGGATATGGCATTTTGTATCAGCTTTGTCGCAGGGAAATTATCACCAAATTGGTGCAATAAATTAGCGTTTTGGAGCAGTATAAACTAGCATTTTGGAGCAGGGAAATCACAAAATTGACGCATTAAACTAGCATTTTGGAGTGTAGATACTAAATTATGCGATACCACCATCGCATTGTAACACGTGAAATATTTAGGAAAAATGAAAATGGATACATAAAATATTGAATTTCGATTCCACAACATGAAGGCTAAAGTAAAGGGAAGGAGGGGAAACAAAATAGGCTGCTCCGGAGAAAAGTGACAAATGATTTCGCAGAAGATTCCTGTTTAGTGGTGCTGCTGTTAGTACCGTCTTTATTGTTCCATTCATATAGCATTAGGTTGATTAGAAGTTTATTTGATTCTTATTTAATCCTTTATTATCAGTACATCTATTTTCTCAAAATACGGTTTCTAGTGCATGTTTTGTTCCTGGTTATAAATCGGGGTATGTCAGTGACAGAAAACAACGTAAAATTGAAGGTAAAAAACATGCAAAACATTAACATATAAAAAATTTGGGGGTACAAGATCACAGCTCCGGAGGCCTTTTGGTACATGCAGCGAACTTCCAAACTTTTTACTTTATAAATAAATAATATATTAAGACTTTAAAGGATGTATAATTTTTTAAACTATTTGCATATTTTTTAATTTAAAATAAAAACTAATATTATCAGTTTTAAATTAATTAAAATTTTATTTGTTTAAAAAATTTTATCATATACAAAATGTAGGGGCCCTGAAGGCCCGTGCATTAATCAGTCCCTATCTATGAGATGTTCGTTTTACATGAATGTCTCGATAACCACTGGTCCTAGAAACTCGAGACATGGACTAAATTTTAAATGGGGCTATTTTATGACTAGCTACAAACTTTTATGAAATTCGGTTCACCAGTTAGTTCTCCCGTGGTGAGACAAACACACAAATAGACAGATTTTCAATTTTATTTATATAGATAACAGCTTACATTTTTTTTTCTCGTAACATTGCCCTCTGTTTGCTTGTAATTGATACATATTTTTAAAAAACAGTGTATAGATTGAAATATAGACTGCATTTTAAAATTAATATCCTATTAATTGCAGAGTAATTAACCCAAGCGATGTAGGGTAATATTTTCTAGCTCTTCATAAGTATAGCCTTTTATATGCTTGGGAAAACAATGTCCAAATTTTGTTTTTAAACCCTGCTGGTGTTATGTGCATTTTGCACTATGAAATTTTATTACTGATTTTTCTCCAAAACTATTCAATCGATTGAAACCAAATTTTGTTAAATAAGCTACAATGAATGTGAAAGCAAAGTTGAAATATTTTAGTCTTTCAAAAATAGGAAAAAACGAATGTGGGAAGATTCCCTTCTGCATGATATGCAGCAACATTGCCGTTTAGCCTGCAAAAAGTTATCCTGGCAGAGTATATTTCTTTGCAAGCACGATCATGTACATAGAATTAAATTATACACTGTATTTTTGTTTTATTCATTTTATTTTGGTGAAAATTTTTATTATCTGATTTTTGACATATAATTCGTCTCAAATAGTGTTTTAATCTCATGTATTCCGGTAGTACCGTAGAATTCATCGGTATGTTCCCTAAAATTTAAAAGAAAATCAAGGAAACTATGATGGGCACTTACCAACAATTTTCTGCTACAAGAAAGTAGAATTCTATTGATCTATTTTCGCAAATGTGACAAACAATAGGTTAAGTGAGAAAGTTGCAACTTGGTTCATGGGTCAATTGATAAAACTGCCAAAATAAAATGTTTGGAAACTGTTCTTAAGGGTGGGGTGGGCATTTTTAATTAAAATATTCAAAATGCCAAATGATAGAAAAACATGCTTAGTTATAAAATAGACTTTAAATTTGGTGTAATGGTAGATATATTGAAAGAAGAAAAGTGTGCAATTTGTTTTTCCATATTTTTTTACTTTGGGGTGCAGCCACACAAAAAAATTGAAATTTTCCGAATACATGAGATACACGTTCGTTTAAGTGAGAAATTTGCAATTCGGTCAAGTCTTGTAGACAGCAACGGAAGGAAATTTGTGTTGTGGGGTGTTGTTTGTTGTTAGTAATACAGGGCTTATAAATATGAAATCGATACAGGGCTTATAAATATGAAATTTGGGAAAATAAGGATGGGTCCTCGAAAGAGAAGAAAAGAACTTACAGCTGGCTTTGGACGATTTATTTTATTTTTCACCGCATAAAGGAAAATATTCTTTTAAATACTTTTAAGTACCTTGAAAATTGTCTGCTAATTTTCAAGGACATATCAAGGTTTTCAATGTGTTGAAGACCCAGACCATTTGACTCACCCAAGGGTTTTCAGTAGCCATTTGCGTGGCCAGTGGTTTTCAATGTGTGTAGAAACTCTGGTATATGGATCAAGTGTTTGATAAGAAACACAGAGAAATATTGAAATCTTAATGTTCCTTAGAAATGGTGCTCCACACTAAAATATTCAGATTGAGAAATTATAGAAAAACATACTTAACAATGGAGACTTGGTGTAAGGGTAGATAGTTTGAAAGGAAGAAAGTGCCCAATTTTGGTTTACCCATATTTGCTACTTTAGGGATGCTGTATATCAAAATGTTTGAATTTCCGAATAAGGATGAAAGACTTTCATTTAAGTCAGAGAATTGCAATTTGGTATATAGGTTAATCATTCGATAAAACTGCAGAGACAAATTAAATGTTTCAAAATGTTCTTACAAGGGAAGGCTTTGCAATAGTTGTCTCGGATTGCAGTCTTTCATGTCCTATCTTGTAAAGGACCATGAATAATGATAAAACGCCACGGCTTTCATCGGCTAAGTGATAGGGGGCGCCACAATAACAATCTGAAGTTGTCATGCAAACGTGCTCCACTGAAGTGTATTATTAACATTTTAGTGTGAAAATATTATCTTTTTCAATTATTATTATTTTAAAATAAAATGGACAATAATAGTAAGTAGTAAACGATAAATTTATTACTAATATAATTTATATCCTATTAATTAGCTAAACAACTGCCAAGACATGCTCATAAAGGTTGACAACAAAGACAAGGCACACAACAAAGATAAAGGCTGAAATTTTTGGAAACCAAAACTGAACTAATCAACAAAACTATTGACTGTATTATAATAAAAGTCAAAGCAAATGAAATTTATAAAATAATGAATGATTTAAATTCTTTGTAAGTTTGAAATTATGAATGGGAATGATTAAATGTATGATCAATACAAATGAAAATGTTACAATGTGCATATTTAACAAATGCATAATCATTGCAATTTACAATGAAACAAGTTGCTGAACCAATATTAAATACAGTTGCCATTACTTTGTTAAATTTTGCAATGTGTTTTTGAACAGAATATCCAGTTTTTTCCAAGAATATATTACCATATCTTGAAACATATCAGCGCCAAGTTAATTGTACACAAATGAATGCATTTTTAAAATAAATAATCTGTCATTTAACTTTCTGTTGGCCTCTTCATCGATGTTGGTTAAAAATTCATCGATGTCTTCAGTATGGACCCCTTCAATGCATGCAGCTCGAATTTTTATGTAGTCTTCGATATATAAATGCCTTATAAGGATTGACACATAAATACCTTACCTTCCATACATAAATGCCTTACAAAAAATGCCTTATAAGGATTGAAGAAGTAACAGTCTAACGGCTGTGCATATTTTGTTGTTTTTTCAGGTATTATTTAATAATAATAATTGAAAAGGATAATATTTTCACACTAAAATGTAAAACACGTCAATAGAGCACGTTTGCATGACAACTTCAGATTGTTATTGTGGTGCCCCTATCACTTAGCAGATGAAAGCCGTGGCGTTTTATCATTATTCATGGTCCTTTACAAGATAGGACATGAAATATTGCAATCCGAGAGAACTATTACAAAGCCTTCCCTTGTTAGTGGTGGGACGATGCTCCAAAGCAAAACATGTGAAATTTTAAAGGACAGAAAAACATGCTTAGCTATGGGATAGAGACTTTAATTGCTAATTTAGGGGTGCGCCCACACCAAAATGTCTGATTTTCCAAATATGTAAGCCTTTTTTGAGTGAGATAAAGACTTGTAATTTTGCATATGGGTCAACTGTTGGATTCAACCCCTCAGAAAAATCAAACTTTTCAAAAATGTTCATAAGAAGGAGTGCTCCACACCAAACATTCGAATTGTAAAATTATAGAAAAATATATTTAACAATAAGATACAGACCTTACATTTGTCGTAAAGGTAAACTGTTTGAGAGGAAGAAAGTGTACAGCTTCAATTTTCTGATATTTGCTACTTTAGGGGTGGCCGCACACCAAAATATTTGAATTTCCAAATAAGGAAAAAAATCCCTTGTTTAAGAGGGATAGAGACTTTTAATTTTGTATATAGGTCAATTGTTCGATAAAACTGCTGAGAAAAATCCAACATTTTAAAAATGTTCGGCAGAGGGGAGCTGTATGCCGAAATGTTTGAAAGGTAAAATGATAGAAAAACATACTTTGCAATGAAATAGAGACTTTACATTTAGTGTAATGGTAGATTGTTCAAAAGTAAAAGAGTACAATTTCAGTTTTCCAATATTTGTTACTTTAGGGGTGCCACACACTAAAATGTTCTATTTGCAGAATACATGAGAAACACCTTTCTAAGAAGATATAGACAAAATTTGTGGCATGGGCTAACAATTGAATACAACACACTGGGAAAATTAATTTTTCTAAAATATAAATTTGAAAAGGAGAGGATGGTCCACACCTAAATGTTCAAAATGTGGATCATTTGGAAAATGCACTTACAAATGAGATAGAAACTTGAATTTTGGTAGCAGTATAAATAGTATGATGGAAGATAGGAAGATAATTATTGCGATGCAATACTTTGTATTTTAGGAGTTGCACACTCTGAAATGTGTGATTGGCTGAATTAATGAGAAATACCCTGTCTTAAGGGAGATAAAGGTTGAAGATTGGGTCATGGGGTGAATTGTTTTAAAAAATTGTACTTTAAAAATTGAATTATTTAAAAATTCACAATGTTTGGAGTGTGCTTATTGTGCGACCATTTATTTTCAATGGGCATTTGGCTGGTAGTATCTATTTAAGAATTATGTAAATAGAACAGTTCATAGCAAGAATGATTACTTAGTTGCAGTATTCCTATGTAAAAGAAAAAAATAATTACCTCAGAATAGGGCTCATACACACCACATTCAATATCTGGTGACAATTTCTTGCATTTGCCAATTGTTTTATGAACTAAATCACAACCTGTTTTTTCAGCACTGAAAAAAAAAAAAAATAAATAAATTCAATGTTGAAAATGTAATGAGTTTCAAATTTATAAAATTAACATAATATTAATGATGGCTAGATGTTAAGCTTATTACATGATGGCATGTATAAAGTGTTTACGTTATGGAGTGTATAAATTAAAGCAAGTATAGCAAAATTAATACAGACACCTCATGTTAATTAGAAAAAGTGTGTGTGCATATGGGATAATAAAATGTATGGGGAAATCTAAAATAAAGAATTATAGTCAAGTGGGATATTACAAATCTGTTTCATGTCAAGATTAAGATAAAAATACTAATTTTTTTCATTTTTGCAGAAAGTGTGAGAAGAAGGAGTAGTAAACATTAAGGTTTTGTTTTCTTTTAATTGTGACAAAAGTAATGAACAAATGTATAAAATAATATTAAGAGATCAATCCAAGTAAAAAAAAATGCTTTATGCTCATTAGAAAAAGAGGGGGAAATAAAATGTAGAGGGTGTGCAGGCAGGGTGGAAATTATGTGCGTATGTATATAGAGGGTGGTTAGAATTAAAGTATACCTATTCAGAGCACTGCAGAGAAAAAAAACAGTGGTCATAAGAATGTCAAATCTGTGTGGTATGCATTTTAGAATATGGAGAAATAAATGACGCAAAAAAAAAAAGTTCCAAAAATGACCGATATAGGAAGAGATGGTGCTGCGAACAATCCCTAGTAAAATATAATTAAATGAGAAGGCTTCACAGTTCTGATGCATATTAATTACGAATTGTAAGTGGTATCACAGTGCAATAGATACTGACAATAGTCATAAACACCCAAATGTCAATTTAATTAATACATCTAGACTGTGTTACACATGGAATGCAGAAGGGAAGAAGGTTGCAGAAAGACAAGCCATTGGCAGTGTTCACTGTGTCCACTTTACTGAAGAAGCAACAACTGGTACCATGTGACAGTGTGTTCGACAGCTGCACATAACTGATCTGTTGTGATGTTGAGCATGTGCAAGGTGACGTTGTCCTTCAAATTTGCAAGGTTATTAATATCTCCATAGTAAACCATGCTTTTCAGGTAACCCCACAGCCAAGGCCACAACCCCTGTACCCCAAAGTCAGAAGGGATCTGTTGTGATAAGAGACCACAGTAAAGGAAAATAAATATTCAATCAATAAATCAAAATTTCCTGCCATTTCTCATCTAAACACCTGAGGAAGCGGACACCCTTATGTAGTCATTGGGAAATTATAATTAAAATTCATATGTTATATTTAATGTATGGTTATCATATAGTTAGTATGGTCATTAGTATTTAGAATATTTCAAAGCGTTCTGTCTTAGTCATTTAAATTACATAATTTGAGTTACATAAGGGGCCAGGAAACATATAAATACAATATTAAGAAAATGTCATACTTATAGCTTAATGGTTTCATTATTCCTAAGAATATCTGAAGTCCTTCACCATGTCTCCTTGATATCGGTGAATTTAAGTTGCATACTGTACAATTCCTGTACTCATATCTGTCATTGTGAATGACATTTTGTGTAATTTTAACTAATGCACATTTATTTCAAAATCTTTAAACTTTTTTGGATTAGATTTTAATTGTGAATTTAACCTTTTACTCAAAATTTTATATTCCCATTTCACCTTTTTAATACATCTTAAGACAGTTGCAATGGTCAATGAGTCCAACAAGCCATTTTACAATTTCTTTTCTCATGCTAAATAAATGTACATCTGCAGGAGTAACCACAGATGCAAATTCACCAGGGTGGTAACAAGTTACTTCGCCCCCTCAAAAACACATGCAAGGATTTTTTACATGCTTAACCCACAATGTTCAAAATTCCTTCGCAAGCAGAAATCACTTTCTTATAGAAACGTAAAGCCTTGAATTTTACACCGTTCAGGATAACTTGGTCAGTTCTATTAAGAAGTCAATTATCACTGTCAACTTCAGAAAATAATGTGCAAAGGTCACTCCTTCCAAATAATGCAGCTTGAACAGAACTTGCAGATGGGCCCAAGTTGTTAAAAAGGGGGTAATCAATACTGCTTCCCACTATTCCAGTATTACCAAGGGCTATGACCAATTACATTGACTTACAAGTCCACGAGTAGCCAATGGCATGGTTTTTTAGGATAGTGCCACCGCAAAAAATAGACAGAGAAATTAAGTAAAATGAGAAATTAAGTAAAAAAAAGAAATATAGGATTATTACAGCATGGTCTGGCTGGTGCTGGCCACTATGCTCTTTTTTATCATGGCTTTATGCTTCAAAATTTTGGTCTGGTGAGACCTCAGAATGGTGGCTCTTAGCTAAACTGATCTGATTCAGCATATGGGCCCTGGCATTTTATAAGCCCCTGTAAAGGCAACGGAAACTAATAATGGGTTGAATTCTTTTCAATATTCGATAGTTGCTGCCTTGTATGCTAAAAACACCAAATGATGTTAGAGTATGGAATGACTGTGAGTTAAGGATGCTCTCTTATTGAAATGTGTTGCTGCACCCGATGATAATGGCTGGATCCGATTCCATACTAAGCTACTTGACTAGGACATGGTTTCCTCTATGACTAAAGCTAAGGAAGACCGGCATCTGAACACAAGCCATATAAATAAAATAAAATGACTACCAAAAGTGTCATAGCCCACAGCATTAGGCTTATCATCATACATTCCTTTTCGGATCAACAATGTAAGTGGCCTTCTTCATTGTATACTATTTTGCAAATACAATCTATAACTTAGCTATATATAATGCTTTAAAGATCTAGATACTGAATTGAAGTGTGTTTACCTATTTAACATAAAATGCAAAATTGATAAAATCATTTTAATTAAGTCTATTTTTGAATAATATAGCATTTGTCACAATGCTACAAGTGATGATTGATTTATGTAATTTAAATGATGCCCCCACACAAATCTTAGGAAGGACAGATTTATATTTTGTTATATTTACTTAGAATAAAGCTTTGGATATTCAAAATCTTGTAAAATTTCCTGAAATGGATAATGGCAACATGATGATCAAACTAAAAATAAGTAGTACCTTTTAATTAAGTTGACAAATAATTATCTTGGGATCATTTTCACCATAAAATACTGTCAGTTAATGAATGCACATAGATGTAAGACAATTGTTATTTTACCGAAACACACACAAGAGGATGTATTTAGAATTCTTCATTTTTATTATCAGCTTCAGTTTCACATATAGGAATAATTGAGAAAGGTCAATTTTACTACATACTGATTTCATACATTTTTGCATCTTAATTCTAACAGTTTTAAATTCATTCATATACTTCAAATTAGTCACCAACGATAGAGTATCATCAAACTTAAATGGGAAGGTATCACTGTAGGCAAGAATTAATTGTGTTATTCCGCAAAGCCTACATATTAGGATTCAGGAAGGAAATTTCATTCTGAAATTTAACGAGACATTTGTCTTTTCTCGGAATATAGCAGTCAATCATCTATGAGAAATCGTAATTGCTATTTCCAGTTTCCATTTTTATTGATTAGTACAGTTTTAGAATAATGACTGCTTTCTTGACAAAATCCGGGAACTCATTATTCATTTTAGTGTCAGACATTCACACAATAGGGTGTGTTGCAGATAACAATGATAAGTAGCTAATAACAGGATGTTCTTAATATTTAAGCCTTAAAAGTCATTTTCTAAAAGTTTGTTTATTGATCAAAACATATTTCATCAGATGAAGATAGATAGAATATTGGTTACCTATATTCTTTCTTTTTTCTTTTTAAGTTATTTAAATTTTGTGGAAATTGTCATTGGTCGATAATTAATTTTAATCTTATTTCATTTTGCTTTTTAATGTTTTTATAAATGTGTAACTTATGTTTGAATGTAATTATAGCAATCTCCATCAATGTTACTTGTGTCGTGGCAAACCTTTAGCCACACGTGCCTCCTGGGTGGTGCTCAATGAGTAACAGCTAACAGCTATGGTGTGTGTATGTCTCTCTTGGTATCGTTGTGAGATGTCAGTTATGTAATGGATTGGTTTCCAATAAAGACATATGTAACAACAAGACTAGAATTAAGATAACAAAATAAAGGAATCAACTGATTTTGGAAGTTATATGAGCAAATTTCATAAACCAATATTTCAGAAAATAACAAAATTTCAGGGAAAACATAGGAAATAACCAATAAATGAAAGGTAAATAGTTGCACAAGGTATATGAGCTAATTTAATTGACAATTAATGTAAATAAGTGGGATGAACTTAAAATATCCGAAAAGATAAAAGCGAAGACAACTAATTAAACAAGAGATTTTCAAGCAGAAGAGAAGGGAGAATTATCATTAACATAAGAGTTTGACTGAAAATAATACAGAAAGTTTAATTTAAAAATGGTATTAAGTGTAAAATTCAGCTTCTGAAAATACATATATATATATTAAAGGCCCAAGAATGTTAAAAAATTAAATAATATTAAAGGTCCTTGAGTTTTTAGTAGATTTATACATTTATACATTTTAAGCATCCCTGAACTTGTACTGAAAGCTTTTGAGGTAATGTACCTGTGTGTCTGTGGACATATCTCAAGGTTGAAGAGAAATTCCTATGAAATTTGCCACCACTATTCTTAGAGTTAAAGAAAATAAAAGATAGTTTAAATAAGAGAAGTCTTACCTTGGATCACACACATATATGCTGTCATTACAGGTACCATTCTTACCAAACTTACAAGTTTGTCCTGGAAAAATAAAACACTTCAGTATACTATTGACTGAGTATTGATGGTCATTACGGTTAAAAACTTGATAATTGAGAATATTTGCATTTTTCTTTGAGAGTAGCAGTGGAATACTGAACATGCCGAATATTAAGCTTCTAACTTGATGATTCAAATTTAGAACTTAGTTCCTCTTTTGGATTTTCTCTTCTCCTTTAGGTTTTGAACTTTTAATCCTAAAGGATGATTCATAGTAGTATACTATGTATAATTGCTACTCTCTTTCCCACATAAGTTTCACCTCATATACAATTAAAATGATAAAAATAAAATGTATAGGAGTGCATGTATAATGCATAAAAATCTGAACAATATTTATAAATACAACATCGACTAGGGGGGGGGGGGATTCGTATAATAACACAACAAAACATACAATAAAAATTTAAAAATTAAAAATAGAAAATACTGTTCATAAATATTTAATATTTTGAAAATTATTTTCACTAAAAATATGCAACATTAGCTAGTTTGTAGCAACGACTTGAAGCCTCTTTTTAATGAAATTAGTGGCACACACTTATTTATTTTCCCTGTGTCTCTGATTTATTATAGTAAGAATTTTCATCAATGATTCCTGTTCATTCTATTTACACTCTTACTTATGGATATCTTTCTCCAACACTTAATCCCTGGGTTGGGTTTCAGTAGTTCAACTCTTATTTCTCCTCTTAATCCATGTTTATTTTTCTTTCTTTCTTATGGACACTACTCAACTCTCATTCAATCCCAACTGTCCACCTGCTAAACACGTGGATTCAGGAATCCTGCCTTATGGTTTGTGGTAATACTTGATTTCTTAACTTTTCAATTTTTATCCTCTATATGTTTGCATTTTGGGCATTTATAGTAACTAACTATTGTTATACCTGAAGTAAACATTTGTTTGGGTTAATTTAGGTTGGATGCTCAGACCTGAAGAAGAATCTAATCTGAATTAACCTCCAACTTAAGCCTAGTGCTATTCATTTCTTTTCTTGTTTAGCATGATGGCTGTGTTTTAACAATATTGGTTAATTTATTGCTTTAAAGTTTTGTCATTAATTACTTGGTATTAGTTATCAATTAATTTTTCTAATATATACAGAGTGTCCCAGAAAGATTGAAACATGTTTTAATTCTTTACCTGTTGGAGATAAGTGGGCAATGTAAATTGCAAAAATGTTGAAAGTAAGGTAGGAAATAAGACTACATTAATGAAATAGTCCTCCCATTAATTTTCAAAAAGTTACACTTTTCAAATTTTTATACGACTCCCTTAGACAAATTTGGTCAATCAGAAAATGTTCATTACTTTCCTTATATACAATAATGTATAAGGAAAGTATTGTGACGGGTCGAAAATTTGAATTAGAGTTTTTGACGGGAGAGCACATTTCAAGCATCACTGATCACGAATTGAACATTGAGGTGATGTCTGTGTGTGTGTGTGTGTGAAAGTATGTGTGTTGTGTTGTGTGTGTGTGTCAGTGAGTCTGTGGAGAAGATAACTGACAAACGAATGGACCGATTCGAACGAAATTTGGTACAAAAATTACAATCCGTGAATACTGGAAGCCTATTATTTTTATACGCAATCAAATGTTCAGAATCCCCCTAAATTTTTGTGTGAAATTTTGAAAAAATCACAAAATCAAAACCTCTAATAAAGTTACGCAAATAGACACTTTTTATGTAATTTTTCATTAGAAAGCGATTAACATAAATTTTAGAACACTAGTGTTCTCAAGATATTGCCATTTTTCAAAAATATTATCAAAAAATAATAGGAAATATTTTTTTATTTTATATAGAGAAATATGTTCACTTTTCATATATAATATCATGCAATAAATTTGGTGACATCATTCTCATAGATCTAGTTCATTCCATTCATGAAAAAAGATACTTTGAGTAATATTTACTTTGTATTTGAACGCCAATAGTCATTTATCTGCTATAAGAATAAATTATTTCTTCGTCCATAAAGCTCGGAGAGATTGTGGCGACGAATTTGGCGAAATGTCGCCAATATGGTGGCTTTTTAAAATGTTACCAAAGAAAATCTCACCAAATGGATAAATATTATGCTAAATCAATGAAAATAATGACTATTTGACGAAAATTCAATATCTTGGAAAACATAAGTATCTACTATGAGAATAACCTATTTTGTTTTTACTGTAAAAGTAGTAAATATATTGCATTATATAAGGAAAGTCATGTGCTGCCCACATCAGATTTTTTTTAATGCAACAAGATCATTAAAAAAAATCAAAAAATCGCATATCTGTATCTTTAAAATTGAGAGAGTTATATTTGATTGAAAATTGAATATTGTGAATGGGGACCATATATTAAATTAGAAATGTAAATTTGTGACATATCACAAAAAAAGATAAAACTGGATGATAATACATAGGAGACAGTTTTGAGAATTTTGCGTAGGTTCACGATGCAATCACGGACTCTTAAGTACTTTTCAATAACTAATTACTTTTCCAATAATTAAGTACTTTTAAGTGCTTTTTTTATCTAAACAATTTCCATCATCAATTTGTTTACGATCCCTATTTTCATTGATGAAACAGCCTTTCACATGATACAGAAAAATGGCATAAGTCAGATATTTTCCTTTGTCATAATTCAGTTGATTTTAAAGATACAGATATGCAGGGGTTTTTAATGGTCTTGTTGCATTAAAAATAAAAATTTTCTGATTGACCAAATTTGTCTAAGGGGGTAGTATAAAAATTAAAAAAGTATAACTTCTTGAAAATTAATGGGAGGACTATTTCATTAACATAGTCTTATTTCCTACCTTACTTTCAACATTTTTGCAATTTACATTGCCCACTTATCTCCAACAGGTAAAGAATTAAAGCGAGTTTTAATCTGTTTGGGACACTCTGTATATTGGGTGGTTAGAATTAAAGTATCCCTGTTTGGAACACTGTAGCGAAAAAACCAGTGGCCATAAGAAAACCAATGCATGGTATGCAACCTGCATGGTATCCACCCTGTATATTCCCTATGTACTATGCATATAAAATTGCTTAATTAGAGGTCATGTTAAAGATTAAAATGTGCACAAAACAAAGATATAAGAATTTTGATTTCGTACCTTTTCCAAATTTGAATGATTCCGATTTTGCAAAATTCACACGATACCATCCAGTACTAGCAAATACAGCCAGAGTAAGGTTGTCAACAAATATATGGTCACGCTGGAAAAGAAATTGCAATAAATATATTCTCAGAAAAAAGCAAGAATACAGAAAAGCAAGAAAAAATTAAGCAATGCAAATATGCAGAAATATCTTACATAATAAAAAAAGATGTTTGGGTGTCTCTTTGTATTTGTATCTCATCTCTGTATTTGTATTTGTATCTCATATGGGAAAATAGAAACACCAGACAGCACCAAAAGTTAATGTAGAGTTACTCCAGGTCCCCAGATGATACAGTTTGGAAAGATTAAAAAAATTTAGAATTTGATTTTTAACTATTTTATGTTGAAGCATGATAGCGATTTTCACACAAATTGATTTCTTAACAATCAAAATATTAGCACAGTTTACATCTTGACATTATCGAAAAGATCAAGAGCTTTTTAAAAATCTTTGACCTAAATCTGTAAGACAATTCCTTTATATTTATTTATTTATTTTTAAATACATTGAAACATGCATAGTTTAGGTTATTTGATTCTTACTTGGCTACATTCAAAACTGGAAGATTAGCATAATTCTATATTTTGTCAAAAATATGAATGTATATCTATACATTATAATAAAAAGAAAATAACTATTTTTTGATTTTCTGTGAATTTTCAAATAAAGGCAGAAAATTCAGATTTTCAATTTTACTAGGGAAAGACTTCATTTTCTGGTTTGCTGGTAGCTATGCATTGGGTATTGCAACTAACATCATAACCTGTTCATTGTTATGAGAAATAGTGATGCATTTATCACAAAAGTGTTATTGGATTTTCAAGTATTTACTATATATCCTGGTGTAATTTTAATCAGAGATTAGCATCTTAAATCCCAGGCAATGCTGGATACATTTTTCAATCCAGCATTTTTTCAATCAGATATAAATAAAATTGAAAATCTGGCTGTGTGTTTATTTGTTACATCATCAAGGGAGAACGGCTGTACCGAATTGGATAAAATTTTCAGGGTAGACTTGGAATTGTTATGCCAGGATTTTATGATGCTACCTTAATTAACAGCTCAAAATTTATTTAATAGTTCAAAATTCGTTATTTTCCCCATTCTTTCAAAATTCTAAAATAATTTGTTATTGAAATTTCGGTGATTTATCACCTTCTTAAAGTTAATTTGTTACCCTTTTTCATGTTTTTTAGTATTTAAAATTATGCGTGATGTGTCTTCAAATGCTAAATATCTTTTACTAATCATCCGTTTTTTCCTTTTGGCCTTGAATTTATTTCACTTCATTCAAGAGTTTGCAGAAAAAAAGACGCATTTTTAGGCAAAATTCGGGCTTTCGTGGCGTTTTCTTCGAACACCTGTAATTGGGGTGCCACGCATTGAATTGGGTTGCAGTGCGCTTGGCGGTGTAATTTTAATTTTCACACCCGCCTCACAGTTCTTGGCATAGCATCATTTCATTCCATGGGATATGCGTAGGTGCTCTGCATGAGGGCAGGTTTTCACTCGCCAAGTTTGGCGACTCTTAGGAAGCGAACAGTTGCTATGGGCTTTCGACTCCTGGCTGCCGTTTGAAGTGCTCTGATTTTCTGTTGTGGAGAACCATGGTCCGGGCTTCGATCAAGGAGGACCAGGTCCCGCGGTCATCAGAAAGGTGTTTGGAGTGGTTCAAATATTATGCTTCTGTGGGGTTTTCTTCAATATGTGCATGTGCACACCGTTGAAAACCCAGACCACACGACCAACCCGAAGGCTTATGGTAGCAAGATGTGTGGCCGGGCATGTGCACACCGTGTAATACTGCAAATCTTGTGCCAGCAAATAAATGATTATGGTTCTACAACACATTTCAAGTAGGGAGATATTTCTCTCCCGTCAGTTTCACTAAATATCGGGTCTTTTGAACAGTCATTCGAATGATTGTGCCAACTAAGATTTTTCCAATGATTTTCCTCAGTGTTCGCAAGTTTTGTGCCAGCAAATAAATGATTATGGTTCTTCAACACACTTCAAGTAGAGAGATATTTCTCCCCAGTCAGTTTCACTAAATATCGGGTCTTTTGAACCGTCATTGGAATGATTGTGCCAACAAAGATTTTTCCAATGAATTTCCTCAGTGTTCGCAAGTTTTGTGGTAGCAAATAAATGATTATGGTTCTTCAACACACTTCAAGTAGAGAGATATTTCTCCCCAGTCAGTTTCACTAAATATCGGGTCTTTTGAACCGTCATTGGAATGATTGTGCCAACAAAGATTTTTCCAATGAATTTCCTCAGTGTTCGCAAGTTTTGTGCCAGCAAATAAATGATTATGGTTCTTCAACACACTTCAAGTAGAGAGATATTTCTCCCCAGTCAGTTTCACTAAATATCGGGTCTTTTGAACCGTCATTGGAATGATTTTGCCAACAAAGATTTTTCCAATGAATTTCCTCAGTGTTTGCAAGTTTTGTGCTAGCAAATAAATGATTATGGTTCTTCAACACACTTCAAGTAGAGAGATATTTCTCCCCAGTCAGTTTCACTAAATATCGGGTCTTTTGAACCGTCATTGGAATGATTGTGCTAACAAAGATTTTTCCAATGAATTTCCTCAGTGTTCGCAAGTTTTGTGCCAGCAAATAAATGATTATGGTTCTTCAACACACTTCAAGTAGAGAGATATTTCTCCCCAGTCAGTTTCACTAAATATCGGGTCTTTTGAACCGTCATTGGAATGATTGTGCCAACAAAGATTTTTCCAATGAATTTCCTCAGTGTTCGCAAGTTTTGTGCTAGCAAATAAATGATTATGGTTCTTCAACACACTTCAAGTAGAGAGATATTTCTCCCCAGTCAGTTTCACTAAATATCGGGTCTTTTGAACCGTCATTGGAATGATTGTGCCAACAAAGATTTTTCCAATGAATTTCCTCAGTGTTCGCAAGTTTTGTGCTAGCAAATAAATGATTATGGTTCTTCAACACACTTCAAGTAGAGAGATATTTCTCCCCAGTCAGTTTCACTAAATATCGGGTCTTTTGAACCGTCATTGGAATGATTGTGCCAACAAAGATTTTTCCAATGAATTTCCTCAGTGTTCGCAAGTTTTGTGCTAGAAAATAAATGATCATGGTTCTTCAACACATTTCAAGTAGGGAGATATTTCACCCCCTTTAGTTTCACTAAATATTGGGTCTTTTGAACAGTCACCCATCAGACTGTGCCATCAAAGATTTTTCCAGCACTGTTCATTCAGCATGTATAGAAATGTTGTCTACTGTTTATCCATACTAATAACCTTTATGAATTTATTTTGATCTTACACCATGAACAAACAAACTCAGAATTTATTATTTGAAATTTTACGTTTACATTTACAATTTGTGCTTGATTTTATTATTTTGGGTTATTCATTTAACATTTTTTTTTTTGGTTGACAGCTCTTTAGGCAGACCAAACTCTGGTCTTCAGACCAGAGTGGATTCTGAACCTGCATTTTTAAATGTTTAGGTATTTTAATTTGTTTACAGGGTTTATTTTAATTAGTTATTTTAATTATCCTTTTCTTAAATTGCAATGTACTAATAATTTTACCACTATAAAGAAATTTAAGTAATGATGAATTGGGAAAATGTTTTAAATTGTTTCACAAAATTTTTTTTTTTCAATTTAACAATAAATGTTGTGATTCTTTAGTGTAGTGGTTGTGAAATAAATTAACTAGGTCTAAACTCTACAATTCATATGAAGGTGTCAAAGGTAGGTGAAATTATTTTGAAATTGGTTTGTTATATATTCTAAGGGGTGTTGTGCATAGGCCAAACAATGGGAATTAAAATAAAAGAAACAGTATTTAATTTAATAAAAGTAACTTTATTAGGAAAAAGCTATACGATCAGGCCAAATGTAAAATATAATAACTTGTAGATAATAACTTTGTTAAATCAAAATATAATATGGTGTAATAATTATAATCACATAAAAGAAATAAAAATAATAAATATAAATAAATTAATAATCATTAAAAGTTAAGTAATAACCTTAATCTAAAATTTAAATAAAGATAATAAATATAAATAAATTAATAATCAGTAAAAGTTAAAAGAGGATGAACTAAAACCTTCCAACAGAATAGCCCCACTTAAAATTTAGTTTATCTTTCGAGTTTCTAGGATCAGCGGTTGGCTAGATATTAATTAAAATAACACAATTAAACCTTCTATAGTGATAGCATTATGCAGACAATATTTTTTCACCAATTTATTTGAAGAAAATTATATCATGTTGCTTAGCAACAGATTTAAATCCAATGTTTATGTGGCAGATGATTTCTATTAAATTATTTAGATTTTAATAATAAAGATATGCATATAACATAAATTTGATCAAAATTGCATATTTGAATGGATTATATCAATTACAGTCTTCAGGTTTAAACATTATTATTATTGATATTTTCAATTTATTACATCGTTTTATTTTAGCAAAAATTGTTGAAACTCATATATTGTACGTAGTATGGGAAATCTACAAATGCATAGGTATATCTTTTAATCCACAAGAATATAAGTAGCACATATTTTGACACATATTGGTGATATCTGTTATGTGTCATCTATTTTATTTTGACGATTTAGAAAATTTTAGAAACTCATACATTGTAGTATGGGTAATTTTTATGTGAGTTATTGATATTTTCAATTTATTACGTCATCTGTTTCATTTTGGCAAACATTTTTGAAACTCATTGTAATACGGGTAATCTTCTACTAACATACGGACATATCTTCTAATCTATTACAATATAAGAGTGGTAAGGGTAAAGGTTATATCTTCCCATACAATTTTAGTGCTTTCATTGTGGCATATATTGGAATTAAGTATGGCCTTCAGGTTTAAAGATTATGGGATTAACATTATCGATATTTTCAATTTATTACATCATCTGTTTTATATTGGCAAAGATGTTAGAAACTCATATGTTGTAGTAAGTGTAATCTTCTACTAATACACAGGTACATCTTCTAATGTTTGCGAATATAAGTAATACGGGTCTCATATAATTTTAGTGCTTTTATTTTCCATATATTGATTCAATTTCATATTTTTTGTAAATTTGTTTACAAGTGGGACTAGACTGTTTTATTCTTCAGATTTGCCCATAAAGAAAATTTTGTATAGTGATAACTGAGATTCTTAAACTTCTTTTTAGGAGCATTAAATTAAATATTTTAATAGAATATTTTGATTAACAATGTCATTTAGTATACTATAGGAATATTCACATGATTGTGAATTTTAAGTTTCTTTATATTACATATTTCGTACAAAGAATGGGTAAACTGCTAGTACATAATAAAAGAAGATGTCTGTGTGTGTTATCTGTAGTGGAAAATTGAAGCTACGGACACAGATATGTGGTATAGGGCAGATTACGGGAAAGCGGCAAAATCTAGCTCATCCACGAGGACAACTACTGAGATTTTTTACCAGTCCTCTTTCTAGAATTATTTTCCACATTATATTCATTAATATATGTGCTTAAATACATTGCACAACAATAATAAATTAGACCTAACTGTCTCATGATGAAGTGCGATAATTGCATATTCATGCACCGCTCCCACAGCGCTTAACCCTTTCGGGACGGCGGCATTCCGGAGCTGTCGCGGCCCAAAAGACGAAGCGCTTCGTTTCCGAACTGGTCCCAAAGGACGGTGCAATTTTTGCGCTAAGTCTAATTTTCGAAAAAAATTCACTAAAAATCACCTATTCAACACAGAAATCTACTTTTTCAGGAATAAAAGAAATATTTATGTTCTATTTGATGTATAATTTTCATACAAATCTGAATACAAAGTACTCGTTAGTTGCTCCCATTCTTTTATCCGAAATAAACGAATAATTTCACTGCCTCTAAAACTCAAACAAAAAAAAATACTTTCTTATATTCCTATGATTCACCAACGAAATCATAACGCTGAAATAAAAATAAAAACCGAAACTCAATTATAAAATTGTTGATGCTACGAGAATTGCTCTGTTTGTTTATATTACAAAATGATTTTCACCGCTCCAAATGGAGAAATAATTCATTCGATCCTCTTCTGCGAAGGTCATGCCTCTGCAAAATACATTGGAGTTAGTTCCACGGACATGGAACGCCATCTAGTAGACAAATTAAAACGTTCCACGTGGTGGCACGTATAGGTGCCACTATCCGCTCGCGGTAAAATTTCCCTCGGCCCGAGTGCGTGCTGTTCATCCTTGAATGTAAGTTCGCAGCTGGCACGTGGGCGTGCCGATCGTCGCGAAAGGGTTAAAGACCAAACTCGCCGACACAGAGTCTCTGAAGGACCGGACCCGGCGGAATTCTGATCTATGGGTGAGCGCAGAGTGAGACATGAAAGGAATCTCCCCTCTTTCGTGTTTGGTAACTTCAAGGAGTGGTAAATAAATAATCCTATAAATACTCTTGTCCCTGAGTTGTTTAAACCTTATTGACACTCTAATTTTTAGGAAATGTGACCGAATGAAGATTTAAATAGTTTTAGAATGAATAGATTGGTCCACGGGCTTTGGTCTGGGCTGGGCTTGAGTTTTCTAACACAGTTTCCGACAAGGTTAAGACTATTTTTAAAAAGTCTGGTACAATCGGGCTGAACATATTCATCTTGAAAATTTTTTCAATGAATTTTAATTGAATACATGAACCCATTGGGTTTATTTCAGCTATGTAAAGATAAATGTTTAAAAAGACAAACTATCTCAATCCTACGTACAAAATTTTCACAAATTCATGTTTTTAACGCATTTGAATACAAATTATTTTGGGCCAGACCAAGATCATTCTACATTTATAAATTTTTTCGGGCTTGGGCTGGGATTAAGCATTGGGCATTGTCGGTTGGGTGAAAATCGGAAATTTCGGTACATGCAGACTTCTAAAAGGAGAACAGAATACGTTACTTCGATCTTGAGTGAGCTATCCTCTGCCATTTTCGTTCGGTCATCGGATTTGCTGGGTGGAGAATACGGGGAAGGAAAATAATTAGCACCTGTGGTGACAATGCAGACTTGATGGCTCTCCTAGAAAGGAGGCTTTTATAATACACGCTAGCTAAGTTTAGGCTTAAGCAGAGGGAGGGGGGAATTTGCAGGTAACAACATTTCAATTTTCATTCAGACAGTTCATGGCAAAGGAAAAGGCAGCATTCGCCATAACTTTACGATGACGACCACTTGTTATTTATATTTTTGTTTTTATTTATAGAATCGCTAATCTCAAGACCATCCATGAGGATGGCAACTTCAAAAAACTGGCCGCCCTCGCAGTATTTTAACCTGGCTAGGACGGGAGGATGGACAATTTCTGGAAGCCTGGTACAGGGGTACTTCAGGTCCAGAGATAATACATATGAGTTTTTTTAAATATGTGAATTAATTTAAAAATTATAAAAGTTTAAAGATGAAAATCCATTGAAATTTTGGCTTCCAAATCAGATTTATTTCAAGCGAACGATATTGACAGAATCAAATATTTGTAATGACTATGAAAATAGCATTTAAAATTTTATTACTGCTTCTCTTGGTAAAATAATATTTTGTTTCCTTTTTAAAGAAAATTTTATTTAATAAAGTATGTTGCAGCATTCCTTTTTTTAATTTGTTTTAAAATGTTTAATCGAACTTAATTTTGAATGCATATTCTAGCTTTTCTTTATAAAACTATCGTTGAATTCATAGTGTGCTTTTTTAATCTATTGTGTTTTTTTTCACTAATTAGATCATATCTCAGCTTTTAACTATGCTAGAACTTTAAAGACTATACTTATCAGCTTGAGAAAACAAAGGTTGTGTATCTGGATTGCATGCATTCCACATGCTTATTTAGGGCATATGACATCTGCACAGCAAGTTACTTGATACTTTCCATAAATACATAGTGTAGGGAAAATATTGTGATAAGGTCAAAAATCTAAATTCAAGTTTTTGATGGAAAAGCATGTTCTTCAAGCATCTATGAACTCGAATGTTTTTGAGGTGATGTTTGTATATGAATGTTAGTGTATGTGTATCTGAGTCTATGGATACAATATCTCATGAATGAATGGATCATTTCGAATGAAATTTGATATGATTATTATAATCGGTAAACACTAGAACCCTATTGATTTAAAATATAATTAAATGTTCGTAACACCCTCAAAGTTTTGAATAAAATTTTGCAAAAATCAATAAGAATTCAGAACCTTCAGTAATATTAAGTAATCATTTCTTATGCAATTTTTTATTTGAAAACGAATGTCACAAACTTTAGAACGGTAGTATGAACCATTCTTGAAATATTGTTTCTCAAATTAATTTATAAAAAAATTATATAAAATTAAAAAAGTATTAAACATTGTGAAATATGTTTACATCTTCGGATGTGCAATAATATTATGCGATAAATATGTTAATATTTTTGTGGATTTAGTTCATTCTATTCATGAGAGACGAGACCTCGTGCAATAGTTTTGAATTTTGATGCCAAGAATTTGCCAATAGTCATTTAGTTATATATAAGAAAAGTATTTCTATCCATCTGTCTGTAATGCTTGGCGATGAATTTGGCAAACCTAGTGACAAATTTGGAAAAATATTATCAACTTTGTGACATTTTATAATGGTGCTAAATGAACAAAAAATATTGCTAAAATCACATTGATACAGATGAATCAGTGAAGCATTGTTTAGTTTTCAAGAATTTGCTGTATAATCCACTGCAATTTTAATCAGAGGTTTGCATCTTAAATACTGTGTATTCATGCTAGTATACTATACCAGAACAAATTACCCAGAGTCGCTTACATCCTAAATAAGTGTCCGCTGTGTATATAATATATATACAGATAACAACTGAATTTCTAAAATTCCTGTTTTAAACAAAAATCACTCCAATGCCTCATTTTTCCATGTGCAAGTATGTCAATTGCATATATATAGCAATTTAACAACGGCTCCCTAAATATGCCTCTGCTCTTTGTAACAACAGATACACCCCTAGTCGTGATGTCATGAACATCGGAGATTTACTTTCAGGATACACATTCGAATGAAAAATTGCAACTTTTGTAGACCCACTTAAAAATTTATATGAAATTCAGAAATATAGTAATTAAAATTTTTTTTTATTAGAATGTGAAGATATCTTTTAAGGTTTTAGAAGGGAATGCTTAAAACTTTGTTTTAATTCATTAATCACATGTTTACTAAATTACTTCTGATAACTAGTTGATGAGAATGAATGTCCATATACAGTGTTGCCATATATGCTGAAAATTCCTGCTTAACTTTTGTTCATATCCTTATTGAATTGTGAGTCAGAAAATGTTACGAACCACAAGAATAGAAATTAGTAAAATTAGAAGTATAAACTTACCTCCGAGAATTTTGGAGTCATAATACTACTGTACATCATAAGAGGATGCCAATGAGAAGTATACATCTATAGAAAATGTAAATTATAAATATACAACTTGAACTAGTAAAGGAATAGAATGTATTTATAATAAATAAAAATTCAGAGCAATTTTTACAAGTATCGTACTCAAATTTCAATGTTAAAAAGTAGAAAGACTTGAAAAGTAAGAGCTTTTAAACACCACAATCTTCTTTAAAATACAAAGTAAGTCAACTTTTATAATGCAGGAAATCATATTTATCAAGATTAAGAACACCATTAAGTTAAATCAAAAATTATATTTATAAATATCAGTGATGTGATTCCAAAAAATTCTTTTGGAGCAGTAAATTTCTGAAATTGTAGCAGTTTGTAGCAGGCAATGCTTCGAAAATGTAGCAATTTATAGCAGGCAATTATTCGAAATTGTAGCAGTTTGTAGCAAGATATTTTTTGACATACAAGGCATTTTTTATTTCAACAATATGTCGTATTCATAACAAGTAAAGCCAAGACAATGAAGATTTAAAAATCTAATTAACAGAATATAAAATGCTTATTCTTTTATTAAAAAATCTGTTTTCAATACATATTCTTTAATATAAAAAAAAAAAAAACCTTCAATAAATAATTTTAGTAAAAATCTATAAAACATTTTAAAATTGCAATAAATAATTTTTGAAAAGATATATAAATATAATTAAAAAATAATTTTACAGATCAAAATAAATTTTATTACATTAAATTATTTGAAAAAAAATTTAAAAGAATTACAATAAATAATTGTAAAACATATTTTAAAAATTAAAATAAATAACTAACGATCTAAAAATATTTTATTGCATTAAAATTTTTAAAAATGATCTAACATAATGAAATAAATAATTTTAGGGGAAAAAAAATAATATTTAGAAAAATATACAAAATAAATAATTTTAAGAAAGATCTACAAAATTAAAAACTTACAATAAATAATTTTTAAAAAGATCTAAAATAATTTAAAGGAAAATCTAAAGAAATGAAAAACATTTAAAATATGCAATATTTTTTGAAAAGGATAACGGTCATTTATATTGCGCTTTAAAAAAAAAATAAAAAAATAAAATAATAATAAGCATCATTAATATAATAAGACCCCCATTAAATCGAAACAAAAATTTTATAAGTTAATCAAACCTAAGCAAATAAATATTATGCTTAAAACTTTATTAAAATATTAAAAATTCAGTAAACTTCCATTAATACGGCATGAAATTCCCCGAGTTTCCTCTGTTGTCTGTATCAAAATTCTAGGTACTACATACTGTTATTTTAAAGCCAATTTCAAAAGATAACCTAAGATTTAATTAATACCGTGAATACATGACAGTCTAAAAAAACCATTCAAAATAACTTGAAATGTTTTATGTTTGTATTACACTTTTGTTTGCATATATAGTACAACTTAGAAAATAAGGACCAGTCTGGACTTTGCTGATCTCGGAATTTTCCGAATTATAGAATTTGGATAATTTTTAATATTTTGATTAACTGAAAAAATGTTTCGAACAATACCAAGTTTTAAAATATACCCCTGAGGGGGGGACGACTTAACCAATTGGCGCAGCAATCACATCACTGAAATATGCTTTATTATTAAATTATACAAGTAATTTTCTTTAGTTTTGGCAGAAATAGGAGCATTGCAAAAAATGTAAACAATATGAAAACACTTTGGAAGATTATATTACGGGATTTAATAGATAAAAATATAAAAAAAAACATACTTGTTTTGTCAAAAATATGGTATTAAAAAAAAGTTTTTGTCCGAGTGAGTATTTGTTTTTCACTTTGCTTATTTTCACTCGAAATATTTTCTGTATTATAAAATGAATACATGACAGTCTAAAAAAACCATTCAAAATAACTTGAAATGTTTTATGTTTGTATTACACTTTTGTTTGCATATATAGTACAACTTAGAAAATAAGGACCAGTCTGGACTTTGCTGATCTCGGAATTTTCCGAATTATAGAATTTGGATAATTTTTAATATTTTGATTAACTGAAAAAATGTTTCGAACAATACCAAGTTTTAAAATATACCCCTGAGGGGGGGACGACTTAACCAATTGGCGCAGCAATCACATCACTGAAATATGCTTTATTATTAAATTATACAAGTAATTTTCTTTAGTTTTGGCAGAAATAGGAGCATTGCAAAAAATGTAAACAATATGAAAACACTTTGGAAGATTATATTACGGGATTTAATAGATAAAAATATAAAAAAAAACATACTTGTTTTGTCAAAAATATGGTATTAAAAAAAAGTTTTTGTCCGAGTGAGTATTTGTTTTTCACTTTGCTTATTTTCACTCGAAATATTTTCTGTATTATAAAATGAATACATGACAGTCTAAAAAAACCATTCAAAATAACTTGAAATGTTTTATGTTTGTATTACACTTTTGTTTGCATATATAGTACAACTTAGAAAATAAGGACCAGTCTGGACTTTGCTGATCTCGGAATTTTCCGAATTATAGAATTTGGATAATTTTTAATATTTTGATTAACTGAAAAAATGTTTCGAACAATACCAAGTTTTAAAATATACCCCTGAGGGGGGGACGACTTAACCAATTGGCGCAGCAATCACATCACTGAAATATGCTTTATTATTAAATTATACAAGTAATTTTCTTTAGTTTTGGCAGAAATAGGAGCATTGCAAAAAATGTAAACAATATGAAAACACTTTGGAAGATTATATTACGGGATTTAATAGATAAAAATATAAAAAAAAACATACTTGTTTTGTCAAAAATATGGTATTAAAAAAAAGTTTTTGTCCGAGTGAGTATTTGTTTTTCACTTTGCTTATTTTCACTCGAAATATTTTCTGTATTATAAAAGATAGATATTAATAGTAAGCAACAAAAGTGTTTAGTAGAAAATCCAGTTTCTAGATCAATAATATGTTTTTACAAAACTCTTAAATCCTTTTTGAGCAAACCTCTTGTCAAGTTGAAGGAGACTGAAAAATTTCTGATTTTAAAGTTTGTAAAGTTTACAGATCTTAAAAATTAAAAGTGTTAGTTATAAACAGTGAGTAATTCGTAGCTCTCTGAAAGTCCCAGAAGAATATACAGAGTGGACCGAAAGTCAGATACTATTTCAATGAAGCACACTGGAATCATAAATAATTTATTTACAGAATGGAATATTAGTATTAACAAATGAGATCTTTTTATTCAAATTAACTTTCAGAATTTACACCAATGTCTTGGGGAGACTGAGTGAGTCTGTGTGCTGCTGCAAATAGACATGCATGGATTTTCATTTATGATTTTACTCACAGGATTGACATTATCTTTTGACGTATGTGGTTGTCTATTTCCAATTTCACCATGTATAGTACCTGTTTCTTTAAATTTGTTCACTAGTATATTGACCACTAGTCAACAAACTTATATCAACCACTTGACCACTGGTCAGATTTTTTTTTATGATCTTGTGTTTGCCCACCGTTGAACTTGACCACTGGTCAGTTTTTACCGGCCACACAATTTGCCACGGTTTTTTTTTTTTACCGGCCACACAATTTGCTACCTTAAACCCTTGGGTTGGTCGTGTGGTCTGGGCCTTTAACTGGTCAGTTTTTGAAAATTTCAACTCTTCATTCTTGCAGGCTTCAGATTGAAGTCTACTGACTTTCGGACTCTAACACCTACCCTGCTGTCGCCCTGCTCCCTTTCACTGCCTTCGGGACTGTGTATTGTTGCAGTGTTTTCTTCAACCATGGTAATGTGCATATGTTATATTATACTATTTTTACATCTGCCAGCTAACTATTGCTACATGTTTTTCTGTATTCAGGTCACTGGTCTGTAGAATAAATAAATTATAAAATTTTCATCAAAATAGTACATGACTTTTGGTCCACTATGCATAATTAGATTTCTTATTAGGTTTTTAGTTTCTGAAATATAGTGGTTCTTCTTTTTGCTCCTTTTGAGTTATGTCTAGAGCCGGGATATGCAATCTTTTACAAACAGGGAGCACCAGCATCATGTAAATTCTTCCAGAGAACACCCTGTTAAATTTTTCCAAGGAGCACCATGCTAAATTCCTCCAAGCCTAATGTTAAATTAATCCAGGGAGCACAATGCTAAATTTTTCCAGGGAGCAAGCACAATGCTAAATTTTTCCAGGGAGAACATTGTTAAATTTTTCCAGGAGACACAATGCTAAATTTTACCATGGAGCACTATGTTAAATTCTTCCAGTGAACAACTCCATATTAAATTTTTACAGGTAGCAGCAGTTCTACACTAAATTTTTCCAGGGAACACCAGCACTATTTTAAATATTTTCAGGGAGCATCAGCACCATGTTAAATATTTTCAGGGAGCACCAGCATTATTTAAATTCTTCCATGGAGTATCAGCACTATGTTAATACCTTCCTAGGAGCATTAGCATTATTCAATTCTACCAAAGAGCACAAACAGTTTCAAAATTTTCTAAGGTGCAACTAACAAACATTTTTGTAGGCAAGTGTATAAATAACTTTCCTACATTAATTAAAAATAATGTTTGGACTTTTACACACTTTTAACACCCCATTTCCCGAACGCCCAATTTGCTGCTCAAGTCCTCGGACGAGCCGGTCGTTCTGGGTTTTCGACACTTTTAACACCCCTCCGGCCATTCAATTTGCTGCTCTAAGTCTTCGGACGAGCCGGATGGTCTGGGCTTTCGACACTTTTAACACCCCGGCCATCCAAATAGCTGCTCTAAGTCTACAGACAAGTCGGATGGTCTGGGCTTTCGACACTTTTAACACCGGGGCACGGTAGCCCATTGGTTAGCGCGCTGGAGTTGCACTCGGTAGGCCCGGGTTCGATTCCAGCCACTGCCAAAACTGCCGCCGTGTTCAAGCGGAGTACGATCACGTTAAACATGTGGGTCCGTAAGTCCTTCCGAGAGGTTGGTTTTAGGGGAAGGAGGGTACGGTCCCAGTGGATGCCTCCCCCACTGGGTTCCGGTCTAAATTGGGTGGCACGTCCATACAGTTGCCTTACACCTTTCTGGTAGGTCGGACGGTCTGGGTCTCAACAACAACACTTTTAACACCTTCCCGGCTGCCCATTTTGCTGCTCCATGTCTTCGGACGAGTCGGTCGGTCTGGGCTTTCGACACTTTTAACACGACCAGAATTACAGCTAAAAATTTGAACTTCATAATGAAGTTATGATAACTGAGATAACTGAAATATACAAATGTACTTGAGAGTAACTTATTAATGCAACCCAAGTTATACCTAACTAGCCATTTCCTTCCAAGCTTAGTGCGGATGAATTGGCCAATGGTCACTAATTGCGACACATACAAATTTAATAAAAGGTCTGAATATAAGAAACTATTTCAAATTTAGGAAAAAAATGGTACACATTTTATAGTTCTGTAAACATGGAAATTGCGGTATATGAAATAATATTTCAATTGTATTTACTGTATGTTGCCATTTTTTTTCAATGTTTTCAGACAAATTAATTATAGCATTATTTTTCAATTCTTTGATATAATGAAAAGTCAACAAACAATTTCCGAATTTAAATCATAATTCTGTTACCATAGTTACCACAACTGAATAAAAAATTATACATAAATTCATTGATAAATTATAGAAAAAATTGTCTGCTGTAATTATAAATTAAAATATCTCAATGATTGATTGTACACTAAGATGGTTCTTATTTTAAAATTCCTGAATTGTTTTCTTACCTTTAAATTTGTTTGATATTAATTATTGAATGATGCGAAAATTTTAAATTTGTTAATATTAACCTGTTGCACAAAACCTCAATTAAAAAAAAAATAAACTCAGGAATTTTCTAATTTTTGAAAAAATTAAAATTTCTAAAATGTTTAATACTTCTTAAAAACTGTTAAATGTATTAATGAAATGTAAAACAAAATACATGCAACAAATAAAAATATATTCTATAAAAAAAATTGCTTACTATACCACCTATTCACATAAAGTATCCTGTCAATGTGGAAGAAAATAATGAAATCAGAGTTTCACCATTTAAAAAAGAAAAAGAACGCTTAAGGGGATGTTAATTTTAATTATAAGAACATCGATACTTTTTATTCTTTGGAACATTCTAAAAATTCTAATTCTTCTAATTCTTTGGAAAATCACTAAAAATCACCCATTCAACACAGCATTCTACCTTTTTTCAGAAATAAAAGAAATGTTTATTTTCCAATTGATGAATACATTCTATACAAATTATCTTTTATTTAAATATTAAAAATTTAAATGATTAAAAATGCTTGATTAAAATGGTTATTTGTTACACAGGAAAAATATCCAAAATATCCAAATGATTGTACTTAAAACTTTATATAGCTAATAGAGAACATGTCCAATTTTAAAGAAAAAAATAGAATTGTTACTAATTAATACGCCTTTTACATATTTTGTATTTCAAAACATGGATTCAAGCACAGACCAACATTGCAATCTTTGCATTCATAAAAACTGTCCGTGCACTCTTCAGAAATACCAAAGTTCCATGAATCTTCATTAACTGCATTACTTTCATAAATATCCGGTTCAATTACCATGCAAGTATATTTTTCCATATGTAGAAAACGTCATGACCCAGCCATTCTCTTATCTGAAATAACCTAATAAATTCACTACCGCACATTCCTCTAAAACCCAAACATGAAAGAAAATACTCTCTTACATTCCAATAACTCCCCAACACAATCATTAAACTAAAATCAAAACGAGAATTCATACTCAATTATAACATAGTAGAGTCTGTGAGAAATGATCTGTTTGTTTATATTACAAAACCACATTTTACTACTCTAGATGAAGTAATGATTCATAGGGACCCCCTGTACAAGATCAAGTATTAGCAAAATATGTTGTAACTGTTAGAATCAGTGATCGAAATTAGCGGTCGTTAGTCGTAAATTGCGACTAGAAATTTCAATTTGACAACCAGATTCTTCATTCTGGTCGTCAAATTTGGCGCCTTACAATAGCATTTCCTTTCCTTTGACTAAATTACGATCCCTGGTAGAAGACTGGACAGCGGTCGAAAAAAAAACGGCATTTTATACACGCCCGCAGTGATAAATCTGCAGGTAGTACACAGACAGTAAAATCCCCTTCTGTCTATTCAGGGAAGGAAACATTGGGATCTTTATTGTACTTCATCTCACCCCCACCCTTCAAGACCTGACATTGCACTTCTGAAGAATTTATTTGTTTGCTTTATCCTCAGACATTCCGATGCCCGAAGCTCCAGGTATTTAAGGAGTTTCTATTGCTCCCCTCCTTTTTATCCCCTCGTAGATCTACGTATCACACTTTGAAGAAAAGAGAGTGATCCTGCAGACTCTTTACATTCTAATTGCTTACTATTATAGAACACACTGCGATCCAGATTAAATCATTCCAGTGTCTTGCAAATTCGGTTAGCTAATATTTTGTTATCAGACATTGAAAATGATGTTTTTATAGCTGCCAAGTGTTCCCCTTGTTATGTACTTGTTCCGGGAATCCGATTTGGATACACAGCAGTCCAATTTTTCTTTTCCATAACATTTATATTTTATTGTATGCAAATCTGCATAAGAGCATATACAAGTCATGAAATCGGAAGTAGGTCACGAAATGAGAAACAAAGTCAGGAATTTTAAGATCGAGGTTTTTCCGGTTTTTCTAAAAATCTGTTTCCACGTAATTGCATCAGTTTAATTAATGTTGGAGAAACACATTTGCATCAACTAAAATTTTTATGATTATTTCGTGTTATATACAAGAAAACTATTTTTCAGACGTATTATTAAAGAAATGAAGATCTATATTGCACATGTACTGCGATAAACAGCATTTGTCCGTGATCTTCTTTATATTTCGTTTTATTGTGAAAATACTTTTCCACTACTGCAATCGGTTTGCATCATTTAAAACGTTTGTAATTATTTTGTATATACTATATTATACAGAAAAACTATTTTTCAAGCATATTTTTAATGACATGAAAAGCTATTATGCAGCAGTATTGCGATAAATGGCATTTGTGCGTGATCCTCTATATTTAGTTTTATTTTGAAGGTTTTTTTCCACTGTTACAATTTATTTGTATCGTTTAAAACGTTTATAATTATTTTGTATATTATATAGCAAAACTATTTTTCAAACATATTATTAATGAAATAGAAGGCTATTTTGCAGCAGTATGGGGAAAAACAGTATTAGTGCGTGATTTTTCCTCATGCAATATGTTCCTATCTTTCTTTCTGGTAGGCTTGAATCTATGCATTTTTTATATCAATCCCTGAAATTAATATGATTTATACTTTTTATTATTATTACCCAGGCTGTCTAACTCACCCAAAGGGTGTTGTTGTTGAGACCCAGACCGTCTGACCTACCAGAAAGGTGTAAGGTAACCGTTACCCAAAGGGTGTAGATGAGTTTCAAGGTTATGATTTATATTTTGTCAAAGCAACAAGAAAAATGGTAGCAACTATAAAACAAAAACTTATTATTGACTTGCAAATACTGAACCCTAGCTGCCAACTCTGCATTTCTTTGTGAAGCTCCGATATTTGCATTGACTGCCGATCTCCAGACAAATATGTAAGTCCTTCCCCTTCCACACTTTTTTTAAACTTTTAAGATGAATATAGTAAACAGATTTTAAAATGAAATTCCATACTTTGACGAAATTGGTCACAAAAAGTGACTAAATTTTGCTCAAGATTCCCCTATAATATTTCAATTTTAAATGTGTTTAATTCTTATATTTGTAAGTAATATGAGACAGATTATATGGAAATGTCACTAAAATGTGCATTTATATGTGATTATCGGTTTATCCAGTTTTATTATCATGTATTTTCCCTTTTTGCAATTTGTTTTCATCAACTAAACCTTTTATATTAATTCCTATTTTAACTCAGGAAAATTAATTTTCAAGCATGAAATGAAGGGGTATTGGCACAGTCATTGTACAAGATGACCATAATTGAAAATTGTTAAATAGAAGTTTTTTGTTTTTTGTTTTTTTTAATTATTTGTTTTTTATGTCCTTTTTGCCAAGTAAAACTAATTAGCAATTTTTTCTATTTATTTTCTCTTGGGCTTCTTTATCAGTTCATTTTAAATTTTAAGAAAATTTAAAACAAATTTTAATACAAAAAAATTATTCTTTGTTTATATCTTTAACAAAAATGGACATTTAAAAAATAGTTGTTATTGTTAGAGATGTAAAAATGGCAACTAGCAGTGTCTATTTGGCACCTAGAGTCAAAACTATAGGTGCCAAATGACGCCTAGTTCCAATTTTTAACACTGGTTAGAAAGGACATTTAGTGCCATCTAGTATTAAAATAAAACTGCTTCATATGAAAACACGCATTAGTGTCCATCGTCCTTCAGGATAAATATCTCCTCGACGCGAATGTGTGAGTATCGTCTTTAAATGCAATTTCATATTCAACACAGGGACGCATCTGCCATCTGCAAAGCGTTAAGGAACATTAATTCAAGAGCACTTCTTTTTCAAAAGAGGAATTTTGAGCAGAATTGCATTCATTTTCTCAGTCCAGATTTTGATTTTGAACAAATTTAAATTTAAAAGGAATAGACAAAACACTGCTCTGGATGTTGTTTTAAACTCATTCTCAAAAGATTAATAGTTTAGTATTATTGAAGATACATACCAAATGCCCCAGAATTAAGCCATGTTAAATAATAAAAAGTAAACAAATATTTGTATCAATAAAGCGATGATTAAGTTTTCCATTATACTGTTTTGAAATAACAAATATTTTTATATATTGTTTTGAAATAAAATAATTGGAGAAAGTAAACCATGTTGAATAATAAAATATAAGGAAATAGGCTTATAACATTTTTGCACCAAAAAGTGATGCATGATAGGTTTTCTACATATTCTACATAATCTACATACGTATTCTACAAGTATTAAACATTTGGGTTTTCTACAATAGAAAACCTAACCCTGCCTACAAGATGAGATGAATCAAATATGGCCAAAACAAAGATTCTGGATTAAATGGAAGTGCCTGATAATTTTGAAAAGTGATTTTGCATGTTTTGATTATCTCTTTGCACCATCACCTTTAATTTGAATTATCAAAATTTCAAATTTTTCCTTTGATATCAAAGCTGAGATTCTAGCTGTAGTGGAAGTGATCGATAATTTTGACATATCAACCAAAGAGTCAGTTTTGTGCATATTATTTATGATGATAATACACTTTATGAAAAAATGTTTACTTTTAATCTTAGATAATGCTACATAAATTTTCAATATATATTATGAAAGAAGTGAAAAAAATGTTAGACTGTGAAATACTAACAGGATCAGTTGTATTTTCACCAAGGTTCTTGGTATCCACTGGACCTCCAAAGTCTGTTTGATGGCAACCAAAGTGAAGTTGTGCAGCTGTAATTACCATGGGAAACATCATTCTAGAAACACCTTCAGAATCCTCACTAATCACATTTTTGGGCATATCACAAATTTTACCTTAAGAAGAACAAAATATTTTAAGGACCATTATGTGCAAAAACTATAAAAGAAAAATGGTATAATTTACAATTCAATAAAACACAGTGGTGATGTGATTACTAAAAGCTATTTTGAAGCAATTTTTGGAGCAGTATTTTTAACAAATTAGAGCAGCTTGTAGTAGTATGCAATTTTTCAATTTTAGAGCAGTATGTATCAGGCAATTTTTGTTATAGGAGAAGTATTTAGCTGTTAATAGAACAAACAGATATATCTAAAGATAATTAAGTTTTCAAAAATCTAACAAAATGTGAGTATGAAAATGAAGAATGAACAGAATTTGAGTATAAAAAGATGGAAGTGAATCATTTATATCCTTTCTAAAAATAGTAAAAAGTAATTAAAACCTCAAATCTGCAAATATGAATCCTTTTTCACAGCTTTAGCTCATTTAAATATAATTAAATTTATTTCTGGATACAAACACAACCTGAGCAAAACTGTTCAGCAGAGCAAAATTGCTTTACAGTAGTATTAAGTATATAATAAATACCTTTTCTACAAGGTAAGAATTTTTCATATAGACCAAAGGAGAAACCAAGTATGTGAAATATTTCATGAAGTAATATCTAAAAAAAGAAAAAAATAGTTAAGTAATTCATTATATACAGTAAAATTTCTTTTAATGGTTGTGTATAATGAAAACAAAATACAAAATTTAGAAAGGGGGGGGGGGGGGTCTGTATGTTTTCGTTTCTAAGATCTTGATTAGCTGAATTTGTTTTTGCATGAATAACATCTTTTTTGTGGGTGGTATGTCTTGTCTAAATATTTTTTAAAACAGTTCAAAATAATAAAATACAGAAATTAGAACCACCTTTTCAAAGTAGTTCAAAATATTAAAATATGAAAATTATAACAACTATATTTATAAAACTAAAGATTTGATACGAAACCCAATTATATAAATATAGGGTTTTTAAAGGGCAACAAATTACTCAAAAACTATACATAGCTATTAGTTTTTGCTCCAATTTCGATCAGATATTGCAACCATTTCATATCAAAATATTTTACTAACTTACTTGGTGGTATATAAACTAAATGTATATAATATCTCTAATAAGATTTAAGATTCAGGTGAATCTATAAACTTGTCTAGTGGCACATAAGTACATACTAGAATTTCATACTTCCATTTCTTCCCTTCAAGCCTCATCAATGATTAAACAATGATAAACCAAGTTCACTTCACTTCCCAATTTCCTTGAAACAAAATCATCTGTCCTGTGCTTGTGTACCAATATTTTACAAAGGAGGAAACACATGGAGCTGCAATACTCGTGACATTTAAATGTTAGTTTTCTCTCCCATTGGAAAACTTTAATAGGTCAAAATATTAAAATACCGAAATTATAACTACTACATTTCAAAAACTAAGAAAATCTAATATCCAATTATATAGCATTATGGGGATTTTTAGAGATTACTATTTACTGTTCATAGGTAACATTTTTTTCGAAATATAAGCAATACACACTTTAAAATTAGAAAACTTTCAATTTTCAACTTAACAAGATGTTTCCTCAAAATTTGTAACAGTTTTGTAAAAGAAAAAAAATATTAATCTAGAAACTACATTTCCTACTGAACATTTTTGTTGCTTAATGTTTATATCTACCATTTATATTTTATAACATATTTCAAGCATTGAGCTTTATATGATAGGAAGAGACAACTTCCTATTTTCTAACATTACGCCTCATTGTATGAGCACAGGGATACAGTACAGGTTTATTTTTGAAATGAGCATGGCAGTATTTCGACTTGGGTCAAATGACTTCAATGCAAGTGATTCATATTGTTTCTAATAATTATATTAATATTTGATGTATAATTTAGACGATTGTCACATCTTCCACAGCTTATGAATTTAACTAACATAGAAAAAATAGAAATATTACTTTCACAGTTCTGTATTTTTAAATATAATATTTATTTGCTCCTTTCTATTTCAAATGTATTCCAAATAGTTTGTAGCTCTAAAATTTTCAAAATTATAAGACCTTATAAAAAGAAAAAACATATTTTTATGAGATCTTTTATAATAGTTTGGGAAATTAATGAATTTCTTTTTACTTGATTTAAAACTCATCAAAATATTTATATGATATGAAAGGATTAATCAGTATTTTGTTTATCCCGTATTTCCATAATTATTTTATACTTTTCTCTGTATTATGCTATTGCTTTCTCTACATATATAATGTATAGGGCAAGTATTGCGACGAGGGGGGGGGGGGGGGGGATACAAAAATTCAATTTTGAGTTTTTGATTGAAGTGCACATTTTAAGCATCCCTGAACTTGAATCTGATGTTTTTAAGGTGATGTCTGTGCATATGTAGTCCATGAATATGTGAAAGCAATTACTCAAAAGCAAATTAAGCATTTAAACATTAATGTGGTATGATTATTACAATTAGTGAATACTGAAACTATAATTCATTAAAATAATGATCGATTGTTAAGAAGACCTCCCCCAATTTTTAAATTAATTTTTGAAAACATTAAAAAAATCAATCTTTACTAATGATATATAAATAATAATTTCAGACAATTTTTCCGTAGTAAACAAAGGATACAAACTTTAGAACTATAGTATAAACTGTTTTCCAGATATTGCACGATTTATGAATGAATTTTTGAAAAAATCATTAAAAATCAGGACTTTTGCTAATGATAAATAAATAATCATTTTAATTGAAATTTTTCATTAGAAAACAAATGATACTCACTTTAGAACTCTAGTATACATGGTTCACAAATTACTGCATGATTTAAGAATGATTTTTTTACAGAGCCATTTAAAAATATGGACTTTCATTAATGATAAATAAATAATAATCTCAGAAGTAATTTTTCTTTATAAAACAAATAACACACATTTTAGAATGCTAGCATGAACCCTCTTCGAGATATTGTACATTTAATAAAAATTATTAAAACTACAACAAATTACCTGGGTCCTAAATAAGCAGCCATTACTTAAAAATAATTAAATATGCACTCGCCACATAAGCAACCACTACTTCAATAAGTGCCCACTACTTAAGTAATATATCCTAAATAATTGGTCACTACTTAAAATGCACAATATTAAATGTGTTTGCTAATAGATTGCAGCAGTAGTTAAGAGGAGAAGGGTTCGGGTATCAATGGCAAATGCTCCATTGATTAAAAAATGTGAAGTGTTTGCTTGGTTAAAAAATTTATAATTAATCAACAAAAAGGTTTAGGAAATTTTTATTTTTATTTTGGAGCAATCTTTGATATTTTAAGGGGCTGTTATTAAATTATAAACGTTGGGTGGCATGTCATTTTTTTTTTATATAACAAAAACTTGGGATGTTTTAAACACATGAAAGTATATACTTTTTAACAGTTCATCAAAATTCGCTTATTACTAATCATTTGAATTCCATTCAAAGTTTGTTTGAAACACAATTTTTTAATCTTTTCAATGGTATCAGGATGAAACTCTGTGATAATATTTTTGGTCACTAAGGAACAGATATGTGTAAAAATCATCCAAACTCATTGCAATTTGAGCCAAAACATAAAATAACCATAAACTGATTCAAAATAAAAAATAATAATGTTGATGTGCATCTATTCAGGTCTTGAAGTACCTGTGCACTAAATTTCATGGCTGTACAATGATTAGATTTTCTGCTGTAGACACACACACATATTTTATTCTCATTGTATTATATATTCTCATTGATTTTATTCTCACTGCAAGTATGTACTATTCTGTGCTGAACACTAATAAATGCAAAACTGATCCATCTATGTTGATATCTGCAGTAGGAGCATGATTTTTTGTCATACCAAGTATCGACTATTCTGGGCTGGAGAACACTAATAAAATGCGAAATGTATCCATTGATGCTGATATCTACGATGAGATTGTGATATTATTCTCATTGTAAGCATAGATTATTCTGGGCTGAGGAGCACTAATAAATGCAAAACCAAATATTCAATGTTGGTATCTGCAATGGGAGCACGACTTTTACACGTATCAATTATTCTAAAAAGACAGCTGAAAAGATCCAGCACTAAAAATAAATAGGATGTTGTTCATTAAAATTATCATACCAAATTATTTTGTGATGGTGTGCTCACAGACATTAAAAAAAAATGGTCAATTCGTATTGATTCTAGAATACTCAAAATGTATCAATCTATGAAGTTGAAATATGTAACATACTTTCACAATTATTTTCTTTTACATAAACTATGAATTATATTGAAAATAGAAATGGAATTTCAGAAAAGTATTATATTTTACTATCTCATACTACAGAATATAGTATAGAGAAAGTATTGTTTTCACGAAATTTTTTGATTTTGATGGCAATATATGCTTTAAGACCTCCTGAACACATTTTGACTATTTTTAGAGTGATGTCAGTCTGAGGTCAATTTCTTGCATTCATGAAAGCTGTCACAAATATTCATAGATTTCAACAAAACTTTACTAGATTATTAGATTAGGAGATACAAGCATTCAAACTATTTACATTTTTAAAACATTCCAATTTTAGCCATATATCTCAACCATATATGTTATTCACATAAAAAAAAAAAATGATTGCTAAAAAAGCAACTGTAATGCAATAGTGAGTAAAGCAGTTTATAAAAGTATAATATTGGAATTTTGTTAACTGGTAAGAATAACACCATATGGATAAATTTATGTTTCACAGCCAAAATCCTCAATAATTATGCTTTAAATATTAAGGAAATTCATATTTCATAAATTTTGTAGGAGAAAAATTCCCTTCCATTTAATATTTGGAACAGAAGATATTATTTTCAATTATTAATTTAATCGACAAAAATCACTAAATGAAGGTTGATCATTTTTTTTCAAAAGAGGGTGAAATTCTGCATTTTGATACTGGAAAAATATGATCAAATTATGAGATTTTTTGATGTTGGAATCGTAAAATCAATTACATCTTCTAACGACCAAACTTGAACTCTTAAAAAAAAATCCCAAAATTCAGGAATTTGTGTTACAGATTCCATTTAAAGATTACTGAAATGAGTTTTTTGGTCAAAAGGAAAGCATTAAGATTGAAACTCCATAATGATATTTTTGATTGCTAAGGAACTGATTAGTGGGAAAATTGATAACAATTCCACTTCACCATTAATTAACTAAAAAGTGGATTTTAATATTTTAAAAAATCATTCTGAGGTCTATAGGGGCAGGCCTAACTTGAAATGCTTGTAGCTGCATGCTTCTTCAGTTTTTCCACTACAGAACATATAAACATTCTCTTCTATTATTTAAGATATTGTTAAACAGTATAATTTAAGATATTAGAAAAACAAGAACTAACATTGTAGTAATGTTGTGCTGGGTAAATCTTTTCAGAAAAATAGGCAGGACAGAGATTCAAAATTCCAGCAAGAGGTTCATTAGATCCGCTTTGATCTAATCTGCAATATGTTCCATAAGCAAATACATCCTAGTTAAAGAGAGACAAAGTATTATCTTTTTACATACAATGCACACAGGTTGTATATAGGTTTTAAAAAATAAAGTACTGTAGCATACATAACTCTACCCTCCCATACGTCTGTTATAGTAGTATAAGTTAACCCCCCCATACGTCTGTTATAGTAGCATACATAAGTCTACCCCCAACTTCATTGATATATTTGAAAAATGCATCTTGTTGTAGAATTTGGTATGAAGTTTTCCCCATTTCCCCATGTACTCACCAAGTTAATAATCATTGGGTGTAATGTCAGGACAGGTATGGAGGGGCATTAGCCACCTCAACTTCATTGTACTTTTGGGTACTTTATGAACAATCGTGTACAAATCATTAATGTTCAAACCTAAGAATTAAAAAAGAAAGTATTACATTTTTGCCATATTCATCTAATAGTCACATTTCACCAATTAATATAAAATTGGATCTTTGGAATGCATGTTCTGTAATCTTAAATACTCCTGTAAATATGACTTTATGTATGTTCTTTAAATACCATGTAAATACACTATAATAATTAAGATCTCTATGATTTTAAAAGTACAAAAAACTTGTTCTCCAGTAATGTTTTTTCAAACTGCTTAAAGGTATCTTATGCAAAACATATTTTTGAAGTGATCTGCCGAGACTAACCATTATACTAATTTATTTTCTCTATTACATAGAAAATAGATACTTCTAATTATCACAAATCTATACATTTGCACCCATCAATTCTATAACCCTTCTATATATTTAAACAATAACAATATGAATAAAATATATTTTAAAAATTAGATTAAAATTTTTTAATAGTTAAATTATGAAAATAATTATAAGTGCAATAATCAAAATGAAAAAGAAAGTTCTGAGAATTTTACTTTTTAGGCTCTCTAAAATTACATGTGCTCTTTTAAAATGTTTGATCCCTCTATGCCAGGGCTTAAATAAAGACTTTTTGTGAAGGTGCACCTTATACACTTAGTTTTCTAAATTTGGTTAAATTTTCAAATTTTGAATTTCCTGATAGATTAAAATAGTTCAGGTGGGGATTTAATATTGGTTTCTCAATTTAATATTGATTAAACTGAGAAACAACAGACTGAAAGACACTAGAAAAAAATATTTACATAAAAAATAAATAAATAAGTAGAAAAATTTAAATTTACACAATTCAGGTCATTCAAAAATCTATTTTGAAAAAATCATGGCTAAATTTTATTATATAAAAGAAAAATTTTAATTTGGATATTGGTTAATATGGTATCAATAAAAATATATATTAGAATAAACATTACTATAATAAATACAAATTAATCATTTGAAAATATGAAATCCTTTAAAGTCAAGAAAAATGGTGATTCAAAGAGCTGCTTGTGAATGTTAACTTGAATGAATCACCTTACTTCCATAATAGTTAATTCTCAAAATATTTGGTTAATTGTATAAAATATTTCTTTAAAAGTAACTAAAATATGAAAATAAGCTAATTTAGTCTGTCTATTGTGCAACAATTAGAGAATGGAGGTGGATGGGGAAAAGATGCTTGTGGACACCCAGAAATGCACAGATATGCAAATATGCAAAAAGAGTTACACAATCACATTATTTAAATGAAAATTATTCATTTTAATAAAATATATATTTATTTATTTTTACTCGCATTATAAAAATAAGAGTTTTGTTGCTATAATGCGGAATAATAGAAAGATGTAAATAGATGCAAAAGGGTACTTTGCAACTATCTCGATCTTAAAAGAAGGTAAATAAAGGCAACTGAAAACCAGGAGAATGCACAATTTACCAGAAAAAGAATGTATCCAGCAGGTGAGATTTAGGGGTCTGCCCCATATCCTCTGAAATCCTAAAGAGTATATATGGGATATTTTGCATACTGAAAAGGAACAATGTAAACTAAACCCCTCCTGAAAAACCATGAACTCATGACATACTGAAAAGGAACAATGTAAACCCCTCCTGAGAAAAGGAATGCAGACTCCCCAAAAAAAAAAAAAAAAAAAAAAAAAAAAAAAAAAAAAAAAATTCTTTTTTTTTTCTAGATATGTCATTGTACCGGGAGATGGGAAGAAAAACCAGGAGAGCTGGCAGCTATGCATAATATGATCTGCACACTTTTGGTGAACTAGGGCAATGTGTTTCGATGGCAAAATGGTTCATGCTTTGGCTGCTAAATAGGCGAATGATTTAATTATCAAGTGCCTAGCCACTGGGGGGAAAAACAACTCTTGTCAATTTGAAAAATATATACTTAAAATAACTTACTGTTCCTTCACACATCGATGTACTTTGACTTATAACAAATGTTATAAAATTAGACTCCAATAAACCAGGACCAGATGGCATACTTGATGTAGGTTTTTTGCTCTCAAAACTGTAAACGTCTAATTGATTAAGGAATCTCTCAGGAATCTGTAACAAAAATGATGGAAAGTTATAAATAAGAAAAATTGAATCAGAAAACTAGTAAAATGCAGTGATGTTAAAAGAACCACTTTTAGTTTTAAAACATATCATAATATTAAAATAGAATCTGTAGAATAGTGATCCATCCTGCATTAAATTCTTTTATTATAAGAACTAACAAAATTCATTAAACAAATTTTTTTTTATAGAGAAACACCTCAGCTTATTTGCCAAAGTATTACAGTGAATCTTAAAATAAATGAGAACGATGGAATAAAAACAATATAACAGAAAAATAATCATAAAGTTGATTCATGCATGCAAACAAAAAAAAAAGTTAAAAATGGAAAAAATTGCTATTTAGTTGCATTTTTATTCATTAAATTTTAATGTAGATTATTTTATTAGAATAGAAAATGTACCTGGTGTTGCCCAGGAGTTAAAGTAGGTAATTATATAAAATAACAAAATAAATCAATTTTATTCATATAAATAGTGAAAACTGCATGCAATCCATGTACATCGGTGAAACGGCATGATACCCCCTCAAATCATAAAACCAAAACCCATCACTTGCGGAGACTATATTCTGCATTAAAATCTACTGCCAGACATAATTTAAATCTTAATTTCAACAAGTTCAGCACAATTAGACCAATTCATATATTGACAATATCTTCCACAAACAAAGCAATTTTTAAATATCCAATTAAAACATGAAATGGAAAGAATTGTTCACTTTCCAAAACAGTTTCAATCCCCCACAGTTTGAATCTAAATCTCTACAAAATGTGACATCAGTTTAAGCAAATTTTGTACACATTATCTGCACACGGCAAAGGGGAAAAAAAATAAAAAAGCGTGGCTTAAAATGTCTCCACAAAATTATTTTTTTGAGAGCTTTAAGAACATACACAGGTCGTCTACAGCCAATCGCAGGGGAAAGTGATAACATACAAAATGATATGCAAGATATAAAAAATTTTAACACTTTGCTCATTTAAAAAAATTTATAATGAACAGGTGGCTTCAGAAAATTATTTTATGTTTTGGAGCAGTGTCTAATATTTAAAGGAGCTGGTGTTAAACTATAAACTTTGAATTGTTTGTCAATTATTTTATACCATAATTTAAAAATAGGAAATGTTTTAAGACACGAAAAATATATATTGTTTAAAAATTTACGAAAATCCGCCTATTAATCACATGGATTCTGTTCAAAGTTTGATTGAAAGAAATTTTTCAATCTTTCTGATAGTGTCACAATGAAAATTTTGTGATAATATTTTTGGTTGCTAAAGAACTGATTTGTGTGAATATTGTTCAAAATTGTGCTAAATCATAAATAAAATAACTAAGAACTAATTCGAATTAAAAAAAATAATGCCAAGGTGCACTTTTTTCGGTTCTGAAGTACCTGTGTACCAAATTTCTCGACTGTACAATGCTTAGATTTCTCAATACAGACTGCACAGTCACACAGACATCAATTATTAAGTGAGATAACTCTCCTTCCGGACTGGCATACAAAATTATTTCTAAATTCATGAAACTACAATAAGCTTGCATAGATTCATTTTTAAGTTAGCATATAAGTGAGCTTACAATTGATGTGGGTGTATGAACAATGTTATGTTATATCTGCATTCTGGAAGTAAAGAAATGGTATAAATTTGATTTATGTCTAGCATTCAACAGTTCTTAGCAGAGCAGAAGGCAAAACGTAAGTTGCAGACCCAAGCAGTTGCAAAACGTAATAACAGACCAAAGTCTATTTTCTGTAATTTGTTTTTATACACTATTTACTATAGGAAAATAAATAAATGGTTCAAATGCAAAATTTATTTAATATATATATATATATATATATATATATATATATATATATATATATATATATATATTTATAATTGAATTATATTTAAAAAAAAATTTGAAATTGCAAAGGATTCAAACACATCCACAGACTACACATGACTGATCTGTGCTCAAACTACCTGGCAATTTAAGTGCAGGGGTAAATTTAAATCTAATCTGAACAATTAAATAAAAATTAATAAAGTTAATTAAAAGTTTACAAAATGATAAATGCTTGAGTAGTAGTAATATTTGGCATTTTTGAAAAGTTTTAATTTTTTAAAGTGTGATAGGTTGCAGACTTTGCCTTCTTTAAAAATGCTTTACAGGGAAAAAATCCCTACAATTAGCAACTTTTTCACAAATTGTAGGGATTTTCCCTCCCCAAATGTCCCTAGATAAGGGATTTTGGCTGAAAACATCTAAAATTTAGGAGATTTTCATATATTTCAGGAAATTGGGAGAAAGTGTACAAATTCAGAATTCATGCAGTTTGAACATGAAAAAGAAAGGCATTGTTTATTTTTTTTTTCGTATATCAGTGATGGTTAATAAAGAAAATTGGAATGAATCATCCAGTGCCAACAGGATCCTAAATAAGCACCTACTACTTAAATAATATAGATACACCTTTGATATGACTTAAATAAGATGCAATTCGAAATGCATGTGCACAAACATCTGATTCATCGATCGTATACTATACCTTTAAAATTCACAAAGATAAAAATATGTTTTTCAAGAAGTTGGGACTTTTGGATTGTTTAAAAGATATACTAATATACAAAAATGCTTGAAGATGCAAAAAAGAAAAAGTTCCTTTTACCCCTGAAGTAAAATTAGTAAAATTAATTTCTATCTTAGCGATTTTTCATCCAATTTAAGTCAAATTTTCAAAGCTTATAATATTAAAATAACTATGTTCTAAAAATGAAAATTTATCTTTTACTAAGGGGCTACTGTCCCTGCTGGCTGTCATTCGTCAACTGCTGCCAAATGGGTTGGGAACAACTGGATTATATGAATAGTTTATATAAATAATAAGAGATATAGAAAAGTACTAGGTTGAGTCAATTGATTCCAAAACTAAAGTGCAGCTGTCAAGCATACACAAATCTATTATAAAATGCTTCTTTTACTCAATAACATTTTGCTGATTGCTTAATATTTGGCAACAGAGTTAAGAGAAAAATTTGAAGTCAGTATTGTAATATCTCAAGAACAATATAATTTTCCAAAATATTGAATTTATGTAAATTTGACATTTTTGTAAATTTGGTGATATTTTTTAATTTGGTAACATTTAACAAAAACTCACCAAATATGTTACCAAGTGTTAATAACATCCATAGAGAAGAGTTTTTCTTGTATAGAATTATAAATAGCAGAACTTAAGGCATTACATTAAAATGAACATTGCCACAAAAATAAAGTAAAAATTTAAAAATATTGACATTCAATTGCTTCATTATAAATCCTAAAATACAGCCACACTAGGCTTGATAATTTTATTAAGCAGATGTCTTCAATAATAAGCATTGCTGGACATAGTCTTGTAACATTAAGAGTTTGTTCCTCAATGTTGATATTATATAAGTTTTACCACATGCCACATGATCTGTATTTATGTATTTAAAATCATTTTAATTAACTGAAAATTATATTTCACATCAGGACACAGTGTGAAAGTTTCAAAAATAATTTTCCCCATAGATTTAACATGGTGGCTATTGATCTTAATTATCTGAATCCACAGAGAAAATTTTTAAATCCAGGCTTCATCACAACCTGTAACTTGGTGGATATTATAAATATTCTAAATTTCGCACAAAGCAGTCAAATACGGCTGAGGAATGGCAATATGAGTCAATGGTAAGGAAACTTCTTGTATTTTACTGTGCTGAAAGCCTGTACATTGCCATTGAAATGTGTACGTTATGCGGGGCCCCACTCCGCCAAAGACTGTAAAGTGATTTATGTGCTATGTGGTAATTGCAATTGCCAACATGCAGCCAACTGGCATGGTTGCTGAAAAATCCAGGCAACTTGTCTATGCCTAATAGGCACAACCCCTAATCTGAAACCCAAAATTCAGAAGCTTCTCACAGTATAAACCTGGGAACCAATGGCATCCATTCCAGAACACTGGCATTGATACAAAAATAAACCTCTCTTCAGTGGTCTCTGGACATAGCCAGAAGATTCCCCGCCCCCCCACCACCACCACCACCACACACACACACAAATTGTTATTGAACATAACTCTATTGATCAAACCAATGTAAATTGCTCCATTACCTCCAGTCACCAAACAAAATTCAAATAGTGTAGCCAGTGGAAACATTGACTACATAGTTTTTCTTTAGTCCTAATATGACTATGCGGAACACTCATAACAAAGATCTTATTCTCTGAGTGGCTAGCTGAAGCTAGTACTCCCTGATCTTTGCATGGAGATAGATAGATACTACAACATGCTGCTTAGGCCCATTTGATGGACAGGACAAGTGAAAACAAAACTCAGGTTTTCAGATCCGAGAACGATCCAAACCTGGGATTAATTAATTTTAAGGTCTTAATCAAGTATTGATTATGTTTTACATTTAAACTTAAAAATAAACACAACAGATTTGTATTAATATGTTTACTTTGCTAATAAAAATTTTGGTACATAAAGGTAAGTGGATCTTCTGAATTTATTGAGTTATTTCTTCTTTATTGATATGAATATTTCGGAAAATAAACACAAAATAAATGAGCACAGGTCAAGCGATAAGGTAAAGATAATAAGAAACTTCATAAGAAATAATCTTATTTGAAATAATAATTTTGGAAGTAAAAGTTAAAACAATACAATCAGGCATTTAAAGTTATTGAATTACACTTTATTGAAGTTAATTATAAATAATATAATGATAGTAACAATACAATTGGAGTAACTAATTATTGGTAATTTAAATTAGTGAAAATTATCTAATATTATTGGAAATTAATAATTTTAAAGATAAAATCTAAAAAAGAAATCTAAATAATCATGAGTAATAAAATTATATTCTAAAAACCACCCAACAAGTGGAGTGCCGAACACATCAACATTTATTGCTATCTACAAAAATCAGACATATTGCTATGTTCGATGTGTGGATGAGTCATCCCAATCACAGGTACCCCGTAATAGCTTGGATTTTTTTGCAACAAAGTATGTTTGTAATTAATAATCAAGAATAAAAAAATGGTTGAAAATCACCCAAAATTTTGCTAAAACATTGATAACTTGTGTGTGTAAATTAAATTGAATTAAAAAAAAAATCTCAGATTTATGGAGGGGGGAGGGCTGATTTTAATTATAATAGTATTCAATTTCATGGCTGTATGTCACTTGGATTTTCCCGCTATGCTGTGTACATACAGATAGAAACACACATAGGCATTATCTTCTATTATTTAAGATAAGAAATGCACTAACCACATAAAATATTTCTTTAGCAGTACAAGCTTCTGTTTCACCTTTGAATTTAGAGCATCTATAAATGAAAATAAAGCATTAAAAAAATAAAATTTTATGTTCAAATAAAAGATATTTTTATTGGCCTTACATATTTAAAGTAATTATTAGTTAAGCATATTTTATTTAATTTATAAGAATGAATACTTGACATTGCCTTTAAAGCAGGGATTACTAAAAATAAATAAATATACGCTGATAAAAAGAAAGAACACTCACAGCAAATTTAAAACCAAACAATATTAACATTATCATAAAAAGAAAAAGAGATTAGAGGTGGCTAGTCTGATGGATCTGAAACATTTTTGCATAAAAAAAAATTATGAAATCAGTTTCTTGATATCTACGTTAAAACCTCCAATTAACACAGAAATTTGTGTTTTATTGTGTTTTCTTCAGTGTTTTTGCTGAATTTTTTTTCTCACTCTTCTTGGGTTAGATCTTTCTTTTTAAAATTTCTGTTTTATCCCTGTTTCTTGTATAATCCTGTTTCATTGCCACATTGTTTTAGGCCTTTTTCTTTAAATTTTTCCTTCAATTTTCTATCTTTAAAATTTTCTTTATGTTGTTTCTTCTTTCTTTGGTTTCTTCCTCTCCATTAAGCTGATCACCTTTAAAGGCTAGAGTTCTTGCAAGCATGAGGTAATAGAATAACCCACTTTCATCAACAGTGAAAATGCCTTTTAGCAAATAACAATTGATTTTTCTCAATAGGTTGTTTCTCAAACCAATCTTCAACAGATTCTGATGGACTACCTTTTGAATCCCCACTTATCACTTTAATGGAAATTCCGTGTTGCAATTATTAAAGATTATGGAGCCATTCTGCTGAAAAGCTAATATCCACTACATTAAGTTTTACTGTAATCTTTTTAACTTTCTCAGTCAGCATAGGACCACTTATCCGGATATTTGATGCATGGCATCATATAAAAAATTCCAGCACAATGTTTATATTTTTTCTGTCTGCCCAAGCAACCTTTTTGAAAGTGAACGTACCATAAACTGAAGCTCTTTTTCAATTTTTGTTCTCTGGTACAGTATGCGACCTCTTATCCAGCGTTCCAATATCCGGACACTCTCAAAACTGGAATTCAGCAAAATAATGCTAAATTCTGCACCAACAAGTGATTATTTGCCACACATTGTGCCAAATAGCGATTTTTTGTTTAAAATCCCGCCAAATGCTTTTTTGTCTTAATATTAATAAAAAAATGCCTTGAAACCTACATTTTTCCAGGGTTTTACTATGCCAGGATTTTATGATACTTTATTTAATAGTTCAAAATTTATTTAATGGTTCAAAATTTAATAATAGCTCAAAATTCATTGTTTTCCCCTTTCCTTTCAAAATTCTAAATTAATTTGTGGTTATTGAATATTTCGCCGATTTATTCCCCTCTTAACGTTAATTTGTTATCATTTCAATTGTTTTCATTACTCAAAATTATGCGTAATGAGTCTTCAAACATTAAATATCTTGTGTAAATCTTCCGTTTTCCCATTTTCGGCTGTTAAGTTCGTTTCTCTTCATTCACGAGTCAGCAGAAAAAAAAAGCACTTTTAAGCAAAATTCGGCCTTCAATAGTTCACCCCTTAGAACATCTGGAAAAAGGGTGCCAACATCCGGTTGGGTTGTTGTGAACTTGGCGGCGTAATTTTTAACTTTCGTGCGCACCTCGTAGTTCCTGGCATGGCATTTTATTTATTCCGCGGTATATGCGTGGGTGCAGGGTTTTTACTCACCAAGTTTGGCAGCTCCTGGGAAGCAAGTGTGTTGCAGATTTGATTGGATTCCTGACCGGCATTGGACTAGTTTTTTTTACTGCTGCTGAGATCCATGGACCGGGCCTCGTACAAGGGCGCCCGTATCCCGTAGTCGCTAAGAAAATGTTTTAAGTTTTGTGCAGAATCACCTATTTTTAAGTCCGATGTGGCCTTCCCGACATAGCTGAGGTGTGTGCCTCCTTTTCGACAACTTCAACGCGATACCAAAGAAAGTGCCATCACTGTGTTGTATACACCTCTGAAGCCTTGCTGCTGAATCACGTATTTTTAAGTCCGATGACGCCTTCCTGACACTGCTGAGGTGTGCCTCATTTTTGACAAACTTCAACGTGATACCAAAGAATGTGCCATCGCTGTGTTGCATACACCTCCGAAGCTTTACTGCCGATTCTTGTGCCTTCAGTTTTTGCAAGAAAAATTCATCTTGTGCCGCTGAAGTGCTGCTGTGTCTCGAGTTTTGAAGGTGTGTCACCCACCGATCTCACGGGCATTTGTGACATGATTTTCCGCTGTTTCAACAAATTTTTTAGTGGGCAACATGTGACGTGAGAAGCCTTGTGCTTAATGTTTTCTAAATGTTGAAAAGAAGCAAAAGGGGTCCTTTAATTTGAAATGTGGTCTAGAGTTGCCAATAATATGTGTCTTAACCGGAAATGGATCTAGTGTTTTTGCCAATAATAAGTGTCTCCTATGGTTGAGTATTTATATTGTGTAATGTAATGAATTCGTAGTTTTAAATATTCTTATTTCAAATTTAAGTTTTGGTGGACAGCTCTCCAGGCAGACCAAACTCTGGTATTCTGACCAGAGTGGATTCTGATCCTGGGTGGTTTTAAAAGTTTAAAGATTTTAATTTGTAACTGAAATTTTAAATTGGGTTTTGCAATGTACTAGCCATGAAAAAAAATGTTTAAGAATATATATAAAATTTAACCTGTGTATGCTTGAAGGCTCTTAAGTTTAAAAGTATCAATAAAGAAAAATTTTAAATTAACATTAATTGAGTTGTGTTTTCTTGTATTATGGCTGTGCTAATTATTATAGAAATGTTCAAAGGTAAGTGGTGTGTGTGTTTGTTTCGGGTGTTAAAAATGCATTTTTGGGATGTAAACGAGATCGAGCACAGACCAAATTGTAGGAAATAGCAAAGAAAAGAAACAAAGAGATAATTTTAATAAATAATAAAAATAACTTTATTGAAAACTATACGATCAAATTGAAATGTAAATAATAACTTTAATCTGGAAATAAATATAATCAATAAATCAAATAACTTTAAATAGAAATATAATAATAAAAATAAAGTAAATAAGATAAAATCAATAATGTGTAAATTTAAAAGGAAGGAATCCCTTCCAACAGTTTGAAATAGGATGCGTGAACCGTGTAGAAAAAAAATGCTGCATGGAAATTCGTGAGCACTCGCCGCCGCTGATCCTTCTTAAATTTCGAAAACAAACATGAGGAATTCTCGCGAGAGTGAATGAAAAGCAGAAATGAAAATATTCCGTGGACCTTGTTTTTTCCGGGAAGTTCCATATCTCCATAGCGCAACTTCACTTTTCCGGAAAACATCCAAAGTAGCTTCATTTTTCCCGAAAATTTCCTAAGTGGCTGCATCCGGAATGGGCGAGACGTGTCATTCCATTCTTCACTAGTTACGGATAAGGCTCTTGTATATATAGGGGTCTTAGTTATGGACAAGTCCTGGCAAGGTGCTTTTTTAATGGCGTTTCATTTTTTTTCTGGGTGTATAGGGCAGAGCGCACTACGCACAAAGGTTTAGATTTTTCTGAATTCGTTACATTTTCTTTTCTGTGCTTTGTTCGGGGACTTTGATTTTCGGTAAAAGTATTCCAACTTTTTCGCAAGAAATATTCCGATATCGCTAAAGAAATCCTATTTGCTTCGTCTATGCCCTTCAAACGCGATGTGATGCACAAAATTCACACTATTTTGCAAAATTTAATAAACATTTATTGGAAAAGATGGAAAAAAAAGTCATCAGTGCATTTGCGAGAGGATAGAAGGTACGTTTAAGTAAGGAATTCCCGAAATTAATGAGAGTTAACTTTTGCCGAAATACGAAGAAAAATATAGCGGCTATAAAATGTCATTCAGGGCCTTCTGATTGATCTCTTTAAATATTTAACCTCAGTAATAAACTTGTCATTTTCTCAGGAAAACCCAATATTTTTTTTCATCGCCATGGAAATATGCACATCTTCAATATTTTAAAAAAAGTTGATGGAATTCCAACATCAAAATCATTTACAATTAAATCCTATTATTTGGATCAAAATGGCTATTTTGGACTGAAAATTGACCCTAGCAAAAAGTTCCATTGCATTATATTTATGGGGTTTTAACGTGTTACAGTTATTAATTAGCAATTTATAAAAGACAGTTTAGCAATATCGCAGAATTTTTTTATTAAACACGATTGCCGGATATATTTTATTTTATTTTTAAATATTTTCAATTTTTCAATCTGTTTCCATCTACTAATATTTTTATATTTTTTGTGCTTTTTATGCTGGAATATTATCTTTTAAACATATTGTTGATGAAATTGAGATTATGATAAAGAAATTACATTTTTTTTATTCAGGCATTTAGAATTATAAGGCTTATTAGAAATACATTTGAAGAGCATAAATTAGAATTTGATATATTTATACCCATAGTTGAATCTCTCATTTCAATTAAAAATGAACATCCTTCTCATCTTAGTTTTATTAAAAGTACTTTAAAATATTTTGAAACATATGAACAAAAGTGCTTCTGCTAAAATATTAGATGAATATGGTGAGGGCCAACTTTAGTTGAAATGTTCCAAAAAAGAACTAAATGTGATACTATAATGCATTTTAGTTAACCAAGTATATCTTTTCATATGGATTGTAAGAAATCTTTATTTAATACATGTTTTTAAAATGAATTATAATTTTCCATAACATTTTAGACCATTCCAGTAAGTTTTAGAAAAAGTGTTCCGAATTACGTAAAAACCCCTTATCCAGACTGCCTGAGGTCCCAAGCAGTCCGAATAATAGATCCTGTACTGTATATGCTTGTTTTAAGTGTGAACACTAGGATATTGAACTTCTTTGTCTATTCTCAACACAGTATTCTCATCAACCTTTTCAAAATTTATACTTTATCTTTCATAGATAGTGTCTTTTATTTTCTCAATGGCATTAAGAGCAGTTGACTTAGCAAAACTAAAAGTTTTAATACACGGTCAAACGAGAAACACTGATCTGACATACAGAAATGGTTCTGTTTTGAAAGCTACAAATAAAGTTTCTTATCAGCCAACTTGCTCAATGTGAAGTGGTCAGATAGTCCTTCCAGAGTATAAACAGGGATCCCCCCCTTTTCAAAAATTCTGGGAATGAACTCATTACCACTGTTCTCTCCTCTTGTACCTGCTAGGGATGTTATCCGAAAATTAGGAAAAACATGAAAGAATAACTTGAAATATTAGTGAAAAATTTCATACTCAGAATGAATTTTGTCGGGAAGACAAATAAATACAGAATAAAAGAAGCTAAGAATTGAGTTGCATTGTACAGATGAAATATTTTACCATTAAAATTATATAGGAATGAATTGGGACCCAAGTTAAATCTATATAAATAAAAATGAAAATCTGTCTCTGTCTGTTCGTCCCATCATCACGGGAGAACGGCTGAACAGAATTTGATGAAATTTTGTGGGTAGCTTGGAAATAGTCCGACTTAAAATTTAGTCCATATATGGAGTTTCTACAATCAGTGGTTCTCGAGATATTAGTAAAAAACCATATTTTTGTTTGTCTCATCATCACGGGAGAATAGCTAAATCGAATTTGATGAAATTTTGTGGATAGCTTTTAAATAGCCCCCCATAAATTTAGCCCAAGTTTCGAGTATCTAAGATCAGGGGTTGTCGAGATATTAATGAAAAACGAAACTTTTTCTTAGGAGTTCTCCTCTCTAACTCCGTGGTTTATCTAAACGAAAAGCTTGAAAATCGTTTGAAAGTGAATTAAAACTGTATCTCAGAGTTTGGGGGGATATTTTTTGCACTAATTAGTCACTTTCTGAAAACATCAATTGTTTGAAACATGATTTAAATGGGAAATCTATCTCCTTGGTTTATATTATACAAGCTTTTACTGAAAAATGAAAAGTATAAAGAAATAAAAATGGCTATTAAATTTTGCATTTTATGAGGAAGATTCTATCTTATATCATGTTGCTCGGCAACGGAATGAAATTAAATGTGTTGTTAATATTTATTATTATTTTTTATATTTGAATAATAAATAAATGGATGTAAAAATATATTTTTTAAATGAACGGTTTGATTGTTCTTCTCATTATATAAATTGCGGATTGCGTACATCACTTTCATTTGTTTTAGCAAAGAGGTTTCCAGCTCATATATTGTGTTTAGCTAATAAACTCATATATTGTGTTTACCCAATAAATTCATTTAGCCGATTGTTGAAGCAGAAAAAGAGTAGAACGGGTGTATCTTATAATACAATTTTAGTGATTTCATTTAGTATATACAAACGGGATCAGGATATTTTATACTTCAGATCTGCAAATTCAGAGCAATGAATTTAGCGGAATATCTCTAAATAACTTGGTAACTTTTTTTAAACTTTACCAAATTAGCGGAAATGTTTCCAAATTTATAAAAATGACGCAAATCAATGATTTGTTTTTTTAGAATAGAGTACTGAAATGATGTTTCCATCCATCCTACTTAGTAACACATTTAACGAATTTTTTTAATATCACCAAATTGATAAAAACATTTCTAAATCCATAAAAATATAATGAAATTGATAAAATCGCGCTTAATAAATGAAATTAATTGTGTTTTGTTAGGGGATAGTATTGTGATGATGTTTCGTCAGTTTGTCGCACATTGGGACTATCAGTTCTACAGTCCCACTTGGCGATAAATTTGGCGATTTTTTAAGTTATCGCTAAATTGAAGAAAATGCCGCTAAACCTTCCATGAAGATTGCATTATTCAGATGATATGATTTCCATCAATTTATTTGAAGCAAATGATATCATGTCGCTTAGCAACGGATCCAATATGTTATGCGGCATACGATTTTTATTAAATCTTTTCCGATTTGAATATAAAAATATGTATATAAAATAAATTTCATTGACATTGAATTTTTGACTGGATAATATTACGGTCTTCAGGTTTAAACATCATTATTATTGATATTTTCGGGGATTGTTGATTCAGGGATTATTGATATTTCCAAATTATTATGGAATTGTTTTATTATGACGAAAATTGTTGAAACTCATATATAGTATGTTGTACGAGTAATATTCTACAAATTCGTGGGTATAACTTCTAATATTACGAGAATATAAGTAGTACAGGTATATTGGCATATATTTGGATATATATTGGCATATATTGGAATCAATTACGACCTTCTGGTATTAAGATTACAGGGATTTTTGATATTTTCAATTTATTACGTCATCTCTTTTATTTTGGCAAATATTTTTTAGACTCATATTGCAATACGGGTAAGCTTCTACTAACACATTGGCATATTTTCTAATCTGTGACAAAATAAGTAGTACGGGGTTGCATATATTGATTCAATTCCTTTTTTTTTTTGTAAATTTGCTTACAAAAGGGGCCAGGATGTTTTATTCTTCGGATCTGCCCGTGAAGATAATTTTGCATAGTGAGAACAGATATTCTTAAACTTCTCTTTATGAGCAATAAATTTAATATTTTAACAGAATTTGCACATGATTGCGAATTATAAATTCCTTTATATTATATACTCCGTACGAAGAACGGGTATGCTGCTAGTCTATATAAATAAAATTGAAAATCTGTGTCTGTCTGTCTCGTCATCACGGGAGAACGGCTGAACCGAATTTGATGAAATTTTGTGGGTAGCCTGGAAATAGTCCCACTTAAAATTTAGTCCATGTTTGGAGTTTCTACGATCAGTGGTTCTCGAGACATTAGCAAAAAATGAAATTTTCATTTGTCTCATCATAACGGGAGAACAGTTGAATCGAATTTGATGAAATTTAGTGGAAAGCCTTGAAATAGCCTACCATAAATTTAGCCCAAATTTCGAGTATCTAAAACCAGAGGTTGTCGAGATATTAATGAAAAACGAAACTTTTCCTAGGAGTTCTACTCTCTAACTCTGTGGTTTATCCAAACGAAAAACTTAAAAATCTTTCGAAAGTGAATTAAAAATCAATCTCTGAGTATGATGGGAGATTTTTTGCACTATGTTTTATTCTTCAGATCTGCCCATGAAGATAATTTCACATAGTGAGAACAGATATTCTTAAACTTCTCTTTAGGAGCAATAAATTTAATATTTTAACAGAATTTGCACATGATTGCGAATTATAAGCTTCCTTATATTATATATTCCGTACGAAGAACGGGTATGCTGCTAGTGACATATAAATGAAAAAATGTATAAATGAGAAACATAAATGGCGATCCAATGTGATTGTTAATTTAAATAATTTTTTTTAAGCAGTTTTTCCCCAAATAAAATTCAAGTACTTTCAAAGGACCATATTTTTTATTGGCTACTTCTGTTTCTGCAATTTTAAAATGAATGTTCTAATTTACTTTTAATGAATAAGTGTAAATAGAATTTAGTTTTACTCTGAATAATTCATTGAAAGTAATAATCAAATGTAAACAATGTAAATCCAATTTACACAATTCAAAGTTAAAATTATATGGTACACCTTTTCACAGAATGGAAGAAAATTAAGATGGTGCAATATAGATTATTCAGACTATTGTTATGCAATTTTATTCGGATGATCAGAGTCTGAAGTAATGTGGCATGGCATCACCAAACAAAGTCTGAAATGAGCATAATAAAAACCAAGAAACTTTATACATGCAAGCACTTTCAAGGGTCTTTGAAAATTGAATAAAAATCAAGTACTTTTTGAGGACTGTGATTGAGAACCCTTCTTTAATTACAATATTTTATTTCCACTATACATATTTGAAGTTTTCAATGGTTACATATACAGATTATGAAATTCTATACTGCCAAAGCTAGATGATGCTTGTGGAGAACTTTCAAAGGATAACAGCATAACATTAGGTTTACATGCTAGGACAGTGGCTCCCAAACTTTTAATCTCAAAGACCCATTAGAAATTTTAAAAAAATTGCATTCCTTTACCATACATTGCAATAAGCCATATAAATGTTAGAAAGTTGAACTAGATGTCACTTGACGCCTATAGTTTTGGCTTTAGGTGCCAGATAGACATCATTTTTACATCTCTAATAATAACGAATATTTTTTAAATGATCGTTGTTAAAGATATAATAAAAGAATAATTCAGATTTTTGTATTAGAAACTGTTTTAAATTTTCTTAAAATATAAAATAAACTAATAAAAACCAAAGAGTAAAAGAAAATGCATATAAATATATATAAAAAAAAACAGAAAAAAAGTTAATATTTTTTTACTTGGTAAAAAGGACAAAATAACAAATAAATTAAAGAAAACACAATTTTATTTAGAAGTTTCGAATTCTGGTTGTCTTGTATGAACATTACACCACAATACCTGTTCATTATGGTAATAACATGTTTGAAAAGTTTTAATTGATGAAAACAGATTGCAAAAATAGAAAATATTTGACAATAAAATGTGATAAACTGAAAATCATGCATAAATGCAAATTTCAGTGGTATTTCTAAATGACTTCAAATTAATTTAAATTCTAAATGACTTCAATGACTCTCAAATTACTTACAAAGAATTAAACACATTTAAAATCTAAAATATTATTAGAATGCAACTTTGTGTTAAATTTGGGGACTTTTATTTTTGCCAATTTCATCAAAGCATGAGATTTTATTTTAAAATCTTTAAAAGATGATATTCATCTTAAAAGCATTAAAGGAAGGGGGGGGGGGACCCCAGAGAGATTTGTTTGGAGAATGGCACTTGGCAGAAAATGCAAATATATGAGTTAGCAGCTAGGTCTCCACATCTGCAGAAGTCAATCATAAGTTTTTAATCATGTTTTATAGTTACTATTTTTTTTTTGTCATTTTGATAAAATATAAATCACTTTAATTTCAGGAACCAATATAAAAAATATCACTCTCAATGCCTGGTAATAAAAAATTAGCAGACTAAATTTTCAATTTGAAAACGCTAAAACGATTATCAGGAATACAGTATGTTCCATAAATGCAGGCAATTAGAATGTAAAGACTCTTTAGGATCACCCTCTTTTTTTTCCCAAGTAGGTCAGGGAAGCAATAGAAAACTTGCTAAATACTTTGGGTTCTTGTCTTGTCTCCTATCTGGGGTGCGTGCTCTTTGGATACAGTACAAGAAAGATCCAAATGTAGTCCTATGCTGAACACACAGATCATTCCCATGGGGGGATATTACTACCAGTGTAGTACCACTATTACGTTGGTCATTTCCAGCAGTTTTTCATGGAAGGATAAAGGTCCAGTAAGTGGCATATATGGGATTATAACAATGACTTTGAACATGACTACCTGCAGATTTATCACTGTTGGTGATTAGGTTAACGTTTGGTTAGTGTATAACATGCAATTTTTTTTTTTCAAAATACTGTCCAGTCGTCCACCATTAATTATAATTGTCAAAAGGAAAGGGATTGATTATGAATGAAACCATTATTTGGCATCACCTTTGACGACTAGGTTAAAAAATCTAGTTAAATTGAAATTTGTAATTGCACATTATGACTAATGACTGCTAATTTTAAACACTGGGACATATACATATCTTTAAAATACTAAATATACAAGTGTAATTCAAAAGTAAAGGTAATACTGATATGCATGGCCATTATTGCAAATAGAGGTAAACTGGATGTGACATCTATGACACAGACAAGTCTGATCATGCATTATTTGGCATCCTAGTATTAGCTGAATTGAAATCATTACATTCTAATAGATGCTCCACTTACTGATTACACGATTGAAGAACAGTATTTTGTTGACATTTTTGTGAGCAGAGGGAATCAAACCTGCTGAAATTCATTAAAGAATGGAGTAGTATGGAAACAGCTGTTTGTGTCACTTGTTTGAACCACTCAAAGAAGCATTATGTGGCAGAAGATTTGACAGGGACGAGGAAGTCAAGGCAGCAGTTCAAGATTCGATCAATGACCAACCTGAATAATTTTTCTCTGAGGAAATCCATAAGCTTCTCGACCACTACAAAAAGTGTGTAGCAGTAATGGGTGACTATGTTAAAAAATAAATTATTAACTTTGCATAAACTTGTACATTCAGTATGTAAAAATAAAATTGCCTTTACTTTTTAAATTACTTCGCAAATGAAAGTTAGATGTAATGAAATAAACATTCAGTTTGTAGTAAGGACATACATTTAATATGATCAGAAATTAAGAATTATCAGTTTAGGTATCTGATTTTTCATAAAAAATAAACTTTTGAAAAAAATTTTCAAGTCATATGTATTTTTAATTATGTGTTCTAAATATTAATGTAAATGAAACACAATAATTTAAGGAACTAACAATTAATTGATGGATATATGTTATACTGATTCATAAAAAAGAAAAAAAAAGCAAGTAAAATATTGTAAAAAATGACAATTTTGACAAAGGCCTTCGCTTGCAGCATAGTCCCTGTTATTGGGAGGTTTTGATTCTTTGCATAGTAAGCCATTTCAGAAATGCCTCTTCTACATGTTTTCGTTCGGCTTCATTACACAGTCTTTTGTTTCCATGTTTTTTTTTGTGAGCAGAGATGATTATGTTACGATTTTTCCAAATTATACAAACTGCAGATTTAGGAAAGGAAAATTCTCAGCAGATCACAGATTGATTATTTACCCGCTTAATAATTTTCATATTATCTTTGATTGAAAAAGCTTTTTAACACCCAGCACTAGCCTTTTTAAAATATGTGATACTGACAGGGCAAACAATCCAAATGAACTATGAATATAATTTGTAATCCCGAAGAAACTGGTGGAGAGGTGAGAGGGAGGAGGGCAACAGCAAAGGCCTCTTATTGTTACCTTTGACGAAATAAGCTCAAAAGGAAAGTCAAAGAATTTTTGTTGGGAGGAGTGAAATTTCTATGAAGTACCTGAAGGTAAACTATAAAAAAGGTGATTTTGGTTCACAGATCCAAATTCCTTGCTGCTGAAAGTTTGTACTAAGTGATTGAAACAATATTAGTTGAACAGAAGTTCAAATGGAACTCTGTCGAAAGCCCAGACAGTCCGATTCGTCCTAGGATATGAGTAGCAATTTGGAAGGCCGGTAAAAATGGGATCCTGTGAAAAAGTTCATTATAACCGAAAATTCATTGTACCCTGGGTTCATTATAGCATTATTTGACAGACTGTATATACAGTGAAAAACATTAATTTACCAATTTGACAATACAAATAATAATCACAGTTTAATGTGAACAATGATGATGTTTTTGAGGAATTAGAGTAGCAATGTTTAGTTTGATTAATGATAATTTCATTAAGTCATTCTCAACTTTCAATCTGTGAGATATACAAGTGGGTTGGGAAAAAGCCGTTAATAACTTTTGTGTTATTCACAGATTACCTTAGAGATTCTCATGGATCTCAAGGGGTCAGCAGAAACCACTTTGGGAACCACTGTGCTAGAGAATAAAAATCTTTCAGTTGTCAGCACCTTAACCTTCAAACATGGGTGAACCAAACTCTAATATTAATGCTGCTAGCATTTTGTCTATAATCGATATTTATTACTTACTTTCCTCTATTTTCACCAGATTGCCATTTCTGAGCGCAATTCTTACGATTCAGAAGAAAAGGTCTTTTACGACGCCTCACTGTGAAACACAAAATGAAATAAATAGAAATATTAAAATAATTGTATTAAATGATAAGATTATTAGACTTTTATACAGAAGCCATAGATCAAATATTGCACACATAATACAATACTCTTAGTACTAACAAGAATTACTGCTTTTACTATATTAACATGTTGACTGCCAAGTACGAGATAACTCGTATTGACAGTCTACCACTGGAAGCCCACTATGAGTTATCTTGTAGTTAGCTGATCGATTTATAATACTATTCTTGTAGCAAATACGCAATAAATATACGTATTGGGCATCTGTGGCAAGTTCATCAAAAGTCTTGATATCAGTGAGAAATGAAACAAGTTGAAAATAAAAGAAAAATTCACATTTTCAACTGAAAGAAGTATATAAAATATATAAAATAAGGTTAATTCATTTCAAAAGCCTATGCACAGTGAAACAATATGTAACTATAAGAAACTGGTAAAAGAGTGACATGAGATCACTCACAGTTTGGCGTAAGGAAGTATTACTTCTTTTAGGAAGTTCACTATGAGATAACTCGGGCAATGTATATTTTCAAAAATAAGACTCATTTTGTCACAAAAAGTATCAAAACATTATAATTCCAAATTTTATAGAATAAAGTAGTTTACAGACAGTTGCATTGTGTCTGGGGTTCGAACTTGAAGAACCCTTCTTGACAGTCAACAAGTTAAGCAAACTTTTTACTGATAATTAATGTGATCTAAGAAAAGTATGATGATTGTAATTTTAATCACAAGTCAAGTTTTTACCATAAATGCATTGGGGGAAACTATAGATACCAGAAAAAACTTTCGACGGTCTGTGGGTGGGTGTCACATTATCGGCCTTTTGTAATCTCAAAAATTACCAAAGTGATTTGGGTCAAATGTGGGTGGCAAGTTTTATATGCTATGTAGATGTGAATGCAAAAAAGAAATTCTGAAAAATGTATATAGTTTAGCCATAAAACAGTATTTTGTTAAAATCATTCGCCCTTCACAATTTTGACAACTACTGAAGTGATTCGGATGAAGTTTGGGTTATACACTGCATATATTGTCTAGATGTGAACACAGAAAAAAATAAAAAAATGTATATAATTTAGTTATAAAATGAGATTTTGTCAAAATCAGCGATCCTTCGTAATTCCAAAAACAGTTGAAGTGATTTGGGTGGTATACTGCATATATTATGTAGAAGTGAATGTGAAAAATAAATTTTAAAAAATATAATTTGGCTAAAAAGTTGAATGCCTACTTGTTCTGTAAGGAAAGTCTTGGGATCTGCAAGGGAAAACTTTGGGATTACCCTGATCATTTAGTTTAATTCTAAATTACAACTACTGTGTACTGAATTCAGTACTATAACTACTGGAGTGCAAAGTCGATGCCATGCCAGGGACCACTGTGACATCTCAATATTTCATTTCAGGACTCAATATTTGTATGTGCCAACAAAACATACAAATTTTAAATTTTCATTAAAAAGAATATTTAATGAAAATTCTGGAGCACAATTACACTTAAGCATTTATTCTCAGGGATCTTGTACATTTTTCAATAAAATAATTAAACACATTTAAGGACCTTTTAAAAGTACAAAAAAAAAAAAAATTTAAGCACTGAAAAAGTGGATTACATTTATGTAGTATTATTAAGATTCATTAAACTTAGTTTGATAAAACCTCTTTCATGTAGTTTTATACATATAAGGTTTAAACATCATTTGATTTCAACAATACATTATACCAGAAAATTTCAAGAACTTATAAAAGTTTACTCAAAATATTTAAGACATCAGATAAATTACATATATAAAGATGTTCTGCTGTGAAGTTGTTCTAGAAGCCTTTAAAAGAAATAGTGAATAACTCTGTTACTCATTATAGATTGATATGAAACATCCTTTTACATATTTCAACTGAAAAATTATTTGGGTTTTTTAATTTTTTTTTTTCAAATTATACAGCTTTAATAAATTAATAGAATACAGATTATTTCATCCAAATTGAACCACAAATGAAGTTATTGATGATGAAACTTTTGAATATAAAGTTCATAGTTACTCAACAAGGAAAATATGTGGTTAGCGTAAGCGATAAATGCATACTGGTGTAGCATAGATGTCAATGAGTATGGTGGCACTTTCGTTACATAATTTCGCATCTGTCACATTTCTTTAATGATTTACTCTGTACCAAAAACCCTAAGATATTTTACATCAAATACAGAATAATGGAATGCGAACAGATGCTTCGGAATTTATAGGATAGGATTGCAATCATGTAATCACCTTTAAATATTTTAGTCCATAAAACTTAGCAATAGCTTTTACTGATGAAAATGTCCCTACATTTGAGAAAAAATTATGTAATTGGGTTTTTCATCCCTAATTTGAAAATGTTTAGCAGACTTTGATGATATTTTATGAAAGTGATAAAAAAAAAATAAAAAAAATCTAGAGTATATTTGGGATTTTTTACCAGCAAATCGTAAATCAGAAGAAAATTTTTCTACTTAGAAGATCATGCAGTTGTGTATATAATTGTAATGAAATAAAATATCATATAAAAAGGATAAGCGATATGTTAGAGAGATTCTTATTCTGGAAAATATCAGAAATGGAAATTCTGAAATACCTTGACCCCTTTCTAACATGGTTATGGGAAAAATTGTTCAGTTTTGCAATCTGATTGTCAGTCACTATTGGACATGAGACAATTTTTCCTACTCATAATAAATTCAAAAACTATAATACATCACTATATTATATCCCTAAGAAACTTAAGTATTTTTAAGGCACTTCAGTATAAATATAAGAAATTTTGAGTTTCTTAAAAATTGAAATTAGAAATTAATTAATATTTAAAGACTGTAATTACCATTAATTGAGCTATGTCTACACTTTTATATCCAAAATTTTAAAGTGTTCTAATCATTATAAATAAAATTTTTTTAACTAAAGCTGGGTTGTGTACATACAATATGTATTCTACACCATAGAAAATTCCATGTTTTATACATACACGTAGGAAATTTTCAATATTGTTACTTCAAAAACTAACTTGAATGAATATGCCAAAACTTCAAACTTTCAGATTAAAATCAAAACTAACATTGCCAGTTTATACTTTTATTCTATTTAAATAATATATTCCCAGAGTAAATACACTGTTGCAAAAAAATATATACAACCGAACTACAGCTACGAAACTTGGCATGCAAATGTCAATTTTAAGAGTTATGCAATTGATCAAACTGTGAACGCCAATGATATTATAGGGCTCGTGCAATGTACATGAGAATGAAGCATCATGCAACATTTAAAGTGACTGATGTTCTCACTCATAGGCAATTGAAACTGGATTTTCTGTTTTGATACTGCAAGCTGTGTACAAAGATGTTTTTGAGACGCATTCGACGACACAATGAACTGCTGGATTTTGAGAAAAGTTGCATTATAGGCCTAAGGGAAGCTAAGTCGCCCAACAGACGTTTCAGTTGTCATCTTGGTCAGAGCAATATGGTAGTTGCTTGGTATAGGCAACAGTGGATCAGAGAAGGCACATGCAACCATCGTAGAGGCTCAGGACACCCCAGACAGACAACTGCTCGAGAAGATCGTATAGTCAGGAGTAGAACCACATCCATATAGATGCTGCTATCAGTCATTCGAAGGCATATGCCATCCTCCAAGCATCCTGTATAAAGAGATACTATTCAGAGATGACTGGCAGAAGAAGGGATTTAGGTGTCAATGTACATTAAGGCACCTACCACTGACACCTTGATATAGGAAGAACCGTTTGGATTGTAGTGAGCTTAGTCAGCCTAGACAGTGTCTGATTCAAAGTATGTTGTCTTTAATGACAAATTCTGCTACTCACTCAGTGCTGATTACCATCCCATACATGTACGGAGGATGACTGGCCAGCATTCTAATTCTGCATTTGTTGCCATCACATATGGTGTGATAACCTGGGGAATTATCTTGTAGGACAGCCAATCTCCTCTAGTTGTGCTGCAAGTCAATTTGATGGTTTGCTTGTATGTCATGATATTCTGTAGCCGATTGTTCTGCCTATGCTGTCAAGCCACCCAAGTTCCATTTACAAACAAGACAACACTCTACAACATACTTTGACTTTCAAAACAGTGATTTTGAGAATTTAATACCCCCTCCCATGGCCATCCAGATCTCCAGACCTATCACCAATCAAACATGTCTCAGACATACTGGGATAATTGCAGCTTTCTCAGAATACCACTAAATTAGCTAACCAGTTGTAACATTTGTGATGGAATTTTGTACAGAAGGATATAAGCAACTTAATTGACTCTATGCCGCACCAAATATCGACGTATACAGCTGCCAGAGGAGGATTTATCACTTACTAAAATGACATCTTGTTGCCACCATTTCTTAATAAAAAGTTCTTTTGTTCCTAAATTCTAATCATTTGCATATCTCCTCAAATGATACATGCATGCCAAATTTCCTAACTACTCAATTTCTTATGGGTGAATATATTTTTTTTTGCAACGGCATGTATAGTATTTTAATATTTGAACTCTTAAGATCTTTACAAATGCTCATAATAAAGGTAACATATTACTGAACATGATATAAACTAATCCAAGTCATGGGGTATGATGATAATACATTGTTGGGTGCTGAGCCTGTAATGGACACCATAAAGGATTTTCTAAATTTAAAAAATCATGAAAAAATTGACGTCTAATAAAAGTTTAAGAAATTGGATAATACAGTCATTGATATATTAGCTAAGTTAAACAAAATGTTATTCTTATAGTAGATATTTATATTCTTCCCAAGATATTGAATTTTCTTCAATTAGTCATCATTTTCATTGATTCAGCGTCATTTTTATCCATTTGGTGAGATTTTCGTTGATTTGGCAACATTTAAAAATGCTGCCAAGTTGGCAACATTCCGCTAAATTCGCTGCCAAAATCTCGCCAAGTGGTATGGATGGAGAAATAAGTTATTCTTACAGTAGATAAATGACTATTGGTGTTCAAATACAAAAGTATTACTCAAAGTATCTTTTCTCGTGAATGGAACAAGTTAGATCCATGAAAATGATGTCACCAAATTTATCGCATGATATTACATATGAAAAGTAAACATGTTTCTCAACAGTTTATATTTTTTTTTATTTATGGGATTTTTTTTGATAAATTTATTTGAAAAATGTGCAATCAACGGTTCATGCTAGCGTTCTGAAGTTTATGTCAATCATTTTCTAACGAAAAATTACATAAGAAATGTCTATTTGCGTAACTTTATTAAAGGTTTTGATTTTATGATTTTTTCAAAATTTCACTCAAAAATTTAGGGGGGGGGGGGGGGGTCTGAACATTCGATTATGCTTTAAAATAATAGGCTTCCAGTACTCCTGGATTGTGATTTTTGCTCTAAATTTCGTTTGAATCGCTCCACTCGTTCGTGAGATGTAGTCTCCATAGTAGGGAGCCCACTGGGATCAATAAAAATAGTGTAAAATATTTTTTCGATTGTGTAATATCTTCTGCCCCTGCACTGCACTTTAATTTTCGAAATTTGGATTAAAAAGTGAATTTTTCACCTATTATAGTAAATATAATTATTTTTGAAGATAGCTATTCTAAGAGTGCGGAAAGAGTGCCCACCAGGGTCAATAAAAATGGTGTAAAATATTTTTTTGATTGAATAATATCTTCTGCCCCCGCATCGCACTTGAAATTTTGGAATTCATATAAAAAAAATGTACTTTTTTTACCTGTCATAGACCTGACACATACATGCGAATAATATGGTCCAAATACTGTTTTATTGTACTACATCATACAAAATATGAAAATGGTAGAAAACTATGTTGTGTGTGTGTATGGGGGGGGGGGGGGTCGTGGCTACAGTTTGTGAAAAGCATAGGCAAAGAAAAGCATATGAGTTTAGACCATTTCACACATTAGTATTGTTCTTGGGCGTCTTGTTGAAATCATCACAAGTCTCTGTAAAGGAGTCAAACACTGGTAAACCTAAAAGAAAGCCCATACACTTACAGATGACCAGAAGAAGGAAGAGGCTTGAAATCAGCCTTATGGTCGAATTCAGGCATGACTGAAAGTGACAAGAATGTGGTTGTAATGAATCCGTCTCTGTTTTGAGCTCCATAAAACTTAGTTGATGCTTCTGCCACTATCTTCACACAGTGTTCAACAGCCTGTGTGTGACATCGGACGTGAATGAAATCCCAGTCTGGGTTGATCTTATCATTCACAATAGAACAGAATACGTCAATGGGTACGTCATGCAGGATTGGAGGGGAAGTTATTGTAGTGGATGACCAGTCAATCATATTCATATAGTCATGAGCTTCGAAGTCCAGCTTTGGTGGGCAAAATGCACGCACAGCCTTAACATTAGAAGGTGATCCTCTGGATTTAACTATACGTCGTGCAGCAAGTTCTCTGATGTGTGGTCTTTCATCCTTGAGCATACTCAACAAGAGGTTCTCCGGATGTGCGAAGAATGCATTTCGAGAAATTACACCATCAACCACAACCTTGAGCTCTTTTGGCAAGTACCTGGATCTAGAAATCACATTCCAAACATGCTTAGCACCCTCACTCAACGAGTGTTTAGATTTTAAGTGAAACCAGGTTGGAGTGCAAATTTTCATAACAAATTGAACAATGTTCTTCAGTTCCAAGGAAGGATTTGGAGAACTAACATACAGTTGTAGAACTCTGTTCCCTGTAGTCAGCCAGTGTGCATGTGATAATGGCTCAGGATTGCGTTTCGCCAAGTCATTGGAGCAAATACTTAATCGGATAGCTTGAGCCATTTCGAGTAAGTATCTTTGGTCCTTGCTCAAGTCAAGTATAGCAATTTCTGATAAGTCACAGTCAATGATTTCGAAATTTATCACAGGCAAGGTTTCACATGTTAAGAGTATCTTTCCAATGCTACCAGAATATGAATGTGGACTGCTGGTTGGCCCATTCAATGTTTCAAAAAGATGCCTTAGAGGAAGTTCATTAAAATGTAGATGGCATACCATCCACTGCAAGGGTCTTCCAAGTTTCAGTTCCAAGCACCGAATGACACCACCTTTCCAGCCAGTGTGCCGTCACGGCCAATTACAAGGAGTTGAGAAATATATTTTACAATCCCTTCAAAATATACAGTAATGGTTTTGGAAATCTGTAAAGCAGTACCAGATAGTGGACTCAAGTGGGTAATATAATTTGAACCCGGTTTCTCAATAAGGGATAAGTGTTCATCCTTTGCTGTTCTTGTGTATCTTTTGGCACCTACCCTCTCCTCTATCAATGTATCATCCTTGCGTCCATCAAAATAAAGTCCCTTCAACGGCAATGCTTGAGCTTCACACACTGCCTGCAATTGGAGCTGCTTTCTAACTTTAGTCTTTTCCCTTCGCAATTTGTTCTTGTCAATCACTAAATTGGTGTTGTTGCTAGTTATGAGGCTGACATTGTTAAGTACACTTGAAGCAATTGCAGCTATGGCCCAGCCTGACACACCAAATCTGTCCCCGGCCACACATCAAGCAACAGTAAGTCCTCGGGTCTGTCTTGTGGTCTTGGTTTTTCACACCAAATCTGTCAGCAACCACAGCAGTTGAAGGAAGATCAAACCACATTTGTGATGTGGAGGTTAAGATTGAGATATAATTGATTGGATTTTGAGTCAGTGAGTGAGATAAAACGGCTTGGGGGTTTAAAGTTGTCCTGATGTATCTCTACTTCAGGTGAATCTAAAAAACAATCTGCATCTTCTTTTACATTAACTACGTTAGACGTTGTTGGTGTATCACTGAAAGACACATTTCAAGCCCTTCTGTCAGCTATCTTCTGAAGCCGTATTGTTTCATTAACATCAAGACAGCCATGAAAAGAAGTCTCGTAGTTTGCTGATCACAGAGAAAAGCTTGCTTATTCCAAGGTACTTTTTTAGCACGTTCACATGTACAGTTCAATGTACAGTCACATGTACAGTCCTCAAAAGTAATACATTTGCAGGCTCCAATGTCAAACAGTTTTGTGCTTGCTTCCTGGCGAAACGCCTCAATCTTTGTTTGGAATGTCTTACTCTCCTTATCTCAGTTGTAAGATCTCTTCCAGTTTGTATATTTTGCATGGTATGTATGAATCATTTGAAGCACACACATGTGAGTGATAATGGGAATAGCAGTACTTGCTTTCACCCAAATCGACTCAATTTTAATGGCAATAGGTTCAGCAATTTCTGAAAAACTCGGCTCTTTATTCCCAATTATGGGTGCAAGATTCTGTCTCTCAAAGAAGCAACAATGAAGCATTTCTTCATAAGTAGGCAGATGTGTCTCCGAAAGATCTTTGGGACTTCCAAAGATGGGGCAGTGAAATGTCTGCCACATACTGAATTTGGATGCCATGGCTCATAGAACAACCAAACCAAAAGAATGCAGAACACAATTTAAACAGAAACAAGACAACCAATCTCAAACAATTGCTTTTGCCTCCTCGATGCGTCGATTGCTTGCTCTATTGGCTACTGTTTTTTTTTTTGCTCTTGGCAGTGAGCCATCTCTCGGGTGATTTGGGAATCAGTCAATCATGGTCATGCCGCCCCTACTCCCAACATAATTTTCTACGATTTTCATATTTTATATAGTGCAGTACAGTAATAAACAGTGTTTGGACCATATTTTTCGCATGCATGTGTTATTATGCATGTATTACAGGTAAAAAAAGTACATTTTTTACATAAATTCCAAAATTTCAAGTGCAATGTGGGGCAGAAGACATTCAATAATATTATTCAAAATATTTTACACAGTCTTTATTGACCCTAGTGGGCACTCTTTCTGCACTATTAGAATAGCCATCTTCAAAAATAATTATTTTTACTATAATAGGTGAAAAATTCACTTTTTAACCCAAATTTCGAAAATTCAAGTGCAATGCGGGGGCAGAATATATTACACAATCTAAAAAATATTTTATACTATTTTTATTGATCTCAGTGGGCACGTTTTCTGCACTATTAGAATAGCGAACTCGAAAAATATGTTTTTTCGGCCCACCCTGCTCCACAGACTCACTAACACACACATACTTTCACACACACACAGACATCACCTCAAAAATGTTCGATTCATGATCAGGGATGCTTGAAACGTGCTCTCAAGTCGAATTCGAATTTCCGACCTTGTTATAATACTTTCCTTATACATTATGTATATAAGGAAAGTAAAAAAATGTGCAGTGGCTTCAGTACGATGGAGTTGAAATGGTTTTATGTGAATAACGTCTTGCAAGATAAAACTCCATCATAGTTTAATAAGTTTATTCATTGCTTTTAATCTCATTTGTTTGGTTTACAACATATATGAGTTTATAGTAACTAAAGGGAAAATTGAAAGAACTTAATTTTTCATCATCTTTATCATCTGCTGGAAGGGATTTTAAAGCTGAAATTTCAATTTTCAGTTTAATTAAATGCTAATAATGTTTAACCCTTTAAGCGTGTCATTTATTTCCCTTCGCGCGCACTGCTGTGGGGAGTTTTTTTCTCCCATACCCTTTTCCCCATTGATTGAGCATTGAATGAGAAGGTGTTTTGCTAAAATAAGTATTAAGTAAATAAACATGTATAATAACAGATAAGTAAACAAACATGTATAATAACAGATAAGTAAATAAAAAAACATACAATTCCAATTTTTAATAGTTCCTCTTGGTGTGATAAATTTTAAAACATGGAATATACTGAAGAGCAACTTCACAGTCTGGACACCATGTCCTGGTTTCTTTCCCGAGCTTCTTGCCAGTTTTATTAGATGCATAACATATAACACATCACCTAGTTGGCTTTTTTTTGTAGGGTGTGAGATAACTTATGCTTTGCTGAAATAAGATTGAAAGCATTTGAGGCCGCCATTGTTTTGAATGTGAAATCCCAACAAAACTGAATTTATTTTACGCGCATTTATGAAATACTGCCTCTGATAAAATTTAGTTTGTAGGACTACTACTGCCATCTAGTGTAAAAGATTGTAAACACAGTTAATATCTGATAAAAAAAATCATATGACGTATTATTTCCGTCAAACACAGTCTCGGCTTTAAAAGTGCATGATGAGTCTAACTTGTCAAACCCGCTTAGAGGTAGTGCAATGCATGACGAGTTAATCTCGTCATCAATGCTTAAAGGGTTAAACTAATTCGAATTGAAAACTTATCGGAGAACTTATGGAGCCATATTGTGGCTGGATATTGATGGATTTTCAACTTTAATTAAATGCTCATAATGTTTAAATTAATTTGAATGGAAAACTTGCTAAACCATATCATCCAGGGAGCTGAAGTATCTCTGTATTGAATTTTGCCACTGTATGAAGCTTTGATTTTTCACTGCAGATAAATGCATTTTTTATTATGCAATATTTATGTTTAAAAATTGTAGACTTTTTATACAAAAAATCAGAATTTTTCCAATCATTACGAATAATTGATCCCCTACTGTATAACAAAGTTTTACTCTCCTTCTATAATGGCAAATTTTTGCTCCCGAACTTTCAAAATATTTCAGTTTGTAAGATCTAAAGTGGGATCTCAAAGATAAAGTAAAAGTTAACAATAGAGTACTCAGAGTAACATTACACTTACCTTTGAATGTATCTGCAATAAAAACTCTTATTTTCCTTAGGGCCAGCTCAACATTGAAAATGGCATTTGTAGTCAGAGATGGATCCAAACTATCCAGGTAGAAGTACATTTTGAGAGGTTCAAATAATGAAGGATCTTTTGCACGTTCTTCTTTAATTTTCTCATATTTTTTTATACTTCGAGTAGATAGAGATTTTACAGTAGTCACATCATCATGAATACAGGTGAATGTTGAACATGAAGAAATGGCAAGAGCAATGATGACCACAATGAAATAACATATATGATAAAAAACCATACTACACTTGAACATGTTCCTAAAAACAAAGATAACTAGATAAACAAAAATAACTCTATTGAAAAAACTCTACTGAAAAGAGGAAGTATTGCTTTCATGAAAATTTTTAATTCCAAAATTTTGATGCCAACATATGTTTTAGGACCTCCTGAACACATTTTGACAATTTTTAGAGTGGTGTTTGTCTGTGGTCCATTTCTAGTGTACATGAGAGCTGCTACAAATATAATTGGATTTTCACAAAACATTTTATCCAGCTTTGTTAGTAAAAAATCTAAAACTAGATAGAATTTTTTTAAATTTGAGTGAAACTTCAAAATTTATCCTAAATTTTATATTTTCTTAACATGGCAGCATAGAACAAAATGGGACATAATTATGCATAGGGGTTATTTATGGCTCAATCACGAAACTTAACAGTTTCAATCATTGTAGTAAAAAATAGCGGTGATAGAAATTTTGTGTTTGTTACTTTATTTGTTGGTCAACCTTTTGCTATATTTAAATTAATTTATTGAGCAGACGATTCTGTTCGAATGTGAGGACTTCTTTTTGTAGGTGTTCTGTGAAAAATGTCTCAGACTTTTGGTCTAGACGTGAGTGCTTATAGATTTCAGTGCTTTTTGATTTTTTAATTAATTTATGGTTTTGAAGATAAATTTTAAATTTTTGGAATATTATAAGATTACACACTTATAATAATATTTCAATAATATAAGCGTGTTCTAAAAATTTGACTTAAATCAGACGCAAATTTTGGAAAATAGTATATAGAAATATACTTTTACTTTTCTCAGTAAAGAAACTTTTATTAGCGCATTTTGATTGAACCAGCAAAGCCTGCACACTTTATGTGTTATGCCCATTTAAGTACACCACAGCCATGTATGGGAAAACAAGAATTGGAGGACATCAACTCCCGTTGACCCTCCCATCCGCTCCTGATATAAGCAGAAACATACGAGCCATACGCCCCTCCCATTTAACATGAAAATTATTTTTTTATTACAAAGCAAGATATAATATTATGAATGCCTAAACAATTATAAACTAATTTGGCAAACTGAACATTTTTGTGTGCGATACAAATTCCATTTGTGCAAAATGTACACGCAAACGAGAACCCTGGTTCAATACTAAACAAAACAACTGCAATGAGTTTTAATCCTATTTCTTTGCATGTAAAGAATGCAAGATATTTGTTTTTTGTTTGTGCAGCTATGTCATTTGCAATCAGTGTGCATCTGCACATTTATCAATCTGCATACTTGTATGGTTTCTCGTAAAACTTTAACTGAAGATCACAAATTTTTCGATAAATTCAAAGTTTGTAGGCATGGGTGCCCATAAGGGAGGGCAAAAAAGGGGGTACTTGCCCTCCCATATGAGGGGTTATGTGCCTATAAGAGGGGGCACTTGCCTTCCCCTGGATGTTCAAGGTCACAAAGTTGGGCATCAAACTAGTTGATGTTGTCATTAGAGGAAACTCAAGGATAAGATGTACATTAGTGGTATGACTCCCACTGAAAAAGTTAAAAAGTTCCATGAGTACCCATATTCATAGGTACTAAAGAAATTTTACTGAGAACGATAGGATCACATTGAGGAGAAATTAGGAACTGATAAGAGCTTTTTGGGGAAAACCTGTTTCCACGCAATAAGAGGAAGTGGTGACAAACTATGGGACAAAGGAATAAGAGTTTGGGGAGGGATACAAAGGAATTTATGACAGGGTATAATAGTTTAGTGTTTGTTTTGCAGATTATATGGAGATGGGATAGGTGATAAACATTTGCCCTGTAGATATAGTTTGGCAACATTTTTCATGATTTTTATGGAAAGGTGCTAAAGTGTGTAATTTTATTTAAAAGTGATTAAATTTGCAATTTGATTTTAAAGTGCTTGAATTCGCAATTTGATTTTAAAGTGCTTGAATTTGCAATTTGATTTAAAAGTGCTGAAATTCACAATCTTATTTAAAACCTAGCAGTATACCCATTCTTCACATGAAATATATAATGTAAAGAAATTAAAACTTGAATTATGTGCAACTTTAAATGACTTTGTTATTCTAAACATTTTATTAAAATATTTAATTCCCCTTAAAAGATGTATAAGAATTTCTGTTCTCATTATACAAAATTATCTTCACAGGAAGATCTGAAGAAAAAAAAACCCATCCTGGTTCCGTTTGTAAAGGCATTAACAAAAACTATTATTTAATTCTCATAAAGCAATGGGGATTATCAAGGAAATTGAACTTAATTTTGCAGAAAATCGAATTTTTATAAATTAGGAGTCACTTTCATTAATTTAGTATCATTTTATCAATTCGGCCGCATTTTTATTAATTTGACGAAATTTTAAAAAGTAGCCAAATTTGTCAGAAAGTGGGACAGTTGGACTAAGAGACAAACGTTACCGAAACATCATTACAATACTATCATCTTTCAAAACGCAATTAATTTCATTGAGTTGGTGTCATCTTTATCAAGTTGGCGATATTTTCATTCATTTGATATTTGAGCAATTTGGCCACATTTTAAAAGATTGCCAAATTTGTTGTCAAGTAGGATGGACTGACAGTCAAACACTACCGAAACATCATTACAATACTATCCCCTTTCAAAATTAAACCAATTTCATTAATTTAGCATCATTTTTATCAATTTGGCAATATTTTTAGTGATTTGATAACATTTTGCTCAATTTTGCAACATTAAAAAACAGCCTGCCAAATCTCTCGCCAAGCGTTACAGGGACGAACGGCCGTAATCATTTATATTTTCGTAACTTAGAAGATTATACCCATGTATTAGAAGATGTACCCGTACTACAATATATGGATTTTAAAATGTTTCCCCAAAATAAAACAAATTGTGCAAGAATTTGAAAATATCAATAATGCAAACTCATTAAACCCAAAGGCTGTTAATGATATGATCCAATGAAAAATGCAATTAAAAAAAAATGTATTTATAAATATATTTCTTTATTATTTAAATTGAAAAATATTTACTGGTGTAATAACTCATGGGGTTTAATTCCGTTTCTTAGCAACATGATAGATATATATATATATATATATATATATATATATATTTTCAAATATAAACCCACTGGGTTTAATTTGTTTTGGACAAACCGTCCTATCCCTTTGAGGAGTGGATTGTGCCGGAAGCGTTCCTTCAAACAATCTGTTTTATTATAAGTAGAGATGCTACAATTCGTGAATTTTATGAGAAAATACTAAATTTTGCTATTTTTATAAAAAGCGCTTAAATTTGCAATTTGATTTAAAAGCGTTAAAATTTGTGATTTTATTTAGATGTGCTTAAAACTTGCAATTTTACTTAAAAGCACTTGCCTTCGTGAATTTTTGTGAAGAGGCACCAAAATTTGTAATTTAATTTAAAATTATTAAAATTTGTTTTTTTATTTAAAAGCATTTGACTTTGTGTACTTTTGTGAAAAAACACTAAAATTTGTAATGTTATTTGAAAGTTTGATAAAACGTGAAATTTTATTTAAAAGTGTATTAATGATTTTTATGAAAAAGCACTAAAATTTGTGTTTTTATTTAAAAACGATAAATTTAGAGATTTGTTTAAAACGCTCTTACATTCTAGAGTTATTTAAAACTGAAATTCGTGATTGTTATGAAAAAGTACTAAAGTTCGTGATTTGATTTAAAATAAACATTTTTATTTGAAAGCTTTAATTTATGATGTTTTTAAAGCATACATCATGTCGTGTACAAAATGCAACAATCATGAGATCCTTTGTTTAACTATGGTTAATTACCAATGCTGTGTGATGTCATGCATGATGCATATGGCGAGCTTTGATTTTACTGGTTGAATAAACCCAAAAAACTAAATTATGTTTTTATTTGAACTTCTGTCTTCTCATGAAAATAGTCATTAAGATCAGAAAAAAATAGCACCTTCCATAAAAATAGTAGCTTTCTGGTCCTCTTTAGCTTAAAATAGTCGCCCAAGGTAAAATAGTTGCAAAAGTCACCAATGGCAGTCTTGATACATGGATGTGACATTCTTTAAACAAAATTTAGTTTTAATTGGTTGAGTAGTATTGGAGATATTACAGTATAGTGCAGAATGAAATGCACATTTGATTACTGCATTTGACAAGCAGAAATTAAAAAAAATCTCATTGTCTTTAATCATATAAGTCTGTCTTTACACCAAATTTGGTTTAAACTAGCTGAATAATTTTGGAATAAACAGATTATGTAATTTGAATAATGACTAACAAAATATGAAAAGGTGATTTTTCATACCCCTTCTCACTTTAATGTGTTACTAAATAATGAACAGATCCCCTAGACAACTAGCTATAAATACTTTGCCATACTTATTGATTCCAAATTGATGTGAAGTGGTCCTCACAATAATGATGTCATTAAAAAAGTGAAGGCTGCACAGGCCCAACTCTATTTTTTAGCTAGAAATAGCTATCTGTTACTCTTAAACAAATTATTACTGTACAAATCCTACATAAGACCAATAATAACATATGGTTCTGTAATCTGGGGAACTGAATCCAACCCATATAAAGATACTCCAGACCTTGCAAAATAAATCCTTTTTTTTATTATTTAATGCTCTTCATTATGTTAGGAATGCAATTCATAGATATCCCAAAATTAAATCATTTTTGGCCCATATCCACAAACTAGCTTTTCATTTCTACTGTGATCTACCAAAGGATGGAATCGCTATACTTTTAGATCTCTGTGACTACAATTAAAGACTTTCAAAGTTTTGGAAGCCATCCCATGCTCTGATTGGCTGAGTCAATGATCCACTCGATCCTTGAAAGAGGTGGCATATTGTAGGGCAACTCTTCACTTTCTAGCCTTTAACATCATTCCTCTTTACGAACCTTTTCTACCTTCACATTTAGGATAATTCCCTCCTCTATATATTCAGCATCTAGTTTTGCTCATTGATCAAGGTCAGTACAATTGTTTTCACAAACTCCCACATCAAATGTACTTCTTTATACTTTATTTGAAACCCCTTGCATTAATATATTTTTATTTCTTTTCTAAGACTTGACAGAGTTTGACCCTGTCAAGTACTCTTTAAGCTGTAAAGTTCCTTATTTTTGTAGCACTCCCTTCATTCGATTCTATTCATTTTTCAATTGAGGATTAGAGTCTGGAACTTCCCCAGATAAGACATCCAATTAAAATTAAAATATCTTGAGCCTTGAGTGATTTTTCAAATACATCTATCTTTTCAATTAGGTTGAAAAGCATTTTTGACAAAAAATCTATGAAGTACAGCCCACTAATGCAAAACATGAAATAAAGGTACCTTCTCACTCACTGCACCACAACAGTAGACGGTTCATGGCAATGGTCGAGGTACATGCACATCTTTGCAGCTGAGATAAACCTCTTTCACTGTCGGTTGATGGTGAAGAAATGTAACCAATCAGATGAAAGAGCAGAAATTTCTCCTAGTTCAGTGGCAATGTTTAAAAACCATCTCTTCTGAAGAGATTTTATATACAATAGATAAATTATTATATAATATAAATTAAGAAATTATTACTAATACAATCTCTTTGGTCTCTTCAGATTCAATTTTATATTTACTAGCAACTGACTAGCTTAAAATATTGATGAGTTTCAGAAAATTTGCCTTTCTGTGAATTTAAATATGAGCGTGCATGAGCTTGCTTTTGTAATATATGTATATTTCATCAGTTTCTAAAATAAGTTAACAAAAGTGATTCCATCACAAAACACAAAGGGTCCTAATTTAAATTGGTTTAGAATATTTATTACACTATAGCGATTTCCTTGTTTTAATGAACGCAATTATCTTATCTTTCTTAAATCGTTAAATAATCATCAGACAGAATTTAGAAAATGAATTTTGATGCATGTTCTCCCTGCACTTTTCCCTTCTGCAGTTTTCAGTCCTTTTGCTAAAACAACTTGAAAATATATTCTGCTTACTTTTAAAAATAATTAAAAGTTTTGCATCATAAAATTTGTTAATTCATTTCAAATGTGAAGCTCTGGCTTGGGCGGTAGAGCTTACTCAACAAACGAGTGGTCTATGGTTCGAATCCAAGCGTATATTTAAATTTTACAACTTGTGCTGCCATCCATTGCTAAAATACTCAAGTAAAATTTTTCTTTAATAATCTACATAATTTTTTATTTGAAATTAATTCAAGTTCTATATACACCATATTACCTTATTTTAATAAATTATTTTCGAGTATTTATAAAAAAATTATTTTGAAGTTATTATGAATTTTTTCTTTTATGTAATAGATGGAATACACATTTTAGGCTATTTTTAATTGAAAAAGCGCTTGTAGAAATAGTAAATATAAAATATGCATACAAAATTGGACAGACATCATCGAACATCCTTATAGTAGTTTAGTAGTTATCTTTATACATGTAAATTTGAACATATTTTGACATGCAATTTTGTTCTGTCCTAACAAGATTAGAACAGAAACAAAAATCAAACTACTTTGAAACTTTAAAGAGATTACATTTTAATAATTTTGAACTAACATTTGAATAATTTTTATTATTTTTAATGTACATAGACAATTAGAAATTTACTTACAGTTGAAAATCATTTATGTTGAATAAAAAAGAATAAGTTTATATGTAAATTTAAACACAATTGCTTAATAAATCTAAATGTAGATGAAATTATTTTTAAATTTAAATGTTTACTTTAATGAAAAATGCTTTAAAAATTACAAATGAAAATAGCAAAAAACATATTCGAATATTTAATGTAGGTATTTGAATGCCTTTAAAATCAATCATAAAACATTAATGAACTTAAATTTAAGATATATTTTAATAGCAACATTCTTGAAATGAAATGCTTTTATTTCGTAATATTTCTTTTCATTACAGTCTACTTTGGCAGTACCACTTTTTTAAACTAATTTCGTATCTTAAAATAGAGTGAATATTTTCCAACAAATCTTTATTTGATTTGTCATACAGATGTGTGACAAATCAAAGTATTTTTTAATGTTTATTTATATGTGTAAGCTCTATTAGCCTGAAATAATCGATATGAAAAATTAAAATAAAAAATTACTATACACACTATTAATTTAGCAAGGTGAAAAAGAGAAGTCTGATTCAGAAGCCAGCTTAAAAATATAGAGCACAATTTATGACGTATCTAAAATGCAATTTATTGGCTGCCACAATGCGCGTCAATCATGCGGTATGAGTTCAATTCGGTTCCATTTCAAATTCAGTGTTGCAGTCCACGTTCACTGTTGAAGAGAACTTTCCCCCATTTTTTCATCATATTGAACATGCGTGAACTCAACCTTCAGCCATTTGCCATTGCAGTGAGTGGGAAAGTATCTTAATAGTTTTTACATGTTTTTAAAGGATCTTTTTGTCATGGAAAATCGTTACTGCTCAGAAATTTTGTTACTGTTTGTTGTATATTTTACATTTGTAATAAGATTTAATCCAGCGATTGTACCGAGCAATATATATTCATTATGTACAGGGATGGCCATGTTAATGTTCTAGTTTTCACACAGTTTTTATGCTTTGGTAATATACAGGGTGTCCCAAAAAGATTGAAACGCACTTTAATTCCTTACCTGTTGGAGATAAGTGGGCAATGTAAATTGCAAAAATGTTGAAAGTAAGGTAGGAAATAAGACTATTTTAATGAAATAGTCCTCCCATTAATTTTCAAAAAGTTACACCTTTTACATTTTTATACGAACCCCTTAGACAAATATGGTCAATCAGAATTTTTTTATTTTTAATGCAACAAGATCATTAAAAACCGCATATCTGTATGTTTAAAACTGAGCGAGTTAGATTTAATTGAATTGAACATTGTGAATGGGAACCATATATCAAATTAGAAATGTAAATTTGTGATATATCACAAAAAAGATAAAACTGGATGATAATACATGAGACACTTTTGCGAATTCTGCATAGGCTCATGATGCAATCACAGATTCTTACGGATGAGTACTTTTCGCATTGAGACATGCCATTTTTTATTTGAAACAATTAAAATAAATATGTAAACAAATGCAAGTATTATTTGATTTTGAAATTTAACATAATTTTTCAAAACGAAGAATAGAACTCTGACGATTTTTTCTTTCCTTTAACTCTAATTTAACAGTTTCAAATGTTTATAGTAAAATAACTTTTTAATTTACGTATTTATTCCCAGTATTATTTCTATTCAATACAACTAAACTTTTTTTTAATATTATATCAAAATAAAGAAGATTAGAAATCATTCAGTGAATAATCAGCATGTTTAGTTCTGAACTGACGAATTAAGAACACGTAACTGGTTGTGCATTATGATATTTTTAACAAATAACGAGCTTTTCGAATTAACAATGATTTATGCTCTGTGTAATAAAATTACCGCAGAAGCTCCTTGGGATTTTGGATGACGATATCAAAACTTGCCTGAAATTTCACGTACATTTGTTTATCAGATGATAAGGAGATTAAGAACTACCGGTTCATTTCATCCAAGACCTGGCCCTGGAAATCGTTTGAACAAGGAGGACCAAGAAACTGACATCATAGCATACTTTTCTTTCAATCCACGAACAAGCATTCGAAAAGCAAGCAAAACTTTGGGGCTACCTAGGATGTCAATTGCTAGAACACTTGGAAAATACCATTGGCATCCATTTTGTATTCATGGACTTCAAGCACTTCATCCTTCCAATTTTGACCGGCATCAATTAGAACTTTGTTAAGAATATTCTGTGGACTGATTTATGTTTGTTTACGAAAGATAGAGCAATCAATACTTAGATCATTACTGGGATAATACGAAACCATTTTTTATCCATGAAATGAATCACCAGAGAAAGTTTTCTGTGTCTGTATAGTGCGGAATTTGGAATGGAACACTGATTGGTCCTGTGTTTTATTGTTTAGGGACTCTTACAGCTGAAAAATACATGCAGCTTATTTTAAATGGTACTGTAACGGATTTTATGGAGATGACAACATTATCGCTCCTTAAAAATATGTATTATCAGCAATAGGGATGCAACGGATAGCCGGTAAACATCCGGTATCCGGCCCATCCGGATATTAGGATTATCAGGCTAGATATCCAGTCATAAAATAATATGCAAAATAAGTATTTTTAATAACTCAATTAATAGTAATATTAAAATTTTCAGATTTCTCAATTTTTATTATAGTTTCTTAAACTAAACCTTCATCTTATTACTTAATATACATCTCTCCTTTACATTCAATATCTTTGGCAATGAATGAATATTACTTAAACTTATGATTTACATTACAAATTAAAAATAAATTTACCATCAACAGCATTTTTTTTTTACATTAGTAATTAAACATTTAGAAGACATAAAATTTTTTACGACATTTGAAATATTTAAAAAAAATTCCTAATTTAGAAAGAATTTGTGTGTCAATAAAGTTTACATTCTTTCCATATAAGTAATACTATTTAAATATAGGTAAATGCCAACATGCCAAGTTTATTTTACACTAAATATAATAACTAAATCAATATTTGCCAAATGTGGTATTCTCTAGTATTTGATTACTTAGTGATAAGTGATGAGATATAGATTATTTAAAAAAAAAAAAGAGGGTGTGGGGGTAGTATTTTTAGAACAATCTTTTTTAGTGAAAATGAATTCAATTTTAAAATTAAGCTTATTTCTTTCCCCTAAAAATTTTATAATTAATTTATTGACATCTTTACAACATATTATAATGTTGGAATTAAAATTACTCATGATTTCTATTTCAATTATTTATAAAGTTATCTGTGATATTATATAGGAATTTAAAGAGTGATAAGATTTTTAAATTCTTAGTTGCTATAATCAAAACTGGAATTTTATTTTAAGCAGTGGCTACTAAATATTAAGAAGTTAACAAGTGTAATAACCAGTTGATAATCATTAAGCATATAAACACTTAACGCTTAAGCTTTAATGACCATTTAAAAGTTTTAACAGTCTAGTGGCTTCTGTTGGTTTTGATTTGTACTAGTTGCTTTAAAATATAATAATAATTTTAAAATATGTTCTTCTGAATAAAGAATTTAACTTAGCTATAATCATGTAAAAAAAAAAAACAGACAAATGAGAAGAAAAATTAAATAGGAACAGTAACACAACCAGAATTTTTTTCTGGGGAGGGGGGTATTCGTTCTATAAAGGGTTACAACCTTGAAATTAGCACAAAAATTACTACTTCTTCATATAAATTGAGGACTTCTGGGGGAGGTTTTTTTTAACCTTAAAAAGCACCCCCTGGTTGCACCTATGAATAGGAATAATGAAATAGTAACTATTTAGGATTCCTAAAAAAAAATTATACTGTCGGCCAGATATCCCAGATATTCGGTTTTAAATTCAGGTTGAATATCTGGCCAAACTGTGACATCCGTTGCATCACTAATCAACAAGATGGCACGCCTGCACAACAGGTTATTACTGTGATAAACTGGCTCAATGAAAACTTTGATAAACAGTGGATTGGTTTGAAAGGAGCCACAGAATGGCCCTCTAGATTCCCTGATTTAACCCCTCTTGATTTTTATTTATGGGGTCGTCTTCGAACACTAGTTTATAATACGTACCCACTAAACACAATTGACTTTAAACAAAAGATAATTGATACTTACAACAATATTAGTGGTGAAGAACTCCAAAATATTTACAGAAGCATTATTAGAAGAGCTCAGTTACGTATTGGAGTTGAAGAAAAATATTTTGAGAATGCTTTGTGAATTGTATTTCTAGTATTTGTAACGAAATTTGTCCCTTTATATCAGTGGTCTTCTATCAATGTATGCATATTTAATTATGTGCCCCAACTGCGTAGTGAGTATCACTGCTTTATATGATCTCTGTCTGTGTAATGTTTTATTTAGATGCATTTGTAATAAAAAATTTTGACACATATTAACATATTTTTGATCTAAACAATTTCCATCGTCTATTTGTTTATGATCCCTATTTTCACTGATGAAACAGCCTTTCACATGGTACGGAAAAGTGGCATAAGTCAGATTTTTTCCTCTATCATAATTCAGTTGATTTTAAAGGTACAGATATGCAGATTTTTTTAATGATCTTGTTGCATTAAAAATAAAAATTTTCTGATTGACCCAATTTGTCTCAGGGGGCTGTATAAAAATTTAAAAAGTGTAACTTTTTGAAAATGAATAGGACTATTTATTTCATTAACATAGTCTTATTTCCTACCTTACTTTCAACATTTTTGAAATTCACATTGCCCACTTATCTCCAACAAGTAAAGAATTAAAGCTCATTTCAATCTTTTTTTTGGGGGGGGGGGGGATACCCTGTATAAACAACATTATGACTACTTCCATCAGCCAATTACAAGGGATGGTGATACTGGGGAGTCAATTAACGATGAAGCAAAGTAACATTACTACAGCCAACAGGTGTGAAGTTGGGCAACGCGAGGAAAATGGTTGCAGGGGGAAAAAGTCTGGCAAGCTAAGGTAAAAATGATGCATTGCTTCTGGTAGAACAAACATATTCTACAAAAAACCCCAAGGCATTCAAGTGTAAGCCTATGGTACAGACAGATCAGAACCTAAGATTTTGCTATGGAATTGGTTTGGATGAACAGTGTTGAGGTAACATTTTGTTTGTTTTGAAAATGCAGTGCCTTTATGGCTATCATGGTCCTGTGTACTTTACTTTTTTTAGGCTAATAATAAATGTGTGTTATCCCCTAATTTGTGTTTTTATTGATTTTTAAATTGTTTATTAAATTTTTATTATCCTAGATGAATTAAAAATAATAATAATAATAATGAGCACACTGAAATAAATTTTCTATATCATGTGGTTCTTTAATAGTATTTCTATTCAGTTAAAACAATTCACCTTTAGAAAGGTAAGTAAAAATATGGTACTTAATTATTAAACAATATATCTTTAATGAAAATAAGGTACTTACAAGAAACATGTCTGTTCTTGTGTCTATATTGATTATTATAAGTGGCCGATTCTTATAACTGAAAAATTAAGCACTAAAATAAGCATATGTACACACAACATTTTACAATTAAATAAGCAGCTTAATATGTAATACATAAGGTAATTTTTAGAAACATTTAAAAAAAAATATCTAAAAAATAACTTTTCTGTAAGAAGGTTGCAGTAAAGCTTAACTGTATCCCACATTCTGGTATAATCTACATTATATGATGTCTTAGCTGCTAAGTGTCCCGATTTTCCCAGATTTGTTCTGTTTTTTTAGTCTTGTTCCGGGAGATATGACTATTGATTATCTAATTAATGTGGGAGAACCAAATTTGCATTATGTAAAGTTTTTATAAATTTTTTGTATAAAATATGAAATAATTATTTTTCAAATGTATTATTAATGAAATGAAAGGTTATTTTGCAGCAATATCGCAAAAAACATTTGTGCACGATCCTCCATATACTTAGTTTAATTGTAAAAATAATTTCCATTTTTGCAATCTGCATCATCTAAAATTTTTGTAATTGTTTCATATTGAATATACAAAAGTTATTTTTCAAATGGATTATTAATGAAATGAAGGATTATTTTCTGAATAACAATTGAAATAATAATTTGGGTAATTAAGAAATGCAATCATTTCAAAAGCATAAATTAGAATCTGATACATTTGCATTTAAATTTATATATCTTTAGACTTTTAATTAAAAATTAAGATTTGTTTCATCTTTAATTAATATAGAAATCATAATTTTAACTAGTTCTAATAATAATAAAAATTTAAGAAAATATAGGCTCAGAATTATTAGAACATGCTGAAAAAAATCTAAATCAGCTATAATTCTAGCACTTAATAAAATAATTAGATAAATTATATTTCATTGTTCAGAATGTGCTAAATAAGCTCTATATGCGAGTATGAGTTGCTTTACAATTTAAGATATACGCCACATTAGTGTGGCTAAAAATCTTAATTTTTTTCCCCCACACGCAATGTGTTTCTATTTTTTTTTCTGGTAGGTTGGCAGCTATATGATGTTTTGCAATGTTTTGATGATAAGAAATCATTACTATCACAAGTCTATCTGCATCTGTTAATGGTGCCAGCTACTGAAAAGTAGGGTTTGCTCTGGAATTTTCATTACTTTCTCCAACCTATTCACCAAATGATTTTTTTTTTTTTTTTTTTTGTTAAATGGAGGCTTTATTTACCAAATTTAATTTTTACTTTTCTTTTGAAAAATTTTATTTGATTTACAAACTCTCAAATTTCAAAGATAATTGTTTTGGAAAAAACATACAGTAGTATACAAAAGATTAATGTGCCATTATCATTTATTTTAACATTGTTAGAGTTCATAATAGTTAACATTTTTGCTTTTTTCAAGAGCTAAATTGAAACAATGGTGATCGGCGGTGTGACCTCTGGGCAAAGCATGAAAATTAACTGTCAAATGTAAAATGCTTAGCAATAAAAATAGAAAATGCTTATCATAACCAATTTAATTGTGGATAATGAAAAAGAACACTACACATTTCTGTTAATTTAATATTATTGCTGCATGTGTAGGTGGGAACTTTTCATCAAAATGTTTGTAAAGTATGAAATATTAAAAAAAAAAATTAAAATCAAATTCTTTTTAGAAATTACTTTAACAGAATTTGTTCCTAATAACGTCTTTACTTACAATTTAAATATCTAAAAATTCAACATAAGGGATACATTGAGAGTAATCTCCTTCCTAAATGCCTTCAAAAATGAAAAAAATAGCATTTTTCTTTTAGTAATGATGTGCCTGATGGTACATTTTTATATAACAGAATTATGAATAAGCATGTTTTGTAAAATCAATTTCTGTTGATTCCATTTTATTAAATGTTTTGATTCTATTTCTTTTTTAATACTTTATACTTTAAAATGAAACATAGGCATTTTAATGAATCATTTGTTATATTTGATATTATTTTTTTTTATTATAAATTTTCTTTTACACACATACAACAGTTAACAGGAAAATGCTTAATGTTCTTAAAAATTATTTACTATTAAATTGGCAATAGTAAGCATTTTTCGACTTAAGTTTTGTTAAGCAAGTTCGCTGATAGATGGTGCCAGTCACATGGATGTAGATCCTGAAAATTTTGTCTGATAAAACTTTGTTCTCTGGTGAAATAAATATTAGAGCCTGCACCCAGTGCAGGATACAATGTCTTGGATATAGTAATACAAATTAATGAATCAACATGCTGAAACATGCAGTGTGTTGGCAGCTTTTCTCTAACTGCAAAGGATAAATGATGACTGAAGTTTTCTTATTATGGGAATTCAGAGGAGGATACTCAGATTCAAAAGAAAATTCAGAGAATTTTTTGTACTATAGTATAGTAACAGTTTTGCGATCATGGCTGCTTTTGACCATAGACAGGGGTCCAGCAAGGCTCTGGGGAGCTTATTTTCTGTGCTCAATGCAACCCCCTTTTTTTACTATAGAAGGTATAGTCCATATCAATTCAGGCAGGGGGGGGGGGGTTACCTTCATAGTCTCAGATGTTTTTGAATTTAACATATGTTAAAATTCAGAAAAAAGTAAGAAACCTGTAGTTTTTTGTTTTGTTCAAAAAAAATTCCTGGCCTGAGATACAGGCCGCCAAAGATGGTGCCTCGGGCACCATTTCTCACTTGCGATTTTTGGCCAAATTTTAAAATGCTCTATCTCTGGAACAGTTCAAGATATTTTGTTGTGTTTTTTATTTGAGAGATAATATTTTTCTGATTAAAATGATATCCTCCATTTGGAAATATGTGTCCAAGTTCTCTTGCTGTAGCCTTCTGAATTTTTTTTTTTGAAAATCAAAATTAATTTCCTTTTTTCAAAAATGCCAATCCCAAATTTTTGATTTTTTGACTGTTGATCAGCACCATAGAGTACTACATTCCCTGAAAAGGAGAACTTCCACTTTTGAGTTTAACATGTTTAATAAACAATTGAAAATTTTGCCATCCATTAAACCAGTTTCCGTTACCACATACTCGTCTCATGAAATCAAAATCTAGTCTTATTTGACATGGCATTTTAATTCTTAATAAAGATAAGTAACAGTAACAGACACAGCTTTCAAAAGATATTAAAGCTTCCAAAATATATGTACAAGTTCCAAAACATATTACAGGTTCCACAACATACCACTTCTGTGAACTCTGTTTAGAACTAAAATTAGCAATTCAATGAATTAAAAATTTGTTCAACTGAATCAGTATCTTCCTTTGATATTGAGTGATGCCTTCCTGTTGAACCAATAGGAACTGGGGCACCCACAATCTTTAAAACATCGTGAATTGGAAGTGAGCACTGGTGGTGATGTTGCTGTCTTGCAGCTGGAAATCTATATCCAGCAGCCAATCCATGTGGTAGGTAGCATAAAGTTAACGACAATTTGATTTAACTCACAAATGATATCTATAACATCTGCAACCCACCAGTCACAGTCATACACACATCCCACAAACATCCCTCTTTGTAGGTTGTGAATCTGAATATTCTCCTGTCATTTCCGAGATCTTACTTGGACAAATGAAATTTCTTCTATCTTGCTCTTTAAAGTTTGTGCAATATAGGTTCGCCCATTACTGTGAGTCCACAGATGTGTCTTCTGAATTCCTTTCACAGGGGCAGTTTCGTTTGACCATTCTTTTTTTTTTTTGCTGGCGGAATTCTTCTGGTGAAATTGATGTATATGACTTCACGACTCTTGTAAAATCCTTGGCATTCTGAATTGCAGCTGTACTTGGGCTAGAAAAATTATGTTTTGTAGCGTGGTACTTCAGCAGGCCTCCTACACTATCGCAAGGCACCTTCCCATGACTAGTAGTACTGTATATCCACTCTATTGGCACAAGCGACTTGGTCACTTCAAACAGTTGGTAACGATCATGCGTCCTCCCTTTTATATGCTAGACCAAACACACAGAATTATCTGGATGGTTCCAGATGGTTCTAGAAGGTTCTGTTACATTCTGGAATTATCTAGAAGCTTCCACATTGTTCCAGACCTTTAATGATTTGGAAGGTTCTATGTAAAGAAAATCCAGAAGAATAAAAACATTTTACTAGTTCCAACTTTGTGTTTAATTTATCATTTTTATTCTATCACATTGAGCACATTGGTTCGCAAATGGATTTCTTAAAAAAAAAAAAATTATGAAAAATTCCAGAACCAAAGTGGCACGTTCTCATTTTCAGAAAGGTGTTTTTGAGGGAAAAAAAAGAATGCATAAAGAAATTAGCTACGGAAGCTGAAACATGAACATTGTTTATAAAACTTGTTAAACTCAAAAGTGGAAGTTCTCCTTTTCAGGGAATATAGTACTCTATGGCACTGATCAACAGTCAAAAAATTAAAATTTTTGGGATTGGTATTTTTGAAAAAAAAATTATTGATTTTTAAAAAAAAATTCAGAAGGCTACAGCAAGAGAACTTGGATACATTTTCAAAAATTCAGAAGGCTACAGCAAGAGAATTTGGACACATATTTTCAAACGGAGGATATCATTTTAATCAGAAGAATATATCTTTTAAATAAAAAAATCTGCAACAAAATATCTTGAACCGTTCCAGAGATAGTGTTTTAAAATTTTCCCAAAAATCGCAAGTGAGAAATGGTGTCATCTTTGGCGGCCTGTATCTCGGGCCAGGAATTATTTTGAACAAAACAGAAAAATACAGGTTTCTTACTTATTCCTGAATTTTAACATATGTTAAATTCAAAAACATCTGAGACTATGAAGGTAAGATTTTTTCTTTGCCTGTCTGAATTGATATGGACTTAGCCAGAAGTTTTATTGGGATTATCTAGAAGCTTCCACATTGTTCCAGACCTTTAATGATTTGGAAGGTTCTATGTAAAGAAAATCCAGAAGAATAAAAACATTTTACTAGTTCCAACTTTGTGTTTAATTTATCATTTTTATTCTATCACATTGAGCACATTGGTTCGCAAATGGATTTCTTAAAAAAAAAAAAATTATGAAAAATTCCAGAACCAAAGTGGCACGTTCTCATTTTCAGAAAGGTGTTTTTGAGGGAAAAAAAAGAATGCATAAAGAAATTAGCTACGGAAGCTGAAACATGAACATTGTTTATAAAACTTGTTAAACTCAAAAGTGGAAGTTCTCCTTTTCAGGGAATATAGTACTCTATGGCACTGATCAACAGTCAAAAAATTAAAATTTTTGGGATTGGTATTTTTGAAAAAAAAATTATTGATTTTTAAAAAAAAATTCAGAAGGCTACAGCAAGAGAACTTGGATACATTTTCAAAAATTCAGAAGGCTACAGCAAGAGAATTTGGACACATATTTTCAAACGGAGGATATCATTTTAATCAGAAGAATATATCTTTTAAATAAAAAAAACTGCAACAAAATATCTTGAACCGTTCCAGAGATAGTGTTTTAAAATTTTCCCAAAAATCGCAAGTGAGAAATGGTGTCATCTTTGGCGGCCTGTATCTCGGGCCAGGAATTATTTTGAACAAAACAGAAAAATACAGGTTTCTTACTTATTCCTGAATTTTAACATATGTTAAATTCAAAAACATCTGAGACTATGAAGGTAAGATTTTTTCTTTGCCTGTCTGAATTGATATGGACTTAGCCAGAAGTTTTATTGGGAGCCCTACAATTTATTTTTGCCTAGGAGCCCTGGCAAGGGTAAAATGACCTTATTTGCTATCTAGTACAGAAAAACTTAAATTGAGCACTTTATAAAAGGACTGGTTATATAAATTTGCTGGCAGAAAACCAAGGGAGAGATAAAATATTAGATAAATATGGGTCCACAACTGACACATTCAAAAACGTCTAAATTTTCAATTTGACTAAAGAGTTATTTTGACATAAAAGCAGTATTTTTTTTTCAGGGAGGGCGTGTAAATTACAACAGCGATTCATATGTGCTACACACGTGAAAATAACAGGGATATTAACTACTAGATAAGGATTTAGAGCACTTTTGAAAGCAGATAATGTGCTGATTAGGAGCAGTCTCTCTCTCCACAAGGTTTAGTAACAATTCATTTGAAAACATTTTAAAACTACATTCAGTTTTCATGAAATCAATATAAAATACAAAACAAATAAAGAAACACATGATTTGAATGTTTTAAATAAAACAAACTGTAATTACTCTGGCTTATTTCAACATTCCAAAATTTAAAACTAGTTTTTAGATATTGCAAAAAAACTTTATTCATGAGGAGTTTGGAGCAATGGGAGCAGAATTAACATAACCGGAATAATCTGAATCTTTTGTTGCATAATGTTTCAAAAGAATGTCAACTCAATCATATTTAGCAAACTCAAAATGACTTGTTTTTGTAAAATTATTTACAAAACTTGCACTTATCCTAAGAATGGTTCATGATACAATGAGAGCCATTAGTTTAAACATAAAATGATGTATTTAAATGTTTATGGCCATATTTTTCAATGATTTTTTTTAAAGAAATGCTAAAATATTTGAGGCTTTTTGAATTTTAATCATATCTAAAATGAAAGTGGTTCCAGTATTTCACAAATTATGATAATCATACTAAATGTAATTCAAAGAATCATTCAAAGTTCTTGAGACATCATACATTGTCCCCAAAACATTCAAGTTCATGGCAGTGGCGTAGCGTCCATAGAGGATAAAAAGCTTAGCCTCCCCAGTTTGACATCTAGTTTAAGGAAATATTTAAACATTTTTATTTATTTTATTTTTTAAATAACTTTGCAAATGTATATGTATATTTTAGAAAATGGTTACACTTTATCTGCTTAAAGTAACACGCTTTAAAGTATTTTTTCCCATTAAAATGCATCTTTTAAAGTATTGTAGGCTCAAATATGCTCAAATATATAAATTGTAGGCCTATGCGGTGAATAACGATTAACATGATAATGAAACATCCAATCTCTTCTGCAGCTGATTGCCGCATGTAACGGGCTAGTGAAAGCTAGCCTTCTAGGAGGCGTGGCTATTACTTTCCCCTTTGCAAACGACAAGGATTGGATTTGAGGAGGGACGTTTCTCAATGAAGTGGCAGACAAAATGGCAGACCCATTCACAACCATCATAAGTCAAGTGAAGTGCTAATTTTGCAGAAAATATTAACTTTATGTAATGCTAGATAATTTGGGCCATTTTTCATGAATAACTTGACATTCACCTAACTTTAAGCAAGATCAGGACGAAGAAATACACTAGTAATGACTACTATTTAAAGTTAGTAGTAAGTGAAGTAGCACTCGGCATCAATAGTAGTTACTAGTTAGTAAGAGAAGTAGATCTCGGCATCAATATGGCGAAGCATCGGCTTGCGTATTTGGGAGTTTTAGAAGGAATAAATCGGATTTTGCTTTGTTAATCATCTGTTACATGAGAATATTTTTTACAAAACCAATTGATAATATTTCTAGTAGATTTTTAGCATATTGTAACTATAAGATATTAAGTTTTCATAGTATAGTATTTGTCAATAATTAATATACTACGAAACTGTATAAGACCATTGTTGATTAGAGATTTTCACCTAAGCTTATTACATTCCACATTTAATTTTCACCCATTTTCAGTGCACTCTTGAACTGTTTAATTTTGCTAGTTCTAGCTGTTTATATTTACAAAATTAATATATCTTTTCTGTCACTTGCTTGTAATATTCTAATTTATATCTACATATTTAATATGATGGTTGCAAAGGTTGATCTAATTTAGAAATATCAAAACATTTAAAATATATATCCTGTATGTATTTATCTTACATTATTAACATTTTAAAATTCTATATATTTCATGCACTTTTTGCATTTTTATACTACATTATACTGTTTTACTCAACAAAAGAATAAGAGTGAATTCAAATATAAATCTCGCTCGTAATAACAGCAAAACCCTTTCTAATTTAAAACGCCAAGCGCTCGGCCTCTCCAGTCAAAAATCTTAGGCTACGCAACTGGTTCGTGGATGCTCAAAACATTCAAATGTGTTGAAAACTGGAATTTGATAACTCAGACCCAATCAGGGTAAGAAATTAGAGGGGGTCATGCGTGAAATGCGACCAAATTTTTATCATTTGTGACAATTTCGGAATCGGGGGCCAAATCACAACTAGAATTAAACCACTATAATTTACAAAAAATAACAGAGGAAGAAAAAAACGTTTTTTTCCTTGTCTAAAACAATAAGTCAATTTAAAATTAATACAAGCTTAATATTCCCACTCGCCAGATGGCGATTAAACTTCAAAAACTGGCGATTAGCAAAATTCTGTGATAGTTTAAAGAATGTCCCTTCACCTTAAACAATACCATCTGTGGAGTAACAAACATCTGTCAACAATCACTACGATACTGCTATGGCTCTTCCGTAGTTGTTCTCCCCTACAAGGGGATCATAATTTATTGCATTTGCAACCGAGAATGGGTGCAATCCACATTCCTATCTTACTCGTTCTCTTAATAACCGATGTGTTTTGTGATATGCCGTGGAGTAGCGTCTTTACCTCGATCTATGCATTGACATAGACACAGCCCATTTTTACACGCTGTACGAAGGAGTAACTACTCTGCTTCGAGTAAGCTAGATCTTTGGTATTAATAGGTCTTTCATCATTTTTACACCTACCTCAAATTCAAAAGGGTTCCCTAAAGCAGATGCACGAATGGAATTGAAATCACTCGTTAAAAAAAAATGCTGCGCCCTGTCTATTTTTGGCGAATTTTGAATTTATTTATTGGTTAAATATTCTTTATAGCATGTTTTTCATAATAAAAAATTAAAAGTAGTAATCTATAAGAAAGAGTTTCGGGAATTCGCTGCAGCTCGGGACAGGAGCAAGCAAACTAAAATCTGGGCGTCCGGCGTGAATAAAGGACATCAACCTTGGGGAAGGAGGAATTCCTTTCCGAGCTGAATTGCTAATATTGCAATGTTATATAGTATTGTTCTACTTTAATCTACATATTCATAGTCCATAAATGACCGTATGGAAATTATGAATGTGTGTAGCATTGACTAAAATAGCACATTTGAAGGATACTAACCCGGACATACTTCGTATTAATTTTAATGCTAGATTTCGAGAATGTTACAATTTTTAAAGTCTCGATACACTACAGTTTTTTCAGGAAATTGTAGATTTACTTTTATAGATTATACCCTGTTTTAAGTTACTAATCTCTCATTGACGATGCATAAAACTAAAAATGTATGGACTCCTAAAATGTTTGCATAGTTGTGTTTTTAGAAGTGCTATCTGCTTACAATTATTATAAATTCAAAGTTAAATTGGTTCAATTTTCAACTTATCCGCAGTCAAGAGTTGTTCATTAAGAAGAGTTGTCAAGAGTTGGAGAATCGTAGAACAGCAAATGTTGATTGGTATGTGATAATTTGCCAAAAATTGCTGCTCAAATCCGAAAAAATAATGCGAAATGTCGCATTATTCTTGATCATGACAATGCAAGCTCACATACTGCAATTCAAACTATCAATAATTTGAAGCATGAAAAAATTTATTTGATAAGTTACCTATTGCTTGTATTTGCCTGATTTAGCACCCAATGATTTTGTCTTGTTCCCAACAATCAAAAATAAAATGTGTGCTCCATGATTTAATAGCCCAGAAGAAGCGGTTGAAGCTTATATATATCACATGTTTCTGTTATATCAACTTCTGAATGGTATGACTGTTTTGAAAATTAGTTTATTTAAATGAAAAAGTGTATTGATGCTAAGACAAAAATTTTGAAAAGTAATAAAATGATTTATTTCTATACGATGATGCTAAGACAAAAATTTTGAAAAGTAATAAAATGATTTATTTCTATACAAAAATATTTTATGTAATATTTTCTAAAAACTTAAATACTAGCCTACACACCCTTCTCAATTGGTGTCATGGTGAGAAAACTACCTTTGCTTCCCAGTATATTTTGAAGCAGTAGGTGAAATGAATATCATTACAAAATTTTACCCCCACTATCTTCTACTCTGATAAATTTAATACTTTTACCAGTGGCGGCCATTGGGGGCGCCGCGAGTACGCGCGACTTCATTGCGTAAACACCCCAAATTATTTTTTTAGTTGTACAGATTTATTACAATTTCTATTGAAAAAATCTGAATTTTTGGTTCAATTAAAGGAGAATTATTAAAAATAAGTTATGAAAATGCCACTAGATGGCAGCACTACACCTTTCTTCGGAGAACGTTGACTCACGAAAGCTGTATTGCACAGAATTTTCAACACATAGGGGAAAATATAGGGATATTTTTAAAGCCGCGTCCCTACTATCGACATTTCCTGAGTGAAAGAACGGTATAGGAGCAATATTAGAAATTTGGCGTGAAAAAAACCCAGACATTGCAGATTTACTAGTAGATTGTGTCGCGGGAATGAGCGCGCCCCCGCCAAAAAGAAACAGAAGAGTAGAAAAACATGAAGAGGGACTTCTCAAATTGGCTCAGTTTCGCTAATTTGGCTTCAATTTTCTACATTTAAGAATGTGTTTGTTCTCATTCTCGTCTTTGTTATAAATTTGGAAGTTTAAATAAACATTTGAACAAATGAGAGAATTAAGTGTACGTGTGTGGTGATGGGAAGGGGGGGGGGTGTATGATATTTTAGGGGTTTCTGGCCATCGTGAATAAAGTGTCTTGGTTAGGACACTCAGTTTGAGGGATCTTTTGTCCCACCCAGCTGTCTTAATTATTGAAGTTGTTTCGCATTTCATCATTTCTGATGTAGTTTGTCTGTTGTTCTGTTCTTCCGGAAGGGATTTATTTCTATGCTCTGGTTGATCTGCTGGTGACGAATTTCAATATGTTTGACTTCAAAATAATTCTTTAAACGTTTCCAATTTTTGGCACACTGTGGCACATAGGCTATTTTTAGTGACTTTCATAAATGTGTTGTTTCGGACATGTAGTTTGAGTTGACTTACCCAGCTGTCTTACTTTTTCAGCTATTTAACATTCAAAAATGCCTAAAAATTAAAGAAATTCTAGGTATTTGTCAAAAAAACTTTAAAATTAAATTTTTAACATGATCCTTTTATCTGACGTCGTTTTTCTGGAAATCTTGGCCCGACCACTGGCAACTATATTATTTAGATACCCCTAGGCTTATATTTAAATTGAGGTAGCCCCCAAATTTCTTATCTCGCCTTCTAATTCAGCGAGTTTGATTCTAATCATGGTTATAGTCTCTGCACCATCTGTACGTGTCACCTAAATATATATTTTGTGCCAAGCCCCTGGACGTAACTTTTAGCTTAGCTCCCTCAATTTTACATCTCGTTTCCTAACTGAGAGATTTTGGTTCTGCTAGTGGCTATAGCCTCTGCACCATTTTTTCACATCACCTGGATATGCATCTTTGTGAGAAATCCCTGAGATTAACTTTTACTTCAGTTACGCCCCCCCCACCCTCCAATTTCCCACCTCACCTCTAAATTAAGCGATTTTGATTTTACTGATGGCTATAGTCTCTGCACCATTAGCACATGTCACCTGGATCTGCATCTTTATAGTGATAAATCTTTGAGCGTAGCTTTTACTTCAAATAGCACCCCCCCCCCCCCACACACACTTATCCATCTCGACTCCTAATAAAAAGATTTTGATTCAGATGGTGGCTATAGTCTCTGACCCACATGTACATATTAACTTGATATACATATTTGATGGATATAATATACATACGTTTTTTGCGTCAACCCCTGGGCTTAACTTTTAGTTTAACTAGTCCCCATAATTTTACATTTCAATTTCTAATTGAGCGATTTTGATTCTGCTGGTGACTATATAGTCTGAGCAACATCTGTACATTTCAATTGGATACACATATTTTTGTGTCAACCCCTGGGTATAACTTTTAGTTTAACTAGTCCCCAGAATTTTACATATCTGCTTCTAATTGAGCGATTTTGGTTCGGCTTGTCGCTGTAGTGAGTTTCTCTACCATTTGTACATATCACCTGGATATGCAACTTTAATATGGCAAATCTCCGAGCATAACTCTTACTTTGGTTACCCCCCCCCCCCCCCAATTTTCTATCTCGCCTCCTAATTCACCGATTTTGATTTTACGGGTGGCTATAGTGTCTGAACCATCAGTACGTATCGCCAGAATATGCATATTTTTTAGTCAACTCCCTGGGCATAACTTTTAGTTTAAATAGCCCCTACAATTTTACTTAAATTAGGACTATGTAATGTTTTTCACTAGGAAAGATACGTTCCATGTGTCCAGACTTTTTATGAACGAGCGAGCAGGTGGGAGGTACGTTATTTTACTTAATACATCCGTCGTTTATATTTTTAATACTCCCGTTGCTATGCCCAAAATACGTATATGTATATACATATATATATAATATATATGATATATATATATATATAAATAATATATATATATATATGTATATATTTATATTACTAACATATATATAGGCATAAATACATAGATGAGCGCCCCCCTCTACATGTCGCTCACGAGCCGCCACTGACTTTTACATGTTAATTAAAGCTATAACATAAGATTAATTTAGTCATTAAAAAATGTTTGATAATTTCTTCATTAAATGCTTGAAACTTTCATATTTTATTGTTTCATAAACACAGTACAAATTTTAAAATCATAATGATTTATTCTTAGTATTTTAGAAATGACATTAATTGAACTTAAAATTATAGTATAAAGTATGTTTACTCACCATAAAAATATTTCAGGTGATGTTTTATTTTAAGACAGAAACTGGAACAAAGTCCCCATAAAAGTGCAATTTAGTTATGCAATATACTATTTACTACTATGAAAACAACTACAACCACAAAACAAAATTTAGATTTCAGAAAAATTGGGAACAAACAAATCTGGTTTTTTCAAGGCTCTCTAAAAAAAGTGATAATAATTCAAATTATTTTACAATATGCAATTGTTTTTTACTTTTTGAGTTGAATTTAAATTCTCCGAGGATTCCAGGAGGTTGTTCTCAGGAGTGAAATATAAAATTTGGTAACAAAGGCCACTCTGAATTTTTGATGTGATTAAAAACATATTATAAACTTTATTCTCAATATAATCTACAATTGTTAAACTTTTGTTCTCCGAAATTGAAAAATTAATGACATAGATTAGAAACATGGCTTTTGAGCATGGATGAATGGATTCTCCATAAATATTCACTGATCATTGTACATTGTGTCCAATCTGTATTTGAAACTGTACATCCGCAAACAATGTAATGTAATGCGGAGATAGATGAAACTAATAATAAAAACAAAAATACTGTGCTACATACAATTTTTCTAGCGTGAGTTGAAAACGACCTGTTGGACATGTATGGGTTAAGAATAGTGGAGTTTATGTTCATTAATAGTAAAAGAATATAAATACGTACTTGGCAAGCACATTAACATGATTTTGTATAATGAATATGAAATATATACATTAAATATACACAAATAATAAATACATATTGTATTTAAAAAAAAAACAATTTTTAATATTTAAACAATAGATAAATGCAGCCAAAAAAGTAGCATAAAAGCATTGCTAGCACGTAAAATAAATTAAATGCTATTTAAACTTCATACTATTTTTTATTCATTTGATATCACTTCATTCTTCACTTCTGGAGAAGAGCTGTTTCAACCACGTGACATTTCCCTTAGTAATGAGCCTTAGCAACCAAGGTTTTAGCAACGCTGTCTGGTAGTCTCCTATGTATAACGTTCGAGGCGAAAAAAGCGTTACCTAAAAGCAGCCACCGCCAGATAACGCTGGTGTCGAATAAGAGATCAAAATCCAAGGTGTTAACATTAAAACTAATAAGAATTTAATGCAAATGTAATAAATAACCAATATCTTTGGAAATAACTGAAGAATTTGTGTGAAATTTGGCGTGATTTTTGCAAGTGGTATATATAAAAAGCATTTGCTTTTCAGAGATTGAGTTAAGGATGTATTTGTATTTTTTAAATTTTATTTAACTTGATTTAGAGTTCATTCAAATATTTGAGGTCCAAAATATTAAGGGTTATTTATCACAGTAACCATAGGCGTAGAGTTGTATGAGCCCGTGGGGCTCGAGCCCTCTCCCCTCCAAATAATTTTCCAAAGTGGGCTGAGTCCTCCCAATATTCTAAGTGATTCTAACGACACCATAGTTACTTGGAATTTTACATGAAATGCACACATTTTTTCCTGGAAGAATCTTTCCAAATAAAAGCAGCGTAAACTGCAGGGATATTGATATCCTGTGGGTAAATAGCCTCCCTATTTTCTTTTTATGAACATGAAGACGCGTAGATGGGAAGACGTGTCATTTTGCTCTTAACGTATACAAAATATTAACGAGCAGGTACTGAAATTTATTTACCCAAGAGAAATATAAAAATAAAGCTTTTTAAATATACAAATGTTTAAGAGCATAAGCACGACAAGCAAACCTATTTAAAGTGTTGAAATTTCAATTACACTTCAACAGCTAAAAATAAGTTCTTATGCTATCGTCTGTTATGCTATGAATTTATATATGTTTTAAATTATATACTGATTTACACGTATATACAATGAAAACATCAAGCATTACTATCAATATGAAGAAAGTTAAAACATACCTTTACCTATAGTCCATTTATTACTTTATGAGTCGACGAAAATATCTTGTATTTAAGTTTTGCTGGTCATTATTGTAAATCTCATAAAACGGAAAAATACACTGTTTATGCTGCTGCAAAGATTTCGGAAGTGAAAAAGAGTTGCCGCAAATTAAACATATTCGCTTCTTGACACAAACTCAGATCTCGCCAAACCTGCGATATTCAGAGCCATCTGTCGGAAAAAGGTAACTGGTCTTGGTAAGACGAAAGCTGACCAGATGTCAAGTAACTGATAGCATCCTAAGTAAATATGCCAATATGTGTCGAAGGCCCAGAACGACCGACTCGTCCGAAGACATGAGCAGCTTAATGGTAGTTCGATGCCAATATGTGTGAAAAAGTGCACTGAAAATTTGTGAAAAATCTGAAACATAAGCTTAGTTGAAAATCATTGTAGTCAATAATGTCCCTAAACAACATTGCATATTAATTATTTACAAATACTGTACTATAAAAACTTAAAGATATCTTATAATAACAATATGCTAAGAATCCGCTAAAAAGTGATCAACTACTTTTATTTACCCGAGATTCTCGTATAACAAGAAATTTTAAAGGGAAATGAAACTTATTCTTTCTAAAACTCACAAATACACAAACAGATGCTTCGTCATATTGATGCCTAACCTATATAAAGTGCTAATATTAGTTATTTTATTCGTGAAAACTGACTCAAATTCTTTAGTATTACAAATAATTATTATTTTCTACGAATAGTAATTAATAGAATCATATACCATTAGTGGCGACACGTCAAACTTCAAATCACTGAATTAACTAATTTTTAAACGTCCCTTTATTAAAAACCATCCTACAGACGTATTCGAACACCTTCATGCTCTGGCGCACTGGGGATAAAATCAGAACAGATGCCATAATGCCTAAATACATTCCAATGCCGTCAAGCAAAATTTGCATATTACGAAAATTGCCATCCGTACAAAATTGTAAATCATAAAACAGATTTAAAATTATAAAATTACAAATCTCAAAGACAAACATTTTTAAAAAAACCTTTTTAAAAAATATCAAATACATTAGAATATTATTATAAATTAAGGTATCACGCACGGCATCGAGAACGAGTCGCCAGGGTCAAAATTACAAATAGAAGTACGATATAAATAAATAAAAAGGAATTCGTAAAGTAAAATAGAGCAGGGGGTTCGTTCTTACAGCTGATCGAAAGAAAATAATTTTCAAAAAGGGGGCGAAAATTATCTTGAAGACTAAAGATAATTTTCGCTCCCTTTTTGAAAATTCTTTTCTTTTGATCAGTTGTAATAAACCCAGTGGCATATTTAGGGGATGGCAGGCATGGCAAGTGCCCTGAGCGCCCTCCGTCACTTGAACACTTTCCAGTGTTTACGGATTGTGATTTTTGTACCAAATTTCCATTCGTTCGTCAGTTATCGTCTCCACAGACTCAAAGACATACACACACACACAGACATCACTGCAAAAATGTTTGATTCGTGATCAGGGATGCTTGAAACGTGCTCTCCCGTCGAAAACTCGAATTCGAATTTTCGACCCCGTCACAATACTTTCCATATACATTATGCATATAAGGAAAGTAATAATAGGCTTCCAATATTCATGGATTGTAATTTTTGCACCAAATTTCGTTCGAATCGGTCCATTCGTTCGTCAGTTATCGTCTCCATAGACTCACTGACACACACACACACACACAGACAGACAGACATTATCTCAAAAACGTCTAATTCGTGTTTAGGGATACTTAAAAAAGTGCTCTCTCGTCGAAAACTCGAATTCGAATTTTTGACCCCGTCACAATACTTTCCTTATACATTATATTCATATAAGGAAAGTAATAATACAAATTAAAGCTAATAAATAGTAGCTTTAATTAACTAAATATTAACTAAATCTTTCTGAATATCTATAAGATTTTTGTTGCTAATTAAAATAGCTATACCAAATTTCATGAGAATCGGCAGATTCCTTCGAGAGATAACACGCTCTCAATGAACAAATAACATTTGAGGTAGCTTATCTGGGGTTTGAAATCCTCGAAGTAGACCCCTGTTAATGATTGAAATAATTCTGCCAATTTCCATTTGAATCGCTCATTGTTCGACAGATATTTTGCATACACGAAAATTGGAAACGATTGCTTCGTATTCTGGTATAATCAAAACGATTAATACGAACGATAATCAAAACGTTCCATCAAAATTCGAGAGTCGAATACTTCCTGCTTTTATTTCGTATTCGCAGTTAACAAAAAGGTAAATCTAAAAATCACGAATTTATATTGTTTCGAACGTATCGTCTAGTATAGTGTGTGTATACACAGGATACAAGAACGAGTCCAAGTTTCTGGATGATTTACATTTATTCACCAACACAAAGTAAATAGGAACAATATACAATCAAACAGCATTTAAATGCTTCACTAATTTCACAGAATAAGCGATATTATTTTTAAAAGAAAGAAGAAGAAAGAAAACTCTATTGCTAGTATCAGAAATATTAATTATTACTTTCCTTATATACATAATGTAGAAGGAAAGTATTGCGATGGGGTCTAAAATTCGAATTCGAGTTTTCGGCGGGAGAGCAGCCTCCCTGATCACGAATCAAGCATTTCTGAGGTGATGTCTGTGTGTGTGTATTTGTGTGTGTATTTGTGTGTGTGTGTGTGTATGTGTGTGTGTGTCAGTGAGTCTGTGGAGACGACATCTCACGAACGAATAAAGCGATTCGAATGAAATTTGGTACAAAAATCACAATCCGTGAATACTGGAAGCCCATTGTTTTTAAACGTAATCGAATGTTCAGAACCCCCCTAAATTTTCGAGTGAAATTTTGAAAAAATCAGCAAAAAATCAAAACATTTAATAAAGTTACGCAAATAGACATTTTTTATGTAATTTTTCCTTAGAAAACAATTGACATAAACTTTAGAACGCTAGCATGAACCGTTCTCGAGATATTGCACATTTTTCAAAAAACAAATTATCAAAAAATATTAACTGTCGAAAAGTATGTTTACTTTTCATATGTAATATCATGAAATAAATTTGGTGACATCAATCTCATGGATCTAACTCGTTCCATTCATGAGAAAAGTTACTTTGAGTAATATTTTTGTATTTGAACGCCAATAGTCATTTATCTACTATAAGAATAACTTATTTCTCCGTCCATATCGCTTGGCGAGATTTTGACGGCAATTTTATTAAATGTTCGAAAATGTCGCCAAATGGATAAAAATGACGCCAAATCAATAAAAATGACAACTAATTGATGCACATTCAATATCTTGGAAAGAATATAAGTATCTACTATAAGAAAAACCTATTTTTTCTACTATAAAAGTAGCAAATTCATAGCATTATATAAGGAAAGTCATGTCTTGCCCACATCAGATTTTCTTTATATACTTTAGATACTACATGTGGAGTCAGCTTTATTTATTATTGTTATTTTTTTCATTACTTAAAAGGACTACCTATCTTACATATCGATTGAAAAGAGTTAGCTTTAATTTTTCGAAACAGGTTAATCATAAATATTTTTTATGCTACTATATTAAAAAAATACTTTTAACAGCTGTGTTAGTGGTATGTCATATCTTTTTTTTTTGTGTGTCTGTGCCATGCCGCAAGATTTCATGTGTTGCTTAGAGCCAATTTTCACGAATAACCCAGAATTTACCTAACTTTAAACAATCTGAAGACGAAGAAATATACTAATTATGACTACCATTAAACTTCAGTATTTACAAAGTTTTTTTTTAATGGCCAGGCACTTAACTTTTATCAGCGGCCAGAACGTGAACCATTAGCCGTCCTAAGACGTTGCCCCAGGCGTACCAGAGGGGGCGGAACACACTACGCCCACAACACAAACATCTATGCCTTACGTGGGACTCGAACCCACAACGCAGCGGTCGAGGTGGAAACGCTCTCCTTGACCACTGCGTCGGCTTATTTGCAAAGTAGACTTAGCTCTTTATATAGGCATCAATATGGCGAAGCATCCGTTTGTGAATTTGGGAGTTTTAGAAAGACACACACTTTCGTGTTTTACACATTTGATGGAGCGCCTAGGTAGCACAAGCCCCGTTCACATGCAAGGCCGTATTTTCCGGCCATGAAACATTGGGGTGAAAAAGAGGGTATTTTCCGGGATCCATTCTAGACCCGTTCACATGTGCAACCCCCATCACTCCCGCTTAAAGGGCTAGGACCAATTTTTCTTAAATGCTTTTGACATTCATTTTTGGTAAACATTATATCTTTTTCTTTTCTTTTTTTAATTGCTTTTTTAAAAAGCGTATTATTTTTAATTCATTATCCCATGTTATTATTTTATCTATTTAATATGACAAATGTGCGGAAATGAGAAACAAAATAATCTTATATATATAAATTAAATCGAAATAATGTATATATAAATTAAACTTTGATCTTTATAAATTAAACATCAAATTAAAAATAATATGCCAAAATTAAATTTAATACATTTTTAAAACTATAAATATATGCTTATTGTAATATATATATATATATATATATAAATGTTTTATTCCATGAAACTGTTTAAAGAATTCATTCTTAAAAGTCAAAAAAGAAAGTTTTTCTCATTTAATCTTCGTTTTTAAGCTAAATTATGACGTATAAACTTGAATTAGGGGAAAAAGTGTATCACCATTTTAAGAAACTTTATTCAAGACAAATCGATATAAGAAGTTGGCATAGAGAAAAAAATATGCATATTTATACCGAATACATTTTAATTATTGCAAAATCGGTATAACTCATTTTTTATTAAAAACACACAAGACCTTACTGCATGGCCCAGATACAAAAAATCTCATATACCAGTAATACCGCAATTAAAAATGTTTTTAATATAGCAGTATAAAAAATACTTATGATGGACATGTTTTATTGATATGTAAAATAGGTGGTCCTCTAAGTAATCCAAAAATAAAATTAATAAAATAAAATCGTCTTCATATGTAGTTAGTATCTAAAATATATAAAAATAATTTATATTTCTGATACTAGCAATCATTCTTTTTTTTTAAGGGGGGGGGGAGAGCATTTTGTAAGCTAATTTACACAGTTCAATTTATTGCAAAATGTATGTATGTAAAGTTATTTTGAATGCCTGAAACATTTTACTTTGTTATTGATATACATAATTATAAAACGCAATTCTCTACTAATCATAATATTGGTATCATAATCACATCATCTCAAGTTATGGAACATTTCGCATTGATATGTAAAAGCTTAGAATACAAAACTAAAATAATAAAACTTGAAATATAATGTATAAATAATTTATTTACAATAATTAACAACATATATTCATTTAAATATAAACACATTATACTCCTTTTTGACAATATAAAATAAATGAGTATTAAGATAGATTTATCTAATATACATTCTCCTTATATAAAACTAAGAAAATCTTTGTATCATTTGTTAAAAACTACTTAGATAAATCCAGAGAATTTGCCCAAGAAACAGAACATTATATTTTAAAGTTGCTGCTTCAAAGGAAAATCAGCTGGCTTACGACTTTTAACTAATACTTAATTGTATACGTTTTGTAATTAAGAAACAAACATTTCTATAAAAATTATCCTGAAATCGAGGAACAAATATTTCTAATTCATGAATAACAGTTAGCTCAAATAAACAAAATGTACATACCCGCATCAGTCTTTTTCAGTAGGATTCTCCGTTCATTAAATTCTGATGTATAATAAGGATCAATCCGTTTAATTCGTAAATAAGTCCGTGTAATTAATGCAAAATAATCTATATAACAAGCTATAAATTCATCATTATTGTACAATCTTCAGATAGAATTTGTAAACAAGGTCCACGCGGTATCTCAGTATCCGCCATGTTTTTCAAGAAATCGCAGTTGCGCGAATGGAATTGTGGGTAAAAATCCCCAATCTACCCCCTTCGTTCCCTCAAATAAGAAGGAAGGAAATCATACCTCCTTTCAACCCTCTTTCGAACCGGTATTTTCCCCGCTTGGACATGTGAACCGTGACACAGTCGAAATGCGACAGTCTCAACTGGAATGTGTTGCCTTCAACTTTTGAAGATATCAACCTTCCACATACTTTTCAAAGCTTTTTATACTCATATCTTTCCAACCGACAGATATCACTCTCAAATGGTACAACCTGTATTATAAAAAATATTTCAAGGGGTGCTTCCCAGGGATCGGTAATTTCGCCCTCCCTGTGGAGCATATATTTTAACAAAATTTTAAAATTGAATAATAACCTCTACCATCTTCAAGCTTTCGCAGATGATCTCGCGGTGGTCACCTACTCTACACAACTCAAATCTCTCCAGTTACACACCAATAATCTCCTTAATCTGATTTCTTCCTCTCTTTCGGACCTTAAACTTTCAATTGCCCCCGAAAAGTGTAAATCAATAATTTTTAATAAAAACCGCGCTAAAATTAGACAACGTCCCTCTTTTAAGATTCAAAATTATAAAATACAGACTCTGAGACAACTAACATTCTTAGGAATAACCTTTGATGATAATCTTAAATGGAGTTCCCATATTTTTAATCTTAGAGAGAAATGTTTTAAGTTTGCCAGCACTTTTGGGAGAGTGTCTGGTAGTAATTGGGGCATGGATAAATCCTTCCTTAAAACTTGGTATCTTTCAGTAATCGAAAAGATTATCACTTTCGGCGCGGGAGTTTGGGGACAAGCTTTGACTGGGGCCCAGGTCAAAAAACTTTTATCTCTTCAAAGGATTTTCCTTCTTAAAATCTCTTCTGGTTTTCGGACTACTTCCAACATTTCTCTTTACTCACTTACTGGAATCCCCCCTATTCACTTGGTTATTAACTCACAATGTAAAAAATATGCTTTTTGGAAACTCCGTATTAATCTTTTTTCTAATCCTGCCCTCCCCCCCTCTAAATTTGACTTTAACTGCCCGTTCTCCTCTATTCCTCCTTCTAAACGCATTGCAAATTTAACTTCTCATAACCCTATAAATTTTTCAGACACTAACATTTATACAGATGGATCTGCCATCGAAGGAAAAACTGGATTTGCAATTTGTATTTACAACAAGGACACTTTAGAAAATACTTTCACTTTTAAACTCGACTATGGGAACACGGTTTTTCAGGCAGAAATAGCTGCAATAGACTTTGCTATTAAATGGGCTTCAACCAATAATTCAAAAACTAATATTTTTTCGGACAGCCAATCTTCAATTTCGGCCTTAAATTCGATAAGAAATAAATCAGATTTTCTCTCAAAAATTAAAACTAATGCTAATACAAATAAAAACTTAATTAATCTTTGCTGGGTCAAAGCCCATTCGGACATCTCGGGTAACGAGGTCGCCGACAAATTTGCTAAACAAGCCACATCCTCTGGAGCCCCTTATAGTATTCCTTTCCCCTTCTCCTTATTGAAAAAACACTGCAAATTAGATATCCTAAACACTTGGCAAACTTATCTTGATGATTACATTTCCCCTAGAACCCACGACCCTGCCAGAATTTTAAATTTCCTCCCCAAAGTAAACTTTAATTCCCACATAACTAATAAATTTCTGATTTACTTTTTAACGGGCCACGGCCCATTCCTTGACTATCTACACTTTTTTAAACAAAAATCTACTTCTTGCTGCCCTTGTGGATCCTTCGCCGACACCGACCACTATATTTTTTCTTGCCCCCGCACAAAAATTTTTCACCTTTCTAAGCCCACCCTTGCCAATTCGGCGGCCTGGTTCTCGAGTGTCTGCTCCAATAAAAATTCTATAAACAAGATAAAAAATTGTGTTCTCATAGCGAGAAAAATCTCCAACGAAATTTCCTGATTGGCCTGTTAGCGTTCTGCTCTCAATTTTTTCCTCTGGTTGTTAAACTCCCGCCTTTTCTGTCCTTTTGTAGGGGTGTCGCTCTATTTTGCTCTGCTGTGCTTGTTTTGTCCCTGTTTATTTTGTCCTGTTTTTGTTATATTTTGTTTGTTTTGTCCGTTTTGCACATTGTAATACTATTATGAAGAATCGACTTACTTAATTTTGAACATCTTCGTAAACGTGCACACTCCACCTGAAGATGTATGCCTAAAGTGGTGGAAATATTGTTAAGCCTTGTTTGTAAATTAGTAGGATATATAATTTTAATATTTCGTTCTCCCTCCGTATGTGCTTTCTCCACCTGAAAAATATATGCTTTAAGTGGTGGAACCTGTAAATATCTTCTGTGTAAATTTTAAGTTTTTTTAATAAATTTTGCCCTGTTTCGGTGCCGGATGCGGGCCGCTCGTGGGGCCCCTCTTCTGGTTGGGTGTTGCGTGGATCGTTGGACGGGGGCCATGTGAGTTAGCTTCCGCTTTCTTCTTTCCCGGCCGTCCAAATGGTTGCTCAAGTCCTTGCTGACGAGCCGGACGGTCTGGGTCTTCAACACTCCTTCAACAGTCGAAATGCGGCTATGATACCGGCTTTAAATTGTGCATGTGAACGGGGCTACAGAGTGCTGTATCTCCGAGAGGATAGTTCAGGATAAATCACATGATCATTGCTCCAAGGGGGCGGGGTCAGAATGCTGGCCGAAGGCCTGGGTAATTTCATTGGTCAAGGTATAGCTGATTTTCGATTGGTGTGTGGTAAGCGAAGAGAAAAGATGCTGTTATGATAGAGTTGTAGTTGAATTACACTAATAATGGTTTTTAAGTCTGAGTACTTAGAATCCAGCGAGTGTACATGATATCTTAAGGGCCGATCCCACCAACAACCGTTAAAATATAGCAAAGGTTTAACGGTTGATTAGCACTGTTTTGCGTCCCACCAACACTTTCACGGCGTTAAAGAGCTCACTAAAGTGCTGTTAATTTAAGTGGCCGATTTTGGCCACTTAAATATTTAACAGTTGATTAAAAGTCGAACAAGATGGCAGCAATTTCTGTATCATTTGATATTTCAAGATGAAATTTTATTTAAGATTGAATTCTTTTATATTTCTTTTCCGAAAGAAGAGTGTTTGAAAGTTTTTACAACATAGGGGAAAATAAAGCCGATTTTGCTTATTTATCGAAGTCGGTTAAAGTTTGAAAGACACTTAGGAGTATTTACAATACACTACTCAGGTATGTAATGCATGTATTTTGTTTATATTATGCTACAAGTTTCTTAACTTCTTAAACCATGATGTACGCTTTTGAATTATGCTAAAATTACAGAATTTAAAGTCTTGGAAGAGAATTAAACTTGTACTGCAATATTTCGGCCGATCTGTTTATTATATCAGATAGGCTGTTTTATTGTTGAACCAGTTATAGAAATTGTCCTATATGGTCTGATTTAAAAATTTCATATGTTGTCCGTAATTTTTTCTTGTTTAGAATAACATTTTTACATTTATTTGCATATAATCTCAGAAATTATATTTTCAAAACTTCAATTTACTTGAAGTTATGCATGCTGTACCGTTTATTTACAAAGCCAAACTGGAAAATAAGCATTGTCTGTAACAAACATAATTTATGTATGGGTATAAATGAATTTATCAATAGTTAGTTATTAGATTTAAATGTATATGTATTCAGCATGGTGTGAATGGTAATCCCTATTGTATTTCCCAAAGATAAAAATTGCATTTCCATTAAATGTCTGATGTTTCTTTTTAATATTTCCTGTCTGAATTGGAATGCTTCCATGGACTTGCTTCTATGTTTAGTTGGTATCTTATAGAAAGGGCCTTTTTCAAATTTCAATGTAGTATTCTAAAGTATCTTGCCATTGTATGCTGTGATAATTTCTCCTGAATTGACTTTTATTGAGTTCGCTCTTTTGAGCAAGACATTTTGTATCACACATACTTTATATACTAAAAGTTTAACATATTTAAAATTGCTCTTGCAAAAGTCTCTCTTATTCCATGAAATTTTTTTATGAATGATTCTAATGACAACACTAGTAAAAGAAATCTTTGAAAATAGGATAGGATAATTTCTACGTTAATAATAAACTGGATAACAATATAAAATGCAGCAAAAAAAAAAGAGCATACGTATATTTATTTACCTTGCATTTTATATTGTGTTCTAGTTTATTATATTGATTGTGCGGAAAGTCATATTCTTTACTTAATTTCTATATTATATAGGAAATAAAGTGAAATGTGTCTTCACAAATTAATAACTAATATTAAAAATAAGTGATCAAAATTCACTTTCAAATTTCAACACACTACAATTGTTTTAAAAATAACTTTATTTACCTATATAAGTCAATAAATGACGTTATCTTATCAGTAACGAATACTGTCGTTGAATTTGGTATGGCACTACTATACCAAATTTATCGACAAAAACCCTTCTCTAGGTTAAAATATATAACACAATAGCAGTAACATTATTATCATTGCTATTATTGTCATTATATCCCTTGAGTATTGTGGTGCTATTGAGAACACAGGGATTGGAATGTAATATGCACTTTTCCATGACCTGCTTTCTAGACTAGAATTCACCACTGTACCGTATGTTAAATATTTTTGTTGGATTTTGATCAACTTTGCTCCCTAGACAATTTGTAAAATTGTTGCGTATATACCTTCAGCTCGTTTTTATGTCATAAAATAAATGAATTTTTTTTTTGCTGTCAAGTTTGGTAAGTGTTATATATTAAAATGCTTTAATGGATATATAACAAATGTGAAGTGATTTTTGAAGTACTTTGTTTTCTGTTATATACACCAGATATTTGCCCCAATATTTTATCTTTTAATTGATGCACAACGGTATTGATGTAGCAATAGCTTGATTTATTTATACCATGTACTTCAATAGTTTGAACAATGAACAATGATTGTTCGCCTAAACACAATATTATAAAACAACATAAAAATTTGATTTTGTTTATAGTAGTACTTGCGCAAAGATGATTTATAACTGGTAATAAATAATTCATAATATTGGTTAAATGAAACTCTTCTTTTCGCTTTACAGATTTGCATTCTACTGACTTCCCCCTAGATGTCAAGCTCATGTTTTAATACAGTAAAATCTGATTAATTTGAATAATTATATTCGAATGTTACTACAATTCAAACTTTTTCATGGCAGCAAAAGGATAGTTTATTTTACTGGTAAGGTAACACAAGTTTTGGGGATCTTGTTTATAACCACTGCCATTTGAAAATTCACTTCAGTGACAGTATGATTATAACCAGATTGACCAAAAACTTTCCCCGGTTACCTTGATTATGTGGTCACATGATATGCAGAAGCAGTCGCATAATATCAAATGTGGCCTCCTTAATAATAATTAGAATATTATTTTCTTTATTTATGATTAGGCATAACTTGCCGGATAGTCTACAAATCACATATGCTATTATCCTTAAAGTAAAAGCTTCTTTACAATTACAGCATATAACAAATAGTATCAATATCAACCGGTTTCGGAAACAAAATACATCTAATTTTTCAGGATAAAAAGACATAGCAATTACACCAAGGGCAAGAAGGGTTTTTTATGTCTGTCTCTTTGCTTTTCTTGACATGGATGCTTTGTTTTTTTTTTATTTTAAAGAAGGAGTTGTTCCAAGCTGGTTGATACCATTACAAATTTTTTACATATTGTAATTTTAGTGACAGTTTTACTATAGCATATTGTTTTAATTTAAATAATTTCTTAATTTATATACATTTCTATTAGTTTTATCACCACCAAAAATGGATATTTATTTAAAATTACATTGAACTCACAATTTTTAAATAATTTTTTCATATTTTGTTATTTGGAAACATTGTAAAATGCGATATATAAGAATTTAGTTCATAGTATTTTATCGTGAAGTTTTCTTATACATGAGTTCGCTTCAAATGAAGTTTGATTACACAATGTACAGGGTACAAAAATTTCAATTGTAAATGAGAAGTAGACGTTTTCATCTGAATAGCAAAAAAATCTACATATGGGTTTTTTTCTTCAATGTATAAGAAATGGCAAATGTTATGCAATGTTATTTATATGGTACTGATAAATAAAAGAATCTTTCGGCGAGTAAATTCTGAGCTAAAATTTCTAATCTTGCTATGTATAGAATTTCCAGAAATTTTTTCTATGATGAATATAAATGTTTGTCATAGAAATGCTGCTATATCAGCCTTTTGAAATGCATGACAGATTGTGATTGAGAAGTTACATATTATGTAAAAGGTTAGGATATAATTGTAACCTGTAAATTATTGATTTTGAGTCTAGTTGTATAGCAAGATTTAACAGAATTATTTATACAGAGTGAGTACTGTATATATATACATTTCAATGTACTGTTGCTCATTTTATACAAAACAGTTCATACTAAGTTTCAATTAATGTGAAAAAACTTTGAAATTTTACAAATAGATCTCCGTCAAACTTGAAATATTATGCTGGACCCCTGTTTGATGTAAAGTATTTGAGAAGTTCAATGTAAAACACCTTTAATTTTATTTCAGTTCGTTAATTAAAATGTAACAAAGTTTGTTTATTCGTAAAACAGTTTTCCTCACACAAGTTAAGACAAAACACAAAGAGATTAAAATCACCACCTCAGTCAAGTATCGCTGAACTGATTAATATCGTTGAAATTTGTTTTATGCTGTACTTTTAATGAGATTTTACTTTAAAGCTATTTTTGTAGTATTCTGATGTAATTTAAATATTTTTCCTTATTTATATACATTTGTGAGTTTTATTGGCTTCAAATAAGTATATTTATTTGAAATTACATGTAATTTGCAGTTTTCAAATAATTTTATATTTATATTTTGCTATTTGTAACCATTTTAAAATGGTTACAAATAGCAAAATATGAATTCAATTCGAATAGCAAAATTACGAATAGCATTACGAATAGCAAAATCCATGAATTCAATTCGAAGTAATTTTTGGTTTTCTTATAAATTTAGATAACCGAAGTTTTCTTATATATGAGCTCACTTAAAATGGAGCCTAATTACAAAATGTATATAGAATATTCATAAAGACTTTGTATGAGGTGGTACTGTTAATAATGAGTGATATACTTTCTCTAAATATTCGCCTCCAAGTCCTTCACCTTCTAACAACTCGGTTTGTCGTCTGACGGTTTTAGATAAATCTATTTTTTGTATTACTTTTGTATTATTGTTTGTGGCAATTTTTTTATTTATAGCTAATTGTAATTTCCTCTGGAAAGACAATTATTTTCCGATATTAACATCATCTTCAACGAATTTCTCTGGATAGGTTTGTGTTTACTTTTCATAAATGTTTTTGTGGAAATTTACGACGAACTTAATTAAATTTGACTTTGTTAGCTTCTTTTCTTCATTTTCATTTTCTTTTTTAAAGTCGTTATAATTATGTAAATACCTTAAAATATTTTCTAGTTCACTATGACTTTCCTCTATGCGAATTTTCAATGCACTGTATAATTCCTCAGATAGTGTAGTGCACTGATCTTTAAGTGATTGCTAAGGAGCTTCAGAGAACTGCGCCTGTGCACAGAGATGTTAGTTTAGAATACGATCTCGTCTAGTAATTCGCATTATTAGATAGTTTAGAATATTAAATTCTAAGTTATAGTTCATGCTGGAAATTAACTACGCCTGTGCAAGGAGTATTTTATTTTACAATTTTTATACGTATTTTTAAAAATACGTATAAAATATGTATTTTTATACGTACTTTTAAATATTTTTATTTATATACGTATTTTTGAAAATACGTATTTGAAATAACAGTACATGCCCAATAAGTTAAATTAAATCTTTTAATAAAAAAAATATTTATTATAGCTAGTGTGTGGTAGGCTAACTTTGAGCACAATGGAGGTGGCTAATAGGATTTTTATTTTTCAATTTTGCAGTTAATTTTATATTTTGTATACATTGTGAGGAATGAATTCAAAATATCACTTTAATGGGTTTACATTGTATTTAAAAAATTAAGTTGTTGACATTTGCTTTCTTTTGTATATTTGTCATTTTAATGTTTTTAAAATTTTCATGTTACATCCACTGTATGGACCTAACTGTACTTTATGTGCCATGGAATATCTGTTGCTACGTGCAATCTCCGACAGCCAGTAGAACTGTTTTCTGTCATGTTTTTTTAGTGGGCGAGTGAAACTCGCATAGCAGGCATAGGTTCATGTTTAAATTGCTACAAATCAGGTTGCTCTTCTTTTATTTAATCAAAATTTCTATAATTGTATTAAATCAATATTAATTTTATATTTTTATGCATTTCTGTTATGGCAGACATGCTGTCCGACAGACTTGGTGGCATTTCTATGTCACCAAGGTAAAAATCGCAGAAAAAAGGATAATATGACCCCTGTTCTTAAAATCCAATTGAAATCAATTTAATAAAACATTTAAAATCTATTTGAGCATCGAACTCCTGCTCCCAACCCCTCTCTTTTTTTTAAAAAAACTCTGTAAGTTAAGTCAAACTGAAAACTTGTGTGTACATAAAAAATTTCAAATCTAAACTTTAGATGGTATGTTACATTAATTCATATTTTTCAAATTTTGGTATACAAATTCAAATTTCATATTTTGGTATATTATAGTTTTTACGGTACGAGACAGAGATATCACTAGACGTGCCGATACGAAAAAAAAAGTTCACTTCAGATGTGCATCATAAAAAGTAAAATATTTCAAAAACTACATCAAAATTAAAAGAAGGGGAAAAATTCACCCATGTAGGTACCTGCCTGCAAAAATTTGTGGTTTTGCTATAGTTAGTCTATCCAGGACGTGAACTCGCAGCACAAATATTTTGTCTGGACTTCGATATTAAATATTTCTTAAACTACAATATATATATCAAAAAACAATTTATTTCAGCGTATTCCCCAAAGCTTTACAAGTGTACCAAATTTCATATTTTTATATGCAATAGTTTTTGCAGTACAAAGCAAAGAATCTCGAGAAATTTGTGAAACAGTGGTGGCGTCAGCTACTTTTTTTTTAATATAGAGAGATTTTTAGGGAATAAATTAAGAAAACATCCAACGTTTAACAATTAAAAACCTATTGATATAAAAAATATAAAACTAATTGCTATTTATATCAGTATTGGAGTCTGATATTAGAAAATAGGAGGAGTCTGTGTCAGACAGTAGAAAAAAAAAGAGGAGTTGAAGTCCACGGTTTGAGTTACTGACTTCACAAACCTGCTAGTATGTATTTTGCTCATCCAAATTAACTGAACCACCACCTGGTTCTTGGATAGGGCTTATTTAATTCATACCTATCCTATTGTAGGGTTATACATGAAACAAAAGCATAATATACTTTAAAGTTTGTTATTAGGAATATATTTTTCTTTCAATTTTGTGCATTACTTTTTTATGGATTTGCATCATGATCTAATAGCACCATTGTGTTACATAGCAGAGCATACTAATCACTGATTCCCAACCCAAGTTATAAAATTACATTTATGGTTGTTTCCATTCCACACACACACATTTCTCTACATTTTTGGCAGTACCATTCATACAAATCTACCACATTGAAATAGTATTTATAGTGCGAATTAAAGAAACTATATATACTGATCGTAATACAATTAAAAAGAGAGATTTTTTTTAATTGGGTAACTTCTTAAATTAGAAATATATGCATTAATTTCAAATACGTATTTCCTTAAAAAGGAAAGAATTCCCTCTAAATTATAACAAAATCTTTTCTCATAATGTATATATATTTGTGTAAACGTGAATGATATTTATATTATTCCTGTAGAACAAATTTGATATAACACGAAAATAAATAAATTGCTCCCTTACGAGAAGTAAAAACGTAAATATGCAGAAGTTGAAGTTGTATTTTCGAGATAGAAATAACGCACCAATCAGAGAACTCGTATCATCTAAAAATCGGTTTAATCATTGATTAACTAACCGGAACGTTTTTAACAGTCGAATAGCTTGGTGGGACGGGATGGTTTTTAAGTATACTTTAGTGGGCCGTTAAATTTAGTGACTGATTAGTTAATCAGACATTAGCACTATTTTAACAGACGTTGGTGGGATCGGCCCTAAATATGTTAGGATTGAAAAGAAAGCAAGTGTTTTCCCTCACTAAAAAAAAAAGGAGGCCACTGATTTATTTATGTATTGTTGATTTTACATTTGCAAACTGAGCTAATTGCTTAGAATGGTGGTGAACCTCGGGCGTTTACGGAACTTCCAGTGATGGGGGTCATAAACGTTAAGATTTTGTTGTTCGATATTTGAAATAGAAGGGATATTATTGAAAATTTTTTGGCTAAGTTTTTAATTTCAATCTTAATAGTGTTAATTTTAAAGTCATTGTGTATTATGTCATTCCGGAGAAATCTGGTTGCTTTCCTAATTCGTCTTAGTAATTTGTTCTGAGTAATTTGGATTTTAAGTTTCATTTCCCTTTAAAATCCCCTGTTAGATGAGAAGCTTAGTTAAGTAAAAGTGATTGATAATTTTTTAGCGGATTTTTAGCATATTGTAGATATTTTTAAGTTTTCATAGTACAGTATTTGTAAATAATTAATATGCAATATTGTTTAGGGAAATTGTTGACTACAATGATTTTCAACTAAGCTTTTGTTCCAGATTTCTCACAAATTTTCAGTGCCCTTTTTCATACATGGGCGTATGTAGAAAGTTTTCCGAAAAGGGGGGGGGTGTAAGCTCAAGAATAAAATGTGTAATATCGTCTAGATTGATGCTCGCCTTTGTTATCTTGGATATCCAAAGGGAAGACTGTCCTCCTCTATGAGCGACTATGACTTCATGTTTAATAAAATGGTTGTATAAAAGTTCAACTAATTTAGAAATAAGGAAACATTTAAAATGTTACATTTTGTAGGTATGTATCTTACATAGGCAATATATTTAAAAATAATGTGCATTTCATTCAATCTCAGCATTTTTATGTTAAATTATTTTATTTTACTCACCAAGGAAATAAAACTTATTATTGAGAGTACGAATTCCAATATAAATTCACTTATCATACAAAACCTTTTTCCAAGTTAAAATGACAATCGCTCAGCCTTCCTAATCAAAAATATTAAGCTACTCTACTAATTGCTATACGACCCGACCCATGTATATATTCTTACTTTCACCTAAAATAATGTAGAAAAATGATTGTATTAAAAAATTTTCGAATTCAATATCTTGACTGGAAAGTACGTTTTAAGATCCCCTGAATATGTTTCGAACATTCGAGGAAAGATGATGGTCTTTCTCTTTCTATAGCCCCGTTAACATGCAAGCCAGTATTTTTCGGCCATGAAACATTGGGGCGGAAAAGGAGGTATTTTCCGGGGTCCATTCTGGACCCGTTCACATGTGCAAACCCCATTGCCCCCGTTTAAAGGGATAGGACGACACCTAGCAATTTTTTCGTGGCCAAAACTTTTCAATTTTTCTTTAATAATCTTGACATGCATTTTTAGTAAACAATTTATTTTTGTTTATAATTGCTCTTTTTTTTAAACCGTATTATTTTTAATTCATTATTCTATGTTAATAATTTATTTCTTTTAATATATAACAAATTTACGAAAATGAAAAATTAAATAACCATTTTATTATTGCTGTTTTTGAAATATCTTTATACATAAATGCGAAATGTTAGAAATTAAACTAAAGTTAAAAAAAAATATGCCATAATTAAATTTCATATATTTTTGAAATTGAAGGTATATGCTTGCATTAAAAAGCTTTATTCCATGAAACTGTTTAGAACCATTGTCGAAATATATTTTTTTTTCAAGCCCTTTAAAATGAAGGGTAACATTCTATAATTGATACAAATACAACGATACAGATTTTTCAAATTTTTTTCTTGTAAAATTTGGAAAACAAAAATAACAAGCTGCCTAAAATTATTCTGGTAGAGCGATTCTGTACGAGTTGAGCCATATTCGAGTTAATTTTTTTATTTTCTGATACTGCGAAATATAGTATAGAAAAAGTATTGTTTACACGAAAATTTTCGAATTCCATATTTGATGCAAATATATGTTTTAAGACCTCCTGAGAACGTTTTGCCTATTTTTGGAGTGATGTCTGTCTGTCTGTATGCATGTCTGTGGTCGATTTTTGGGGTATAAAATAGCTGTCATAAATATTTATGGATATTCATGGCAGCATAGGAAACAATTTGACATAATTATGCATAAAAAAAGTTATTTATAGCTCAATAGTTTCAATTATTATTGTGAAAAATAGCCGCAATACATTTTTTGTGTTAGTGACATCATCAGCCTCCACGGCATGTGCGCCCATAAGGGAAGGCAAGGAGAGGGGGCACGTGTCCCACCTGGTCGTTATAGTCACAAAGGCAGGCATCATGCCAATCGATGGTGTACGTATTATCCTTGAGTTTACACCCTCCTAGAAAAAATTCTATAGGGCCCATGTGGGGCCATCGTGATGGCAGGCACTTTGCTCTTCTTACCACTTCTTGTAAGAAGAGCAAACTGCCTGCTATCACGATGGCCCCGGGCCATGACCCTCGGGGCCAAATTACTCCCAGGGGTACATTTTAAAGTTTGGTTTTAATCGAAAGATGTTTTCAAGACCTTTGAAGTAAAGGGTAACACGCTATAATTGTAATCATTTGGACCAACTACACCGATTTTTCAAAATTTTCCTTCTGAAATTGATAAAGAAAAATCACAAGCTACGTATTTAAAGATGGATTCTGGTATTAGAAAGTCAAGTGAAGCCATATTCAAGTTAATTTTACTTCAACTGAAAAAACAAAACATTCAATATTCTCACTATTATCCATTGCTAATGCTTTGTAATTAATTTTTGCGAAAAATGAAAAATGCCATTGTTGTCGATTATTTAGAGTTGTTCTCGAAATATTAGAAAATTTATTTTCCCCACAGCTTAATGTTTCTAGAAGTAATAAAGCGATTTATATAAAATTTTGTGTGCTTATTGTAACATCATATTATACAGTATGCAACTTTTACGTGATTAACGAATGTAACGGAATTGTAATACGATTTAAAAATCAACAATTCGTAAAAATTCAATAAAGGGTAACATTGAACAAAGTAGCATAAAACAAATAGGATCTTAGTTCGGATTATCGAATCGTTAGCATTTTTGATAAAATTGATATTAGAAAGAGGAATTGGAGAAGTTATGATAAGGAATTCTTAACATCGCTTCTGGGTGGGGCCTCTACAAAATGGGCGCTTGAGCCTCACGAAACATCGGGACGCCGCTGCTTGAAATGCTTACTGCATACAACAGATGAACCTAATCTAATTTGACTGTAAAAGTTTCTCTTGAATTTAATTTCAGACATTGAACACAATTGCTCGTTAGAACACATACGCAGAACGTAATATTAGGGGTAACGATGCACCTCCATCTACCTGCTAAAAGTGAAGATACCTGTACAAATGATTTCCGAGATCCTACCGGATTGGATCCGAGATCCTACCGGATTGGATCATCCGGTACACAGAATACTATATTATTAATCTGTGATCCGGTAGGCTACAGACTAATATATAGTATTCTGTGGGTCTTACAAAAGCGTGTCCCGTTGCGTAATGGATTGGTCGTATTTTAACATAGTTGTAACGGAAAGTGCGTACACCTGGACCTGATTAACTTACATCATGCCTGTCACAGAATACTATCAGAAGGTTCACTCCCATAGGACCCTATGGCAATATTTTTAAGATGGGATGTCGCATAGACACTAGAGCTCGTGAGTTGGACCAACTGAACTACGATGTAAACAAAATACGTCTGCCAGATTTGGCGCGTTATCGCTCGCTTGGCGATTTTTTTTTTAAAACGGGAGAAGAACAAAATGTTGAGAACTGTACTTTTATAATTTTTGAAACTATAGAAATGATCAGGATTCAAAAATACATTAATCTGCAACATATTCATGCATATTCATTAGTTTTAGTAAATTTAAATAAACACTAGCCGAATACCCGTTGAAAATCAACGGTCTCGCAATAAGCAACCCCTGAATAATGTAAATATTTGAATAATTCGTGTTTCACATTTATTCGGCAAATCGAATATTTTTGTGTGCAGAAGCCCCTAAAGAAGAAAATATTGGAAAATTCAAATTGCGCACGTGGTCCTTTCGAATTATATACCAGTACACCAAACTAAAGTCTCTATCTCATCCCGAAGCATACTATTTTATATTCTTCACTTTCGAACATTTTTCTTTGGAGCACTCCCATAAATGAACATTTTTGAAAAACTCTGTTCGTGTTGTGTTTTGTATCAGATGATTGACCCATATACCAAATATCAAGCCTCTATCACATTTAAAAGCAAGAGTGTCTCATTTATTCCGAAAATCGAACATATTAGCGTGCGACACCCCCTAAAGTAGCAAATATTGGAAATCTGAAATTTGCACACTTTCTTCCTTTCAAAGAATCTACCAGTACACCAAATTTGATGTCTCTATCCTATTGTGGAGCATTTTTTTTTCTATCACTTCATATTACGAACGTTTTTCTGTGTTGCACCCTCTTAAATGATCATTTTTGAAAAACCGTAATAATCTTAGGTTTTTTTTATCAAATGATTAGCCCATATACTAAATTTCGAGCTTCTATCACACTCTAAAGGAGGCGTTTTTCAGTTGTTCGTGAAATCAAACATTTTAGTGTGCGGCACCCCCCTACAATAGCAATTGTTTGTAAACTGAAATTGCACACTTTCTTCCTTTCAAACTATATACCCGTATACCAAATTTGAAGTCTCTAACTCATCGCGAAGTACACCTTTTCTATCATTTCACCCTTCGAATGTTTTTCTGTAGAGTACCCACCCCCCTTAAATATATATTTTTGAAAAACCCCATTCTTCTTGGGTTTTCTATCAAATGATTCGCACATATACCAAATATCAAGCCTCTATCTCGTTCTAAAAGGGATATTTCTACTTCATTTCGAAAATCGAACGTTTTTGTGTGCAACACCCCCTAAAGTATAAAATATTAGAAAACTGAAATTGTACACTTTCTTCCTTCCAAACTGTCTACCCGTACACCAAATTTCAAATCTCTATCTCATCTCGCAGTATGTTTTCTTATCAATTCACCTTTCGAAAGTTTTCCTCTAGAGCATCCCCTTAAACAAACGTTTTTGAAAAACAATATTCGTCTTGGGTGTTTTCGTCAAATACTTAGTCCATATACCTAATTTCAAGCCTATATCAAATTTTAAAGGATATGTTTTTCATTTATTCGGTACATCGAGCATTTTGGTGTGCAGCACCCCCTTAAGTAGAAAATATTGGAAATGTGAAATTGCACACTTTCTTCCTTTCGAACGATTTACCCATACACCAAATTTGAAGTCTCGATTTCATCGCAAAGCATGCTTTCATTTCATTTAACTTTTCGAACGGTTTGGTGTGCGGCACCCCCTAAGGTTAAAAATATTGGGAATCTGAAATTGCACACTTTCTTCCTTTCGAATGATTTACCCATACACCAAATTTGAAGTCTCTCTCTCATCGCAAAATATGCTTTCCCATCATTTCACTTTTCGAACGTTTTGGTGTGGGGCACCCCCTCTATAGAACGTTTTCGAAATATTCGATTTTTCCAGGGGGTTTTATCGAACGACCAAGACGTGTACCAAATTGCAAGTCTCTATCTATTCGGGAAGTGCCTGAAAAAAGCGTGACAGACAGACACTTGGCAATTAGTATATATAGATAGTTATATATTTAATTCAAATAATCATAACATTGATTAAAAAAATAGACGCATTGCATTGTCTCACTGTAAAACAAAATGCACAAAAAATTACAAGCTAACATACTCAAAAGACTGAAATATTATATAATATTTTCAGTCTAAAAGGTATACTAGCTTGTTGATCGTTAAATTACCTGATCCTTAATTTGTTCTGGGATTCTGATAATAGACTTTTTTTAAATATAAAAATATTCATATAGTAAATATTAAATTTACATAAATGCACTATCGAAGTTGTGGAACTCAATTATTAATTACCCGAGGGTGGGGTGAATTTTCCACCACAAGGCACTTATTAAAAATTTTACATAAATACAATAACACATACAATATCACATTCAACTAAGGAAAAGCTATCCAAATTTCAATTATTTCACATTTTATAAAAATACGGAAAATATTTTTTAACTAATTATACCACTACCTCTTAGAATTTAGTCTATTTGGCAGTAATAACACAGCACTAATTTCGTATGATGAACACATGTATACTTATATGAACACGTGTATACTTATGAACACGTGTATACTTATAATGAACACGTATATAGGATGGTGATAACTAAAATTATTTCAGTTTTAATAAAAATAAATTACATACCCTGTAACGCAACCAGTTTTCTTTTGGCAATCCATTTCTATGAAATGATCTAAACACTTAACAAATAAACCATTTTCACGTTACTCAAACCACGCTAGTCTGTGGTTCTAAGTTTTCGTCGAGCGAAATAGGGTTATAACATTGAAAACGTCTTGGACCCAAACCAGACCATCGCCAAGAGCGCGCCAACTCTCGTTTTGGTCTATCTCTAATGGCCGCCGCGAAAACGGAAATATCGAGAGTGGCAGGTCTGTATCACAGACTAATATTATACAGACCTGCCACTCTCGATAGTTTCGTTTTCGCGACGGCCATTAGAGATAGAACAAAACGAGAGTTGGCGCGCTCTTGGCGATGGTCTGGTTTGGTCTGAGCGCTTGGCGATGGTCTGGTTTGGGTCCAAGACGATTTTCAATGTTATAACCCTATTTCGCTCAACGAAAACTTAGAACCACAGACTAGCGTTATTTGAGTAACTCTAACAAGGACACCGCCCTACCCGAAGGTATACGGGAAAGATGCACAGTTGCCGCGATAGCAATCCCAGGACACCAGGCCGTGGTCCCAAGCCACGTCGCTCCATCCCATCCGCGCGCCGCCCAAGGACCAAACGCGCGGGCAGGAGGTGCAAATCACCAAAAACATGCCCGGACAACACGAACCACCATCTGTCGAGAGTCATCCTCTGACTGATCCCTCACACTTTATTAAAACATACAAAATTACAAGAACCCTTCATTTAGGGTTAAAACATATATCCTTCATTCTTAAGGATTAAATCATAATAAATATCACACTTTGATAAAAACCAAACAAAATTCAACAAATCACTAAAAAACTTAACATCAATAACATCAACAACACTATTTCTTATTCATCACCAACATATCATGACATCAATCAGCATATAACATCAAACAATAACATGTAACTCTTATATTACATTATGTACAATCATCTTAAGTCCAATTTAAATTACATATCATTCACTTTACATTATATTCAATTTCAATATATTATATACAATTTACAAATCATCAATTTATATACATAAATACATCCATCCTAAAATCCGTCATACAATAAATCACCAATCAATTAAATTCCAAAGACAAAATATTTTTCATGATTTCCTTGACACCGAGTCTGCACTTATAGTGCATACATAAATTATATAATCCCACATTTTTAAAATTCTTAGGGAAAGTATCCATCCGTACTTTATCCCAAAGATAACAATCATAAATAGTATGGTATACAGAACCACTCGCTTTGCCACAATAGCACATTTTGTCTTTCCCAAAAAATCTATGTTGATACTCCCTGAATGCACCATGACCAGTTAATACTTGGTTAATAAAGAAGTCTCCATATAATCTTTTCATTGAAACTTTCTCTATTTCATTATGCAGAGGCTTTCCTAAGCTTGACTGGTCCCACCTTTCTTGCCATTCCTGAGTCATCTCCTTTTGGATCTTTTTCTTTAACTGGTCTTTGCTCCACTTAAAGTTGTAATCGACTGCTGCTCTCTTGGTTGCTTCTTTCGCCAGCTCGTCTGCCTTTTCATTGCCTATAGTCCCAACATGGGCCTTTACCCAATGCAATTTAATAAAATTCTTATTTTGAGTCAATTTATCCTTGAGATCAATGATATACCTGTTGTTGTTCTCATAAGCAGCTAATGCCTGTAGTACTTGTAATGCCAGAAATGTAAAGTAATAAATATTTGGAAGGATTAAAAAATAATGGAACCAGGAATGCGGGCGGATTATCCCCACGCTAAGCAGATGGGCGATAATATACAGGTGGCCCCATATCTTACATACCACGCCCATGTTTACATACCACACTAAGCCGTTTGGCGGCAACCGAGACGGCGACGCCATGTCTACGGATTAGCTCTCAGCTCTACATTTCAGCACGTGGACCGCCGACCGAAAAAGGGATATAAGTGAGAGTTGCTCGAAGTGGGGGTCAGAATTGGTCAAGGCAGGCTGTTGGAGTTAGACTAGTCAAGAAGAAGCGACGGTAGCAGAGTTAAGAGTTGTGTGTGCGTCTCTGATATAGGAATTCGAAGGAGAGCTCATGTTCATCTGGTATTGCAAGTGTAAAGTGTGACAAAGCATCGGTGTTACCCAAGTTATATGAAAGAAGATCAGGTACCGTACAATTAAACTATATGAGGATAACCTATTTGTCTAAATTTGTGTTTTTAAGGAAAAGCTAATTAATGCATCCCACCACGTGCTCCAACCAAATATCAATTCATCTGGCATTACACCCCCCGAACTACCATTGAGATGTATTCCACTATTGTGATATTTATTTAATTTGTAAAACTAAAGAGTGTAAATTGAGTATGTGATAAATAAATGTTTGTTCCTTTACTATTAACCTTAATTTTTAGTTTGTTAACTTAGTATCCCGTTAAGCACAGAAATAGGTGGGTTTTGCGGCCACCAACGCAATGTACACAGCAGTAAGTTTTAGAACAGATTACATGCATAATTAATATACTAATAAATAATTAAGTTAATGTAAAATGCATTTTTTGACAATATTAATTTTAATCAACAAAATTAATAAATCGGCACATTTGGTGCTCGTGACTTTAGCAGTAACGGGAATAAAATAAGGATTTATGAAATTAATAAAAATAAAAGGAATAATAATAATAAAAAATAAATATTGATAAGGTTGGACAACTGGTGGCGACATAGATGATTGTGAAAATATTGTGCACAATTCTCATTTCTCCTTATGTTATATGTATGATTATGTAAAGTTTTATCAATGAAATGGAAAAAATGGTTCTTTTAAATGAGATCAAAGGTATAATTAGAAAAATGGGATATAGGAATGGGACCAGTTAAAAAAGTGGTGAAAAGTTCAATTATAACAAGGAGTTCAAGTTTGAAAGAAGATTCAAAAATATCAAATAAAAATTATAGTAAATTGGATAGAAAAAATAAAAATATGGATATTCCAGTAATGCAGATCCTGCCATTATTTAGTGGGAGTAAGGAGGAAGATATAAATTTCTTTATAAAACAATTTGATGAATTAGCGGAGTTAGCAAGTTGGAAGGAAGAGCATAAAGTGGCTATCATTAAAACCAGATTAAAAGATAAGGCTATGCAGTTTTTAATTCAAAACCCTGAATTACAAAACGAAAAGGAGTTTGATAAAATAAAAATATTACTAATAAATAAATTTTCAAACAGAATAACGATAACGCAAGAACAGGACGCTTTCAATAAAATAAAACAAACGCCTGATATGTCAGTGGACGAGCTTGTGCTAAAAATAAAAAACGCAGCGCGTAAATTTTTGAACCTTAAGGATACAACAGATGGAGAGGTAGAGAAAATAACCAATAAAATAATGTTGGGAAAATTCATTAGCGCATTACGCCCTGATTTGGCAATTGAAGTGAAGAAAAAAGATCCGCAGCGGTTTGAAGATGCCATAAAAGATGCCGAACTGTTTGAAATAATTCTTAATGATAGGACTCCAGAAGAATCACATAACGAACTGAAAGAAATGTTACTTACAACACAGGTTCAAGATTTGACTTTAGAAATTAATAAATTAAAATTGCAAAATATACCAAATCAATCCATGGAACGAGCTGTTTTTTGCATAGGGTGCGGAAAAAATGGACATTATTTCTCAGATTGCTGGTACAATGAGTGTAATACTGCATTTGCAAGGAATCCCAAACGAATGAATTATCAGCAATATGGGTTGGAGCAAACAAATTATATCAGAGGAAACAGAAACGAAAATCGCAGAAATTTTGAACGAGGAGGATATAATAGAAATAATAGGGAATATCAAGGAAATAATAATGATCAAAGAAATTATTACGATCAATTAGAAACCAACGTAGAAAATAGAGAGAGGCAAAGTATAAGAGGAAATTTTAGGGGGCGCAACGGAAGAAATATAAGATCAAACACATATGAGAGAAACAATAATAATAGTAATTTAAACTAAGAGCTGGAATTTGGGACCAAGGAACGAATCGTACAAATTCCAGAGAAATAAATAAATTCGGTTCACAAACATATAGAAATAACAAAAATGGAGATGACTGGCAAAACTATACAAATTTGGAGAGAGGACAATATTATGAAAATAATGATAAAGCAAAATATGATACCAAAAGTATCCTTTCAAGCGAGTGTGAAAACGTATCTAGCCCACAATTACCGATGGTAGAAATAGATTGCAAAGGAATAAAAATAATAAGTGTAATTGATAGTGGGGCTCAAGTTAGTATTATAGATTTGGAAACATTTCAAAAACTAAAACAGAATAGAAATGTAAAAATAAAATACATAACCAGAAGAGTAATACTTCAGACGTTTACTAAAGAAAATATAGAATTTTTAAATTGCATTCAATTTTCATTTAGAATTGGGGAAAAGGCATGCAAAAATTATTTTTTCGTGACAAAACAGAACTTTCAGGGGCAATATAAAATGCTTTTAGGCTACGACTTTTTATCCTCACATAAAGCAATTTTAAATACAAAAGATAACGAAGTACAATTTGGGAATACTGCGATTAAATTGTATAAAAGTGAAAATACAAACCCAATACAGAATTCAAAACAAAAACCACAAAGCCAGGGAATTCGCGATGAAAATAGATATAATAGTAATTATGAAAATTATAATACTGATGACGACGAATATGAGGAAATAAATAGTTGTTATAATGAATCCAATAATGAGAATGAAGATAGAATAAGCGATGATAATGATGACGACGAATATGAGGAAATAAATAATTGTTGTAATGAATTCAATAATGAGAATGAAGGTAGAATAAGCGAGGATAATGAAAGCGATAACGATAGAAAAAACGCTAATATGCAAAATTGTAGCACTCGCGATAATGTAAATGATAAAAATGGTTACCAAGTTCTAATGAAAGTAATAAGAATAAGAATGTTAAAAAGAAAGAGGAAAAGCAGATTTTCGCTAAATTGAAAAGAAAAATAACATTAAAGCCAGGGGAGTCAGAAATAGTCCAATTGATTTTGTCACAGGAATTAAATGAGGGACAGGATGTTTTATTTTCTCCAATAAAAATGGCAAGAACATTAATCACGGAGGAAGCGATCCAAAGTATAGAAAATAAAAATAAGATTAGAATGTTGTTATACAATGAAAAAAATTACCAAATTACACTTAATAAAAACATGAACGTGGGTATAATAACAGAACAAATCGAAATTGTTGATACAAAAAATAAAAGCAGTAAACCCACGTTGGAAATTAATAATATTCAAAATTTAAATAAAACAGATTATCAACAAATTCGGGAATTAAGAAAGAAAGAAATATCTCCAGACGATTTTCAAGTACAGCACTTAAATAAGGAAGATAGAAATAAAGTTATTGCATTAATGATGACCAATACAGAGGTTTTTTCAAAGTCATATGCTACCCTAGGTAAAACATCAGCAATAGTACCGAAAATCGAACTTATGCACAATTATCCTATTCAGAGTCGACCATACCCAATTCCGAGAGCAGTACGAGAAATTGCGCAAAAAGAAATTAGGGAATTATTGGAAAATGACATTATTGAAAGTTCACAAAGCACGTACGCTAGTCCCATTATTCTTGTAAAGAAACCAAGTAAGCCAAATGAAGAACCTAAATATAGACTTGCTATTGATTATAGGGCCATAAACGCGTATTTACCACTTTTGCCAATAAACTTACCAAAGGTGAAGGATATATTACAAAATATCGCTGGTAGTAAAATTTATACAGTTATGGATTTGAAGGCGGCGTTTTTTCAGATCGAACTAAGAAAACAAGATAGAAAGGCCTTAACGTTCACAACTTTTATGGGAAATTTGAATCCTAAAAGAATTCCGTTTGGTCTTAAAAACTCAGGAGCATATTTTCAACTTTTAATGAACAAAGTGTTAGGAGATCTATCAGAGTTAAAAATATACTTTTACTTAGATGACTTAGTCATATGCGCACAAAATAACGACGAAATGTTAGAGAAAATCAAAATTGTTTTCCAAAGATTGAAAGAAAATAATTTAACACTCGACCCGGCGAAGTTACAGATATGCAAATCGCAAATTGAATTTTTAGGATATAAAGTAAATGCGAATGGTATAAGCCCATCAATAAAAAACTGTGCAAAAGTGCAAAATTTCAAACAACCCCAAACGGTTAAACAAGTAAAAAGCTTTCTTGGGACAACAAACTATTTTAGAGGTCTGATAAAAAATTATGCACAAATTGCAGAACCGTTGGTAAATTTGACAAAAAAGAATGTTAGGTTCGAGTGGAATAATGAATGTAGAAAAGCTTTTGAAAAATTAAAAAATGCAATTTTTAAAGAACCAGTTGTAAGACAGCCTGATGAAGTAAACCCGTTTGTCTTAACTACGGATGGCTCAGGTAAGGGAATTAGTAGTATTTTGATGCAAAGGGTAAATGGAGTCGATCATGTTATCGAATTTTATTCAAGACCTGTGAACCCGGCAGAGAAGCGTTATCCTGCAATAAAGCTAGAATTGCTAGCTATACACGCATCCTTACAACACTTCAGAGAATATCTGTTCGGAAGGAGTTTCACCTTGCTGAGTGACGCAAAATCCCTTATGTACCACATAAAATTAGATAAAATGCCAAATATCATATCGAGGTGGCTAATTGATATAAGTCAGTATGATTTTAAATTCAAATATCAAAAAGGTGAAAATAACGCAAGTGATTATTGCTCGAGATATGTATTTGACAATGATAACCAAATCAAATATGTAAATACTTTAATTAAAAATGATGAGATAAATGTGGAGAAAATATTAGAGCAGCAAATGGTAGATGAAAAATTAAGTAAAATTAGAGAGGAATTACAAAAAGGAAGAAACCGATATCACAATAACAAGGTATACTATATTGATAGCCAAAATAAACTGTTAATGGTAAAGAAGGAAAATAAAAGACAAACGTATAGGAAAATAAATGAGAATAAGATTGTAATACCGCACTCGCTAAAGGGAAAGATAATAGAGATAGCACATTTCCCTCATTTCGGAGTAAAAAAGACATACCAATTACTTTCAAGAAAATATTTTTGGATAGGGGCTTTCCAAGACGTGGAAAATTTTTGTAAGTCTTGTAATCAATGCTTATTAGTAAAACACAAAAATATACCACCAGCCAGACTTCAGGCTATGCCAGAAATATTAAAACCAGGAATATATTTACAACTGGATTGCGTAGGAAAACTACCGCGCAGTAATGGAGGAAATAATTTTGTAATTACAATTGTAGACATGTTTTCACGATACTTTGAGGCCTATGCAGTCAGAGACATTACTGCTAAAACAATAGTGAATAAGCTAACAAACTTCGTGACAACTTATGGAGTTCCAATTATTATTCAAAGCGATAATGCTCAAATTTTTAAAAGTAAAGAATACATAGATTTTACAAATGCATTAAATATTGAAAGGCGATACAGTTCGGTTTATTTCCCAAGTTCTTTAGGTCGTTGTGAAAGAATACACAGAGACATGAAACAATGTATAATGTGTTTGTCAAAGACTACGTTTGAATGGGATGAATCTTTAAAATGGTTTAAGTTTTATGTGAATAATACTATTAACAGTAATACAGGATTTGAGCCTTCATTCCTGTTCTATCTTAGAGATTTATCATTGCCATTTGAAAATATTAAACAAACAAACATACCAAGTAAGGAAGAAATAGATATAATGTATAGTGATGTAAATAATTATAAAAATTATGTGGCACAGCATTTAAAAAATATAGATAAAGTCGTGAAAGACGCATCGGAACAACAAAAGCTGATAAATGACAAACAAATAAAGAAATATAAAATAGTGAGAAAAAACGATATATTTATAGGAGCGACAGTGTACCTAAAAAAGTTCCTAAAACCAAGGGTATTAGAGGATCGATATGATGGACCATTTAGAATTACGAAATTAGTCCGAAATAATAATGTTATAATATGTCTTAAAAGTGATGAAAATAAAACTTATAAAGTGCACATAAATAAACTATACATGGCAGCGGAGCGAAAACAATATTTGAAAGATAGTGACGAAAGCGAATCAAACCACACACACACACAGGACAAAGAAAAAAATCAAAATGAGAAAGTGATTAGAAATAATGATCAAAGTCAAATTAAGGAAGGGAAGGTCACTAAAGAAAAGCAATTAAACTGTGAAAATAATAGAAATGATGATGAGGTTTGTTATAATGCCAGAGGGTATAATTTTCGCCCTCGAATTGTTGTAAATAGTAATTTCATAAAACAAAGAATATGAAAAATATGTAAAAAGTTTGTAATTAATGTCATAAATAGAAAGTGATAATTGAGTGTATATGTATATGTTTTTATGTTTTAAATTGTGGATATAAGTATATTTCAAAAAGTATGTTATGTATTTCTGACATTACATATATGGCAAGTTCAAAAAAAAAAAAAAAAAAAAAAGTGAAATAACAAAGTAATTTATAAATAATATGGTGGTATGGAATTCAACCATAACCAAGAATCGGAAGTTGATAGTTGCACTACTACAATATGTTACAAAATGAAAGGATAACAAGAAAATGTATAATAATAATAAAGTAATGAATGCTGTTATGTAATGATATGTCGTATGTAAATAATTATGTAAAAGGAGAAATGAAAATTATGCATTGCAAATAATATATATCAAAATTTACAATTTAATAATAATGTGAATGTTGGTAATCCTCATGTAATTTATGGTACATTATGTCAATTATGAATAATGGACTAACTTGACAGGGAACTATCAAGAAACTACAAAGAACTATCAAAGCTATGAGTTGTACGAGGCTAAAAAGTGGAACTCAGCCTTTCTCACGATGGATGAACTTATGTGTTTGCGAGGAACCATTGTGAACTTAATTTCTTACCACTGGGGTGAAACTGTGGGAGAGTAACTTTTGGACTTTTTTTTCGCGGGGGGGTGAGAATGTAATGCCAGAAATGTAAAGTAATAAATATTTGGAAGGATTAAAAAATAATGGAACCAGGAATGCGGGCGGATTATCCCCACGCTAAGCAGATGGGCGATAATATACAGGTGGCCCCATATCTTACATACCACGCCCATGTTTACATACCACACTAAGCCGTTTGGCGGCAACCGAGACGGCGACGCCATGTCTACGGATTAGCTCTCAGCTCTACATTTCAGCACGTGGACCGCCGACCGAAAAAGGGATATAAGTGAGAGTTGCTCGAAGTGGGGGTCAGAATTGGTCAAGGCAGGCTGTTGGAGTTAGACTAGTCAAGAAGAAGCGACGGTAGCAGAGTTAAGAGTTGTGTGTGCGTCTCTGATATAGGAATTCGAAGGAGAGCTCATGTTCATCTGGTATTGCAAGTGTAAAGTGTGACAAAGCATCGGTGTTACCCAAGTTATATGAAAGAAGATCAGGTACCGTACAATTAAACTATATGAGGATAACCTATTTGTCTAAATTTGTGTTTTTAAGGAAAAGCTAATTAATGCATCCCACCACGTGCTCCAACCAAATATCAATTCATCTGGCATTACACCCCCCGAACTACCATTGAGATGTATTCCACTATTGTGATATTTATTTAATTTGTAAAACTAAAGAGTGTAAATTGAGTATGTGATAAATAAATGTTTGTTCCTTTACTATTAACCTTAATTTTTAGTTTGTTAACTTAGTATCCCGTTAAGCACAGAAATAGGTGGGTTTTGCGGCCACCAACGCAATGTACACAGCAGTAAGTTTTAGAACAGATTACATGCATAATTAATATACTAATAAATAATTAAGTTAATGTAAAATGCATTTTTTGACAATATTAATTTTAATCAACAAAATTAATAAATCGGCACAGTACTGATCGAGAATCAGTACATATATGAGTTTCTCTTGTTATATTATTGTTACAAATATATTCACATGCTTTCATAATAGCAAGCAATTCTGCATTATAAACCGTGGTTTCATCGTTCAAACGATATTGTTCTTGATCCAAGATCTCATCATCCTGGTACACCACAAAGGCGCTACCCACTTTACCATCAATTTTAGAGCCATCCGTATAAATTACTGTTCCTTCATTTGGAACTTTATCATTCCAAAACAATAATTCCTCTTTCCAAGGAAATTTCCTTCTATAACTTGGTTTTTCAATCATTATCTGTTCCACTATTTCCTCTCCAATTTGTAGGTTCTTTATTCCATTTACACTTCTGTATAACTTCGTGTCTCCCTTTAATTTTAGATCAAGTGGAAGACATCCCGCTAATATTTGCAAATCTAAATTGGATGTAGTTCTGTAACATTTCGTGATAGCCAATAATGCTATTCTCTGAATTTGCAAGATCTTGTCATTTGTTCTTCTTATGTCATTATACCAGATTTCTGCCCCATAGGAAATATATTTTTCTACCGCTTTTAAGTAGATTTCCTTTCTTATTTCCGGTCTTAGACCCCAAGTTGCTCTGATAAAAGGATTTAATTTATTTTGAAATTTCAATACTTTATTTTTAACTTCATTTAAATGAGGGATCCAGGTCAACTTACAGTCGAACTGTAATCCCAAATATTTAAGATTCTTATCATAGCTAATTCTTCTTTCGTACATCTTTATATTAGGTATACAAGTAATGTTTTTCCTATAAGGAAACATAATGAATTTAGATTTTTCTATACTAAATCTAAGTCCAAATTTCTCTGCCCAGTCTTGGAGTTTATTAATAACACTTGTTCCCATCTCCCCAAAAAGGTAAGACGCACTTGCCCTCATGATTATTGCAATGTCATCGGCAAATGCCTGTACTCTAGTTTCCTCATTGAATTCAATCTTCAATGCATTGTCCACAATTAGTAGCCATAAAATTGGAGCCAGGCTAGATCCCTGTGGGATTCCAATATTATATTCCCAATAAGTAGTGGTGTTTGATCACTTCTGGAATAAATCCTTATACTTTATACCCGTTAACTTCAGATGAGTGTTATATGACCGTATGAGAGTTAACGGGTATAAAGTATAAGAATTTATAACCCCTAACCTAATAGGAGATGAAGTCCTTAAACCTACTATAAGTATTAATAAATTTTATACTTACTCAGACTGAAGATCTTCTGACGATGTTATTATCAAGCAACCGATATCTTCACCCTCTTATACCTCCGATAAAGATACGTCACATCCTCAATGTGGAGAAATGTTTTTCTAATCTATTTTTGAAAAGCGGGAGGCAGACTGGCGATATCCTTAGAACGGTTTTTCTCTCTTTTTAAAACTGTTTAAATACTACTACTACCGAATATATATTTTAAAAAGATACTAGATCTCGAGATGTGAGGGTGCTCCTCTCATTTTATTATTATTAATATTTGAACAATGTTTAAACTAAAACATCCGAGTTCGTGTTTGATCGTAGGACCTTCTCAATCGGGAAAAACCTCTCTCGTTCTAAAAATGATTAAAAACAAAATTTATGAGTCTGAAATTCAGAGAATCAAATGGTGTTATTTATATACAGCTCCATGGTTTTTGGATGAACCAAACATTGAATTCATTCGAGGTGTACCAGAAACATTTGAAAATGGAGATTTGATAATCATTGATGATCTGATGCATGATTTGAATGAAAGAATTGCTATCATGTTCACAGTCGCATCACATCATTGTAATATGAGCATTATTTTAATATTACAAAATTTATTTCCGCGAATAAAAGTTATGAGAGATATTAGCTTAAATGCTCATTACATAATATTATTTAAAAATGCTAGAGACACCGGTCAGATTAATTGTTTGGGTCGGCAACTATATCCGCAAAAGACCAAATATTTTCTGGATGCCTATATAAAAGCCACAAGAGAGTTGTACAAATATTTAGTTATCGATTTGCATCCTCAGACAACAGAGGAATATCGTTTACGTGAAAATCTTTTTCCCAGTTCTGAGGGGATCTATTGGATATATCAACCACAATGAAAAATTTGAAAAAGAACTATCATTTTCTGCATGTGTTGGCAAAATCTACACCTTTACAGAAACGTGCATTATTGAAAACGGCGAATCATTCACAAGTGTCAGCAGTGTGTGAAATTTGTTTAAATATTTTAGCCGGAAATCTTCCTATAAATATAACAAGATTGGAAAAGTATAAACATATTATGCGAAAACTTGCAAAGCGGTCACTTGGTGTTCAGAGTAAAAAAAAAATTCTGTTAACGAACCAGGTTGGTGGATTTTTACCGGCGATAGCTCCAATCATATTGTCAGCATTAGCAGGGGTTGTCGGTCGTGTTATAGGGAACAAAATTATTAAAGAATAAAAACACAGATGATAAGAAATACCCACGATAACATTATAATTGTATATAAATTATATTAAAATTACTGTGATATATTTTGATTAAGTGATAAAAATATTGAAAAAATTGTGGGGGGTTAATTTTTGTTGATGTCATGGCTAGGAAAATGGCTCTCATTCCAGAAGAATTAATGTCTTCCCATCATTCTCAGAGACCTGAATTACGGGTAGAAGATGAAATAACTGCTTTGTTGGAACGTGAAAAGCTGCCTAATGATATGAAAGTAAAACTCTTGGGTCAGCTTGTTATGAGATATCAAAAAATGATGCATATCCCTCCAGACCCTATATCCGTCCGCATCGCAAATGATCAGTTTTCTCAGGTTAACCATCCGATTGAAATACAGGACCATGAAATAAAACCCAAAGAGGAAAAAGAAGATATGGTTTTGAAAGATATCTTGATATCTGCACCAAAGAAATATGCCAAATTTGTTCCCATGATTATGGAGAAACTGAAAACTAGACAATATACCTGGAACAATCTTGGTGAAATAACACGTGACAATGTTCCTATAAAAGGATCGAGAATGGTAGATTTTTTTGGATATATCTTTCGAAATACAAAATCACAAATAGAACCAACACATTTTAATGTGTTTTTAAAAGCATTGCGAGAAATCAATATCCCAAATTCATGGATTGAAAATAAGACTGTATTAGAACAAATAAAAAAGAAGGCGTCAAGTGATCGAGACGATGACGACGTATTTTTAAGCGGAGATCGGTATATATCACCTGCAAATGAGAGAATAGTAACTAGGAAAAAGGATCAACGGATCGCTAGAGAACGACAATTATCCAAGAAACGAGGATTAAGGAGTCAAGCCGTTTTTCCGTCTGCTTCCAGAGAAACTCCATGGAGATCGAGAAGCCAATCACCACGAAAAAAGTGGCTAGAATATTAGAAAAATATTATTACAACATTGAAAATCCTGAATCATTTGGAGGAATATTAAAATTGTCTAAAGCAACTGGAATACCACCCAAAAAAATAAGAAATTGGTTAATAACGCAAGATGTGTATACTCTGCATAAACCAGTGAGATATAAATTTAAACGTCGAAAGGTTTTATCATATGGTATTGGAGAACTCATCCAATGCGACTTGGTGGAAATGATGAAGTTTTCCAAATACAACAAAGGAATCAAATATCTACTTGTTGCAATAGATGTGTTCTCTAAGTATGGGTATGCAATTCCAATTAAAAGAAAAAATGCTGAGTGTTTGGTTGATGGTTTTAAAAAACTATTTAAACAGATGAAAACCCATCCTTATCTTATTCAAACAGACAGGGGTAAAGAGTTCTATAATAAACAGGTACAGCAGTTGTTTCAGAAAAATAATATCCATCATTATTCTTCTCACAGCGAGTATAAAGCTAGTGTGGTCGAACGCTTCAACCGAACGTTAAAATCGAAGTTATATAGAATATTCACATATCGGAATTCCTATAAATATCTAGATGTTTTAAAGGATGTCTTAAAAAGCTACAACACCACCAAACACAATAGTATCGGATTAGCACCCGTTGAAGTTAGACCAGAATTAGAACCGTTAATTTTTCAAAAGCTATATGGTTATAGAATAGAGTCAAAATATAAATTTAATATTGGTGAGCAAGTGAGAATATCGAAAACGAGAAAAGTATTTCAAAGAGGGTATTTACCTAATTGGACTGATGAGATCTTCATTGTGCATAAACAGTATCCCACAACTCCTCCTACCTATGTCTTAAAAGATTTGAAAGATATGATTTTAAAAGGAAGGTTCTATGAAGAGGAAATTCAAACAGTTGTGAAAACCACACATGATTTTTGGAGAGTGGAAAAAATTTTGAAAACGAAAGGAACAGGTGAAAATAGAGAGTTTTACATAAAGTGGAAAGGATTTGACAATCGCTTCAACTCTTGGGTCAAAGCATCATGGATGAAATCCTAACAGACTTCTATGTGACATTACCCAGCAATTCTAGCATGGGTTACTTTCCTCAAAACACGCAGGCATCATATAGAACAAAATTATCATCGGCGTTAGTGTTATCAGGTCGATGGGAGGTAGGATTATCAGAAATTTTCATACCAAGAAACTGGTTTAATATAGCAGGCCATAACAATAGTTATAAAATTGAAATGATAAAAGAAGAAAATTTACCGTCTAACATAATGCAATATGACATAGAATTACCTCATGAGATAGGACCAAATATCAATGATTTTTGGGTGAACATCAATCGCGAAATTGAAAAAATCGTGAATATTCAACCAAGTATACGATTCGCAACGGATGAAATCAATAGAAATATTATCGTTGAAATATCTAAGGGGTTTGAAATATTGATAGGAAAAATTAACGGATCGAAATTATTGCATATGTTGCATTTACCGGAGGAAGATATTGTTATAACAAAATCAAGTGTGTTTAAGTTTAGACGGTGGACACAATCTCTTAATGGTCAATCATTTGCAATTATTAACAGAAATCCCAAACATATATCGACACATATTATCCCATTAACTCGTATAAAAAATAATAATAATAACGATAAATTTGATGAGAGGGTTTTTAATATAATAAATGACAATATAGCAATATTAGAACTACAAAATTATTTAAAATTTATTTATGAACCTATAAGAAATGAACTGGAAATTGTGGTATCTGATTATGCTGAATTATGTATGACAAAAGAGTTTGCTAGATCGTTTTTACAAAAAATAAATTTAAGAGAGGATACCGTAGTAAAAGGAACAGCAAAATATGTTGTAAACCCTCTAATTGATACAATAGCAGGAGAGTTAATCAAATTAGAAATTAAAGAATATTATAAAACAAAAACACATACCACACATTCAGAATATTTAACTTTAAACGAAGGGATGTACAAGAATGCTGATCATTTGTTTCAAGAATTTAAATATGTGAAACTCAGACAATTACCAAATTTAAAAGTACATTTGCACATACCGCCAAAATGTGAAATGATGTTTGACAAAGGATTAGCAGATCTATTGGGTTTTACTAGAAATATCAGTTTTAAAACCGGTGATTATGTCAGTGATTATCCTATAGAATTAGATGCTGGAATAACCGAAATATTTGTGTATACTGATCTAATAGCTCCACACCATGTAGGTGATTCATTTTCACCAGTCCTTCGTGCTATTCCTTGTGTAAACGAGAAAGGAGATCAGATTGTGAATCACTATGATGTACCTGTTTATTTTCCCGTGCGCAAAAATTTTGTTGAAACTATTGAAATAGAACTTAAAACAAGTTCGGGCAACAACATTGTATTTATGGGAGGGAAAACTTTTGTGATGCTTTCCTTCGGACGCAAAAAGCTATAAATTCATCGTCATAAATTTTGGTTCATCATTCTGTATGTAACCATGCACTTAAACACCAAAGATTGTGAAGCGTATTATTGCAATCAAGTGGGAGGTGGAGGACCTTATTTTCAGGGTATCCCGCACCAACGAGGTTATGGATTTTTCGGTGATTTGGGTCGATACCTCACACCGTTGGCTATTAAAGCCTCACGATATTTAGGAGGACGATTATTAGATACTGGAAAAAATGTCTTAGCAGATGTGGCGTCTGGAAGCTCGTTTAGAGATGCAACCCGCAATAGATTTGGTGAAACTTCTACAAAAATTAAAAAGGATATTTTTAATAAATTGCAACAACATGGTCGAGGAAAAAAAAGGGGTATAAAAAGAAAATACAGCGGAAAATCATCACACTCAACAACAAAACGTTGTAAAACACAACGCGATATTTTTTCATGATGGATACCAACAACGTTATATGTCTCAAAAGCGAACTAGATTTGTTCAATAATGTTGCAATTCAACTAGGGATTGATTCGTCTACGTTTTTAGAAATACATCCAGTGGCTTCCCTAACAGATACAACACCTCTAGAGTTTTATATTAGCGGAAATGGAGAACACTATTTGGATTTATCTCACACAATTTTACATCTCCAAGTAAAAGTTATAAAGAAAAACGGATCGAATCTGGTTGATGCAGATGATGTTGCTCCTATTAATTATTTTTTAAATACTATGTTTTCAGAATGTGCTGTGTTTTTAAATGATAAACAAATAGCTTCACAAGCAAATTATGGTTATCGTGCTTTGTTAGAAAGTTTGCTGTTTTCATCAAAATCATCACAAGAGACTATGTATAGAGCTGGTTTGTTTCATAAGGATACCTCTTCGAAACATGATGATGTGAAGAAAAGCGGAGCAAACGAAGGATATAAGAACAGACAATTAGCATGTGAAAAAAGCAATGTTATGGATCTTATAGGAACGTTGCATTTCGATTTACCAACACAACCGAAATTATTAATAAACGGTGTTAATGTCCGCATAAAATTGCAACGAAACAAAGACATATTTTCTTTAATGTCTGAAAATGATTCATTTAAAGTTGTAATTCAGTCAGCGAGTCTGTATGTAAGAAAAGTCTGTGTTGCTTCATCAATCATGCTAGCTCATGAAAAAGCGTTGGAAAAAGGGGTAGTGAAATTAGCTATCCGACGAATTGAAGTAAAAGCTTTTGCATTATCAAGTGGTTTACAATCATCCACAATAGCTAATGCTTTCATTGGCCAGTTACCCACACGGTTAATTCTAGGATTTGTATCCAATGATAGTTATAACGGAAACATAAAAAAAAACCCCTTCAATTTCTTGCATTATAACTTAAATTATTTGACAGTCTTTAATGGTGGTTTGATGACACCAGCGAAACCATTTCAACCTAATTTTAATAATAATACCTATGCAAGGTGTTATCTAAGTTTGTTTACGGATTTAAATCGATATCATAATTCTCAAAACATAAATATTAATTATTTGGAATATAAAGACGGTTATACGCTATATTGTGTGGATTTGACTCCTGATCTCGCTGCAAATGACACACATACCAGTGTCAATAAAACCGGAAATATTGCTCTAGATATGAAATTTGCAACACCCCTTCCTGAAACTGTTACGTTGATTGTTTTTGCAGAATATCGCAATACTATCGAACTAGATAAATCAAGAAGCGTGTTCACCGATTATTAAACAGCTGTTATTATAAAAAAAAACATTTTTCGCACGTAACTCAATACAAAAATGAACACAATTTCACTGTGTAGATTGGCATGTAGTGATTACAGGTTAAAGAATGGATTTGCAGGGGTTTATGCATCTGATAGTTTACCACATGGAAAAACTCATTTTAAATCATTTATTGTAAACTTAGATCCAAGAACATTATCAGGTAGTCATTGGATTGCTATATATTTTCATAATAATATAGCATACTACTTTGATAGTTATGGAATACCTCCACGAAATAAACACATGGTTTCTTTTATGAAAAAAAATTCTAACGTTATTAAATACAACCATATATGTTTTCAAGATGTTCGGACAACAACTTGCGGGTTGTTTTGTTTATACTTCCTTTTTCAAAGTTCACGTCAATTACAAATGTATCATCTGCATATTAGACACAGAGACAAAAACGAAAAGTTTGTCAAGATGTTTGTGAAAAATAATTTTTTCCTATCAACATGTTGTCACACCTTCCATGCAAAGGAACAGACCTGTGTACCACTTTTAAACATGATATCTAGATAATCACATCAATTACTTCACTAGATCTACAATGGAGCGGTATGGATTCTTGCTCTCTGATTCAGAACTAGGAAATTTTATATATGTGCACCCATCACTTTTCAAAAATTTATATAACTGTATGCAATCAGCAATAGAATGGAAATCTAGCGAACAACGATTTTATTTCAAAATCTTAAATAACTGTGATATAATAAGTTGTATTCATAAAAGACAGCATGATAAGAAATTTGGATATGTATTTCTATGTGAAGATTGTTTAACTAACCAGTATTTAATATGTTCATGGTCACAAAACTTTTATAATGATCTGTTGGAGTGTGTTGCTGGTGAAAAGAATCGACATATCGATGGAATTGATGTAACTGATTTCAGAAATAATAAGAAAAAAATTGGATATTTTTTTATATTGAATAATGATGAACTTGTTGCTGAATTACATGCATACACCAATATACCATAATATTTTGTCTTCTATCAATAGTTTGGAAACATGTTTAGAAACAATATTGATGTAATTTCACACATCCTACGCGATGTGATATGTTTTTCTCTGTAATATTGTGTTTATTAAAATAATAAATATATTTTAACATATGTATGTTTCATTTTTTAAAATCTATATAATTTCACATACTAATAACACACAATATATATATATATATATATATATATATATATATATATTCATTTTAAAGAAACAACTTTAATCAACTATTAATTATTTTGTTTAAAAATAAGCCAGAACAGACAACGATGTTAAGAAATGGTAAAAACGATATTATTAGTAATTATATATATATATATATATATATATATATATATATATATATATATATATATATATATATATATATATATATATATATATATATATATATATATATATATATATTGTGGAAATATAGAGCCTTCTTAAAGAAACACTTCCAAGAAAGGAGAATATTATTGAAAAAGGATGTTTTCACTGCAAGTTCTTCAGAAGTTTATTATTAGTATGAGAGAAAGTATATAACCTCAGTGCTAGAGATCAGTTCTAACATACAACATGGTTGTATTAGAAAAAGTGGTGTTCATCTCATCAGGAATATCCCTAATTTTCGGAGGGATTTTCATCATTTACTCGGTTGCTATAGAGTAAAATATCGGTAAGTTAATTTTTTATTTTTACAATCAGTTCAAAAGTTTAATAGAGAGAGAAGAAGATCTTGATCAGATAAAGGTAAGATGATAGTTGTAGGGTCATAAGGCAGAATAGGAGATGAAGTTCTCGCACCGGTACCTCAAGTGGTTAGACTCTCGTCTGGTTAGTCAAAGATCTATGGTTCAATTCCGGTTGGATGTATGAAGGTTAAAATTTTAAATTATCTGTTATTGGATTATGCTGTGAATTTTTTTATTTTTACAATCACTTCAAAAGTTTGAGAGAGAGAGAGAGGAAGATCTCGATCAGATAAAGGTAAGATGATAGTTGTGGGTATAAAGCAGAATAGGAGATGAAGTTCTCACACCACTACCTCAAGTGGTTAGAGCGTTGTCTGGCTAGTCGGAGATCCCTGGTTCGATTCCCGGTTGGGAAAGTGACTCCTTTACATAACAGTCTAATTGTTCTTTTTATCAAATTGTATGTTTAACAAAGATGTATCAAATCCTATAATATAGATATATGAAGATTAAAATTTTAAATTATCTTTTATTGGATTATGTTGTGAATGGAAAAATTTATAATGAAAGATTATTTATATTTTATATTTGCAGGAATAGGAATAGGACAATATTAAAAAACGAAAGAAAATCGGTAAGTGGAAATCAGATTGTTAAGATTTGAAATACAATCTCTTCTTTAACTTTAGAAAAAAACCGCTAAATGTTTTTTTTTTCATTATGCCTTGTTTTTTTTTCTTGTGTTTCTATTGTGAGAAATATGTTGGTTTTCATTGTAAACAAACTTACATCTGATTTTCATTTACAGGTAGTTATTTGTTAATATTGAATGATAAGGAACACGAAAAAAAAAATGAATTAATTTACAAGTAAGTATCCTAAAACTAGTAATCATAATGTTTACATGCGAACGTAAAAATAATTTTCTGATAGTTTCCAGCTTCTTTTTTAGATTTTGATCATATTATTGGCGAAGAACATGAAAAAACATTGAAGAGAAAAAGAAACGATGGTATCTTCAAGAAAGAAAAGAACCCGAGAAAGAATTTACCTGAACCATCTGACTGTTATAATGAGACAGATTCTGTTTTATCAAACGGTATAATAACATTGTATTTTTATTTTTTTTCCAAGATTTAAAAGACAATTCATGTAGAAGTAAAAAAATTATTTCATTATTTTTCAAATTATCTACTATTTTTTAGATGTAACTGGAACACAACAAGCACCAATAAAGGAAATGAAAATAAAGAAAAGGAAACACTCCGTAAAAGAATTCGAAATTACACCTTCAATTTCAAGTCATCCATCTCATGATCCAGAACCTCAACCTGCATCCAAATATGATGTGGTGTTGAGTCACGATAGCGAAGGTAAAAAATTGATTCCTGATTATTCCGTTTACTTAGGTAACGGTCTCAGTATTCAAATAAAAGAATTCAGGAAATCGAATTATATATGTCTAACCCGCGAATATGAAAGTGTTGTGAAAAATCGGTTTAATATTCCTATAACTGCATTAGACAATCTTATAAAAGGAATGCAATTTATTATTTCATTTATAAAATCCTGTGATAAATAACCTTATTATTCCTGTTATTTCTCATCTTTTGATTTATATGTTTTATTTGAAGGAATACTCATTTCAGAATTATGTTCAAACATTTCGTACCGATTTGGAAAATTATTCTGATCCATTAACTGCGTTAATAGATAATAAAAATGAAATTTTTAACTTATTAAATAATAGCATATCTTTAAGAATACGTTTTATTATATGTGAATGTGTTGAATTCATTAAATATGAAAATATAGAAAAAAATGAATATATAAAACAAGAATTTTATTTTTCATCATTTTGCGAAAGATTATTATCACAATATCAAATAGATGAAAAAATAGATAACGCTATCAAAAAAATAATATCTTCAATTGAAAACTTTTTACGATTAGGTAGTGGGTGGATCATTAATGATATTAAATATATTGAGGTGCATTTAGGGTTATATAGTGAACCAAACGGAGGGTGTGGGTTTGTAATACTACCAAAAATATTGAAAGCTAAAAAATGTGTCATCCATGTTAAAAATTCTGATCTAAAGTGTTTTTTATATTCTGTTTTAGCTGGAATATTTCCTATGATAAATAATAAATCCAACCCCACTTCATTTAAAAAATATTTAAAATATTTAGATTTCAATTTTCTTAATTACCCTGTTAAAATAACTCAAATACCCGAATTTGAAAGAAAGAATAATCTTAAAATTAACGTCTATGGGTATGAAAATAATCTGTTCCCGATATATATTAGTAAAATTAAAAATAAGAAAGAAATAGATTTGATGCTATACAAAAATCATTATTTTTTTATTTCTAATTTCAACAGATTGCTATGCGTGAAAAATGGATTACATTTTCATTGTAAAAATTGCCTTTCATCATTCCAAAGAAAAGATACTTTAAACACCCATCAATTACTTTGCTCAGAGAACAAACCCGAACGCATAAGAATGCCAAAAGACGGTGAAAACTTTATGAGATTTAAATCATTTCAGAAATTATTGAAAACAAATTTTGTGATTTATGCAGATTTTGAAAGTTTGATCATACCTCTCGAAACAGTATTCCCTTCACAAAAACAAAGTTATACAGTTAAAACTCAAGTCCATGAACCTATCTGCTATGCATTGTTTATTATAACTGATGATAAAAAAATTGTTTATCATAAATATTATAGAGGTGGTGATTGTGTGGAAAATTTTCTTACAACTTTGCAAAAAATAGAGAATACTTTATCTAACTATCTGCAAAGAAATGTTCCAATGATCGATTCTGATTTTCCAAAAAGTTCGAAATGTTATATTTGCGGTAAACAGTTTAAAACAGGAGATATAATTTCTAGAGACCATAACCATATAACGGGACGATTTAACGGATTATGTCACTCCTCCCCATGCAATTTAAATTTACAAATATCGCCTTTTATACCTGTTGTTATTCATAATTTAACTGGATATGATTCTCATTTGATTTTTAAAAAAATTTCAAACAGATTTGCCAAAAATATTCGTGTTATACCAATAAACAATGAAAAATTTACTACCTTCACAATTGACCGATTAAAATTTTTAGATAGTTATAATTTTTTAAGTTCACCTCTATCAAAGCTGGTTGATACTTTAAATATATCAGATTATAATTTCCCTATTTTTAATGAATTCTTCCCCTCAAAAAAGAAATATCAGTTATTAAGAAGAAAAGGTGTTTTTCCTTATTCATATTTAAATAGTGAAATAAAATTAAATGGTGTTGAACTCCCCTCTAAAAAATGTTTTTTCAATGATCTCACAAACGAGCACATAACTGATGAAAAATATATGTTTGCGAAAAAAATTTGGAAAAAATTTAAATGTAAAACTTTTGAAGATTATCTTAAATTATATTTATTTTGTGATTGTATACTATTAGCAGAAGTGTTTGAAAGTTTTAGAGATATCACTATGAAAATCTATAATTTAGAAGCATTGGAATTCATATCAGCAGCCGATTTAACTTGGAGTGCAGGACTTAAAATGACAGATTGCACCCTTGAACTCATTAAAGACGTAGATATGTACCTGTTACTTGAACATGGAATACGAGGAGGGGTGTGTATGGTTGGTAAAAGATTCAGCGAAGCAAATAATATTTATATTCCAAAAACATATAAACCTGATTTAGAAGAAAAATACATAATATCTTTAGATGTGACTAACCTTTACGGATATGTTATGTCGAGTTATTTACCAATAGGGAATTTTAAATGGTTGAGTTCTAAGGAAATAGAACAATTTAATATATTTAAAGTTACACCCGATTCAGATATCGGATATATATTAGAAGTAGACTTATCCTATCCAGAATCCTTACACGATGAACATGAATCTTTTCCTTTGGCAGCGGAACACGTTGAAGTTACTTATGATGATTTATCACCATATCAAAAACATTTATTACACCAGTTTAATTTAAAGTTTAATAAAACAAAAAAGCTTATTCCAAATTTAAACGATAAAAAAAGTTATGTAGTTCATTATTTGAACTTACAATTTTATTTAAAACAGGGAATGATTTTAAAACAAATTCATAGAATAGTTTCCTTTCGCCAAACACCATGGTTGAAACCCTATATCGAATTGAATAATAACGAACGCAAGAAGGCGAAAGGAAACTTTTTAAAAAAATTTTTCAAATTAATGAATAACGCATTTTTTGGTCGTACGTTATTAAATGTTAGAAAACTAAGAAACGTTTCAATCGGTATTACCGAAAAAGAATGCAAAAAACACTTACAAAGTTCGTGTTTAGATTATTTTCAACCGATTAACGAACATTGTGTTTTATTTTTAAAAAAACGTAGTACTTTATGTTTAAATAAACCGATTTATATTGGATTTACTGTATTGGAATTAAGCAAACTTCACATGCATCGAATTTACTATGAAGTTTTTAAAAAATATTACAATGATAAAGTCACATTATTATATACAGACACTGATAGTCTGTGTTTAGAAATAAAAACTCATGATATTTATGAAGATATGGCAACAGAACTCCCCAATATCTTCGATTTTTCGAATTATGAACAAGATCATTTCTTGTATAATACTGCGAACTATATGCGGTTAGGGTTTTTAAAAGATGAAACAAGAGGTTTAGCGATTAAAGAGTTTTGTGGTTTGAAACCAAAAATGTATTCATATATTTTTGGAACGGAATGTAAAAAAACAGCAAAAGGAATAAAAGCTAGTGTTTTGAAAACTCTTCAACATGATAATTTTATCAAAACATTACGAAATGATGATTTATTACGAAATAAACAATCTCAAATTATTAGTAAAAATCATGAGTTGTGTACTGTTAACCTAAATAAAATTTCGTTTAGTAGTTTCTATGATAAGAAATATATATTAGATGATAAAATTACATGTTTGTCTTATGGACATTATATGATAAAAGGTATAAAACAGGAAGAATAATTTTCGATTAAACTACACGGAATTAAAATACTTGATCTCACACTACATGAGAGAAATACACAAATCATGATTTTTAGTTTTAGTGATAATTTTTATAAATAAATTTTTTTATCTTTTTAAACTATTATGAACATTTTAATAAGATTTTAATAAGACTATGTGAACATTTTAATAAGAGTATGTGACTGTTTCTACTCAGATGAAAGAAGTCAGAATGTGATGAACTCTTCTAGTCAAATGGAATGACTACATTTTGTATGTTATAAATAATGTGTTAACAAAAAATAAATGATGTTTTTTATTTTATATGGTGTCTAGTGTATATTATTCAAATAATTAAAAGGTTAAAAACTTAACAATTTGAAATGATGTGGTGATAACTTAGACATCAAAATAGAAACACGAAAGGCTGTGCAAATATCAATCTACATGTGAGAGCCTTGGTCGATGACTTCTTTGGTTCTAAAATAATCATTTCCTTTCAGATAACTCGCAGGAAGTTTATGCATACTAACACGAAATTCGTAATCGTATTTCTTCTATGATAAGAATATATCTAAAATTGTATCAAGGTTGTTGAATAGAGTTAGAGTGAAACACGAGATTATTTCTGTATTAACAAAAAACACAACTATTTATAAAATGGAAATACATTTCTCTAGAAAATGAGTTATCAAAATACATTATCGATCTGTATATAAGAATTCACTCTTAGTTACCATTTAATCATCATGAATCGACATGGTCGTACTTGTAGGGGGTGTCGGTATAATGGTGTTAATTGTAGGATGTCTGCTTCAAACTTACATCAGCCAACATTCTGGAACGATACTATCTGTGCTATTTGTTTGGAAGGGCAGGCAGATTGGACGATATTCTGCGGGCATACATTTCACCAAAGTTGTATTAGTGAATGGTTCAGAATAAAATTCAGCTGTCCTGTCAGCAGACGCACACCAATTAATATGATGAGAGGGAGGAGATAGATATATGATTTAAGATATATGACGATGTATTCAACGAATACATCTAAAAACACAATCATGAGATGTACATTCAGAACATTAAAGGTTAGGGGGTTATAAATTCTTATACTTTATACCCGTTAACTCTCATACGGTCATATAACACTCATCTGAAGTTAACGGGTATAAAGTATAAGGATTTATTCCAGAAGTGATCAAACACCACTACTCCAATATATTTCCGAATCTTCTATGAAAATTTTCCTTTCATTAAGGAAATCGTTAACCAGATTCTTTATTTCAATTGGTATCGAAAACTTTTCCATTTGTCTTCTCACGTCAGTCCACTTTACTGTATTAAAAGCGTTTTTGATATCAAGTGATATCAAACACGTTATTTTATTATCATCTTTATTTTCATTCCTATTTTCCACGATTGCTTTTAAGGCATCAATCGTGCTTTTGTGCCTCCTAAAACCAAATTGTTTATCACTTAATTGATTATCAAGATAGTGAATCATCCTATAAGTAATCATCTTATCCAATATCTTGCCCCAAACTGGGAGCAAGCATATTGGCCGATAGGAACTTGCTTCTCTCCTATCTTTTCCCTCTTTAGGAATCAATATGACTTTAGCTATTTTCCATAATTTAGGAAACATGCCATATTCCATACATTTGTTCATTATTTTTAAAAACCAAACTTTGTTACTATTAAATAATTCTTTAAAAATTTCAAGTGTTAGTCCATTATGACTTGGAGCCTTATTGATATTCATATTATCCATTGCTCTACTTAATTCAAATTCTGTGAAACAGGGATATACCCTATTTTCTTCTACTACACTTACAATTTCTTCTTCAAAATCAGAGGAATCTGTCTCCCGACTTATGAGCCCTCTAGAGGTACTTCCATCAGATCCAGTAGGGTGTGTCGTGGGGGTGATGCCCTGCGCAAGGCCAATTCCCCGGGACCCCAATTCTGGTCCGGAAGCAAGATTTAAACCAGTTGGGTGCTCACCCTCCGAAGACACTTCTCTTCTGAAATGAAACTGAATTATCTCTTCAATTGCTTCTTTATGGGACTTTGTTTCTTCCCCATTTTCTTTACTTAGACTTTCATCGATATAGGATTTCTTAAATTTATCTTTAGCAATTTTATAGTGAGATCCAAAGGTATTACTACTCATTACCCCATTCAAATATTCTCTAAAGCTGTCTTTCTTCGCTTTTATAATCTCTCTTTTGTACCTTGTAAACATATTATTAAACCTGGATCTTTTGATCTGTCTAATATTTTCATCCGTTTCTTTTTGAAACTGCCTCCTGACTGCTCTTGTCTTGCTTCTCATAATTTTTAACTCTTTATTCCACCAAATTGCGTTTCTCCTATTTTCATTATTACTTCTCTTCCGATTTTTATAACAAATTTCCTCTAATTCTTTTTCAACTTTATAAATAATTTCATCCAAATTATTCTTATTTATTTCGATTTCCACCATCTTGTTTACTAAATCTTTTATTTCAATCTTTGCCTTTTCCCAGTTCAAATTTTTAGTCCTCCATTTTCGACTTTTATTCCTCGTCCTCATAATATCTTCTTTAATTGTAAACCTTATTTCATTATGGTCACTTAACGTGATCATATCTGTCACCTTCCAATTTTTAATTTTATTCTCCATGTTCTTAGTTAGAGTCAGATCTATCCAGCTAACCCCCTTAGTAGCTGAATAAGTAGGTAAACTGTTAATATCGTTTTCAATGTTTAATCCGTAACTTTCTATAAATTCCATTAATAATTCTCCTCTTGCATCCAAATTTCTGGGTCCCCAAGCTGGAGATTTCGCATTAAAGTCTCCCCCAATAATCAACTTCTTGTCAATAAATATATTGATCACTCTCTCTAAGTCACAAATGTTTCGCTCAATTTCATCTGATGGTGAACAATATACTGAAATGATTACATATTCTTCATTTCCGTTTTCAACTTGTAGGACCACTATGTCCCTCTCTATGACAATTTTACTAATTTTAAAATCAAGATTACAAACAATAATTCCGGTTCTCGGTTTACCTACTTGGTAAATAATCTTAAAATGGTTTGGAAATCCAATAATATTTCCCTCCCAAAAATAAGGTTCATTTATAATGCATATGTCCACACTATTTTGTATCAAGTCTTGTGAAAGTTGCAAATTTGCAGATTTCGCGTGATTAAGATTAATCGACGCGCATATAATGTCTTTTGCTTTATTCCCCATAATCAGTTTTAAGTCTAATAAAATCAACTTCTTTCTGATAAATAGGACAGTTAAAATCAGTATTATTATGAGTTGTTGTATATTTGGATCCAAATTTAGTATTGTGCAAAGCACAATTTTTACAATTTACCGATTTATCACAGTCAGTTTGTTTATGGGTAGTATCCCCACACTTCCTACAACAGCTGTCGCTGTTGCAAAATTTTGCTATGTGTCCAAATTTAAGGCATTTGTAACAAATCGTAGGTCTTAAATACTCTTTAAGATCTACTCTGCTCCAACCCAGATACAATTTCTTTTTCTCAATTAGAGAATTGAACGTCACTGGATCTAAAGCCACAATCCAATTCTGGCCTCTTCTCCCCTTGAAACTATATTTTATTTCAATTTCAGATTGCTCCGTTATTTCCGGATTTTGTTCTGTTATCGTTTCTTTGAGCAATTCTTTTGTGAATTCTTCTTCCACGTTGTAAATAATTACTTGTGGCTTTCTTTTAATTGGTTTCTGAATAACGAAACCTTTCTGAAGTTTGTCGTTTACTTTGAAACTTTCAATTAACTTATCAATATCTTCCTGTTTATTGGTTTCTACTAAGATGCCTCCACGTCCAATCTTTTTCACACCTGTTACATTTATTTCCAATTTTCTAGGATCAATAAGTTCCTGTATTTCCTTCTTAGTATTTTCCGAAGATTTAGTTTCTTTCGGATATATACTTGCCAAAAATGGTTTAGGTCTACTTTTAGACCTAATTCTAGAACCTTTACTCTCAACTCTCTTTACTCTCAACCCTTCCTTCACTTGTTGAGCATAGGTTGCTCCAACTCTTCCTCTCTTCTCCACTCCTCGGTCTTGTTGCACTGATATTATTTTTTGTTGTTCAACAATTATTTTCAATAATTTACTGATTTCCTCTCTAATTTTCGATTGCGGTCCCACATTAACTTTTGTGGAAACCAATGTATAATGGCCTCTTGGGCTTCTAAGGCTAAAACAATATAATTATTGATGTCTCTGATTGATTTATCAATCTCAATATCCGTACTTGGATAGTCCTCTTCTGTTCCCGCCATGATAAGATTGTCCTATCTTATAATTCCACTATCACAAATGTCCGTGATAATTATATTAGGAACGTGAGCCCTGATGGGCGCTAAACTGAAGTCGAATTCGCCCCTCAGATATGATTTCTGAGGGGAGCCCCCCGACCACGCCAAGGATTGACTTCCGGACCAGACTTAACAAATATCCACAAAAGAATAGAAAATTGCCTTCTTCCACTAACACTAATTTACGCTTTGATAATAATAATAATAATCAAATAATTTTTCACTGGTCCCCGGGGGGGGGGGCGTTATTTGAGTAACGTGAAAAAGGATTATTTGTTAAGTGTTTAGATCATTTTATAGAAATGGATTGCCAAAAGAAAACTGGTTGCGTTACAGGGTATGTAATTTATTTTTATTAAAATTGAAATAATTTTCGTTATCACCATCCTATATACGTGTTCATTATAAGTATACACGTGTTCATAAGTATACACGCGTTCATAAGTATACATGAGTTCATATAAGTATACATGTGTTCATCATACGAAATTAGTGCTGTGTAGTGTTATTACTGCCAATTAGACTAAATTCTAAGAGGTAGTGGTACAATCAGTTAAAAAATATTTTTTGTATTTTTATGAAATGTGAAATAATTGATATTTGGATACCTTTTTCTTAGTTGAATGTGATATTGTATGTGTATATATTTATGTAAAATTTTTATTAAGTGCCTTATGGTGGAAAATTCACCCCACCCTCGGGTAATTAATGATCAACTTCGATAGTGCATATATGTAAATTTGATATTTACTATATGAATATTTTTATATTTAAAAAAAAAGTCTATTATCAGTATCCCAGAACAAATTAAGGATCAAGTAATTTAACGATCAACACGCTAGTATACCTTTTACACTGAAAATATTATATAATATTTCAGTCTTTTGAGTACGTTAGCTTGTAATTTTTTGTGCATTATGTTTTACAGTGAGACAATGAAATGCGTCTATTTTTTAATCCATTTTATGATTATTTGAATTAAATATATATATATAACTATGTTTATTTAAATTTACTTAAACTAATGAACATGCATGAATATGTTGCAGATTAATGTATTTTTAAATCCTGATCATTTCTATAGTTTCAAAAATTATATAAGTACAGTCCTCAAACATTTTGTTCCCCTTCCGTATTAAAAAAAATCGTCAAGCGAGCGATAACGCGCCAAATCTGGCAGACGTATTTTGTTTACATCGTAGTTCAGTTGGTCCAACTCACGAGCTCTAGTGTCTATGCGACATCCCATGTTAAAAATGTTGCCATAGGGTCCTATGGGAGTGAACATCGAGGTAGTATAATATGGAGAGAGCTTAAGGGTTGCAATCATCGTCAAAGATAAAGGCAGGTATTGTACGGAGAAATTTCTCGAGAGCGCATTTTCTCCCCACTGTGACCCTATACATTTCAATGGCAATTTCAGACCGAGAGCGTACTCGAGAAATATAAATGGTAAAATAATGGTTATGTACTGTTGTAATTACGGCTGCAAGTAAAAGCATGTACAAGGAGGGCTTTACTCTTTTCATGGTGTCGTACAAGACAGAGCACCAGGCGCGAAGCGCCTTTAATCTCCAGTTTCAATATGTGGTTCTTATCGTCAAACTGTGACATTAATTCAGTGACCCTAATTGGAGGTTCGAGGTTTTTATTTACTACTTTTTATTATTTATCCTAGCTCCTAGTGTGGCAGTTTGTTGCACATTTAGAGTTTAAGCAGTTTGGGGGGTTGATGCAGATCTAAGGGTTACCTAGCGTTTTGGCAGTTTAGTGTTTAGAATATTTTATTTATTTTTTTTTTTTTATAAAATAATAGTCGCGAGTTTTATTTTAAAATCAGATGTTTGAGGTGGGATCATTTAATTCCGATTATCGATGTTTAGAACAGCGCGGGGTCTCTTACGAGATTTGGCCTTGCGATGATCATAGTCATGCAGATTGAATAACAGTTCGTTTGGAACGGATGGCAAATTTCTGTAAAATTTAAGCGCTAGCTTTTTAATTTGGGCTCTAACAGTTCTTATTTTGAAGTCATTCCTAATTACCGAGTTTCTTAAGTACCTGGGAGCTTTCCTGATAATCCGTAGGATTTTGTTTTGTTTTGTCTCTAGGAGGTCTATTGTAGTTTTACAGGCATATCCCCATACGGGTGCTGCATACAGCATTCCCGGGCGGATGACCGATTTATAAATTAGGAGTTTATTTTGATAACTTAGATTTCCGTTTCCTATCATTGGGTATAAGGCTCCTGTGGCCATATACGCTTTTTTGATTAAGTTCGTTACGTGCTGTTTCCAGGTTAGGTGGGAATCTATCGTTACACCTAGGTATTTAGTAGATTTTTCCGCTTTTAGGGCATGGTTGTTTATGTACAGAGGCGGCGGAGGTTTACGTTTTCTTGAGAAATAAATCCAATGACATTTATTGGGGTTTAATTTTATTCGCCATTTTTCCAGCCAAGTTTGGAGTATGTCTAAGTGTTGTTGTAGCTGTCTGTGCATTACTGAGACATAGGGGTGTTTTGCAAGTATCGCACTGTCGTCTGCATAGAGTGCCAGCTCTGTGTTTGGAGTCCTAGGGATGTCGTTCAGGTATATGTTAAAGAGTGTCGGGCCCAGGATAGAACCTTGCGGTACACTACTTTTAATGAGCTTGGGTGTAGATAAGTTATCTCCTACTCTGACTTGAAAGTGTCTGTTATTTAAGTATGAGATTAAAAGTTTGACAATAGCGTCAGGGACTTTTAAAGTGATCAATTTGTACGCTAATCCACAGTGCCATACTTTATCAAAGGCTTTTTGTATGTCCAGAAAAATCGCAGCTGTGGGTGTCTTGTTATTGAGACCAGAAGATATGTACTCTACCACTCTCAGCAATTGATGAGTGGTGGAGTGCTTTGGCCGAAATCCAAACTGCTCCGGAATGATAATGTCATTCTCACTAAGGTGCGTGTTCAGTCTCTTAAGAATAATTTTCTCAGTAATTTTACTAAGTGTCGGTAGCAAGCTAATTGGTCTATAGTTGGCTGGAATTGTGGCATCCTCACCAGGCTTATGGATTGCTATAATTATCGCTTCCTTCCATTCTTTGGGAAAATAGTTTAGTTTTAATATTTTATTTATTAAGATTGTCAAGTAACATATTACGTTTAAGGGTAGGTTTTTAACCGCAATATTTCTGATTTTGTCGTGCCCTGGGCTTTTACGGTTTTTGAGATTTTTAATGATTTCTACTATCTCCTGCGGTGTGGCTGGGCTAATCTCAGCCGTTACCGGGGAATTCCTGAAATTATTTAAAGTTTGTCTGACCATTCTTAGGGTGTCCTGACACATTAGATCGTGGTTTGGTTGGAATTGTTTTTCATAATGACTTGCGAGCGCCTCGGCTTTTTCCTCGTCTGAGTACGCGATTTTAGCAACATCTATTAGTGGCGGGAGCTTAATTTGGGGTTTCCTGAGTCTTTTTGCGAATTGCCAGAGCGATACGTCTTCTGGGCTAAGGGATTCGATTAGTTCTTTATACTGTTGCTGCTTTTCTGCGACAATTTTTTCCCTGACTTTGCACGTGAGTCTGTTAAGCTCCCTTTTAAGGGCGGGGTCTCTGTTAGCCTGCCATGTCTTACGTATTCTGTTTCTTTGCCTGACTAATTGTTTGACATGGTGGGAAAGTGTGGGCATTTTTGGAGACTCACGATGTGTTGTGGCAGAGGCAATTGCTCTCTTGATTTCTGTTGTGAGTGTGTGCGTGGCAGAGTCAATATCCGCCGTGCTCATTATGTTAGGTACTGCTAAGTGCGGCTCGAAGAGTGCTCTTTTGAATACTTCCCAGTTGACCCTCTCTTGTCCCAAAGAGGCTGGAAGAGGTGTGTTCAGGTCGAATGTCACCAGTACCGGCAGATGATCCGAGTCGAATTCATCCAAGGTACTAATAGTGTGAGCGTAATCTATGTTTCGCGTTAGGACAAAGTCTATAAATGAGCCGTTGGCGCCTGAGAAGCAGGTTGGTGTCGACGGTACAATAATGTTAGTGTTTGTCGTGTTCAGCAGTCTGTGTATCTGTGTACCGCGTGAATTGGCTCTCCTACAGCCCCACGCTCGGTGGTGCGCGTTGAAGTCGCCTGCGAGTATAGTGTTTGGATATCGCGCGAAAAGCAGTTCCAGTTGCGCAGCTACATCTACTCTACTCATATTTTTGACATATGTTGAGGTTAGGATAAACGGGCTAGTATTATTAATTTTAATTTTTATACTAGTATTTTCTATACCTTGAAGATTTATGTTGTTTAGTTCCTCGTGGGGAATATTTCTTTTAATGTATACTGCTGTTCCTCCATGGGGCGTTCTAGCATTAGTATTTGAGCTAAGATTATGATAGCATATATAGTTGGCTATGTTTAGTTTTTTACTTTCTCTAACTTTAGTTTCCTGAATTAATAAGGCGTCTACGTCATTTTCATTTACATAGTTCCTAAGTTCATTTATTCTTGGAGATATGCCGTTCGCATTCCAAAATATTATTTTTAAGGATTCTTTTTGGGACCTAGCCATGACGGGTTTGATTCTCACTGTTATTTTTAAAGTCCGCGATTATTTTAAGGGCCTCAAAGACCATTACCATAGGATCGCTCTTTTTTGTACTAACTCTGCGAACTGCATCAACAGATGTTTTATGTCGTCTAGATTGAACATGCTAATAAATCCTCTGATGAGGTTGATGATATCCTCCATCTTTTCAGCATCAGATTTATCAGTCGGTTCAGTCTCAGCTTCCATTTCCTCAGCCTCAACCGCGGTTTGCACTTTTTTGTGAGTGTCCTTTTGGAACTCGATAGTTTTTTGCTTTTTTTCACCCGTTTTATCTAGCGGCTGGGTTTGAGCGATCTCTTCATCCCTGACTCGTTTATTTTGTTTCCAATCCTCAACCTTAATGTCAAGCCTATCCTTTGCCTGTCTGGCTTTTTCTATTTCCGATCTCTTTTTAATGGCAGCTGTAGCTGCTCTTACTTCCTCCAGGGTCAATTCTCTGGAGGTCGAAGGTTTGGGGGCCTGCTCTTGCACCGATCTGGTAGGTGCTGAAGGTTGGTGTCTTTTTTCCTGTGGCACTATGTGCGAGGAGCCCTGAGGGGGTGCCTGGGGGTTTAGTCCGAGGGCCTTTTGCCTCCAAGGTGGTATCTGATTTTTTGGGGGAGGGGGGGCATACTCCGGTGCCTTTCCTCTGTTCCAGGGGTTCTTCGGGCATTGCCTGAAGTTCGCTGGATGGTCTCCATTACAATTTGCACACGTTGCCTTCTCTGTCCTGGGTCTCTGGCAGTCCCGTGTGAAATGATCTTGTGCACACTTCAGGCACTTTGGTGGCATACTGCAGTTCTCAGAGGAGTGGTTGAACTGCTGGCACCGGTAGCAAATCTTAAAGCCCCGTGCTCTGAAGGCCTCTACCTTCACAGCCAAGTATCCTAACCTTGTCAGTCTGTAAATCCTCTGCCAGTCTTCCGTGGGCCTAAGGCTGAGTAAGAAGATCGGCAGGGGTAATCTTGTTTTTGTGTTTCTCAATTGAGAAACCCGGACTACATCTAATCCAATGGATGTTAGCGTCATTTTAATCTCCTCAATGTCATAGTTAGTTGGTAGCCCCTTCAAAACTACCTTTTTTGGCCTTTCAGTTTTTAGGTTTAAACTATGGAAGGGGATTTTCTCGCTAGTCAAATGGCGCTGAACAACCCTATAGGAGTCAGCGTCATTGGGTATGAGTTTGAGCATATCTCCTGAGAGTTTGCCACATACTTTATTGCCTGTAATTTCATTTAGCTTTTTAAGGAGAGCCTGGTAGTTGTCTCTAAACTTTATGAAGAAACATTCTGCTTTTGGTTCTTTTTTTTCTACCTCCATAATATTTTCTCTAACACTATTTTCAACCGCTTTAGGTTTAGGTGCACTCTTAAATTGAACCGGTTGCGCGGCAATTTCAGCATAAGTCTTAGTTTTAACTTTTTCATTTACAGTTACAACATTATCACTAACCTTTTCATTTACAACACTATCACTAGCAGCATTACAGTCCATGTTATCATGGTCATTAGATTTTAATTTTAAATTTCCATCCTGGGTTTTAGTAGGAGTTCCCTCAGTGTGAGACTCCTCTATCCTAGCCCTTTTACATGGATTTACAACCGTTTCAGTTTTGTCAACAAGTTTAATTTCATTTATTAGTCCTAACTCTAACAGTTTAGCTCTAATTACTCTATCATTATACTCCTCAACTGAATTAAAGATCACATAAATATCACTATCACAATTTCTAAATTTACCAATGTCACAGCAGAACAAAAAAGAGTTCACAAAATTGAACGAACCTAGAATCCGGGAGACTTGGTCCTTGTCCTGGCCGATGAGTCCATACTTGAGCATATCCTGGATATGCAGTGTCAGCACGTAGATCACCATTCCACAATAGTTCACCGCATCCTTCACTTCCTGGGTCTTTGCGGCAAGAAGTCCAGCGTCCGGCAGGCGTCCGAGATACGCATCCATTGCATCCTTGAGAGGACGAGCATCGTCACCTTCCAGCTCACTAGCAACTTCCTTCGTCTTCTCCAAAAGGTCGTTGTCCAGATCCATCATAAATCAGGGTCAAATCACTCGAAGTACGAAAAGCACAACCACGTGGGAAAAACACACGTGGCAATCCAAGTTCGAACAGCACAAAATGGCGATACACAGAAAAGTTGAAGATTACTTAGCCCGACGTGCTCTATCGTAACTAGATATAACACGCCCAAGCGTAAGTAAGAAAAGTCACCACAAGATAAAAACAGCAGCTTCGCAAAATCACAACCTCACACTTCGAAGTCTCCCCTTCTCTTTTCATGGATAAGATTTGTTTTCATTATATATCTTACAAATATAGTTTAAAAGTAATAGTGCTAGATTTTAGCGTGGTGCATTTCATATGGCTATTAATTTCATTGCTTTTAATGCTGTATAATTAGAAGTTTTGCTTTATTTTTGGTGTTTGTGATATTGCAAAAGACTTATAATGTCATTCTAACACTATAAAAAACAGTTGGAGTACTTTGCTGATAGTTCTAGAGTTATTTTCGGTATCCTCGTATGTTTTCCCTTCGAGGTAGAACTTGGCGATTCGCAAGATTGGGTAGCTAGGGAAGTAAAATGGGAGTTTTAATGAGAGTAAAGACGTGTCGTATGATAAAATTTTACGTGCACAATAAAATATAATAATAGTTTACATTCATTGAAAATGTCAGCTAGATTTTACATCATGGTTTTTCGGTGCATTTTATATAAAGATATATGATATATGAGCATGATCTCATTTCTAGTTCAGAGTAAATCGTATTTAATAAGTAATACTAGTTAGCATGGACGCCCATAGGGGATGACAAGGGGGCACTTCAAAATCACAAAGGCGGACATCAAACTAGTCGATGTTGTTAATCTTATCCTTGAATCCCTCCGGATAAATTCTAAAGGTGCCGATGCTGGTTAGAATTCCTTTCATATAAACATCTCGATTAAAAAGATATATTTTCCCCGTTCACAAATTAAAAATCAAAGGATGTATCACCAAACTCCCAGTGTTTTCAAGAAGTATTTTGGTATTACACTCTTGTTTAGTTTGGCGCGGTAGCCCAGTGGTTAGCACTCGGTAGGCCTGGGTTCGAGTCCTTCCGCTGCTAAAACTGCTGCCGTGTTCACGCGGAGTACGATCACGTTAAACATGTGGGTCAGTAGGTCCTTCCGAGAGGTTGGTGGTAGGGGAAGGAGGGTACGGTCCCTGTGGATGCTTCCCCACTGGGTTCCGGTCTAAATTGAGTGGCTCTTCCCGGCCGTCCAAACAGTACCGTACACCTTTCTGGTAGGCCGGACGGCCTGGGTCTCAACAGCAACAACTCTTGTTTAGTTCTCGAGAAAGAAATATGCCTTGCCCAAAGAAGTATTTGAATCACCGACTTCTTGATCATGCGTTAGTCATCTATTAAATGAGCAATCTTAACTCTAAAAGAACCTCACATTCTCCTAATCATAATTTAAGTAATAGGCTTCTTGATCTAGAAACAGCTCTACCAATATAAATATTTTTACTTACATCATACATTTTTACTTACATACTTTACATTACAAATGCAGAAGCATTTAATAAAAAATTAACTCTATTTAAAAGTCATTAAAACTTAATTCTGCACATAGCTTTAATTATAATTTTGATTCTAATGCTTCAGTTGGTTTTAAAAATTTTTAGAAATGATTTTGGATAGATTGATTTGCAATTTTTCCTATAGTATTTATTTAATATGTACAACATTTGATATTTTTATGCCACATTGAGTTAGCCCACTGTAATTGTGCTTACGGGGTCTATGGTGTGTGGGTCTATTTAATTCTGGATGCAAATTTAACAATATGTATTTAAAGCATTTTTTAAAAGAATTATTAGCAACCAAATCTCTGAAACTATTATAATTAAATGCAATTTTTATATTTTGTGCCATAATATTTTATAATCTTATTTATTTTCTATGTGTACTTTATAGAAAAACATTTTAAAACAATTTCCAAATTCTATATCGATTAAACATGCAAAAACCTTCCGAACACATTTTGACAATTTAAGAATCGTGGTTACTTCAATAAAGCCCCTATTTATGAATTTAGACATAATTTTGTATTTTATTCTGAAATGTCATTTTATAAACAAAACATATATGTAAATAAAGTCAAATATTTCATTATTGCAAATATTACATTTTTTCATATTTGACAGTACGCATAAAATATATTAAAATAAATAAGATGTAAAAATGATTCAGTGGCATTACGCCTCAAAGCATATATGGATACTGCTAACACAACTTTCAAAGATAAAAGTGGAGAATTCTACATTTTACGCAAGCATGTATACAATTTTTCCATATACTTTTTAATTATTTTTGAATATATTATGCATATTTTTCAATTTGTTTACTTGTAATCTATTTCATATCATATTTTATTTGCAATTGCTTTGTAGTTCAATTTGTTTTACGAAATTGACTTTATTAACAAAATTATTCTTTAGTAATGAAATGTTTTGTTAATAAAATATTCTAATCCTATTTCGTATTTTTCTTCATACATATTCTTTAAAATCCTGTAACATATAACAACTTCCCTCATCCTCTAGATCAGTGTTCTTCAACCTGTGTTCCGCGGAACCCTAGGGTGCCACTCAAACGCTTTAGGGGTTCCGCTAGTCGATACTACAATTCCTTGTTTTTGTTTTATTTTTCTTTGTTTTCAATTTCATATGACATATGTATGTATAATACAAATACTTTATATGGAATATTTATCTTCTTGTTTGAATTAATGCAAATTTATATCTTATATAAAGTTTTATAACAAAGGCAGCGACGCACCTTGTTCATAACATGTAATACGTAATATGACACATCCCCCCTAAAATCAAATCTGGTGTGTGCTACTGAACGAAGGGTTCCATAAAAAAAATATCTCAAAAAAGGGTTCCGAGGGATTACAAAGGTTGAAGAACACTGCTCTAGATCTAGAAGTTAAAAAAAAATCAGAAGGTACACGACACAGTTTAGGCGATAAATCGCCAAATCATGGGTGGCCTTCTCCTCCTCAACCACTAGCACCTCACAGAATACTATATTCAGAAGGTTCACTCCCATAGGAACCTATGGCAACATCGTTAACATAGGATTTCGAATAGACACTAGCGTTCGATGAGCCAACCATCCTCGACTGCTAGATTTGGCGACTATCGCTCAATTGGCGATTTTATGTTAATGCAGCCAAGAAAAAAAATAAAATAAAATAAAATGTACTTCTATAATTTTTTAAACTATAAACATGATCAGCATTTAAAAATACTTTTATCTGTAATATGTTTAACTTTAAATAAATAAACACAGATATATATTTAATTCATGCAATCATAAACTAAATAAAAAAATTGACGCATTGCATCACTGTAAATCATTATACACCATCCTCCGTCGTCGTCGTTGATGAAGCACCTGGCGTTGCCGCCTTTATCTTCTGTGCTGTGTGATTCGTTGTACTGTAGCTTTAACATTACTTGTATACTTGAAAAGTCCGTAGAAGTAGAACGTCCCCTGATAGGCGGGGCATCGTCGCAAGAGCTGGCGCCAAGCACTTGAAGCACGCGAGAACAAGTCCATACACAATCAGCACGGAGTGAGACCGTGGGAAAGTCCTAATGCTTGAAACAGGTGGTGTACAGATGATGAGGCATGTGGGAGGAGTCCCGATGCTTGAACTGTTGATGAACAGGTGTTAAGGCACGTAGTGAAGGTCCAAATGCTTGAACAGGTGATGAGGCACGTAGTGAAAGTCCAAATGCTTGAACAGGTAATGAGGGTAGTGACCATAATGAGATAACACAGAAAGCCAGCCAAAAGAAAGCAAAACTTAGATTTGGGGGGTTTGATTTTTTAGGATTTTTGCGACCATATCAACAATTTGGAATGTTTTAGTCATAGCATCCTCCTCACTTTTCAGAATTTGTACAACATCTTTAAGAATGCTACTGATTTTACTTATATCTACATATTTTTCTACCTCTTTGTAGAGACTCAAAAACTCAAGAAAAGTGTTTCCACTCGCGGTTTGAGGGTTTTTGTCCAGCCCAGGTTGCGCTTGGACTAAGTGCTCGCCAGTAGTTCCTTCTACCGTTTCGGCAGTTGCCGGCACTTCCTGTGCAGGGGGGATATCTTAGTGAGAAGGGGGGGAAAGTTATCCTCGCCAAGGGTGGGTGAAGTTTTTACAGTTTTTGTAGTTTGCTGGATTTTTTTCAATTCCTGGTTTTTTTTCCTAAACCAGGGGTTTTGGGGACAGTGCCTAAAATTTGCCGGGTGGGATCCTGCGCAGTTGGCGCATTTCGCCGGGGTGTCTCTATTTTTTGTACAGTTTCTCGTGGGATGATCTTCGCCGCATTTAAGGCAGCGGGGGGGGGGAGGGTACACTGGTCAGAATGATGGTTCCAAAGTTGGCAATTGTAACACATTTTATGGCCTCTTGCCTTAAAAAGTTGAACTTTAATTTGCATAGAAAACAGGGAATTTACTTCATAAATCCTCGCCCATCCCTCCGCCGGCTCAAGTCCGACCAAGAAGATGGGGAGGGGGGTCCTATCTCGTCTATTTCTTAGCTGAGTAATCCTCACAATTTTAAAGCCTAGCGTGGCAAGCTCTTTTTTTACATCCTCAATGCTGGTGTTAGTGGGCAAGCCCTTTATTACTACCTTCCTCGGCCTATCCGTTTTTAGGTTTAAGGAGCTGAAAGGAATCCCCTCACGGGTTAAGTGAGCCTGCACACTCCTGTAGTCCTCAACGGACCCAGGAGTGATCCGGATCACTCTCCCCATGAGAAGACCCTGAACTTTATTATCTAGTGATTTGTTTAAGTCCTCTATTAGGGCTCCCCAATTAATTGTGGAGTCCACGTAGAAGGACGCGACTTTTTCCTTAGGGGAGGCGGGCGCATCAGTCATTTCGACTTCCTCGTCGTTAAGTTTGCTGAATTTATTTTTAGTCTGAATTTCCTGGGAATTTGATTTAGAAGTAGAAGGTTTACTACTATCAGAAGTTTTTAATTTTTTGGATTTAGGCTGGGTGATATACCCCTCAAGTTTGCTAAACATTTCGTGCTTAAATTTCAGATATAACTCATCTTCAGATTTAGTTTTCCTATTTCTACACATATCATATACAAGATCATAAGATTTCCTATTAGTTAAAGTACTAATGTTAGGGTGGCTGGCTAGCAGATTAGCGTCAGAAATGGTACCTGTTATTATAGTCCTGAGCATCTTGGCCCGATCGAAGTCGATCTCGTCCTCCTCCAGATCCATCTCCAGTCTGGCGATGATCCAGTCATAAACCTTGAAATGGCTGTATATTTTCCACTCGGTGGTGTCTTTCTTGATCTGGTCACTCCCACGTCCCAGGGTCTTGATGTACGCTGCCTCGTAAACAGCTGCACTTGGGGTTTCATCGCCCTCCGATGAGGAATCCGACTCTCCTTGAGCCTGGTCCTGGTCCTCCATGACTTCGGCCCAGTCCATCTTGTCTTTAGTCACCCGCTGCTCCACGTGCTTGGCTGACGCTCCTTGCGCCATTTTCACGGCAGCTGGCTCCACAATCTTTATCCCGTCCATATTGTACCGAAGATCTTGAGTAAAATCCACAGAATTGTCCTCCATAAGCTTTCTCCAGCCATGTCTACCTCTCCAATCTCTCAAAATTTCCACGTCGATCTTCACTGGCTCCGCAGAAATCTGCTCGCTCGAATATCTACCATGCTGTATCACTAACTCCTTCCATGCTCGAAATCCTTCTGCTTCCACTGGTGAAATGAAGAGTTCCTCCACCTTTGTGATAGTCCTTTGCACTTCCATCGTAAGTTACTTTTGCCCGACGCGGTTTACTAAAACTTAGTACACTCACGCCCAAGCCTAAGTAAGAAGAAAAGAAATCCACGTGATAACTGCGACGAGCGTCTCAGGAGGTGTGCACTGTTCGAAGTCAGGGCACCGAATGAATTATACACCAAAAATTACAAGCTAACACACCCAAAAGACTAAAATATTATATAATATTTTCAGCCTAAAAAGTATACTAGCGTGTAGATAGTTAAATTGCTTAGTTCTTAATTTATTCTGGGATGCTGTTATTATATATATATATATATTTTTAAACACACTATACTAAACTATATTCTTATACTAAATAACAAATTTACATAAATGCATTATCAAAGGTGTCGAACTCAATCGTTAATTAGAAGGGGGGGGGGATATTTTACACATTACGTCAGTTAGTAAAAAGCATGTAAAATATATACACATCCAATATTATATTCAACTTTCTCTAGAAAAAGCTATCCAAATATCAATTTTTATACAATTTATATAAATGCGGAAAAGGTTTTTTAAGTAATAATGCCATTGCTTCTTAGAATTTATAATCTAGGCGGGGCATTGATAATACTGCACCAATTTCTTATGAACACGTGCATAGGATGAAATATGGGATAGATAACACATATTTTTTTATTTAAATAAAAATAAATTACATACCTTTTAAACGTAATTCCTTTTCTTTTAGTAATCCATAAAATAGCAGCGAAAGTAACATGCGATGATAGAACAAAGCAACAAAGTTCTAAGTGTTTCGTTTAGTGCCAAATAGGGTTATATTAGCAGAACGTTTCGGCGAAAACCGTCACATACCATCGCCAAGCCTGCCAACCTTGATATTTTTGGTTGGCGGTTGAGGGCGCTGAGGTCGAGTGAAATATCTGTATATGTTAATCTGTGTACCTGTAGCACATGTTTCTATGGAGCAGATTGGACCACGCTCTCTCCATATTCTCTCTCCACTCGTTGGGAGTGAACCTTCTGAATATAGTATTCTGTGGTCTGTATATTAGTCTGTGATGCCTGTAAGGCAGAACTAGAATCATCTTCAAAAGATTTTCGGAAATCTGGATTAAAATTCAGATTAAACTTTTTATTCTATAAAATATTGTACACTTTTATTTTTGGTAGATAAATATACCATTTTAGTAGTTTATCTTCAGATTCTGAATCTGAGTGTAACCCATGTTACTAAATGCTACAGTGCCTGTCTCTTCTAGGCACTGTACTTCTTCCTTTCTTTCTTCTTGACAATGGAGATTAATCTGGGCTTGTATTCTCAAACGAACACTTTTATTTTTTTTTCTCTCGGAGGGGATTCTACGCAAGATACAACATAAAAAGGGCAAAGAATAAAAGGAAGCAAGAGTTGAAAATATACAGACGGCACACAAAAAACCAAGAAGGGCAAAAAAATAAATGGAAGCAATAGCAGAAAATAACAGCGGAACACCACGCGCTTCGAAACATCAAGTTAAAGAAAATCATCAAAAATCAATGGTATGGAATCGATAAAAGAAAAAAAAATGAAATCCAAGCATTAATGCTATATATATATATATATATATATATATAATATAATAATTCGAAGAACATTCTAAATTAGGATGTTCTTCTAATTGCATGAAGTTTATAATACGAATATTAATGCTAGCTCTTGGATTAGAACTCGTTATATACTTGTTCCTTTCACAGAGAATTATAATATTTTCAAAATGGTTACTGAAATATATTTTAAACTTATTTTTATTTATATCTGAATGGAATCAGTTGGATCTGATTTGGACAAACCGTACTCTTGTTTTTTCTTCTTTTGTTAATTTCAATAGAAAAAATATTTAGCCTTTATATTTGCTGTAATAAAATTACAGATTGTATGCATTTTAAATTCAGTTGATTATGATTTGCTTTATTAAAATTAACATAATTTAGGTTAATATATAATAGAGATCTTTGCAGACATATAAATGAAAGCAGTTTCCTATCATAAAATTAACATTAGGCAAATATTTTTTCTTAAAAGTTAATTTGAGGAAAAATATAGTGTTAAGCAAGTGACCTTTATCTTCTAGTTACAGGGGCTACGGTCTCATACATTCCAATTATTTTATTACCCAGAATGCCCAGCTCAACCAAAGATGTGGAGCAGCCAAACACTCCAATTAATATAATCTTTTATTTTACGACAGATATTTCTCTATTACAATAACAGTTATGTAAATTACAAGTACAGCCTATGCTCAAGCCACGCCCACTCATTCAGTCACGGATTTCTATCCGGAATTATCATATTACGTTTTCAGAGAACATTTTACAAAAAATATATATTGATTCTATGAGATAATTTCGATTTTCATAAGAAATAAAATTCTTCAAAACTCAAGTAAATTTACAGCCTTTTATAATGAATACTCAAATCACAGAGCGTGCATCAAAATATGGTGGAACGTCAATTAACTATAAAAATCCAAAATTCGTGTATTCAGTATGTAAATTACAAATCATATGTACGTAAACTACAAAATCGTTGTTGTTTTATTTAAAATCAATGTTTTATATTATGCTAATAACAACACTTACTTTCTGGGGGTTTATGAAAACTGTGATCCTGAACCAGTGGGCGGGACTGTTTTTCTAACTTATTAACATTTTGAGTTCTAAAGTCTTTTTAAAAACAGTTACATAAATTGAAATTCAAGTACTCAAATAATGACACAAAACTAATTAAATACACAGCATGATTGGAGCTTTTCCCCCCTATTTTTATAGGAAAGTAGAATAAAACCGTTATTGGTTATTGTTACTTTTCAATATGATTAAAATTTAGAGGAAGTAATTGTTTTATATTTGAAAACTCTCTTTGCTACTACAGAATGCAGAAAAATCAATGTTTAAATTTCAAGAATATAAACATAATTTCAAATAATTTATTATTAATTTTTACATATGTAAGCATAATTTATGAGTATTTTTTTTAAATACATAAATCTTTTTGTAGAAATAAGAGCTTCTAAGAATATTAGATTAATATAAATAAACTTGCACGGACTCTGTAAATAACTTAGTATATCTTATTTACTTATAAAAAAAAAGCGAAATTAATTAAGGGATAAATATATTAACGTGTTACACGAAACTTCACGCATTTTGCATTAAGATTTCAGAATAAAAGTGATTGCAGTTTTTATATATTACAAAATTACACTCCTCACTTTATCAATACACTTTTATATGAACAAAAATATTTAATACTTAATTTCATAATTAATGAGCTAGAGTCCAGCTGACATAGAAATAAATCAATTTATTTGGTGTATGTTTTGGTTGGTATCGTCATATCACGATTGTTCAACTACAGTGCCTAGAAGGAACTTCTAGACACTGTAGTTCAACTGTCAAACCAAATTAAAATAACTATCAGTAAACATCTGATATAATAATAAATCAGAACCCACACTCTAAACTGAAAGGTAGCTATAGAATGACACATTAAATAATTCTGGAAATTGTTGACCATCGACTTCGAAAATTTATACATGTGACACATGGGGGTACAAAATGATAACGTTTTGAAATGATAACCTGTAATTAAATGGCTATTTAATACACGTCAATTAATAATAAATAATAATATTAAATTCAGAAAAATATTTGTAAATTCAATGAGATTGAAAAATTGATGATTTTTTTTTAGAATTATACCAAAGATAAAACTTCTAATAGTGATACACAGTTTTTTCTTTTTAGAAAACATTTCATAACTGAATAATTTTTGAAATAACAGTTTTTTTCTTAAATTTAAGACAGTAACGCTATAATTAGAACAGAATAATTATAATTAAATACCTCAATAATTATTATTATATTAAAGAAGAACAAAATAATAATAACAGAATAACTTGAGAAATTATTTTTGAGTTCCCTAGTTGATTTTTTATTCCCATTAACTAAATAGTTTAAAATTTATTTGTATTGCTAACAGTAAATAAAGGTTTGAAATAAATGAAAAGTGTAGACGTAGAATATCACTGAGATGTAAATTTAGCATGAAATCATGGTAAAATAATAATAATAATAATGATAAATAAATAAATAAACTAATATTATTGTTTATATTAAAGCTAATATAATGTTATTATAATAACTTTTTAAATTTTTTAGACATTCATAGTAAGTTTTGGGACTTTTCAATTAGTGAATTCAGGGCAAAACGCTTGGTCTTTGCGTAAGTCACCCACCTTTCGGATTTTTTCTTTATCACTTTTGGATCGGATGCTGATGGCATGAAGAAAAAAACAATGCTTTTGTGAAGTTACTATTTACTATATATATGTACAATTTGATTTAATAATTTACATTTAACTACCAGTAATTTTTACAAGGTGTAAATAAAAGTTATATATATTTCAAAAATGTATAACATAGGTGCCCAGATGACCATCGGTGGTCCGGTGTGCGGGCTTCAAACCCGTAGCTGTCGAGAGACAGAGTGGTTCGATTCCACCTTCTGGGCGGGGTGTCTCCAGAACTTTGTTTTCTTTTCATTCTGCAGTGGATATTTTATCCCAAATTCTTTTCGATGACAACTTTTTATGTTGTTTCTTCACATAGAAAAAAGGAAAAGCATTGTTTTCCAAAAATTTCGCAATCTATGTCATTTGTTCGCAAATCTATAAAAAATGAATTTTTTCCTGCATTACCTTTAAATTAATCCCGCTAAAGTGAATTTTTTCCTGCATTACCTTTAAATTAATCCCGCTAAAGTGATTCATTGAAAGGAATAAATTTGAATTAATAGGATAAAATTAATAAATACAAGCTTTCCACGAATTGAATTGTAACGGAAAATAAGTTTTCTTCCTATATTGCAATTAACGGTTATTTCATGCTGATGATAAATAATAAGCTCGAAACCGGTCGATGGATACTGTTATATGGAATGGGAGTGTCTGCTTTATTTGTGGGAACGCCCCTTTCTGAGGGAAAGGTTTAGTACTTTATAAAATTAGAAAAGTAAATAGAATGCCCACAGAATACCATATTAATTTGTGAGAATGCCTACCTTTTACCATCTGTCTTTGAACTATTATCTGTCTGCACTGTGTATCTTTTCAAAATTACATTTTTCATTTAATTTAACAATTTCTAAATGTAAGTAAATATATATATATATACTTTTAGGGAGATAGGTATTAATTAACCCTTCAACTCATTCTTTGGTAAGAGATCTTAACAATTCAAATGTAAAAGAAATATAAAAAAAGAATATCTACCACTTAAATATAAAAATAATTTATAACAGTAATAAAGAATTCTTTCCTTCGTTAAAAAGGGTGTCTGCCTGCTATATGGTACATTGCTTCTTCGGGAGCGGTGCAGAATCGCAAGCAAGAGATTCTGGGCACATAATTTTTGACAACCGGGGCTGCCGATAGCCATTGCATTTGGCGTCCCACATGATTTAAAAATGAACGATAAGAACAAAGAAAATAAAAACTTCCCGGCACAGATTAATAAGTAGTGATATAGTATTCTGTGCTTCCATGGTTCGCCACGCATTTGAGAACGTTTCGTTGTTCTAAATAAACAACCGCGGACAAATATATACATATAGTATTCTGTATAAGCAACTTTACAGAAGAAAGACGTAATCCTTACGTAGCGCATTAAATTTCAAACTGGTGATCTGAGAATTGAATTTATTTCCTTATTTTATATACAGAGTGTCCTAAAAAGATTGAAACACACTTTAATTCTTCCCCTGTTGGAGATAAATGGGCAATGTAAATTGCAATAATGTTGAAAGTAAGGTAGGAAATAAGACTACTTTAATAAAATAGTTCTCCCATTCATTTTCAAAAAGTTACATTTTTTAAATTTTTATATGACCCTCTTAGACACATTTGGTCAATCAGAAAATTTTTACTTTTAATGCAACAAGATCATTAAAAAAAACCTCGCATATCTGTATCTTTAAAATCATCTTAAATATGATAAAGGATAAAATCTGACTTATGCCACTTTTCCGTACCATGTGAAAGGCTGTTTCATCAGTGAAAATAGGGATCATAAACAAATTGACGATGGAAATTGTTTAAATCAAAAATACGTTAATATGTGTCAAAATTTTTTATCACGAATGTATTTAAATAAAGTATTACACAGACAGAGATCATCACCTCGGAACACCGCGTGCTGTTGGCCATCTCGGGTGCGGTATCCCCGTGGTTTGCGCGCTAGATTTGCACGCTGCCACAAATGCCGCCGTGTTCATGCGGAGTACGATCACGTTAAACATGTGGGTCCGTAAGTCCTTCCGAGAGGTTGGTGGTAGGGGAAGGAGGGTACGGTCCCTGTGGATGCCTTCCCGGCCGTCCATACAGTTACCTTACACCTTTCTGGTAGGTCGGACGGTCTGGGTCTCAACAACAACAACAGACAGAGATCATATAAAGCAGTGATACTCACTACGCGGTTGGGTATCCTATGTATTACCATCCAGTCTTATCTTTTTTGTGATATGTCATAAATTTACATTTCTAATTTGATATATAGTCCCCATTCACAATGTTCAATTTTCAATTAAATATAACTCGTTCAATTTTAAAGATACAGATATGGTTTTTTTTTTAATGATCTTGTTGCATTAAAAATAAAAATTTTCTGATTGACCCAATTTGTCTAACGGGGTCGTATAAAAATTGAAAAAGTGTAAATGTTTGAAAATGAATGGGAGGACTATTTCATTAACGTAGTCTTATTTCCTACCTTACTTTCAACTTTTTTCAATTTACATTGCCCACTCAACTTGGCGACTTTTTAAATGTTGCCAAATTAACGAAAATCTCGCCAAATAGATAAAATTGACGCTAAATCAATGAGAATGACGTCTAATTGACGAAAATTCAATATCTTGGAAAGAATATAAGTATCTACTATAAGAAAAGTCTATTTTTTTACTGTAAAAGTAGTGAATTCAGTATATAAGGAAAGTCATGTGTTGCCCACATCAGATTATATATATATATATATATATATATATATATATATTTTTTTTAAGAAATTTAGTTACTTGTATAGTATATGACCAGATACTTATATCTTATTGAAAATGGTCTGTAGAGCTTAAGTTAATGAAGAAGTTCTGCAGTGCGTATGTGGAATTATAATAGACTGAAGAAAAAATCATTATAAATAAAACAGGTACTAAGTAGGCATGAAATACCCCTCTTTCTCTGTTCCGTATATAAGGTAAGCAATAGAAAAATGGATTATATTTGTGATATGCTGTTAAAAGTAGCCTGTGACTACACCCAAAGATTAAATGATAATTTAAAATATTATAAATATTAAAAACCATATATGTAATACAGGTACTAATCCTCTTGTTCCCTGCATTAACATACATGATGTATATGCATGAATAGTGTAAATGATAAAAATATGTAAATTGGAAAACTACACATGGAGCTAGGCCTTTCCTGGATCCCAAGCAAACAAACATGTCATCAATCATACAAACATTTTCATGTCATCAATCATACAAACGAATATTGTATGATTGATGACATGAAAAAGAAACAGATTTGAAAAATTGATAAGTATTTATGAAACCATGTATTTTATCAAGGGCCATACTTGTCCGTTAATACTAAATTTCTACGTTTCTGTGTGCGTTACTGTATTTTATTAGAGATATTATGCACATAGCCCGATGTAGAAGAATGTAGAAAATGAATCAGATTCAATAATAATAAAATAAAATAAAATAAATAAACCAGCTTGAGATGTCATGTAATAATAATAAGAGTAGAATACAATGTAAAGTAATAATTGTGAAAATGAATAAGAATAAAATAACATAAATTGAGTTACCACTTGCACTGGAGACTTTTGAGCGGAAAATGTGATACTTGCTTAGCACTAAGCCAACTCAAAAATGTTATATATATATATATATATATATATATATATATATATATATATATATATATGTATATATAAAATAAGTTTTTGTAATATTATTGTTTTAAGGTTTTTTCATTACTTGGTATTGGTTCCATCTTTCTAATATATATATATTCAATGACTATTCCATATTTATATAGTATATCTAACCAGCATTCCTTGTTCTCTTCATATAACTATCAATCTTACAACCATGCAGCACTAAATAACGCCCTTAAATTTAAAACTTGCAATTCTAATAGATGTAAAACGTGTCCGCTTGCTAATCGTAACCAGATCAATAGTAGCAACAATCTTGCCTTCTGTAAAACATATAATTGCATCTACCAAATTGTATGTAAAATATGTAATATGTCATATATAGGCCAAACCAGCAATCCTGTGCACCTTCGAATTAATGTACACAGGAATCATATAAAATTTTTTTCAAATAATGCAACTACCCTTAATGAATCAAAATTCGAGTACGAACATTTTTCTATACATGGATTCGACAACATTGAAATTAGCATTCTATGTGTTCAAAAAAATTATTATGACAGATTGTTCCTTGAAAATAAATTCATATGTGCACACAAAACTATTTTTCCATATGGACTCAATCAATTATTTAATCATCATAACATAGATAAAAAAATCCTTTAATTATCCTAATGAAGACCATACTATTTATAATTTCTTTAACATTTCTAAAAATAAATCAAAAAGAACTGAAAGAGCTAGTAAATATAACAAAAAATTGCCCTCATTATCTGATCTATGAAATGCCATCCTGCACAACATGCAAATTTTAAAATTACTTTTGATTGGAAACAATGTAAGAACTGGATTTTCGCAATTAAAAAAACAGCAATTAAATATGGTTTATAACCTTTTTATAACTACTGCACTTGATAACATTCATTTTAAACATTTATTCTATGATATGCTCATTACCAGAAGTAAAATTCTTAATGTTTATTTATACGTCACGGACTTAAATTTAAATGACGTCAGATTCGGGGTCCATGTGTGAAGGTGATAGGTTGTCTCAGTGCTCCGCTCCTGCTTACCACGTGCAACACTTGTCTGCTCATGCTTATACTGCCTTGAGCGTATAACATGGCTGAGGGTGTTAGGACTTCTAACCTGTTCAACTCTACTATTGCTACCTCATCTACCAACTGGTCTGAAATCATGGACGATCATGACAAGCTCAACAATATCGATGATAATGACGAATACAGATCTTCAGCCACATTCAGCGCCGAATTCGAGAAGCACCTGGAAAAACATGAAGTCCACGTCAGATGTCCACAAGTCACCGTAGTTAGCTCCCACTGCAAGGCCTACGACTTTGTGATCCGCAGACTAGAAAGAGAACTAGAAGGAAAAGACATCAACCATGAAAGTACCATGCAGCTGAAAAGGATACTCACAGGTAGTATATCTGATGCTACTTTGTTACTCAGCCAACCCTCCCCTAATAATCTTAAAAGTCTTATCTCTACTGAATGTATTAATACTTTGCTTAGTGAAGCTGATAAAAAATCCGAGGATGAAATTTATCTAAATTTTAAACATAACCTTTTTAGTAAACTTGAGGGTTTCAAAACTCAGGGCCCTTGTAAAAGACCCAAAAAAGATGCCAGCCTTACTATAGACACCCCTAAACAGCCTGTCCCTCTTACTAATAAATTTCAAACTTTAAACGTGGACTCAGTCGAAATGGCTGATGCTCCCCCCCCCCCCCCGTTAAAGAAAGAGTCTCGTCATTCTATGTGGACTCCTCAAGTGATTGGGGAGTCCTCATGGATGACTTAAATCAAATTCTCAGTACTAAAATCCAGGGCTTTCTCGCGGGAAGAGTGATTAGGCTTACTCCTGGGTCCGTTGAGGACTTCAGGAGGATGCAGAGTCACTTGACCCAAAGGAAAATTCCCTTCAGCTCCCTAAACTTAAAGAAAGACCGCCCTAAAAAAGTTATCATTAAAGGACTTCCTTCAAACGCGAATATAGATAGCATAAAATTGTCCCTTTTAAATAAAGGTTTCCAAATTGATAGGATCACTCAACTCCGCGGCAGGCGCGGCAGGCGCGGCAGGCGCGACAGAACTCTCCTCCCCATCTTCCTGGTTGGCCTTGTGCCAACCGAGAACTGGGAAAAAATATACGAAATCGATAGCATACTTTGTATGCAAGTGCAAATTAAAACCTTCATATCCCGCGGGATAAAAATGTGCTATAACTGTCAGGGGTTTAATCACCACTCTGACCAGTGTTCTCTTCCCTCCCGCTGCCTTAAATGTGGCGAAGGCCATCAGACGCGAGACTGTGTAAAAACCCTTGAAACCCCGGCCAAATGTGCCAACTGCAGTGGTAACCACCCGGCCAACTATCGTAGCTGTCCCCAAAACCCCTGGAACCGTAAAAAGTTCCAGGACCCTAATATTAACAAACCTAAACCAGTGCCCCCCCCCCCCCCGTTATCTTAAATAACGAAAACTTCCCAGCTCTCCCTAATCAAAATGTCAACCCTGCACAGGCCACGCAGGTGAGTGCCGAGACGGATATAGGAAAATCCGAAGAGTACTCACCCCGATCCCAGCCAACTAAATCAAACTCCCAAAACCCAAACCTGTTTATGCAATTTATCGAATTCTATAAGGAAATGAGTAAAATTTTTGACCTTAACAATGTCCAAAAACTGCCTAGTCAAGCCCTTAAAATATTCAAATCGGATGAATCCCCTGTCGAACAACTGTTCCAAATAGTCACATTACTTGCTAAACTTAAATTACCCACCCCCCAAAACTAGTTTATTTACTTCTTTTGGATGGCTACTTAGTTTGCATTAGATTGCTACCTGAACCACCGGCGTCTTGCTCATCTAATCATCTGATCCTGTATCCCACAGCACTTTTCCTATTGGCTGCTGGAAACCCGCCCACCGGAGATGGATCTGCTTAACTCCCATTTTGCAAATAGGAAGATGTCACTTCGGTTTCGGAGCCTAGACTTCGAGTTGTGTGGACGTGCTTTTGTATTGCTCCTGCTTTTATCAGTTCGTGATCTTCTTGCTTCCGCTTGGGCGTGTTATATCTAGTTACGATAGAGCACGTCGGGCAAAGCAATTCTACAGCTTGTTGTGTACGGGCGATTCGCCATTTTGGATTTTGTTCTTTCCATTTTGGAGTGCCACGTGGTAGTGCTATATTTGGGAACTTCTCCACCCTGACGATATGGATTTGGAACGAGGCGACGTGGCAGCTACTCGCGAACTTGCTGGTGAGCTGGACGAGGAAGAATTCGGGCCTCTCAAGGGTGCCTTGACGAATTACTGTGAAACTCTACCTGATCATGGACTGATGACTGGACTGAAGGAAGAAATCAAGACCGCCATCAACTTCTGCACCTTGGCAGTCTACGTGATGACTCTTCACATCAGGGAGCTGCTGATGAACGGACTACTGGGACAGGAAGAGGATCAAGTCTCCAAGATGCTAGGTTCGTTACTTTCTGTGAACTCTTTTTTGTTTGCCCGGAAATTGGATAGGTTTATTGATTGTGATATTTATGAGATTTCTAAATGTGAGGGATGTAATTCTAGTGTTCAAATCAAAAGTAAAATGATAGAGCTAGGCTTAATTAAGGAAATTAAAGATGAAGATAAACTTAAAACGGTTGAAAATCCAAATAAAAAAAGAAAGATGGAGGGGCAATCCACTAAGGATGCTCCTACTAAAAGTCAGATTGTCGAAGAAAACTTAAATGTCCATGATAACATGGACTGTAATGAAATAGCTGATAATGTTGTAAATGTAACTGACAATGATTATGTTAAAACTAAGACTTACGCTGAGATTGCCGCGCAACCAGTTGTGTTTAAAAGTGCACCTAAACCTAAAACGGTCGAAAATAGTGACAGGCTAACAACAGTTGAAGTTGAGAAAAAAGACCCAAAAGCTGAATGTTTTTTCATAAAGTTCAATGATAATTACAAAGTTCTCCTTAAAAAACTAAATGATATCTCAGGAAATAAAGTATCTGGCAAGCTCACAGGAGACATGCTAAAATTGATTCCAAATGACGCTGACACCTACAGGGTTGTACAGCGCCATTTAAGTAGTGAGAAAATCCCCTTCCACAGCTTAAACCTAAAGACGGAAAGGCCAAAAAAGGTAGTTCTGAAGGGGCTACCAACAAATTATAACATAGAGGAAATAAAAATCACTTTAACATCCGAAGGATTAGATGTAGTCCGGGTTTCTCAACTGAGAAACACTAAAACGAGATTACCCCTGCCGATCTTCTTAGTCAGCCTTAGGCCTACGGCAGACTGGCAGAGGGTCTACAGACTAACAAGATTAGGTTACTTGGCTGTGAAGGTAGAGGCCTTCAGAGCACGGGGCTTCAAAATCTGCTACCGGTGCCAACAGTTCAATCACTCCTCGGAGAACTGCAGTATGCCACCTAAGTGCCTTAAGTGTGCTGAAGAACACTTCACACGGGACTGCCAGAGACCTAGGTCTGAGAAGGCTACGTGTGCAAATTGCAATGGAGACCACCCAGCGAACTTCAGGCAATGCCCGAAGAACCCCTGGAACAGAGGAAAGGCACCGGGGTATGCCCCCCCTCCCCAAAATCAGATACCCCCTTGGAGGCAAAAGGCCCTCGGATTAAACTCCCAGGCACCCCCTCAGGGCTCCTCGCACACTGTGCCACAGCAAAATAGATACCAATCTTCAGCACCCACCAGATCGGTGCAAGAGCAGGCCCCCAAACCTTCGTCTTCCAGAGAATTGACTCCGGAAGAAGTAAAACTGGCTACTATAGCCATTATAAAGAGAAAGGAAGCCGAAAAAGCCAGACAGGCAAGACAGGCGGAACTAGAAGCTAAAATTGTAAATCAATATGCTAAATCAAAAGAAGAAATCAAAACGCGTGAAGCCAAAACTAAACGAGTTAGAGAAGAGCTCGCGCAAACCCAGCTGTTAGAAAAAACGGTTGAAAAAAAGCAAAAAACTACTGAGGTCCAAAAGGATACTCACGAAAATGACCAAACCGCGGTTGAGGCTGAGGATATGGAAGCTGAGACTGAACCTGCTGGTAAAACCAATGATGAAAAGATGGATGAAATCCTCAACCTCATCAGAGGGTTTATCACCATGTTCGACCTAGATGCAATAAAACACCTGTTGATGCAGTTCGCAGAGCTAATACAAAAAAAGAGTGATCCAATGCAAATGGTCTTTGAGGCTTTTAAATTAATCGCGGACTTTAAAAATAACAGTGAGAATCAAACCCGCCATGGCTAGGTCCCAAAAAGAAAGCTTTAAAATAATATTTTGGAATGCGAACGGCATATCTCCAAGAATAAATGAACTTAGGAGCTACGTAAATGAAAATGATGTAGATGCCCTGTTAATTCAGGAAACTAAAGTTAGAGAAAATAAAAAACTAAACATAGCAAACTATATTGGCTATCACAACCTAAGCCCAAATACAACTGCTAGAAACCCCCATGGAGGAACAGCAATATATATCAAAAGAAATATTCCCCACGAGGAAATAAACAACATAAATCTTCAAGGAGTAGAAAATACTAGCATAAAAATTAAAATAAATAATGTAAACCCATTTATCCTAACTTCAATATATGTCAAAAACATGAGTGGTATAAATGTAGCTGCGCAGCTGGAACTGCTTTTCTCGCGATATCCAAACACAATACTCGCGGGCGACTTCAATGCACACCACCGAGCGTGGGGCAGCAGGAGAGCCAACATACGCGGTACACAGATACACAGATTACTGAACACAACAAACACCAACATCATGGCACCGTCGAGACCAACCTGCTTCTCAGGTGCCAACGGCTCATTCATAGACTTTGTCCTAACGAGAAACATAGAATACGCTCACACTATCGATACCCTAGATGAATTCGACTCGGATCATTTACCGGTATTGGTGACATTCGATCTGAACACTCCCCTTCCAGCCTCTCTGGGACAAGAGAGGGTGAACTGGAACGTTTTCAAAAGAGCACTTTTTGAGCCGCACTTGGCAGTACCCAACATTATGAGCACGGCGGATATTGACTCTGCCACACACACACTCACAACAGAAATCAAGAGAGCTATTGCCTCTGCCACAACACATCGTGAGTCACCAAAAATGCCCACACTTTCCCATCATGTCAAACAATTAGTTAGGCAAAGGAACAGAATGCGTAAGACATGGCAGGCTAATAGAGACCCTACCCTCAAAAGGGAGCTTAACAGACTCACGTGGAAAGTCAGGGATAAAATTGTCGCAGAAAAGCAGCAACAGTATAAAGAGTTAATTGAATCCCTTAGCTCGGAAGACGTATCGCTCTGGCAATTCGCTAAAAGACTCAGAAAACCTCAAATTAAACTCCCGCCACTAATAGATGGCGTTAAAATCGCGTACTCAGACGAAGAAAAAGCAGAGGCGCTTGCTAGGCATTACGAAAAGCAATTTGAACCAAACCACGATCTAATGTGTCAGGACACCCTAAGAATGGTTAGGCAAACTCTAAACAACTTCAGGAACTCCCCGGTCACGGCTGAGATTAACCCAGCCACCCCGCAAGAGATAATTGATATCATCAAAAACCTTAAAAACCGTAAAAGCCCAGGGCACGACAAAATCAGGAATATTGCGGTCAAAAACCTACCCTTAAATATAATATTTTACTTGACCATCCTAATAAACAAAATACTAAAACTAAATTATTTCCCCAAAGAATGGAAGGAAGCGATAATTATAGCGATCCATAAGCCTGGTGAGGATGCCACAATTCCAGCCAACTATAGACCAATCAGCTTACTACCAACACTTAGTAAAATTACTGAGAAAATAATTCTTAATAGACTGAACACGCACCTTAGTGAGAATGATATTATCATTCCGGAGCAGTTTGGATTTCGGCCAAAACACTCCACCACTCATCAATTGCTGAGAGTGGTAGAGTACATATCTTCTGGACTTAATAGTAAGACACCCACAGCTGCGATTTTTCTTGACATACAAAAAGCATTTGATAAAGTGTGGCACTGTGGATTAGCATACAAATTGATCACTCTAAAAGTCCCTGACGCACTTGTCAAACTTTTAATCTCATACCTAAATAACAGACACTTCCAAGTTAGAGTAAAAGATAACTTGTCTACACCCAAGCTCATTAAAAGTAGTGTACCGCAAGGATCCATCCTGGGCCCGACACTCTTTAATATATATCTAAATGACATCCCCAGGACCCTAGACACGGAGCTGGCACTCTATGCAGACGACAGTGCGATACTTGCAAAACATCCTTACGTCTCAGTAATGCACAGACAGCTACAACAACACTTAGACATACTCCAAACATGGCTGGAAAAATGGCGAATAAAATTAAACCCCAATAAATGTCATTGGATTTATTTCTCTAGAAAACGTAAACCTCCGCCGCCTCTGTACATAAACAACCATGCCCTAAAAGCGGAAAAATCTACTAAATACCTAGGTGTAACGATAGATTCCCACCTAACCTGGAAACAGCACGTAACGAACTTAATCAAAAAAGCGTATATGGCCACAGGAGCCTTATACCCAATGATAGGAAACGGAAATCTAAGTTATCAAAATAAACTCCTAATTTATAAATCGGTCATCCGCCCGGGAATGCTGTATGCAGCACCCGTATGGGGATATGCCTGTAAAACTACTATAGACTTACTAGAGACAAAACAAAACAAAACCCTAAGGATTATAAGGAAAGCTCCTAGATACTTAAGAAACTCGGTAATTAGGAAAGACTTCAAAATAAAAACTGTTAGAGCCCAAATTAAAAAGCTAGCGCTTAAATTCTATAAAAATCTGCCATCTGTTCCAAATGAACTACTATTCAATCTGCATGACTATGATCACCGCAAAGCCAAATCACGTAAGAGACCACGCGCGGTACTTAATATTGATAATCGGAATTAGGTAAGTCCCAACTTAAATAGTTGATATTAAATTAAAACTCGATCAATGTTTTCTAAAAAATGTTCTTAAACCTTAAACTGCCAAATTGATAGGAAATCCTTAGAACTGCATCAACTCCCCAAAATTACTTAAACTCTAAATGTGCAACAAACTGCCACACTAGGAGCTAAGTCAAATAATAAAAACAGTAAATCAAAAACCTCGAACCTCCAACTATGGGCAAATGAAATAATGTCACAGTATGAAGATAAGAACCACACCTAGAGATTGGAGATTAAAGGCGCTTCGCGCCTGGTGCTCTTTTCTGGACGAAACCCACTCACAGTGGGAGGTCAGAAAAAGGAAGATGTGAAGTCACAGACAAGCGTTTACAGACCGAAGGTTATTGCAATTTTGATTGCTAGGTACTTCAAGTGTGGCAAAACTCGATTTGTTAAATGACGAGTCAAAACAATATACTAAAATAAACGAATATTTTATCTTGAATTTCACTAATTCTGTCTTAAATGATTTGAAGATAAATAATTTTTTAAAATCGGTTTCCAATTACTTTCCAGTCAAACATGTAAATCCTAAAATTGCATATAAATATGATAAACCTCTAAGACGTTATATTTTCAATTATAATCAAATAGCCAAATCAATAGATATTAATCAAAATTATGAATTGGATAAAGAGTCATACTGCCACTGTCATTTAGATAAATACAAATACTACGTAGATAAACACAATGGGCATGTTATAATGGGAAATCTAAATATTATTAATTATGATGCACTGAGATCACTGATGTTACTAGGTACTAAATACCGTATACCTACTAAATTTAAACATAAATTAATTTGTAACTATTTATTTTTTGAATTAAATAAATTTATCTATATATTCAGCTACAAATATCAAATCCTTGAAGAAGCCTTCAAACCCTGGAGTGTCTTAATAGATCTATACTTAAATCACTATATATATAATCAGAAAATAAATAAATCATATAAATTTAATTCAATTAAGTAGGATATTAAAGAAATTCAAAGTGATTTTGTCATTACTTATGTCGATAAGGCTATTAATAACTACTCACTCATATGTGAATATTACTATATACGTACCCTCCAGCCACTCTTGCTTAATAATCAAATCTATAATTTACATAATGCTAACTTTAAAATCTCAATAGAATTTCAGCCAAATGTAAGCAAATCCATCTAAATAATAGTTGTAAAAACATTCCATATCTTGTTTTAGTACCCAAGTTTCATAAATCCCCTGTTGCTTTTCGAACTATTACTAGTGGGCATAATTCTTACATTACTAATGCTAGAAAATTATTAATAAAAATATTAAATGAAGTACCCTGGTCAGATGAGATCTCAAGTAATTGTCATATTGTGAAAAACAGTTTTGAATTAGTTAAGAAATTAAAAACTCTTACTAAATATTAATAGTATTTATACTTTTGATTTCAAAGATTTGTTTAATAATATTAATATAGATGATCAAACGTTTTTTCTTCATTTCTGCAGAAACATTGCAGCAGGTGCAATGTTTCTATCGGCGATTTCCCCAAACGCTGGCAGAATTTGATATTCGCACTTTGTTCTTCAAACGCCATTTCCGTTTTCGGCGAACGTGAACGACTGCAGTTCACTGACACGCATTGTCTGGAAAAACTTCTTCCTTTTCACATCTCGTGTTACATGTACCTCTACGCCACGGTGAAATAGTCCCCTTCTCCTCCAATCAGGGTTGGAGATATCAGCACAGTCTCCGAACTTTTGATCCTACCTTGTATGACTGATTGCAGCGAAGCCAACTTCGTGGATTCAAGACACTTTTTGAAACACCATAATTTAGTCATGGGTTCCAGGAACCTCTCTAATATTTTTGTGCGTATTTAGTGGGGGGAAATGTAGGCATATATGCATAAATTTTGTTTTTTGTTATCCATTCTTCAAGTTTTTCATCATTCATTCCATGTTTACTACATATAAAGTGTAAATAGAAATTTATTCTTCAGACTGTTTATTGTAACCTGAATACAAGATTTTAACTCGGAAATGATTTACAGATAAATCTGCTGACGTTTTTAACATTGATAAAAATACCTAAAAAAATCTGATGTGGGCAGCACATGACTTTTCCTATCTAATGCAAAGAATTTACTACTTTTACAGTAAAAAAAAATAGATTATTTTTGTAGTAGATATTTTTATTCTTTCCAAGATACTGAATTTTCATCAAGGGGTCGTCATTTTCATTGATTTAGCGTCATTTTTATTCATTTGGCTAGTTTTTCGTTAATTTAGCAACGTTTAAAAAAGTCGCCAAGTTGGCGACATTCTACCGAATTCGTCGCCAAAATCTCGCTAAGCGTTATGGACGGAGAAATAAGTTATTATTACAGCAAATAAATGACTATTGGTGTTCAAATACAAAAGTATTACTCAAAGTGTCTTTTTTCATGAATGGAACGAGCTAGATCCATGAGAATGATGTCATCAAATTTATCGCATGGTATTACATATGAAAAGTGAACATGTTTCTCAATAGGAAATATTTTTTTTTTATTTTATTTGATTTTTTGATAATTTTTTTTAAAAATGTGCAATATCTCGAGAACGGTTCATGTTAGCGTTCTAAAATTTATGTCAATCGTTTTCTAATGAAAAATTACATAAGAAATGTCTATTTGCGTAACTTTATTAAAGTTTTTGATTTTTTGACGATTTTTTCAAAATTTCACTCGAAAATTTAGGGGGGGGGGTTCTGAACATTCGGTTACGTATAAAAACAATAGGTTTCCAGTGTTTACGGATTGTAATTCTTGTACCAAATTTCGTTCGAATCGGTCCATTCGTTCGTCAGTTATCGTCTCCACAGTCTCACTGACACACACACACACCACTTCAAAAATGTTCGATTCGTGATCAGGGATGCTTGAAACGTACTCTCCCGTCGAAAACTCGAATTCGAATTTCGACCCCGTCACAATATTTTCCATATACATTATTGTAAATAAGGAAAGTAATAAAGTGTACATTTTTCGTTATTTTCATACAGATAATTGAGTTGGAAATTCACACAGTGTCTGTATATTGTATATAATAATATTGCGCCGACAAAAGCAGAATAAATGAAATAAATAATTATATGGAGAAAAAAATATATATGTTTCTGTACTTAACTATAATTTGCTTCATTTTAGCATTTTAGTCGTATCATTGTGCCAGATTATCTAACTGAATGGAATTTAAATTATACTTAAACCTTTTGAAAAATTTCCGGAGCCTACAATAATTTTTCAAGCTAGATCCACGAGAATGATGTCACCCAATTTATCGCATGGTATTACATACGAAAAGTGAACATGTTTCTCAATAGGAAATATATTTTTTTTATTTTATACGACTTTTTGATAATTTTTTTGAAAAATGTGCCATATCTCGAGAACGGTTCATGTTAGCGTTTTAAAATTTATGTCAATTGTTTTCTAATGAAACATTATATAAGAAATGTCTATTTGCGTAACTTTATTAGCTGTTTTGATTTTTTGACGATTTTTTCAAAATTTCACTCGAAAATTTAGGGGAGTTCTGAACATTCGATTGCGTACAAAAACAATAGGCTTTCAGTGTTTACGGATTGTGATTTTTGTACCAAATTTCGTTCGAATTGGACCATTCGTTCATCAGTTATCGTCTCCACAGACTCACTGACACACACAAACACATACTTTCACACACAGACATCACTTCAAAAATGTTTGATTCGTGATCAGGGATGCTTGAGACGTGCTCTTCCGTCAAAAACTCGAATTCGATTTTCGACCCTGTCACAATACTTTCCTTATACATTATGTATTATGGAAAGTAAAAATACATGGTTTCTTCTAGTTTTTGTGCAGAAGGTGATTATTTAGTAAAGACAATATTTTGATAGTAAGAGATAAAACAGTGGCTTCCTATATGTATTGCCATGGTTCTAGAAGTGAAGTGCTTTAAGATTACTACTACTCCTCAGTATCGCATGGCGTATATTCTCCAGTGAAACATTAGAAGTCCCTCATTTTTATTGAAATTCCTGAGATAAAACTGAAATATGATGTATATATGCTAAGGTGTAGTATTAATTTATCTACTGATTAGGGCAGCTAGTATTGAAATTTTTGCAGACAATCTGGAGGGGGGGGGTTGAATGCAACTAGATATTGCCCTAACAGCATCTTTTTTCACAGTGACGTAAGATTTACGTCACACTGTGACTTTGGGACGTCACAGGACGTCGCAGTACGTCTCGGCAATGTCATATTGAGGTCACAGCGAAGTCATTTTGGTCATTTCAAGGTCGTTTGTGACGTCGCATATTAACTTGTTTGTGACTTCACATTTTAATTGCCATTGTAATGTCGTCACATTGTTACGTTTTAATTAAATTGTGGATAAGTCACAGAATATAGTCAGATTGAAGTTACAAAGTTACTACGTAACGTCGCATAGAAGTCACAAATATGATGTCACATGTTTGACCTAGGTGTCACGTGACTACAACGTCACTGTCACACATGTGACGATCTTTGCTGTGAGGGTGGTTACCAGTGTATGTATTATTGTAATGAATTAAAGGCATAGTGTCATATAATGGAGTATCACTGGCAAGCTGGTTGTCAATTAATAATTGTCATCTGTTGTTGTTTGCCCCACCTACTATCCATCATAATATTTACCTGAAACTGTTGGCAATGTTTAGCTGGTTAGATGACGGTCAGTTGATAATTGCCATCAGATGGTGGCATGCAGATGCTGGTCAGTATAGGTTAACCACCAGTTGCTATTTGCGACATACGGTCCATGATAATATTAGCATGATACTGCCGGCAATCCCTTGCTGGTCAATCCCTTGCTGGTTGGCTAGTACTGCTGGTCCACAAGAAAACCAGAGATCCATTTTTACTTTCCTTATATACATAATTTATAAGGAAAGTACTGTGACGGGATCGGACATTCGAATTCGAGTTTTCGACGGGAGAGCACGTTTCAAGCATCCCTGATCACGAATCAAACATTTTTGAGGTGATGTCTGTGTGTGTGTGTGTCAGTGAGTCTGTGGAGACGATATCTCACGAACGAATGGAGCGTTTCGAACGAAATTTGGTACAAAAATCCCAATCCGTAAACACTGGAAGCCTATTGTTTTTATACGCAATCGAATGTTCAGAACCTTCTTAAATTTTCGAGTGAAATTTTGAAAAAATCGTCAAAAAATCAAAACCGCTAATAAAGTTACGCAAATAGACATTTCTTATGCAATTTTTCATTAGAAAACAATCGACATAAATTTTAGAACGCCAACATGAACTGTTCCTATTGAGAAACATATTTCCTATTGAGAAACATGTTCAATTTTCATATGTAATACTATGCGATAAATTGGGTGACATCATTCTCGTGGATCTAGTTCGTTCCATTCATAAAAAAAGATACTTTGAGTAATACTTTTGTATTTGAACTCCAATAGTCATTTATCTGCTATAAGAATAACTTATTTCTTCTTCGATAACGCTTGGCGAGATTTTGGCGATGAATTTAGCGGCATGTCGCTAACTTGGCAACTTTTTTGAAAATGTTGCCAAATTAACAAAAATCTCGCCAAATGGATAAAAATGACGCTACATCAATGAAAATGACGACTAATTGAAGGAAATTCAATATCTTGGAAAGAATATAAGTAACTACTATAAGAATAACATTTTTTTAACTGTAAAAGTAGTAAATTCATTGCATTATATAAGGAAAATCATGTGCTGCCCACATCAGATTTTTTGTAAGGTTTTGGTAAATTATGTAGTTAGTGGCCCATTTATGGGAAGTTTCAGGAACAACAAGTGGGTCACCAGTAAATCTCTGGTTTGTTGAAATATCATGATATTTGACACCGGTGTCATAGTTTTCGACATATAGTGGTTATAATTTCGATATTTTAATATTTTAAACTATTTTGAAAAGGTGGTTATAATTTCTTTGTAATCTACGCTAAACAAATTCGGCTCCCTTGAACTGGAATCATCATTGTTTATTTTAGCTAATGAAACCCAACGAGATATTATACTAATTGGAAAATTTCCTCTAAGGTGCATGCATAGAAAGTTGGATTTTTTCCTAAAAATATCAACCACGAAATTCAGAATGTGTTCATGAGATGTATTATCCTATTTTAGAAACTTTTACATTGTATGCATTGGCTCAATATTTAAGGAAATAAATTGCATTTTTGTGAAATTTCAAACCTGTTCCATATAAAGTGGTCTTTAATATAGAGGGGGTCACTTGATACTACAGTTCCTATAAAGTGACATTTATGATATTTCCAGTACAGAAGTATTTTACAGTTCAAGCTAACTACAGTAATCAATAGATTCTTCACTATACAATGCAAAATCAGCGGAAAAATGTGTAGCGTTACAAAGTTGAAATCGCATGTTTATCACTGTTGGATTTACTCTGTGTTGACTTCTCGAGGCTACCAATAAAATCATCTCTTCCTCTGGACTTCCTATTCCATGAACATTTTAATATCCTCCAGTACGTTTTCCTAAAATTGGAGTTCGCTAATGCATAACAAACAGGATTCAATGAACTATTGATATAAAACAAAAAGTAACAGAAATACCACATTGCGTCTGGTACTAAAGCATGTGTATAATCAAAATTTTTAACCAGTACCACTACGTTATAAGGTGTTGCAGTGATTATAAATGCTAAAAGGATCGCCGTTAACATCCGGGCTGCTTTATTATCAGTTTTTCCACTATTACTCTTGATAGATGACACTTTCAGCTGCACATTCTCTCTTGCAGAGTGGTGTTCAATCGAGCTATCAACATCTGGAGTACCTTGTGGATTAGAGATAACCTCATCTGCTCTCTCAATAGTATTGTTACCACGAAGTACTGCCGTGCTGTTTGATCCAACTTCACTTACAGAAGATTGGTTGGGTGATGCCACTGAAGACAATAGTTCAATTTCATAAACAGTCTTTTGTGAACACTGCACCAAGCGTTTAAGTGTTGATAAACAAGAAAACAAACTAGATGTAGGGTGATCGTTTGATTTCATCTTATCATAAGAAGTTTTTGAATGATGACATTTATCTCCGATGAGATTCCTTGTTTCCATACCTGACAAATAGAGTTTTCTTTTTTCTGTTTCTTTCCATATCCTGTGATAAAGTATGCACATAATTGTAACTGGTACGTAATAGGCCATGACAGTCGTCAAAACCGTTAGATAAGAATTGGTTTCTAAAAACTGAACATAACAATCATCTTCTGGGACAGTGCGTCTGCCTTCTATGTAGGGCCATGCATAGATCCATGGTGGCCATATGATGAAAGACAGAATCCAGACACAACTAATCATTGCTGCTACGTGTTTGCCGCTTCTTCTGGCTCTGTAACGAAGCGGACTGGTGACTGAGAAGTATCTATCAAAGCCAATCATCAACAAGTTCAGCCCTGATGCATTGCTGCACATGTAATCTTGGGCAAGCCACATGTCGCAGAGTACAGGTCCAAGAGTCCATTCACCACTTAAGATGTACAGAGTGAAAAAAGGCATTGAGATGCATGCTATCATGCTGTCCGAAACTGCTAGGCTTAGGATGAAGTAGTTGGTAAGCGTTCGAAGCTTTCTATCCACTATGAAAGAGATTATAACAAGAGTGTTACCAATAATTGTCACAACACAGATGGCTGTCATGATGACTGCTAAAATCACTATTTCGAAATGTGACAGAGTATCAGCAAAATCTATTTTCTCACTTGTGTTAAGGTGGGATTCGTTCATCCTGCTTAAGAATACAGCTACGTTGGAGACAAACACAGATCCATCTTAATTAATGAATTACTTCTGATTTGCCAGTCTTCTTAATGTACTTTACTGCATTTCAAACCTGAAAATGAAAAGGATGCATGCTGTATATAGTATAATTGCAGTTAAATAAAGAATCAAGTTAAAGACGGGAGTCCTACTTTATACAAAAAAAAAATCTGATATGGGCAGCACATGACTTTCCTTATATAATGCAATGAATTTACTACTTTTGCAGTAAAGAAAAAGGGTTTTTCTTATAGTAGATACTTATATTCTTTCCAAGATATTGAATTTTTGACAATTAGTCGTCATTTCCATTGATTTAGCGTCATTTTTATCCATTTAGAGAGATTTTCGTTAATTTGGCAACATTTCAAAAAGTTGCCAAATTGGCGACATTCCGCCAAATTCGTCGCCAAAATCTCGCCAAGCGTTATGGATGGAGAAATAAGTTATTTTTATAGCAGATAAATGACTATTGACGTTCAAATATAAAAGTATTACTCAAAGTATCTTTTCTCATGAATGGAATGAGCTAGTTCCACGAGAATGATGTCACCCAATTTATCGCATGATATTACATATGAAAAGTGAACATGTTTCTCAACAGTTAATATTTTTTTTTTAATTTATGGGATTATTTGATAAATTTATTTGAAAAATATGCAATATCTCGAGAACGGCTCATGCTAGCGTTCTAAAGTTTATGTCAATCATTTTCTAAGGAAAAATTACATAAGAAATGCCTAATTGTGTAACTTTATTAAAGGTTTTGATTTTTTGATGTTTTTTTTTAAATTTCACTCGAAAATTTAGGGGGTTCTGAATATTCGATTACGTTTAAAAAACAATAGGCTTCCAGTATTCACGGATTGTGATTTTTGCACCAAATTTCATTCGAATCGCTCTATTCGTTCGTGAGATATTGCTTCCACAGCCTCACACACACACACACACACACACAAAGACATCCGCATGAACACGGCGGCAGTTTTGGCAGTGGCTGGAATCGAACCCGGGCCTACCGAGTGCAACTCCAGCGCGCTAACCAATGGGCTACCGCGCCCCGATGTCTTTGTGTGTGTGTGTGTGTGTGTGCCTCACACACACACACACACACACACACACAAAGACATCGGGGCGCGGTAGCCCTTTGGTTAGCGCGCTGGAGTTGCACTCGGTAGGCCCGGGTTCGATTCCAGCCACTGCCAAAACTGCCGCCGTGTTCATGCGGAGTACGATCACGTTAAACATGTGGGTCCGAAAGTCCTTCCGAGAGGTTGGTGGTAGGGGAAGGAGGGTACGGTCCCTGTGGATGCCTCCCCCACTGGGTTCTGGTCTAAATTGGGTGGCACTTCCCGACCGTCTAAACAGTTACCTTACACCTTTCTGGTAGGTCGGACGGTCTGGGTTTCAACAACAACAACACACAAAGACATCACCTCAAAAATGTTGATTCGTGATCAGGGATGCTTGAAACGTGCTCGTCCGTCGAAAACTCGAATTCGAATTTTCGACCCCGTCACAATACTTTCCTTATACATTATACTATGTACTATATAAGGAAAGTAATAAATAGTGAAAATTCTGTATTATTTCTTTCTCAAACTGGCAACAGCTGAGCGACACTGGCGGTTGCATTTGGCGTATACGTGTTAATTTAAACTATTTTGATTCCATTTAGCGTAAATAAAATTATCACACTTTTAAAATTCGAATTAGTTTAAAAGGTATGAACCTTTGCATCCGGAATTCTGTCGAAATTTTGACTTCAGAATTGCATTTATTGTCGAATTTAATGTGCACTGAACAGATTGACTGACATATCAAAATTATCGAGCATATCCACTATAGCTAGAAACTTAGTTTTGTTGCCATTTGGTTCGCCTCAGCTTTACAACTACGGCGTAAATCTAAAATTTTGAAAGTTTGAATAAGGCTGTGAGAGGAAATAATCAAAACATTTTAAACCACTTTTCAAAATTATCGAGCCCCTTCACTAGAGCCAGAGCCTCGGTTTTAGTCTCATTAGCTCTGTCTCAGCTTCCAAGTTAACGGAAAATGAAAATTTTCAAAAATTCGAACTGGAGTCATGTACAGAACGATTTTCAAAAAACTTACGAAATATTGATACCTTTACGCTGTCAACAATTGAAAAAAACAAGAAAAAAAAACTTTATACACATAACGTAATACGTTTTCTAATAATTAAAAATCTTTTCACAATAGTTAAACAATCGTGTCGCGTGGAAATAATATTCAAGACATCCACGGATCAGAAATAATGAAAACACAATTTCATATCATTTCGCTACCAAATCTAAAAATTAAACAAATACATCAACTTGTCGTGGGTGCATAAATTATTCAATATATTCCCCCATTTAACACTAAAGGATAACCACCAGCAGACACTAAATATAGTAACCAGTTTTTATAGCAATTAGTGTTTTAGTACGCTTTGTGACCAGCAATATAAAAGTGAGTCAAAGTTCAGCTTGAGAAAGTCGTATTAGTCCATTGCAGAGTAGAAAATACAACGTAAAAATTGCATTAAAATCAAGTGTCTCTAAAATAAAGGAAAACGAAATGTTTTAAAAGGTCCCCTCTCAGTGTTTCTTTTAGGTATACTTCCGGGAGTGGGAGTGGGCTCTCCCGGAGACAAGTATTCGTCCCCCTCTCCGGAGGCATTTTTATGTTAACTAAGTTTCTATTCATACGACAGCATTTAGATATATTTATATAAGACAAATAGAAAACTTGTCTCTCCCCTAAATTTTTATCCCCCCTGGCATAAAGTCCTGAAAGAGACACTGTCTCCACTCCCCCCCCCTTCTTGCGCGGGCACAATGGTTATAAAGCAACAAATCGGGTCCAAATTTAGCATGAGCAGGTCAAGTGGATCCATTGGGTACATATTAAATCGCAATTTCAACAATCATCCATAACACAATTAGACAAATTGAGCTATTTTCCGCAAACAACATAGTTTTCATATTTCCATTACTCTTCTGAACAGATCGCCGAATATGTACACTTAAATTGCAGCACCATAAAGTTGTAGGTGTAGCTTTATGTAAATCAGCAAATGGAAACAGCAAGGCGAGATATGGAAATGATCACAGTTTCGTTACGCATAGTGATGTAACACCTTGCCGAGCAGCATACCAGCGTCAGGTCAAGGAGGAGCTATATCACTGCTAAATTGTAGCGTCATTGCTTTCATGTTGTAAAAATCGTCACAGTATGCCAAGAGTACGTCAACGTACCGCAGACTTTCAGTTGTCGTCAACGGAACGACAACAAATCATTGTTTTACGTGAGGGTGATTTGAGACTTGAAGGATCGTTGAACTATTGGGTCGGTGTGAGCACAGTTCGACGGTGTGTGTTACGGTTCGTGAGAGACAACAAAACGACACGAAGATCAGGTAGTGGAGCTTCCAGGTGTACAACACCAAGTGAAGATCATATGTTTCTGAGAAGTGTTGCACGGGAGCCGTTTACCACAGCAACCGTGTTACAACGACATTTATCCCACACTACAGGTAACGTGGTTTCGACGTAAATGATTCGAAACCGTTTGCTTGACGCAGGACTCCGAGGTAGACGACCTTTTCGACACCTACAATTTCAACGTCTTCACCGGTTACGTCTCCTCCAGTGGTGTCAAATGAGACTCAATTGATCGTCAGAATGGCAAAACATTCTGTTCACGGATGAATCACGATTGTGTTTTGGCATGCCAGATGGTCGTACTCACGTATGGCGGCGCTTTCAAAAACGGCACCAGGAAGCTTTTTCTATCAGCCGCCACACAGCCCCCCTAAGTGGTACCATGGTTTGGGATGGTATAACATTTGGTGGACGAACACCTTTAGTCCACTTTTCTGGCAGTATCACGGCACAACGATGCGTATCTGACATTGTGAGACTTGTGGTACAGCCATATCTGTCAATCAGTCCTGGACTGCTTTTCCAGCAGGATAATACCAGGCCACATACTGCACGGGCAACTATGAATAGTCTACAAGGTTTTGATATCCTGCCTTGGCCAACATATTCTACGGATTTGTCGCCAATTGAGCATATCTGGAACATCATGGGCCGCCGATTAAGAGAACTCCCAATTCCAGCAAACCATGTTCAGTTACAAGCTGAACTGCATGCTGTGTGGAATGCCATTCCTCAGCACACTATTGACCATCTCATTGACGGGATGCCTCGTCGTATTTAATCCTGCATAGCCTCTCGCGGTGGGCCTATTCCATATTGATTTAATGTCAATAAAGTTCCATTCTTTTATTTTCCAGGTATGATTTTTGATCATTTGCACATCTCTATATGTTACAATTATATTCTGTAAATTTCATAAGGATACATCAATTTCTTTACGGTGTTGCGATTTCAGTTGTAAGCAGTGTAATACGCAGATCTCCACGAAGTATACAATTTCAATCGAAACCCGACACTTCATTAGACTCCGTGCATAGCAGGTTGTAACATTCACGTTCTAACAGTTATCTGAGGTGTTTAAAAATTCTATCTAGTTCTGGATTTTTCGTTAACTAAGTCGGATTTGAAGTTTCGTGAAAATCCATTTATATTTGTGGCTGCTATCGTACACAAGAAATCGACTCCAAATAAACGGACGGGCTTCACTCCAAAAATGGACAAAACGTTTTCAAGCGGTCCTCAAACATATACTCTATAACAAAAAAATCGACGCACCAAGTTGTCCGACTGTAATGAAATTTCGTATGCAAAGACATTTTGAGCGAACATGCATATTAATAAAATTTGGTGTCCAATGAATAAATAGTGGGAGCTCCAGCGCATCGGAACTGCGCATTCAGCAGGTGTATATCTGGGCAGGGGTATATCTGCAGGTGGGAATGCTCTGGGGGGTCATCTCCTTTGATAGCAGGACCTCTTTGGTAATCATTTCTGGCATACTGACAGCACAGCGGTACGTAGACAACATTCTACAATCGGTTGTGTTACCGTTCCTTTTGCAACACCCCGGACTTGCTTTTCAACAGGATAATGCCCGGCCGCACGTGGCACGTGTTGCTATAAATTGCCTTCAAGCTTGTAGAACATTTCCTTAGCCAGCTAGGTCTCCTGATCTCTCTCCCATTTGGGACGTTATGGGAAGGCGATTGCAACCATCCCGGAATGTTGACGATTTAGCCCGACAGTTGGAGACATTCCGCAGGACACCATCCGGGAACTTTATCAGTCTATGCCACGCCGGATGACGTCTTGCATCCAGGCCAGAGGTGGACCAAAGCTTTATTGATTTCCTCCCTTTGTATACGGTCAAACTCTAAATCATTAAATTGTTCTGAAATTTTAATCGTTTCTTTTTTACTTTCCTTATATACATAATGTATAAGGAAAGTATTGTGACGGGGTCGAAAATTCGAATTCGAGTTTTCGACGGGAGAGAACGTTTCAAGCATCCCTGATCACGAATCAAACATTTTTGAAGTGATGTCTGTGTGTGTGTGTGTGTGTGAAAGTATGTGTGTGTGTGTGTGTGTGTGTGTGTGAAAGTATGTGTGTGTATGTGTGTGAAAGTATGTGTGTGTGTGTGTGTGTGAAAGTATGTGTGTGTGTGTGTGTCAGTGAGTCTGTGGAGACGATAACTGACGAACGAATGGACCGATTCAAACGACATTTGATACAAAAATCACAATCCGTGAACACTGGAAGCCTATTGTTTTTATACGCAATCGAATGTTCAGAACACCCCTAAATTTTTGAATGAAATTTTCAAAAAATCGTCAAAAAATCAAAACCGCTAAAAAGTTACACAAACAGACATTTCTTATGTAATTTTTCATTAGAAAACGATTGGCCTGAATTTTAGAACGCTAACTTGAACCGTTCTCGAGATATTGCACATTTTTCAAAAAAATTATCATAAAGTTATATAAAATAAAAAATAAAAATATTTCCTATTGAGAAATATGTTCACTTTTCATATGTAATACCATGCGATTAATTGGGTGACATCATTCTCGTGGATCTAGCTCGTTCCATTCATGAAACAAGATACTTTGAGTAATACTTTTGTATTTGAGCGCCAATTAGTCATTTATCTGCTGTAAGAATAACTTATTTCTCCGTTCATAACGCTTGGCGAGATTTTGGCGACGAATTTGGCGGAATGTCGCCAACTTGGCGACATATTTAATTGTTGCCATATTAACAAAAATCTCGCCAAATGGATAAAAATGACGACTAATTTACGAAAATTCAACATCTTGGAAAGAATATAAATATCTATTATAAAAATAACCTATTTTTTTACTGTAAAAGTAGTAAATTCATTACATTATATAAGGAAAGTCATGTGCTGCCCACATCAGATTTTTTATGTATGTTCTTCACATCCACTAATTTTTATCACAATCGGACAAATTCTTCGTGGTGCGTCGATTTTTTTGTTATAGAGTGTATATTGGTCATCAAAATTTCGAAATCGAAATTTTTTGTGAAAATATTTCTTAAATATAAACTCACAAATTATGGCCTCGAATGGCATTCGAGAGGCGTGCCGGAATATCGAATGCGCCGAAACATTGGATGCCGGATTAACGGAAGTTGACTCTACTTTAATTTCTGATTATTTATGACAACAGTTTGAGCGAATTATTATTTACAATTTGAGCGAATTATTATTTTTTTTTTTTCCATAGAAATTTAAAAAAGAAAAAAATCTGATGTGGTCAGTATTTTACTTTCCCTACAGAATCAAATTCATTTTCTCTTTATTTCTGTAGTAATTCATTAAATCGTGTTTAATTGTACACAGTCGTGTATAATTATTAGAAATTACGCTGGATATACACTTTTAATTCAATTTATTTTTTCATTTGGTAGCTGGGCGTACTTTCATAGACGACGTAGTAAAAATACGAAAAGAATAAAATATCTCGAGAACGGCTAGTCCTATTGTAATATTGTAATAGGGTTAATCTTATCCTTTTCATTGTCAAAAATTACATGTAAAACAAGCATTCAATTCATACACTTGAGCATGCGTAATCTTTCACTTCAGATTTTGACGATTTTTGAGGGCCATTTCGCAAGAAAAGGTAGGTTCCTTTCCCCGAATCATACCAAAATCAAATCAGCACCAGGGTCACCCACAAATAACTCACCTATCAAATTTTATGAAATTTGATGAGTTAGTTTTTGAGTTAGAGTGGATACATACACACACACACACACGCACACACACACACACACACATACGCACACACACACACACACACACACTCATACACACACACACAGAGACGATTTTCGACACGATTCCAATGCTTTCCCATGTATTGAAGGGAAAGTGATAATTATTTGGAAATATTTGTCTTGATAAAAAAAAAAAAAAAAAAATCACTTACTTTCAACGCTTTGTTTGCAGTAAAAGACTCGTTTGTATTGCTCTTGTAACTAAATCGTGTAGAGCTTGCTTTACTCAACAAACTCTTAACGACGAAGTGGTGATAAAGACATTCGTAATGTGAAAGAGATAATGAATTAAACTAAGGACCGCGTTCATGCTTTAATTAAGGAATAATTTCCGGGTTGATAAATTCCGCTCATATCCGTTCCATGGTGTTTGAAGCTTGGGTCCAGTCAAGTTCTATCTATAGAAAGGACTGGATGTGATGGCGAATTAGCAATTACATCGGGTATGAAGACCTAAAGCAGGGATTCTCAACCTTTGTGAGACCGCGGATCCGTAAATTCTTATTGCTTTCCTTATATACATAGTATAATGTATAAGGAAAGTATTGTGACGGGGTCGAAAATTCGAATTCGAGTTTTCGACGGGAGAGCACGTTTCAAGCATCCCTGAACATGAATCAAACGTTTTTCAGGTGATGTCTGTGTCTGTCTGTGTGTGTGTGTGTGTGTGTGTGTGTGTGTGTCAGTGAGTCTGGAAACGATATCTGACGAACGAATGGAGCGATCCAAACAAAATTCTGTGCAAAAATTACAATCCGTGAATACTGGAAGTCTATTGTTATTAAACGCAATCGAATGTTCACAACCCCACTAAATTTTCGAGTGAAATTTTGAAAAAAAATCATCAAAAAATCAAAACCTTTAATAAAGTCACGCAAATAGTCATTTCTTACGTAATTTTTCATTATAAAACGATTGACATAAATTTTAGAACGTTTAGAACGATTGACATAAATTTTAGAACGTTTAGAACGATTGGCATAAACTTCAGATTGACATAAACTTTCAAATAAATTTATCAAAAAATCACATAAAATAAAAAAAAATTACAACTATTGTGAAATACGTTCACTTTTCATATGTAATATCATGCGATAAATGGGGTCACATCATTCTCGTGGATCTAGCTCGTTCCATTCATGAGAAACGATACTTTGGGCAGTACTTTTGTAGTAGGACGTCAGTAGTCATTTATCTGTTATGAGAATAACTTATACCTTCGTATAACTTATTTTTTCGAATAACTTATTTCTTTGGCGAGATTTTGGCGACGAATTTGGCGGAATGACGCCAACTTAGCGACTTTTTTAAATATTGCCAAATTAACTAAAATATCGCCAAATAGAGATAAAAATGACGCCTAACTGGCGAAATTTCAATATCTTGGAAAGAATATAAGAATCTACGAGTACAATAAGAATAATCTATTTTCCCATCCGTAACGTTTGGATAGAATTTTTCAGAATATCTCTAACTTGGTGATTTTTTAAATGTTGTTAAATTGACGGAAATGTCACCCAATTGATAAAAATTCTTCAAATTGATGAAACTGACGCTGAATCAATGAAATGACGGCTAATAGATGAAAATTCAATATCTTGGAAAGAGCATAAGAATAGACTATAAGAGTAACCCATTTCTTCGTCCGTCCATAACGCTTGGCGAGAAATTTAGCGGGACGTCGTCAACTTGGCGACCATTTTAAATGTTGCCAAAGTGACATAAATGTTGCCAAATTGATAAAAATGACGCCAAATGGGAAGTAATGTTTCGCAAATTCTGATTTTCGTCATATGACGGGCATACTTTTTAGTATATAAGCATTGCTCTTCTCTCTGTTTGTAACACTAGGTGATGTATTTGGCAAACTTGGCAAAATCCAGCAAAGTATCGCCAACTTGACGATATTTCGCCCCAGATTGACAAAATTTCGTCAAAATTGCAAAAATGGGGATAAATTAATGAAAATGACGCCTAATTGATGAGTTAATTATTAAAATATTTTAACATATGGACTATATCGCTTATTGAGGATGTTATCAATATTTATAATTGTTAATTTAGAGTTATGTGAAATATAAGTTATTTGGGTACTTTGAAATAGTATTACATGTTGTCATCCGGAAAATCGCCAAATGTACACTTCAATGTTAACAACACAGTACTTTGGATGTTATACATTATTTTTTGGGCTGTAAAAGGAGTCAATGTATTGCATTGTATAAGGAAAGTCATGTGCTGCCCGCATTAGTTTTTTTTTATGAGGGTCCGGGCCCAACAAATTTACTTGTAATACCTTTCTAATTTTATTTTGTACGTTCATACGTTAAATAAGTATTACTAATTAATCATGGCATAATCATAAAGAGCTTTAGAGCATTTATGTATACAATGTGGCATGCTGACAAATATAAAGTAGCATATTGTCATTTTCTCAGGCCAACATCATTTAATTAATGTTTACTGATTTTCATTGACATATTCCATTCTTATCACCAATAATTTATAATATTATTCAGTATAAAATGGATTATTGTATTATTAAATTGATTTTACTGATGTTGGTCTGAGAGAAAAAAAAATCTGATGTGGGCAACACATGACTTTCCCGTCAAACTCATATTCACATTCTCTTTGTTTCTTCAATAATTCATTAAATTGAGTTTAATTGCACAAAATAACTCACATAATTAATTTAAATTACACTGAATTTGCACTTTTAATTCAGCTTTCGTTTTCATTTGGTAACTGGACTTATTTTCAAAGGTGGTGTAGGGAAATATGCGAAAAAACTAAAATATCTCGAGAACGGCTAGTCCTAGAGTAATGGGGTTGATCTCATTGTTTCGTAGTCAAAAATTGCATGCAAAACAAGCATTTAATTAATACATTTGAGCATACATAACCTTTTATTTTAGACTAGCCGCCTTTGGCGACCAGCCTGTTCGCTACCCTTGAAAATTCTGACCGTGGCAAACTCGTTGGCGCGACCTACCAGAAAGGTGTAAGGTAACTGCTTGGAAGGCCAGGAAGTGCCACACAATTTAGACCGGAACCCAATGGGGGAGGCATCCAAAGAGACCGTACCCTCCTTCCCCTACCACAAACCTCTCGGAAGGACTTGCAGTCCCACACGTTTAACGTGATCGTACTCCGCGTGAACACGGCTGCAGTTTTGGCAATGGCGGGAATCGAACCCGGGCCTACCGAGTGAAATTCCCGCGCGCTAACCACTGGGCTACCGTGCCATCCGCGACAATCTCCATAACTTTATTTTTATTCGGCAATTTTGGGAATCGAACCCGGGCCTACCAAGTGCAAATCCCGCGCACTAACCACTGGGGTACTTCACCCTCCGCGATATTCTTCATAACTTATTTTTTATTCACCCAATTTAGACCGGAACCAAGTGGGAGAAGCATCCACAGGGACCGTACCCTTCTTCCCCTACCACCAACCTCTCGGAAGGACTTACAGACCCACATGTTTAACGTGATCGTACTCCGCGTAAACACGGCGGCAATTTTGGGAATCGAACCCGGGCCTACCGAGTGCAATTTCCGCGCGCTAACCATTGGGCTACTTTGCCCTACGCGACAATCTCCATAACTTTCTTTTTATTCATCCAATTTAGACCGTACCCTCCTTCCCCTACCACCAACTTCTCGGAAGGACTCACGGACCCACATGTTTAACGTGCTCGTACTCCGCGTAAACACGGCGGCAATTTTGGGAATCGAACCCGGGCCTGGTAACTGGTTGGACGGCCAGGATGTGCCACCCAATTTAGACCGGAACCCAGTGGGGGAGGCATCCACAGGGAACGTACCCTCCTTCCCCTACCACCAACCTCTCGGAAAAACATACGGACCCATATGTTTAAAGTGATCGTACTCCATGTCAGTGGCGGAAATCGAACCCGGGCCTACCGCGTGCAATTCCCGCGCGCTAACCACTGGGCTACTTCGCCCTCCGCGACAATCTCCATAACTTTCTTTTTATTCACCCAATTTAGACCGTACCCTCCTTCCCCTACCACCAACCTCTCGGAAGGACTCACGAACCCACATGTTTAACGTGATCGTACTCTGCGTGAACGTGGCGTAAGTTTTGGCAGTGGCGGGAATCGAACCGGGCCTACTGAGTGCAATTCCCGCGCGCTAACCACTGGGCTGCCGCGCCCTCCGCGACAATCTCCATAACTTTCTACATATTCACCCAATTTAGACGGGAACCCAGTGGGGGAGGCATCCACAGGGGCCGTATCCTCCTTCCCCTACCACCAACCTCTCGGAAGGACTTACGGACCCACATATTTAACGTGATCGTATTCCACGTAAACACGGCGGCAGTTTTGGCAGTGGCGGGAATCGAACCCGGACCTACCGCTAACTTCCCGCGCGCTAATTTGCAATTTAAAATGACCATATGCTTAATTCCATCATCCTCATTCCATTGTTTCATTGTTCCATCATTTAAAATATCCATAAAATTAAAATATCCATTTAAAATATCCAAAAGTTAAAATATACATTTAAAAAATCCAGATCGTCCCATCATTTAAAATATAAATATAATAATTTATATAGAGCAAAGGCGCTCTATTCAGAACCGTGACGTCACCTCCACCTTGACGTCCCCACCCACCACCTTCCCTGCTTCAGCGGGGGAGAAACGAACGGAACGCCGAGAAATTTAAAATCATGACGTCTTTAAAATTGCGATCCTGAAAGCAATTTTCATTATTTCTGGACCAGATTAGACTTGTAAGAATGCCAGATATTTCAGCTTTCTAAAAATGTAAATTATTAGTCGAAATTATGAGTACTTTTTACTATGCGAGAATTTAAAAACCAAAAATCGTTTTTTTGAGCCAAAAGTGACTTTTGTTTTAAAATCTTTAAAAAATATTAGAAATCGAAATGGAGATTTGAAATTGATATATTTTTACTCGCAATTGTCTGCTCTTTCCGATGGTGTGAGTTGTTTTTTTCTACGACGTCTGGATCGTGGAGAAAAAAGGGCAAAAAGGGCAAAAAAAGGTCGAAATCGCATAAAACATTAAATAAATAAAAAAATAATTAGAATTTTGAAAATCGGTTTTCACGTGTCCCCTTCCCTCCCCCCCAGGTCTCCGATTGCCAAATTTCGTAGCTCTCCGACGCGCGGTCGCGAAACGTATAGTGTATAAGACAGACAGACACACACACACACACAGAGACATTGCCTTTTATTATTTAAGATTTTGACGATTTTTGAGGGCCATTTTGCAACAAAAAAAAGTAGGGTTTTTTTTCAGATCGAATCAAAATCTAATCAGCAACAGAGTAACTCACAAGGGACTAACAAATTTTGTGAAAATTGATCAATTAGATTTTCAGTTAGAGTGGATACAGACAATTTTTGAGCATTTAATTGACATATTTGAGCATACATAGCCTTTTAATTTTAGATTTAGCGATTTTTGCGGGCTATTTCGCAAAAACAGGTAGTTTCTTTATATTCGAATTGTACCAAAATCTAATCAGCACCAGGGTCACCCACAAGGGACTTACGTACCAAATTTCATGAAATTCGGTTAATTAGTTTTTTAATTTGAGTGGATAAAAAATCTGCACAGACAGACAGACATCACGCTAAAAATAGTTTTTTCGTGTTCCAGAGGTCCCAAAACGTGTAAATCCGTCGAAAATTCGAGTTGCGATTTTCGGCACGATTCCAATACTTTCTTTATACATTACCATGCATTGCAGGGAAAATAGAAAAACGGTATTGAGAGAGAAAAATATGTATGCATAGTAAATCACCATAGAAGTCAGCAAAGCAATCTCTTATTACTTTCCATGCAATATATGGTAATGTATAGGGAAAGTGTGGGAATCATGCCGAAAATCGCAACTCGAGTTTACGACGGATCTACACGTTTCGAGACCTCTAGAATACAAAAAAAACCATTTTTAACGTGACGTCTGTGTGTGTGTTTGTGCAATGTATGTATTCACTCTAACTCAAAAACTAATGAACCGAATTTCATAAAATTTGGTAGAAAAGTCACTTGGATGAGACCCTGGTGCTGATTAGTTTTTGGTAGGATTCGTAAAAACAGAACACGCCTTTTCTTGCAGAATGGTCCGTAAAAATTTCATTTATCCACTCTAGTTAAAATACTAATTGACCAAATTTCACAAAATTTGGTAGATAAGTTACTTGTAGGATGCTCTGGTGCTGATTAGATTTTGGTACGATTTGGTAAAGAACAACCTGCCTTTTTTTGCAAAATTGCTCGGAAAAATCGTCGAAATCTAAATTAAAAAACTACGTATGCTCAACTATATCCATTAAATGCTTGTTTTATACGCAATTTTTACCGAAGACCAACCCCATTACACTGGGACTAGCCATTCTCGAGATATTTCAGTTTTTCGTATTTTCTCTACGCCACCTTTGAAAATGAGTCCAGTTACCAAATGAGAACGAAAATTGAATTAAAAGTGAATTAAATTTAATTAAAATAATGAGAACGTGGATATAAGTCTGCAGGGAAAGTCATGTGCTGACCACAGAAGATTTTTCATATTAGAATCACAATGCAGCTTGGTCACTGACATCTGATATACTGATGTTATTTAAGTATTCTGGTTCTGAGCTTTTCGACACATTCGCGAATATTATCTTCCTTAGATTGTTTCCACTTGAAACAGTTATTCGTGAAAAGTGCTTATTATATTAAACCGACACATTCCAGGAGAATATTCCGCGCTTCGGTATAATGGTCGGGAGGGCCCGGCGATTGACAAATACTCAAGCCCATTTTCTTCATAATTGATTTAACAATAGAAATGATAACATAGAAAGGATATAATGCCAGATTGTTAAATCAAAATTCTCAGAGAAAAATTTAAGTGAATTAAATGTAATCAATCTTATATATGTTATTTCTATGTTATCACTTCTAACGTTCTTAAAAATTCTGTTCATGTCCAAAAACAATTCTCTTATGGGCGCTCCGCAGTTTTATTTTGAGTCGCATATGATCAAGAATGCTGAGATAGCTAACAGTTATTTTTAACTTTCCCTGTAATACATGGTAATGTATAGGGAAAGTATTGGAATCATGCCGAAAATCGCAACTCGAGTTTTCTACGGATCTACACGTTTCGAGACCTCTAGAATACGAAAGAGCCATTTTTAGCGCGACGTCTGTGCGTCTGTCTGTCTGTGCAGATTTTGTATCCAATCTAACGAAAAAACTAATTGACCGAATTTCATAAAATTTGGTAGGTAAATCACTTGTGGGCGAATCTGATGCTGATTAGTTTTGGGTACGAGAGGATAAAAGAACCCGCCTCTTTTTGCGAAATGGCCCGCAAAAGCCTGTATCCACTTTAGCTTAAAAACTAATGGACTGAATTTCACAAAATTCGGTAGATAAGTCTTTTGTGGGTTACCCTGGTGCTGATTAGATTTTGGTACGATTCGGAAAAAAAGAACCTTCCTGTTTTTGTAAAATGGCCTTCAAAAATCGTCAAAATCTAAAATAAAAAACTATGTATGCTCAAATATATCCATTAAAAGCTTGTTTTATGCGTAATTTTTAACGAGGAAAAGAATAAGATCAACCCCAGTACATTAGGACTAGCCGTTCTCGAGATATTTTAGTTTTATCGTATTTTCTCTACGCCACCTTTGAAAATGAATCCAGTTACCAAATGAGAACGAAAATTGAATTAAAAGGGAATTAAATTTAATTAAAATAAAGAGAACGTGGATATAAGTCTGCAGGGAAAGTTATGTGCTGCCTACATCAGATTTTTACTTTTTGGTGTATTTTACTAAAACAGTGTAACTTAAAACAATTTTTTTATAACATTTTATGGATGATTACATCAAATTTTGTCCCTATGCTGCCATGTTAAGAAAATATAAAATTTCAAATACATTTCGAAATTTCTGCTTGAATTTCAAAAATTTTTATCTAGTTCTAGATTTTTCGGGAACAAAGCCGAATATGAAGTTTCCTGACAATCCAATAATATTTGTGGCAGTTATTGTGTTCTCCAGAAATCGATCCTGGGTCGTTGCCAAAAATGTAATCCAAGAAGGCCTGGAGTGGAAATTAAAGTGGGGGGGGGGGGGGGGGGGAGAGGGCGGCTCAACAGCCTTGAAGGAGAGGCTCTTTAGAAAAAACATTGGGGGTGGGGGGCGGAGGGAAATGCACAAAAATGTTAAATTTTAGTTTTTAATCAATTACTGCATTAAAATATTTTAATTTTAATTAAATGTATTATATCATATAACTGACTGTAATTACTTATCAGTTGATAATATATAAAGTGATAATGCAGTACTCTATATAACTAATTACACATCTATGCAACTGCTCGTCAATTGGCAATGTATAACGGCGAATCTCACAATAACACAAAATTACACTAAATACTATATTCTAAATTTAATCTTTAAGACTTTATTAAATATTTTCAAATTAAATATGTAAATAAATTGAAGATCAACATAACCACAAATTCAGCAACGAAAAAATCTTAGTTCTGTGCTATACAAAATGAAGTTTACTAAAAATTCTGAAAAGCAGTTTTTTGCAAAATTTAGGTGACGTGTTGTATGGAATTTTATACCACCACAAAAGAGTAAATATTTCCATCAGAGGGGGGGGGGGCTGAGTATATCTCTTGGGGGCAGGGGGGGGGCTCAGTTCCCTTTGGCCCCTGCCTGGCTACGACCCTGATGATCACAGACAGACGCACGCAGTGTTTCCTTCAGAAATTTTTTTGCCGGGGGGGGGGGGGGAGGAATAAAACTTTAGGGTGGAGCAAGTTTTCCATTTGCCCTATATAAATATATCTAAATGCTGTCACATAAATAGAAGCTAGGTTAACATAAAATGTCTGCGAAAGGTAGGACTTTGTCACCCCGAATGTATACCTGAAAGAAACACTGGACATATGGACATTACTCAAAAAATAATCACAACGTATTCAGGAGGTCCTAAAACATATATTGGCATCAAAATATCGAAATCGAAACTTTTTGCGAGAGAAAGAGAAAGAGAGACATATACGTAAGTAGACATTACATAAAAATCTGATGTGGGCAGCACATGACTTTCCCTACAGACTTATATTAACGTTCTCTTTATTTTAATTAAATTTATTTCACTTTTATTTCAATTTTCGTTCTCATTCGATAACCGGACTTATTTTCAAGGGTGGCGTAGGGAAAGTACGAAAAACTAAAATATCTCGAGAACGGCTAGTCCTAGTGTAATGGGGTTGGTCTTATTCCTTTCGTCGTTAAAAATTACGTATTAAATCAGCATGTAATGGATATATTTGAGTATACCCAGTTTTTTATTTTAGATTTTGGCAATTTTTGCAGCCATTTTGCAAAAAAAGGCAGGTTATTTTTTTCCGAATCGTACTAAAATCTAATCAGCACCAGGGTGACCTATACGTGACTCATCTACCGAATTTTGTGAAATTCGGTCCATTAGTTTTTCAGCTACAGTGGATACAAGCTTTTGCGGGCCATTTCACAAAAAAGGCGGGTTCTTTTATTCCGAATCGTACCCAAAACTAATCAGCACCAGCCCCGCCCACAAGTGACTTACCTACAAAATTTTGTGAAATTCGGTCCATTAGTTTTTTAGTTAGAGTGGATACAATATCTGCACAGACAGACAGACACACAGACACACAGACAGACACACAGACACACACACAGACGTCACGCTAAAAATGGTTTTTTCGTATTCTAGAGGTCTTGAAACGTGTAGATCCGTCGAAAACTCGAGTTGTGATTTTCGGCATGATTCCAATACTTTCCCTATACATTACCATGTATTGCAGGGAAAGTAAAAAAAATCTGATGTGAGCAGCACATGACTTTCCCTGCAGGCTTATATTAACGTTCTCTTTATTTTAATTAAATTTATTTCACTTTTAATTCAATTTTCGTTCTCATTCGATAAAGGGACTTATTTTCAAAGGTGGCGTAGGGAAAGTACGAAAAACTAAAATATCTCGAGAACGGTTAGTCCTAGTGTAATGGGGTTGATCTTATTCTTTTCATCGTTAAAAATTACGTATTAAATCAGCATTTAATGGATATATTTGAGTATACCCAGTTTTTTATTTTAGATTTTGGCAATTTTTGCGGGCCATTTTGCAAAAAAAGGCAGGTTATTTTTTTCTGAATCGTACCAAAATCTAATCAGCACCAGGGTGACCTATACGTGACTCATCTACCAAATTTTGTGAAATTCGGTCCATTAGTTTTTCAGCTACAGTGGATACAAGCTTTTGCGGGCCATTTCACAAAAAAGGCGGGTTCTTTTATTCTGAATCGTACCCAAAACTAATCAGCACCAGCCCCGCCCACAAGTGACTTACCTACAAAATTTTGTGAAATTCGGTCCATTAGTTTTTTAGTTAGAGTGGATACAATATCTGCACAGACAGACAGACACACAGACACACAGACAGACACACAGACAGACACACAGACAGACAGACACACAGACACACACACAGACGTCACGCTAAAAATGGTTTTTTCGTATTCTAGAGGTCTTGAAACGTGTAGATCCGTCGAAAACTCGAGTTGTGATTTTCGGCATGATTCCAATACTTTCCCTATACATTACCATGTATTGCAGGGAAAGTAATAGTGGATTCGTGTTCTAAAGGTCCGGAAATGTGTAGATCCGTCGAAAACTCTAGTTGTCTATATTTAATTGTCTGTTAATCAAGAAAGTTTCCAGAGTGCAAATATCAGTATTTTGCAAATTTTAATTAATTAATTTTCCTGCAATACATGGTGATGTGTAGGAAAAGTATTGGAATCGTGTCGAAAAGCGCAACTGTGAAACACGAAAAAACTATTTTTAGCGTGATGTCTGTGTGTGTGTCTGTGTGTTTGTCTGTGTGTTTGTCTGTGTCTGTCTGTGCAATGTATGTATCCACTCTAATTCAGAAACAAATGGACCGAATTTCATAAAATTTGGCAGATAAGTCGCTTGTGATTGACTCTGGTGCTGATTAGATTTCAGCACGGTACGGGATGAAAGAATCTGCCTTATTTTGCGAAATGGCCCTCAAAAATTGCATGTATCCACTCTAGCTAAAGAACTAATTTACCAAATTTCACAAAATTTAGTAGATAAGCCACTTGTAGGTTACCCTGGTGCTGATTAGATTTTGGTAAGATTCGAAAAAATAAAAAAAAGCCCTGCCTCCTTTACGAAATGGCTCTCAAAAATCGTCAAATTCTAAAATTAAAGACTACGTATGCTTAAACGTATAATATGAAATGATTGTTCTATATGTATTTTTTGAGAATGAAAAGAATAAGACTAATCCCATCATTCTAGGGCTAGTCGTTTTCAAGATATTTTCGCATTTTTACTACGCCGGCTTTGAAAATACGTTCATATACCAACTGGATACAAAAATTACATTAAAAGTGCATATTCAGTGTCATTTCAAATAATTACGCATGTTATTTTATGCAATTAAACTCAATTTAGTGAATTATTAATGAAATAGAGAGAAAATAAATTTGGGTCTATAGCGAAAATCATGTGCTGCTCATATCAGATTTTTTTCTAATAGAAAGATTACAACTACATATGCATTACTTACTATATACGTACAAACAATAGTATACTTACATGAGTTTCAGTCATAGACTGCCATTTTAAATTGCATATATGAAAATTTTGATCATAATTTCACTTTTTATGGAAGCCAATTAAACTCGGAGGGACAGATAAAAGAAAGGGTAACATGATCGTTATACCCAAATTCGTGTTGTAACCGGGAGGCATTTTATTTCTAAATAGTCTACTTTTTTCACAGTAAAGTGAATACAATACTTTGCATGTCTGTTCTGAATGTTTTGGGAATATCCTAAATCGAGATCACGTGATCTGCTTAATTAAAGAACATTAAAGAACCACAGCCATTGGTTATTTCTTCAAGTGCTTATTCCAGACCTTTTTTTTTTCTTCATTTTCCAAAGTTAGGATCAAATATCAAGGACACTGCCATCTTTTTGAGACAAGAGACATTTCTTTTAAATATAACAGAATACGACGAGTAAGTTTTACGCTATTTTACTTATCAAAGCATCCAAATATAATGAGCATTTAACGTTTATCAAATCTAAGAAGCATCAAAATTTATGTCAGTGATTCCCAACCTTTTGTCTTTCCCTGCAATACATGGTAATGTATAGGGAAAGTATTGGAATCATGTCGAAAATCGCAACTCGAGTTTTCGACTGATTTATATGTTTCAAGACCTCTAGAATACGAAAAAAACATTTTTAGCGTGACGTCTGTGTGTGTGTCTGTCTGTGAAGATTTTGCATCTAACTAAACTCTAACTAAAAAACTAATTGACCGAATTTCATAAAATTTGGTAGGTAAGTCACTTGTGGACGAATCTGGTGCTGATTAATTTTCGGTACCATTCGGGATAAAAGAACCCGCCTTTTTTTGCGAAAGGGCGCGCAAAAGCCTATATCCACTCTAGATGAAAAACTAATGGACCGAATTTCACAAAATTCGGTAGATAAGTCGCTTGTGAGCTACCCTGATGCTGATTAGATTTTGGTATGCTTCGGAAAAAAAATAACCTGCCTTTTTTTTAGAAATGAGGCGCAAAAATTGCCAAAATCTAAAGTAAAAACTACGTATGCTTAAATAAATACATTAAATGCTTGTTTTATACGTAATTTTTAATGAAGAAAAGAATAAGACCAACCCCATTACAGCAGGACTAGTCTGACCTTTGAAAATAAGTCCAGTTACCAAACGAGAACAAGAATTGAATTAAAAGTGAATTAAATTTAATTAAAATAAAGAGAACGTGGATATAAGTCTGCAGGGAATGTCATGTACTGCCTACATCAGATTTTTAGTTTCCCTGCAATACATGGTAATATATAGGGAAAGTATTGGAATCATGTCGAAGATCACAAGTCGAGTTTTCGACTGATCTACACGTTTTGGGACCTCTAGACCACGAAAAACTATTTTTAGCGTGACGTGTGTGTCTGTGTATGTATCCACTCAAAAGTAATTGACCGAATTTCGAAAAATTTAGTAGGTAAATAAGACCCTTGTATGTGACCATGGTGGCTGATTAGATTTGGTAGAATTCGGGATAACAGAATCTGCGTTTTTTTGCGAAATGGCTGGCAAAAAATTGCCTGTATCCACTAATAGAAAAACTAATTGACCAAATTTCACGAAATTTAGTAGATAAGTCCCTTGTGGGTGAACCTGGTGCTACTTAAATTTTGATATTACTTGGAAAAAACCCCTGCTTTTATGCGAAATGGCCGGCACACACACACACACACATACGCACGGTAAAAATAGGTAGACCATTTATAATCACAAGGGATTTTCTTTAATTATTTTACTAAAATCTATTATTTTTTAACATGCGATTCTATTTTATACTCGGTTTAACGCTAACCATGGTATGATCTTTATGCGACCTTGTCTCAAAGGGGGGTGTCGGTGGTGTTCAAGCATTGATTTTTTCATTCTAATTGTGGATTTCATGTTGGTAGGTCGCATTTAAACTGTCCTCTACTGCGAATATGTCGATTTTAGTTGGTAATGCTGGAGATGTTAGATCTGTCATTATTCATCGGCCTTTACCTAATGCAGCATTTTTGAACCGGATTGAACATGTAAGTACTTGCTTTAATATGATTTTATTCACTCATTTTATTAAACTTTGTATTTTCATAATATGTTACAGCTTCATTATTTTATTTAGTAAGATTTTTATCAATTTAATGTAGTTTGTTGGGGTTTTAGTATCTAGATACATTCTTTAGCTTGATAATTTTATTATTTTAGCTGATTTCTGATGGAATTAGTATAATGGATTCACGATTCCTTTATATAAATTTTGGGGTATGTATTACATTGCTACATAGAATAGCGTGTTTATACTGACGTACAACATTTTTTATCTTGTATAGACATGTCTTGTCTGTTTTAGAATGTCGGTGATCTGTATTACACAACTTCACTACATATTTTTCGCCCCTTTAAAGGTTATTTACTTAGAAATTTTAAGGATCCCCCTTTAAAATATTTGTAGTATCCCCATTTCGCTGTTATCTGACGATGATGAATTCATCTCATACCACCTTATTAGGTGCTTTTGACTCTTAAAATGTTCTTGAACATCTTATTTACCCCCAAAATTCTGAGTTCTATCCTTAAAAACCTACTTAAATCAATATTTAACTAATATGTGTCCGCGATGCATATCACACATGCCGTCTGAATCTTCGTATTCGTCCGCTTTAAGTGCTGATATATTGCGCTTAGTTAGAAAAAATTTTAGGTCTTATTCTAAAAAGCTATCTTAGCTTTTCCCTATTTCATAACTATGTATTGGCTATGTGTATCGCATATGTCGTCTTAGTAGGCATTTACGCTACTTTAAAAGTTTTTAAACATAACATTTACCTAAACATCTAAAGTCCCATCCCCAAAATATTACTCTAATTCCTATTTTCCCTCGATAGGTATTGGTGATGGTGCTATTCTACTCCACTTAAAGTGTAGTTTCTAACCATTCAGACGTTTCTAAACATCCTCATTTAAGTGAAGAAACCAGAAATTCTATTCTTAAAAACATGTTTAGTTCTACTTTTTAACACTTTACAACAAAGTTGAAAAGTGTTTATGACTTTGTTCATTCTGTCTGTCTGTCTGTCTGTCTGTCTGTCTGTCCGTTAGCACGATAACTGCCGTAAAAATGACTTAATCAAAATGAAATTTTAGTATGTTGTTCAGACGGCCTATAGGACCTATGGGAATATAAATGAATAATATCACCCAATTAGTTTTGGATTGAACCCGGGTTGAAAAAATGGAATACATTGAGCCCTATGGGACCTAATTTTTCAAGTATTTTTTAAGCGGATTTAAAATTCACAAATTGCTTCGAAAATTTTAGGCAATATTCAAATGGTTCCGTAAAATATATAAAAAAAAATTTAGCGAAATATATTCAGTAGTTTTTTAAATAAAAATTAAAATAATAATAACACCCCTTATATGAAGCGATCACGTGTCCATGATATGAAACGATCACATGACCCACTTCAAAATGATATATGACATCCATCTTGTGTCAAAATCGTGATTTTTAAAGTTCTTTTTAATTCATATTGAGTGTTGTATCCGTCCTAAAACTACTTTATTTTTGCCTAAATTCTGTGCATCTACATACGGAAACAACGCAATGACAATATATTCCAGTTTAAATGCTCATCTAAATTTGATTATTTCTACTATTAAGCCTATTTTTCACCTATGTAAAATGTAAACAACAAAATATGTAGAATGAGTTGTATTAGAATCGCTGTAATTCTTTAACACAAAATCAAATAGTCCATGGAGTCTGCTTAGCTGATATGAATGAAATATTCATTGATTTTAGAATGAGAAGGACGATATTTTTCGATGAAGTTTAACGAATAGAGCTTACTTATTTGTAGCTCAATGGTCTTAATTTTTAAATAAAATAAATTATTATAGTATTGTGATGAAAGACATGAATGGGGGAATTATTTATGAATGAAATGTTGCTTTTATAGAGAGAGCCAGGCGTGTTATATTTTTATGACGTCATTTGAATGAATTTCAGTTGTTTTCGATGAAGTTTTCAAATATAATAAATTATCGTAGTATTATGATAATTCTAAAATTATTACCAAGGAATGTATTACATTTTAGAGATGTTTAAACCAGGCAATTTATACTTTAATGCCGTCATTTGAATGAAGTTAATTTTTTTCGATGAAGGTTTAAGGTTTCAAATATAATAAATCAATGTAGTATTGTGATAAGTTTTAAAATATTACCGAGGAATATATTGCATTTTCGACTTTTTTAAATAAAATTGCATTGAAGTTGGAAAGTGTTTCATAATCAATGCTTTAAGCATGATTGATCTTTCTTGTGTTACTATATGCGGATGATGTGTATCGCACATGCTGTCTCAATCTGCGTATTCATCCGCTTTCAGCGCTTATATGTTGTACCTAGTTAAAAAAAATTTAAAGTTTAATCTTTAAAATATTATGCTAATTCCTCATTTTAGCACTAGATGTTAGTAATGATTACACTCTATACTCTTCAGTATGTGTTTCTATTCCTTAAAAGATAGTAGAAATCCCTATTTAACTAAAAAATTCTCAAAGCCCCCTCTAAAAATTTGTTGTATACCCTTTAGTATGTCTTTAAATCCCTTTAAAAATTAGTGGAAATCCCTATTTAGCTAACAAATTCCCAAAGTCCCTTCTAAAATTTGTTGTACACCCTTTAGTATACCTTTCTATCCCTTTAAAAATTAGTAGAAATCCCTATTTAACTAAAAAATCCAAAGTTACGTACTTATAAATTATACTTAGTTCGCCATTTTACTGTTATATCGAGTATGTGTATCATACTAGCCCATTAAAAGTTTCTGAACATGTACATTTACTTCGAAATTTGAAGTTCTGTCGTTAAACAATATTTAAGTTTTCCTTTCGCTGTTATGTATCGGCGTTGTATTCATTCTAAGTCATCTCGCTGGGCGTTTCCATTTCTTTAAAAGCTAGTATAAATTGGTTTTTATGTGAATCTTCTAAAGTCTTTAAAAAAATTATCTTAGTGAATAATTTCAGCGCTAGGTGTCTTGGGTAAGTACACCCCCATTTCACCTCATTAGATGTTTTCATCCTCTTTAAATGTTTCTTGATATCTCATTTAGTTACAAAATCTTAAGTCCTATCTTTAAAAATTTTTGTAATATCCCCTTCCTAATGTTATATGCTACTTATGTGCATTATACATAAAACCCTCGGTAAGCGCTAGCACCCTCTAAGATTTAGTAGGTTCTCCACTTAATTAGAAAAAGTTAAAGTCACATCTTTAAAAACTGCTCCGGTATCACTTTTCCATCAGTGTGATCGGGGATATGTGTATCGCACATAGCCAATTAGAAATTTCCAAACACCTACATTTACTTAAAAATTTGAAGTTCGGTCTCTGAACAATTCTAAAGTTTTCCTTTCGCTGTCCTATAATAGTTGTGTGTATTATGGATGCTACCTTATCATATGTTTATATCTCTTTAAATGTCTCTAAATACTCCATTTACTTAGAAATTCTATGTCTTCTCCTAAAAATACTATCTTAGATCTGCATTCCACCGGTGGGTGTTGGTTATATGCATTATATATATGCATAACCCCTTTCGCTATGCATCTCTCCCTTTGCAGTAGTTAGTAGAAATCATGTTTAATTATAAATTCAAGTTCTACCCCTAAAAAATCTTTGTTATTTTCCCATTTCGTGGCTATGTACCGGCTATAAGTATCATGCATGCCGCCTTAGTAGGTGTTTCCAACCCTTTAAAAGCTACAAAGCATTGTATTTGGCTAGGATATTTAAATTTTCTATCGTAGAAATGTTCGTCTAGTTCGACACTTTGTAACTAGTTGCTGATGATGGGATCGTCTTATACTCACTCTGCAGGCGATATCATCTTATAAAATGTTGGCACATATTACATTTAGCTAAAAACATCAAAGTCCTATACTTGAAAACTTAGCCTAGTTCCTCATTTTATCAATCATTCAGACGTTAAATAACCTAAAATACCTTATTTATCGAAAAAATTTCAAAGTCTCGTCTTTAAAAACTGTCACACCATTTATTTCCGCCGATTTGTGTTGAGCGCTTGCATCATATGTACCGCCATATTAGTTAATCGTTACTCCCTTCCCCAGAAAGCTATATGTGTTAAATTTCACTTAAAACTGGTATGCATACAAAAAAATATATGTTATTCGTCGTAAAGAAATTAGCGTGTATGTTGCTATTTCAAACGTTAAAAATCACAGGATAACCATTTTCGGCTATATATCTCCTGAATACAGACTCACTCGTATTTCGGGTTAAGCAATTTCTTATTCAGTAATATAACACGTGTCAACGTCCACAACGTATTCTCCTAGTGCCGAGAATGTGTTAAATATCGCCCCTCCATCCGCACAAAAGGGTTGGGCGGCGACACTCATAGCTATATCATTTTTTTTTTACGAGACTTAAGCGTGGAGGGTTCTGGCATGTACTTTTATTTTTAAAAATGACGGGATTTAGAGAAATAAGACACACACTATGCGTATAAACTGATACACTAACCCTTTTTTTATAATACTTATTTTCAAAATAGATATATTCTCTGGGGTTTTTCTAGATTTTCAGACTAAAATGGATGTGGGATTCATAACATTACTGACATAAATGTTTCGCGGATCGCTGCTAAACGGTCTATGGGTTCCCTCATTGGGTATATGCACCTCCTCGAATAGAGTCATTCATCGAATATAGTCGATCACGCGATTCTACTACTTTAAAACATCAATTCACGCAATTCTACTACTTTAAAACATCAATTCACGCGATTCTGCTACTTTGAAAACATGTTTTTGTTAGTTTTTTACACGTAAAAAGTGTGTTTTTGTGAAAAAACGTTAGAAAAAAGCATAAGTGTGAAAACCTATGTTAATTTCCATAGAGAAAACAGCGCATGTGTCGTTTTTAAAAGTAGAAAACTTACATTTGCGAAATATTATAAGAAAAAAAACTGACATTTACGAAATTTTGTTATTAAAATGCAGAATTCTTACAGTTAAGTATTTGTAACCGTCTTTAACATACGAATAGGGCAAGCATCTCTCTTCATCATACGATATTCTTACAGTTCACTTCGTAACCGCGATATAGCGGAGTTTAAGAACGATGACCTTGGTACACCTTGGTGTGCCTTGGCATGTCTTTGACATGCTCCTGGCATACGGATATTCAATACTTAATCACTTAATTTAATTAACATCCTTTAATTAGATTGCGAGATTCATAACACTGATTTAGTTAACATCCTTTAATTAACTTGCAATATTTATAACACTCATGTGTTTTGGACATAAGCACACTTCCACGATGATTTAAAATATTTATTTTTGGAAATATTTATTCAAAATATTTATTTTTGGAAATATTTATTCAAAATATTTATTTTTTATATTTTTAAATCAAAAAATAAATATTTTTTGATCGAAGGTCGAAGGTCGAAATGATTGAGGAAACACACCTCCTCCAATACACCCAATTCATGCAATTCTGCTACTTTAAAAACACACCTTTTTGGCCGCATTTTTGCAAAAACGCACATTTTTTTTCAAAATATTGCAAATGTGCGAAAACCCATGTTAATTCCCATAGGGAAATCCTACATTTTGAAAAAAATCGGCCGATTCCGCGTTTTTCAAAAAACACATTTTTGGCCGCTTTTTTGCGAAAAACCACATTTTTTCTAAAAAATTCACAAAAGTGTGAAAAACTATGTAAATTCCTATACAGAAATCCGACAAGCTCCAAAATTCAACTTGCTGAAAAAATGCTCATTTTTGTTGTTTTTTTAACGTTTTAGAAACTTTTTGGGAAAAAACGCTAAAAATGACACAGGTTTAAAAATTTATGTTATTTCCCTTCATCATACAAGATTCTCAAGTATCTCATCATATGATATTCTCGCACTTCACCCTTTAACATACGAATATAACAAGCACTCTTTTCTTAGAAGGCGGAGTAATATTCATTACTTAATTACTTTATTTAATTATCCTCATTAACACTCTTTAATTCATTTAGAAAAAAGAAAAAAATCCCAACTATCAGAAAATTACCCAGCTTTAATTCCACTTGTCGCCGCTAGGGGGCGCTGATGGTTCTATACCGCCTCCGACGGTGTTGCCATCCCAAAAAAGTTTCTTCCCTACTTAGAAAAAACCCCCAATATCACCCCAATATTTAGAATTAGAAATATCTCCCAAGTATTGGGTAGTTCCACTTTTCGCCGCTAGGGGGCGTTGATGGCTCCATACCGCCTCCCTAGGTGTTGCTATCTCTAAAACGTTTCTACACTATTTAGAAAAAATCCCCAATATCACCCCAATATTTAGAATTAGAAATATCTCCCAAGTATTGGGTAGTTACACTTTTCGCCGCTAGGGGGCGTTGATGGCTCCATTCCGTCTCCCTAGGTGTTGCGATTTCTAAAAAAAGTTTCTTTCCTACTTAGAAAAAATCCCCAATATCACCCCAATATTTAGAATTAGAAATATCTCCCAAGTATTGGGTAGTTCCACTTTTCGACGCTAGGGAGCGTTGATGGCTCCATACCGCGTCCCTAGGTGTTGCCATCTCTAAAAAATTTTCTTCCCTACTTAGAAAAATTCTCATTCCAAAAAATTTATTTCTCTCCAAACCCCTCGTACAAGACTACGAAATCGTTGCCACTCGAAAAAAAGTTTCTCAAAATTTTTTTACCCTCACCTTTTTTCATTTTCCCCCTTTTTACACCCCCGTCCAGGATTACGGAATTCAAGATGGCGGCCATACCGCATACCGCACATACCGCCTCCCGTGCAGAACGCCCTATTCTTACTACTACCATGGAATCGCATTGCTTTGGAATTTTTGCTTATCTAATTTATTATCATGTCAAATGTCAGCTCATTGTTTGAATTGACAGTTGAATAACCATTATTTGATGATATCAAACAAAATATACACTAAATAAATTGATTTATTTCTGTGTGAATTGTATTATGATTAAATTCTTCATGATTAAGTACTAAATCGTTCATGTAGTAAATATGCTACACGCAATACGCCTCAAAAGTGTATTAATAAAGTTAAGAGTGAAGTATGTGGTTTTCTAATAAGAACTGCAATGGCATTTATCCTGCAATCTTCAATAATGAAAAATTCGTGAAGTTTCATGAAACACAGTGATACATTTATTCCCTTAGTAATTTCGCTTTTTCTATAATTTAATAAAATATTATAAGATATTATTAATATATATGTAATAAGATATATATAATTTAATAAGTTATTTACAGAATCCATGTAATTTCATTTATATTAATCTAATATTTTTAAAAAGACCTATTTCTACAGAAATCTTTATCTATTAAAAATAATTACTCCTGATTCTTAACAATCTATTCTAAATTTCATGCATTGATTATTACTTTCCTTATATACAAGTACATTCAATATATAAGGAAAGCATTGTGATGGGGTAGAAAATTCAAATTCGAGTTTTCGACGGGAGAGCACATTTCAAGCATTCCTGAACACGAATCGGACGTTTTTGAGGTCATGTGAGTGTGTGTGTGCCTCAGTGAGTCTGTGGAGACGACAACTGACGAACAAACGGACCGATTCGAACGAAATTTGGTACAAAAATTACAATCAGTGAATACTGTGGAAGCCTATTGTTTTTAAACGCAATCGAATGTTCAGAATTCCACTAAATTTTCGAATGAAATTCTAAAAAATCATCAAAAAATTAAAACCTTTAATAAAGTTACGCAAATAGACATTTTTTGTGCAATTTTTCCTTAGAAAACGATTCACATAAATTTAGAACACTAGCACGAACCGTTCTCGAGATATTGCATATTTTTCAAATAAGTTTATCAAAATATCCCATAAATTAAAAAAAATATTAAGTGTTGAGAAATATGTTCACTTTTCATGTGTAATATCATACAATAAATTTGGTAACATTATTCTCGTGGATCTAGTTCGTTCCATTAATGAGAAAAGGTACGTTGAGTAATACTTTTGTATTTAAACGCCAATAATCATTTATCTGCTATAAGAATAACTTATTTCTCCGTCCATAACGCTTGGTGATTTTGGCGACGAATTGGGCGGAATGTCGCCAACTTGGCGACTTTTTAAAATGTTGCCAAATTAATGAAAATCTCGCCAAATGGATAAAAATGACGTTAAATCAATGAACATGACGACTAATTGACGAAAATTCAGTACCTTGGAAAGAATATAAGTATCTACTATAAGAATAACCTATTTTATTTTACTGTAAAAGTAGTAAATTCACTGCATTATATAAGGAAAGTCATGTGCTGCCCACATCAGTTTTTTCTACTTTGATTTATAGCATTCTTTAATATCAAAGAGAGATTTCAAATATGATATAATTGCTTCATGTAAATATTGAGAATTTATTTCAGTACTTAAATTTCTATGCAACTGAAGTGTTTTTAAAAATACTTTAGAATTCAAAATATTAGTACGTTAAAATGAAATAAGTTTTAGAATAAAATCGCTCTTAATCATTTAAAATCACAAAATTGTGAAATTATTAGTAACCTAAATTCTATGAATACTCAATTTTACGTGATTATCAAAGTTAAGTATCAAGCTCACTGTTTCAGGATCGACATTTTCATAAACTTCCTAAATGCTGTTAAATCACCGTTTTTAAATAAAAACAGTGTTTCTGTAATTTACATACAAGCTTTGTAGTTTGCATATTGAGTACATGATTTTTGTTTTTATATTTTGTTATCAATTGGCGTTCCACTGTAGTTTGATTGCACTTTCTGCTATTTGTATATTTGTTTTGAAAGAAACTTAGTTACTGTAAATTTGATTGGGTTTTGAAGATAAAAATCAAAATTATCTCAGATAACAAATATGTCTTATAAAATGTTCTCTAATAAGATTCTAAACACGTAATTAAAAGAAATAAAGTTAAAAAGAATTAGGAGGTTGATAGAAACTTGCAACAATTCCAGGTACATAAAGGTGATTCAATGAGTGGGCGTGGCCTACGTATAGTCTGTACAGTGCCTGTAACTTAGATATTGATGTTATATATAATAGAGGAATATTTGTCGTAAAAATCAAAGATTCTATTAATTTAAATGTATAGAACTCTAGTTTGATTGCACTATCTGCGATTTGAATATTTGTTTTGAGAGAAACTTAGTTACTGTAAATTTGCTTGGGATTTAAAGATAAAATTCAAAATTATCTCAGATAACAAATATGTCTTATAAAATGTTTTCTAATATGGTTCTAAACACGTAATTTAGAGAAATTAAGTTAAAAAGAATTAGGACGTTGATAGAAATATACAACCATTCCAGGTACATAAAGGTGACTCAATGAGTGGGCGTGGTTTACGTATAGGCTGTACAGTGCCTGTAATTTATATATTGATATTATAATAGAGGAATATCTGTCGTAAAATCAAAGATTCTACTAATTTGAGAGTATAGAACTCTAGTTTGATTGCACTTTCTGCGATTTGAATATTTGTTTTGAAAGAAACTTGGTTACTGTAAATTTGCTTGAGATTTGAAGATAAAAATCAAAATTATCTCAGATAACAAATATTTCTTATAAAATGTTCTCTAATAAGGTTCTAAACACGTAATTTAAAGAAATAAAGTTAAAAAGAATTAGGAGGTTGATAGAAATATGCAACAATTCCAGGAACATAAAGGTGACTCAATGAGTGGACGTGGCCTACGTATAGGCTGTACAGTGCCTGTAACTTAGATATTGATATTATAATAGAGGAATATTTGTCGTAAAATCAAAGATTCTATTAATTTGAATGTATAGAACTCTAGTTTGATTGCGCTATCTGCGATTTGAATATTTGTTTTGAGAGAAACTTAGTTACTGTAAATTTGTTTGGGATTTAAAGATAAAAATCAAAATTATCTCAGATAACAAATATGTCTTATAAAATGTTTTCTAATAAGATTCTAAACACGTAATTTAGAGAAATTAAGTTAAAAAGAATTAGGACGTTGATAGAAATATACAACCATTCCAGGTACATAAAGTTGACTCAATGAGTGGGCGTGGCTTACGTATAGGCTGTACAGCAAAGAATTGCTGTACAGTGCCTGTAATTTATATATTGATATTATAATAGAGGAATATCTGTCGTAAAATCAAAGATTCTACTAATTTGAAAGTATAGAACTCTAGTTTGATTGCACTTACTGCGATTTGAATATTTGTTTTGAAAGAAACTTGGTTACTGTAAATTTGCTTGAGATTTAAAGATAAAAATCAAAATTATCTCAGATAACAAATATGTCTTATAAAATGTTCTCTAATAAGATTCTAAACACGTAATTTAGAGAAATAAAGTTAAAAAGAATTAGGAGGTTGATAGAAACATGCAACAATTCCAGGTACATAAAGGTGACTCAATGAGTGGGCGTGGCGCACGAATAGGCTGTACAGTGCCTGTAATTTATGTATTGATATTATAATAGAGGAATATCTGTCGTAAAATCAAAGATTCTATTAATTTGAATGTATAGAACTATATCCCAAGCTTCGAAAACCTAAAGAATTTGTCTGTTACTTAACAACACTATGTTTTTCCTCAACTTAACTAAAAAATAGCATATCAAATTAATTTTATGATGGGGAAATACATTTAATTAATACGTCTGCAAAAGTTTACTATTGTCTAAACCTAAACAAGGTTACCTTCAATAGAGCAATATATAATCAACTGAGTATGAGAAACAAACAATCTGCAGTTTTATTACAACAAAAATAAAGTAAGTAAATTCAACTTAAGTAAATTTTACTTTTTTTTAATCAAACTTAAGTAAATTTTAGCTAATTGCGGGGCTGCAATTACGTAGATCATAACTTTCTGTATGACGTATACTAAAAAAACCAAAGAACAAATACATTCCCTAATAGAAATTAATGAAAAAGTCTGTAAGGCACAGTTTTACTTTCTCACACTATTGTATAAAGCATAGATATAGCCAGTATCTCGGAAAAGAAGGGGGAGGGGGTTGAAATGATGAATTTCATTATCCCAACATCCTATAGAAAACTAATGCACATTTTCTGCAGTGAGCCTATATAAAGTATTGCTTTCTTGAAAATTTAACCTTTTGATAAAAAACATGTTTTAAGATCTTCTGGACACATTTTAAATCCTTTTGGAAATACGTTTGTGTGGCCATTACTCAGGAACTAATATTTGAGCTCCAAGAGCTAATATTTATATTATAAGTTGATAAAATTGGAGAAAATCTCCATTGATTGATTCATTTGACAGAAACATTTTAACACATATAAAATAAACTTTGACTAAAGTAAATCATCATACCAATTAAAACAGTCTAATTAAGAAAAAAAATTAGTTTTATTTCTTAATGGATGTAAATAGCATTTTCTGGGTATTACATAGTTCTTCAATTTCATAAACACATTCCCTAAAATCATATTTGTAACAGGTGTTTGTTTGTAATATACAGTGTAAACTATAAATATACATGACATCTAGTTTAAAAATACATATCACAACTCAATGTTTGTAAATTAAGGGACTGCAATTATGGAAATCATAATTTGCTGTACATCGTCTACAAAAAGCACCAAATATTATATTTTTTCAGAGAAAATTATGAAAAAGTCTTTTACAAATTTACGGCATTGAGTCGTAGCCCCATTACTAACAAAATCCAGTATGACAAGCTTTTCTAATAAAACTTAAGCATTTTAAAAATTAATGGGCCATTATAATGAAGTATCACCCGTTTGTCTTCAAAACTAAAGCAAGCCGATTTTATGAATTTATTCATATCACATGAAATAAAAAGGTAAGTATATGAAAAATGATACCAAACACTATGATTTTAGCAGTAATAATAACCCCAAAACGGCTGAAGTTATCTGCCATCTAACGGATTTTTTCGTAACGGAGCTCTGCATCATCTCCGAGAGTAGCTCCTGCGAGGTCAAAAGCTGAGGCGTTACCATTCAAACTAATGGAAATTTAATGCAAATGAAATGAACGATATCTTTGGAATTAATAAAGAATTTGTATGAAATTTGGTGTGATTATTGCAAGTGGTATGCACAAAAAGTCATTTGATTTTCAGAAAGATTGAGCTAGGGATATTTTCGTATTTTTAAAACTTGATTTGGTGTTCGTTCAAACCTTTGAGGTCCAAATTAATCAGGGTCATTCATCACAAAAACGTGAAATTCGGTATAACGTTTTCTCATGTGGTACGTTTCAGTTCTTTCGATTTTGAAGTTTATAGGGCTAGCCAGGGCCCTCGCTAAGGGGTGGGGGGGACAGGGGAGTAGTCCCCCCCCCCGAATGTCGAGAAATCCCTGTACAGTTGGCAAAATCATGATCCAAGTTGGCAGACTTGGTACATTTTAGATAAAATTTATTTAAAAATTAGTATCATCACTGGCTGGCTTCAAGGTATTACTGTTGAACTTTCTCTTCCTCCTCACTAGCACATTATCTTTTAAACCATGATATTATGATGGATGATATTATATCATGATATACACTCCAGAGATCCATATAAATGAAATATGGATAAAACCAATGTTTTACTGTGTTCAACTTATTTTACATAGACACGTATTCGTTTTTGCTTCAGGCAATACCACCTTACCACAGCATCTTCCAAGTTGATTTCGTTCCCAAGTCTGCTTCGCACTTCAAAAGCATCAAGCTGTTAAGCCTCATATCCGCCATTGTTGTTCTGAAGGAACCTTTCACAATCTTTAGCTGACTGAAGGCTCTTTCATTTGTGCTGACTCCATAACCAACTGTATAGTCAATTGGCACATTTTGAAAGCCAGCTTTAATGCATTTTTGAATTGAACCATGACGTACTTCAATGTTTCCGTTGATAGTATATGTCTCTCCTTGCATGCATATCACTTTGTTGAGCATGTCTCACTTTGTAGAGCATGCATATCAGGCCTAGTAGCTGGAGAGAATATCATGACAGCCTCTTCAATTGCTTCGATTGTTAGATTATCCTTGTTCAAGGGAAATTTGAAAATTGAATGAAGTGAAGAAATAGTTATATTCGTAGAAACCACGTTCTTTTTAAGACCTCGACATAGTGTATCAAGGACAGCATTAAACTCTTTTCTATAGAATTGTTTTAGGTCTATGTTTACTTCATTTTCAAAATACTTTTCAATCCTTCTCGACCTCATTCGTCTTCTATGGTGCAGTTGAAAGTCATGTTCAGGATCAACTTCAATGTTTCCAGCAAATGTTTCCGCACTTGTGATCAAGTTGTCCATTTCTGTGGTGTTTAGGCTTGGGCGATGTTGGAATTTCAACATCGTGATATATCGGCAGTCTAACATCGCGATATTGCGATATATCGTGATGTTAATCATGTGATCAACTCACGTGACTAAAAACTAAACGCGCTGCGACGCAGGTGAACAAACGTACTATTTATGCGAGAAATAATTTGGTTTAGTAAAATATTTGCTTATTTTTAGTCGCACTATAAAAATAAAGATATATTACTCTGATATGGGATATTTATTTAGAAAATGAAAATAGATGCAAACTCTATACAATTTATCTGCATATACAGTAGTACAACCTCAAAAATCTGGACTTTGCTAATTATGGATTTTAGAATTTTTTGGATTATAGAGTTTGCATAAAATTCAAACTTAAGCACTATAAAACTTAATACACTCTTCAAACTAAATGCACTATAAAATATTGTTTTTAGAAAAATAATGACAAAAGGTTAAGTTAACTCATTAAAAATATAATTTAATACAAAAAAAAAATAATGGAACAGAAGAAATTAAAAAAAATATATACACATACAAGAAATAAAAAGAAAACGTTTACATGTTATCATTTTGTTTAAACATTTGAACTAATGTTTGTTGTTTCATTAATTTTGGTTTGTGGAAAAAGCAAATTTTCTTTTATCTTTTATCCTACAGGTAGATGGGCATTATTTCTTATTTGGTTATGAAGCTCCTTTCTTCAAGACCATTAATTACATGATCGACTGTTTGTACATGATTATAAATGGGTATTTTCTCTGTCGACTCCCCCCCCCCCCTCCCCACACACACCTCAATTCACTGGTGAAATGTCTCCATAATTTTAGTTTCTCATACTATAGAATAGAGGAAGTATTGTTTTTCCGAATATTTTCTATTTTGAACTTTTGGGGGCAATACATGTTTTAGGACCTGCTGAACACATTTTGACTATTTTAGAGTAATGTCAATATGTTATAAATTGCTAGTGTACACGATAGATGCCATAAATACTAATGGATTTTCACGAAACTTTATATATCCGGCTTTATTATCAAAAAATCAAGAACTAGATAGAATTTTTTGGAATTCGAGTGAAATTTCATATTTCCTATGGCAGCATGAAACAAAAGTTTGCATAATAATGCATAAAATGGATCATTTATGACTCCATGATCACGAAACATAACAGCTTCATTATAGTGATGCTACTCAACTGATGAAGATGTCAATAGTGAGAAAAAGAAAATATCAGCAGTTTTAAGACTTTTTTAGTAATCAGGTTAGGAAATTAAATATATATCTTCATTGTTCACATAATACAAAAATGCATATACAAAAAATATTTAAGCATATATATATATATATAAATATGCATTAATATATATATTTATAAGTTTTTATCCAGTTAAACACAATAAATAATTATAAAATTAACGTTCAGCGATTTATGCAAAAATTAATTTTAAGAAGTACATTTATTACTTACATGAAAAAAAAACTTATCTTTTACATTCCACGCAACGGTAAATCATCATAGTCACGGTGATTTGATTGGCATTACTGTGCACGCGGCCGTAAATATCCGTTATCACGCTAATTTGATTAGCATTACCGCGCACGCTGCAGTATACCCCGTTGTCATATTAATTTGATTGACATTAACGCCCATGCCTCCGTAAATCCCCGTTGTTACGTTGATTTGGTTGGCATTACGGTGCACGCGGCCGTAAACTTACATTGGCCTTCACAGAAGACAATTTCCCATAGGAAACTATGCAAATTCCGTAATCGCAGGTTGTTTCCCGTAGAAACTACGAAGAATACGCAGTAATCGGCACTTCTGTGAGCAGGTCGCCAAGTTGAAAATTCCCTGATTTTTCCAGAATTTTGAACGAAAAATCGATTTTCGCTGCAATTTCCCTGACATTATAGTCCACTTTCAAATTCCCGATTTCCAGAGTGCGCACGAACCCTGTTTATTAATAACTAAAAAAATCAATATAAAACTTACGGGGGGGGGGGGGAATCAGTATAAAGCTTACCGAATAAAAAATCTAGATACGACAAGATATTTCCCACGTAGCCACCGTAATCTTATGTTTACATCATTACGCATTCAGAAACTATGTTCCATTCCCTGGTCCACCCCCTCACTCCTTTTCCTATAAACAATCATTAAAGTTAACTAATGTCATTACCGGGCAGAGAGATCTGCGGCATCTATTAAAAACATTCTAGTCAATAATTTACATCCTTTCGCAATCAAAATAAAAGTAAAACATGAAAGAGCTTGGAATGCAGACTATTAAAGTTGAAAGCCGCTAAAGAGAGTTTCTTGGGTAATCAAGACGGACTTGATTGTTGCAGTTTGTGAATAAATTGTAAAAATAGAACATTAAGTTATTTTTACATTAAAACATAGCGAATGCGATAAAAATCGTTAGATGATTCGCACTTCCTTAATTACAAAATTTCAAGAGATAATCCACAGATTATATGCATTATCCATATCCCGAGAAAATATCAATGTGAAAATCAACAGGCGACGTATCTTAAAAGATTCAATGATTATTAATTAGTATAAGATTCTTTGATGCCACGGCATTGAAAAGCAAAGTCAGTGCTGTAATACCGGGAAATCACGATATACTGGTGGTAACAACGCCGGGAATTTGTGCGTGTGCGGTGAAAAACCGCGCAAAAACATCAGAATCGTAAAACTCGGCGATGGCGGTTTTCACCGGGATATCGCGCATGCGCTATGAAAATCCCAAAACCGGAATTATTGTTCTCAAGATCGGCGCTGGCGATGTTTGTTGGTTTGTTATCGAGAAATCGCGCATGCGCTATGAAAATCCCAAAACCGGAATCGTCGGTCCTAAGATCGGCGATGTCTGGGATATCGGAATATCACGATTTACAGGCGATGACAACGCCGCGAATTTGCGCATGCGCTAAGAAAATCCCAAAACCGGTATCGTCGATTCCAAAATCGGCGGTTAACGCTGGTTATGAATATCGGGAAATCGTGATATCACGATATAGAGAGCTATATCGCGGTATATCGTCGACTTGTAATTTACGAAACCGGTATGGCGATGTTGACTTCATACCGGTATTTCACGATGTATCGATACATCGCCCAGGCCTAGTGGTGTTAATCTCCTCCAAAATTTGTACTGTGTTTTCGACAACTGTAATACAATCAATCAAATTCAGATCAGGGCTTTCCAAAGTTTCTGTCAAAATCTTCATCTTATATATAATTGTTTTCATAAAAAACAAGTTAACAATGAAATCAAATGATTTCATCTTTTTGCATAACCCGTGGTCTTTTGTTTTTGTAGCACAGTCTAATTCCTGTTGTGTGGAAATTTCTTCTAATGCAGATAAGATAGGTTCAAATGATGTGTTTACAGCTTTTATAGCCTCTGCTCTGGCTGACCACCTAGTTCTAAACATATTTCTCAAAAGAAGGGCATTATCGACTTCTTTGATCTTATTTCTCAACTGTCTGAAACGTTTAGTACTTGAATTGAAGAAAACATACAATGCTTCAAGTGTGTCGAATAAGTCTAATAATAATGCTGATACTGCAGCTGTGTTGATCTTGTGATCTTGGCATGGAATGTATTGTATATGATGTCCTATGATTTCTAAGAGTTTCTTTTGTGCTCCATTAAACTGTCCTGACATTGAACTTGCAAAATCATATGACTGAAAAGCCAATGAGGATGTGTCAATTTCTTTCTTTTTTAAAGTCTCATAAATTTGCTTTGCCATTCCAATACCTGTTTTTTCAGCACATTCAGAAACATCTAGCAAGAGTTCTCTTGGTTTGCAGTTTTCATCGACAGTACGGACAACAATCGAAAGCATATCCTTTTGTGAACTGTCAGGTGGGGTATCAGCCATCACTGAGAAAAAATCATAGCTCTTAATCTCCTTAAGAATTTTTCTTTCTATTTCTTCAGCAACAAGAGATATAAGCTCATTTTGTGACTCAGGACTCATGTAACTCACGTGGAACGGCCGTAAGTCTCTTCCATCAAACCACGTTTTCAAGATGTGGTTATATCTTGAGATCAGCGATATTATTTGTACAAAATTACCATCATTTGGTCCTGATCCTTGAAATGCTATCCCTTGTCGTCCTAGGGTCCTGCATGTGTCGAGCAAGATTCTCATTACTTCTCTGTTCTGAAACTGTACTCTTTCATTTTCTGTCAGAGCTAATCTCTTAGTTTGATCAAGAAGCACATCTATGTGCCGCTCCTTTATTAAAAAATCACAATAGCTGTGGAGTGCTGATATGTGTGCAATAGATTAAAAGTAAGTTTGTAACTTTCCTAGCTTTTGCTTTCCGGCACTCCTCATTTTCCCCCAATTTCTTACTCCTGTCTTCGACCATGCATCTTCACTCTTCTCTTGGCCTACTCCATGAGAAAACAGAAAGCACACAAAGCAGTATGCACAATCTTTAATTGTACTGTATTCTAAGTACTGAAATTCTTTATACCAATGGGGATTCAATCTGTCTTTACCATCACTTAGAAAGAATGCCAAAATTATAGTTGATGAGGCCCTAATTTGATCAAATAGTTTTTCTGATTATCTGTCAAATCTGAGTGTCTAAGACCAGGATCATGGCTGACTAAAGGAAACTTGATCTCTCTTCAACAACAATATTTCCTACATCTTTGTTTTTTAAAAATATTTCGCTATCTTCCAAAATTTGTTCAATCGCCAAGATCGACCAGTCCACAAATTTAAACCTCTACAAATTGAACCAGCAGCTTTCTTCCTAACGGTATTGTCTGTTCGCAAGAGCGGATACAAAAACCTCCGTAGGTAGGCCAATTTTTTTTTCTCTCTTGGCAATTTTATGATGTAATATTATGCAAAAAAAAATTTGAGATATTTGAGTATTGAGAGACATTGTGGATACATTAATCATACCGATATATCGATGAATGAAATATCGATATAAAATGTGATATCGGTGCAAAAAAAAAACTTCCTAGACTTTACTTAAGTTGGTAAAAATCATTACTTGACTTGGCAATTTTATCGGCTCTCCCCCCCCCCCCAATAATAAGTCTTAGCGAGGGCCCTGGGGCTAGCCCGTCCTGGGCACGCCATAGGACTGTATCCGGTTTTAGAGAATAACTCAAAAATCAGAGCAAGTAGGAAGTCTGAATTTAATATATCCTTTTCTTTTGGGGTATATTTTAATTCTTTCGATTTTTAATCACATCGGGCATGCCCATCTTGGACCCGCCTAAGAAAGTCACCCGTTTCTGCGGAATAACTCGAGAACAGGTGTATCTAAAAATTCCAAGTTTAGCATATCCTTGTGGTTTGTGATATATTTTACCTCTTTGGATTTAAAACCTTATTGGTCTAGCCCGTCCTGAGCCCAACAAAAGAAATGTACTCCTTTTTTGAGAATAACTCGAATAATCGGAACACCTAGAATGTCTAAATTTAGTATATCATTATCCTTTGGGGTACATTGTATTTCATCGGATTTCAAACCTTATCGGGCTAGCCCGTCTTGGACCCGCCATAGAAATTTACTCGCTTTTTAAGAATAATTCGAAAATCGGAGCAGCTAAAAACTGTAAATTTAGTATATCATTTCCTTTTAGATGATACATTTTAATTTAGATTTTGAACCTCATCGGGCTAGCCCGTCTTTTGTCCGCTTAAGAGTGCATTCGTTTTAAAAGAATAACTCGAGATCCGAAGTAGCTAAAAATCCCATGTGTAGCATATCGTTGGTTTTTGTGGTATATTTCAATTTCTTCGATTTTAAACTTTATCGGGCTAGCCCGTCTTGGGCTCGACATAGGAATGAACCCGTTTTTTTTAAATAACTGGAAAATCGGATCAACTAAAAAATATAAAATTGGGATATACTTATCTTTTGGGATATATTTAAATTCTTTCGATTTTGAACAGTATCGGGCGAATACATCATTGGCCCGCCATAGAAACTAACTCGTTTTCGGAGAATAACTCAAGAAACGGAGTATCTAAAAGTTCCAGGTTTAGAATGAAACACGTAATCATTTGAAGTATATCTTAACTCATTGGATTTAAATCATTATCGAGCTAGCCCATCTTGAGCCCAACAAAATGTTTAGTGCACTAGTGTTTTGAGAATAACTCCGAAATTGTAGCAGCTAGGATGTCTAAATTGAGTTTATCATAGTATTTTAGGATATATTTTATTTCTTGATTTTGTATCTTATCAGGCTAGCTCGTCTTGGGCCCGACATAGGAATGTACTCGTTTTTTGAAAATAACTCGAAAATCGGCGCTTCTAAAGAATAAAAATTTAGTATATAATTTTCATTTGGAATAAAGTTTAAAACTTTGTATTTGAACTGTATCGGGTTAGCTCGTCTTAGGCCTCACTTGGAAATCCTTTTGTTTTGGGAGAGTAACTCGAGAAACGGAGTAGCGAAAGATTCCAAGTTTAGCATCTCGTTATCTTTTGTGGTATATTTTAACTCTTGCATGCTATACCAAATACACCACAAACATGACGATTCTTAACTCCCCCAAAATGAAAGAATTCTCAAGACAGACCAAAGACGGGCTCTCTCGATATGGTTCAAATTCGAAAGCATTAAATTTTACCCCAAATGGAATTAATGTACAAAATTTGGATTTTTTATCTGCTCCGGTTTTCGAGTTATTCTAAAACAATGAGTCTATTCTTATGGCGAACCCAATACGGACTAGCCGAATTAAGTCGAAAAATAAAATATACTACAAAAGACAGCAGCATGTTAAACTTTGAATTTCTAGCTACTCCGGTTCTCGAGTTACTCATGAAAAACGAGTGCATTCCTAAGTCGGACTCAAGACGGCCCAGTCCGATGAGGTCAAATTAAGATAAAACCCAAAAGAAAATGTTATACTAAATTTAGATTTTTTAGCTGAATCGATTTACGATTTATTCTCCAAAAATTGTACATTATTGTGTCGGGCCCAAGACGGGCTACTCGATAAAGTTCAGAATGCAAAGAAATAAAATACACCCTAAAAGACAATGATATGCTAAATTTAGACATTCTAGCTGCTACAGTTTTGGAGTAACATTCCTTTTGTTGGGCCCAGGACGGGGTAGCCCGATAAGGTTTTAAATCTAACAAGTTAAGATATAACGCAAATGACAACGACATACTAAACTTGAAACTTTTAAATACTCTGGAGTATTCTCTTGGAGAGGAGAATACTCCAGGGAGGAGGTTCTGGAGTTATTCTCCAAAAATGAGTGAATTTCTAAGGCGGGCCCAAGACGAGTTCGCCCGAGACGGTTCAAAATCGAATGAATCAAAATATTCCCCAAAAGATAAGTATATACTAAATTTATATTTTCTAGTTGATCCAATTTTCCAGTTATACTAAATAAAATCGGGTCAATTCCCAAGTCGGGCCCAAGACGGGCTAGCCCGATAAAGTTCAAAATCAAGAAACTGAAATATACCACAAAAGCCAACGACATGCTAAACTTGGGAGTTTTAGCTACTTCGGATCTCGAGAAGACGGGCTAGCTCGGTGAGGTTCAAAATCTAAATTAAAATGTATCATCCAAAAGGAAATGATATTCTAAATTTACATGTTTTAGCTGCTACTATTTTCGAATTATTCTTAAAAAGTGAGTAAATTTCTGTGGCGGGCCCAAGACGGGCTCGCCGGATAAGGTTCGAAATCCGATGAAACACAATATACCCCAAATGACAATGACATATTAAATTTAGACATTCTAGATGCTTCGATTTTTCGGGTTATTCTCAAAAACGAGTACATCCCTTTTGTTGGGTTCAGGACGGAGTAGTCCGATAAGGTTTTAAATCTAAAGAGTTAAAATATACCACAAAGAACAAGGATATGCTAAACTTGGAATTTTTAGATACACCTGTTCTCGAGTTATTCCGCAGAAACGGGCGACTTTCTTAGACGGGCCCAAGATGGTCTAGCCCGATGCGATTAAAAATCGAAAGAATTAAAATATACCCCAAAAGAAAAGGACACTGTACCTCAGCTGCAGTGCCTAGAATACCAGACACTATAGTCTAGGAGGACAGACACTAAGTCCCAGCCATGAGTTGTCTGTGCCGGTTCACATAAAGACAACTACTTTTTTCCGCATTGTGAGCATATCTGTACAAGCAATTGTAAAATATAGTTTAACACTTTCCAGAGAGCAGACAAATTATTGATTTTTCGTATTTAATAAGTTTAAATTTAATTTATTTTGTAATAACTTAATTTTCATTATTTCTTGAAATTTTATATTTAAACTGCATTATTATAGGTTAATTACATGTATTATTTATCGATGGGTTCGGCTATTGTACAAATTTGTGTGTATTTAGAAGTATATTTCTGCTTCCAGCTGTAAAATTTTATTGCTTTGAAATTTCTTTTGTTCAGTAGATGGCGCTGGATCCGGACACTTTTCTGTTAAGTTGAAAATGACCGCCGGAATTCTTGGTTTTGTTATAGGTTTACCCTTAACCGAACAACAGCTTAAGGAAATATATTGCAACCTCGTATACATATAAGCGATACTGAAAATAAATCTTTGAAAGTCATGGTTCATAGGAATAATTCCGTTGTATTTCTCCATCGAGATGAGATATAAGATATATCTCACCTATACCTCGGATCTCAGAACTTATCAGTGACTTGAAGTAGGCGTGGCTGAATCCGTGCTCTACTTTTTGCATTTACAGACTAGATCTTATAATAACTGCAGTTTTCTCGTACGAAATCTGAAATAGCAGGATGATATTTATTCTAAAATATCATACGTGGAACCTAAATCAATACGAGATCCATTCAAATACTGACCTTCGGAAAATAATTTTTGTTTATTTAAGCTCCAATGCATTCCATGACTGTTTAAAGACAGTTGTGATTTGAATTATTGTTATAAAACAAATTTATTCAGTGTAAATTTAGTTGCTGTTCCAAAATATATGATTAAATCGCATGGAACAGGAGGCAGGTAAAAATTTAGTTTATGTTTTAAAAGTAGGGAGCTTAAGGAGTCATCCAGACATTTTTATTTTCAATATAATACAAATATGTTTTAAAAGTAGGGAGCTTAAGGAGTCATCCAGTTTTTTTTATTTTCAATATAATACATAACCGTTCTCTCGTACTTTCTGTAAAAGAACATGGCAATATTTTTTTCTTAAAATACAATAGAGATAACCTATATAATTACAATGACGATATCAATTATTCCCTAACATAAAATACCTCCAAGATACAAATCATCTCCCCAAGAATTACGATCTCAGCGACACCTATATAGGCTACATAAGTTCACAAGAATTTTTTACTCTACAGATTTTTCGCATAAAAAATTTATAAAGTACATTTTGTACCATATTTTCAGATATCTTTAATTACTGGTTATAACTGTTAACGAATCTATAAGAAAATTTATACATATGATAGAAATATGGGCTCCCAAGAAAGTTTAATAAAGAAAATTAGTTAAAAAAAAAAATCTCCAGATAAAAAAAGAATCTCTGATTCTCCAGTTTCTGTTGTTCCACCGGACTGCCTGCTCGCCGGCCACCCTTGGTTTCGGCGCTCATTCCCTGTCCTGCTGACCTGTGTCTCTGTGCGCATGCGCCTGGACTTGTCTTCTCGCATCCTTCTGTGTGTGCCTGCATGACCGCCTCTGGACGTCGGATGACCTCGTCACTCCTGCTGTTCTGATGCTTGACCGCTGGTCAACCCTTGTGCCTGTGTTCTCTGGTGTCATCACTTGCTTGACCACTGGTAAGTCAGTTTATATCGTGTTCTTGACCACTGGTCAGTTTTTGTGCTTTTCCTTCAGCGTGTGATCCTGATTCTTCTGGTCACTCTCGGACTGACCTCTGCACTTTTTGTGGCCTGTTTTGTGCCTTCCCGCTGCCGGAAAAACTTTTCTGTGACTTGTCACTCCCTTCGCCGTTCCTGCCCTCTACGTATAACTCTCAAAGAATTGGAATGGAGAAGGTAAAGAGTAGGGATTCTTCTCCACCTGCCTTGGTAACACAGATGGCTAGCCATTTGGCACAAGACCCTTCTCCTGTGGCTGGACGAACTCGCGCCAGTCGGTTGACAAGAAATCAGGCCAGTCGCTCGACTGGTTTCATGTGCAAGAAGTGCCCCTTGTCTTACAGGACGGTTAGAGAACTGACAAAACATTGGAAGGTGCACGTTATGGAAAAATCTAAAAAGGGCTTTGGACACGGTAGGAGCACTGCACCGTTCCGTATGTCTCCAGCCTCTCCAGTTCAACCAACCTTGAAATTGACTGAAACGGCCCTCTTCCGAGGAGGGGAAGTCATGACCACTGCCCCCGCCTCGCTTCTTGATGGCAACCCGCCAACCCTGGACATGTCATTGCTTCCTATTGTCGCGGAGGGAGGTGACCTCCAAATGAATGAGCTGAGCGTGACCCTCAGCAACTTGGCTGGCCCAACGAGCCAACACTCAATGGTCAACTTATGTTCGAGCAGCACCTCGTCGTCCCCTGAACGATTGATTTAGAAGGACCTGCATCACCTGGGAGCACTGAATCTGAGGGAGAGCTTCAACCAACTGCGTCCCCGCAACTTGGTCTCCTACAGTTTGGTGACCTAGAAACCTCTTCTGATGACTCCTGTCCTCCACCATCAATTAAAAACCTGGCACGTCTGCACCCTGTTGGGTTGGTACATGGGGTATGTACGAATGCTGTTGACGGTACCGGACAAGGCTGTACTACTGAACGTGACTACGGTTGCAACTCTGGCAGCCTGGAACATAATGGGAGTGAGACAATTCCGCCTGATGGTGAAAATGCTGCACAGGACCCGATCTGCAATAGCCCTGTTACCCTCGACGTTTGTACTAGGGAAATTAGTGAATTGGTGCCAACTTGTCTAACGGAGCCAGACTGCACAAGAAGCGTCGACCTGATCACTGTGGCATTCCCGTTCGCTAAGGTAATTGCATGTACCGAGAAAGACTGCAATTGGACTGGTCCTTGTCAAAGGATGATTGACTCCGATCGTCTGCGGGAGCACCTACACCAAGTGCACAATACCCCGATATATGAAACGATCTTTATGTGTCGGGACTGCCGCATACCCATCAAAGGTAGACCGGAGCTTCACACTTGCCATGTCATCAACCGCTGCCAAGTGGTACTCCCGGCCAGCGCCTTCCAATGTGTTAGGAGGATGATTGACAAACTTCTAATTCTTCTCCCTGCCCCGCCAACTGTCGCCTGCACAGAAGCAGGATGTTATGCAACCTTCGAAGCAGTCGGCCTGGATATGTGGAAGTTTCAGCTTAGGTCGCATCTGCGAGCCGTCCACAAGCTCAAGGTCACGGAAATGTACCGTGTTTGCAGGGCTTGTAAAATGCGGTTTGATGGCACATGTACCACCCACCCGTGCCTAAAGGACTGGGCGGAGTCATGTGGTATACGGTCCTATCCTTGCCCACAAAGACAGGAAGGCCCAATAAGGAGGACACGACGAGGACGTGGTAACTTCTGGATTAGGGGAAGACGACGACGACGACACTATGACAGCCCGCATAGGCGCATAGAGACCAAGAACACTTCTTGCCCCACCACGACTACCCGGCGTGGCAAAGTTTTACAAATGGTCTTCCCGTGCCCTAGGCCACTGACTTGCACTGAGGAAAGGTGTGGTGCCCAATTTGACAATGCACGATGGGCAAAAGCCAAAACAGAATTAATTGAGCACCTCTGTGCTGTGCATAGCATACGGATCGAGCGGGTAAGGAACTGGTGTGCATTTTGTCAGCTTGATTTTATTGGCTCTGTTGACGGACACCACTGCTTGACGGGCAGAGCAAAAGTTTTCAATGTGGTACGTGTGCCTGTATTAGCCACCTCCCCCACTCGGGCTGAGGGTTGGACCGTCGTTGAGTCTCGAAGAATTCGAAAGGACGTTTGGGAAAGAGTTTCATCGCCCGGTTCCCCGGACTTTGGCCAGGCACCGATTGCCACATCGCCTTCCTCTATGAGTGTAAATAATGAAAAATGGATAATCATCGAGGAGGTCACTTCAGACGGTGAGGACTGTGTCCCGGTCTCCCCTGACGCTGTGGTGGCTGAGGATGTGGTGGCAGATGGTACAACCTGCCCACCTCAAGAAGAGCAAGGTCGTCATGACACGGTTGCTGGTCCGTCAACGTGGAGCAGCGGGAACGCGGGTGATTTTACTACCACGCCGCCGTCTACTGCAGAAGTACTTGGACATCTGAAACCTGTGCCAACGTCTACTGGTGTAAACCGGAATAGGCTCGACGGACAACAATGGCATGATTTCCCTGCTGAGAGGCTCGTCCCCCCTAAAATGGCTGGACATGCTCTCATTACCTCGTTTCCAATAGCTGACAACTTCAGCTGTACGGTGCCAGGATGTGGGACAACTTTTGTGTCACGTGTTTGGACGTTCTCGGTAAGCTCCCTAAAGCGACATCTCCTAATGACGCATAACATCAAAATCACAAAGTCGCTAAATATCTGCCTCATCTGCAGTCAGCCGGCAGGGGGACACCCCTCTAGACACTTGTGCCTGAAGTTTACCCGTCTCGTAAAAGAGGTGCCGAATTCTAAACTTAACTGGTCTTGCCCCACCTGCGATCAGGCATTCGCTACCAGGTGGACACTTAGGAACCATTTGAAGCACCACACGATACAGAGCAGGCGTGAGGCTGATCATGCAAGGCTACCTCTTCCTGAGATAATTCGACGGCGGAAACCACTAACCAGAGTCAATGGGCGTGGTACGGATGCAGGAAGCAATGGGGACACTGGACGCCCTCGGCCTGCTGGCGCTAGTCGTGTACCAGATAATGCTAGACCCTTGCCTCCAACTATTAATGCTGCCTTAGACCAACTGATCAATACTGGTAGGATCAGTGCGTCAAGGAATCTGTTAACTGACATGGACGGTGGTGGGTTTTCCCCGTCTGGACCTTCCAATGCTTCTATACAGGATGAAGACGTAAGATCTCAGAGCTCAGAAGAACCTGGGCTGCTCTCACAGGGCCTAGAGGACCAACCTGGTGTCATGGATGGAACCCTGGACGGACCGGAAAGAGAGGTTTTGGTCGGTGAGGCGGAGGAACTGGTTGAGCCGCTTGCACACTTTGCCCCCCGGCTCGACCAACTTGCCTCGAGTGCCGACTCTACATGGCAGCAGTTTGAAGACTGCCTTGAGGAAGTTTGCCATGCTGCAGCTGCTTTTGTAAACCTCCCACCACCAAGGGAATTCTCTGGCAGCTCCTCGTCTCCGGATCCAGATAATCCGAAAATAATCCAGCGGGTTTACAGGCAGAACCGCAGAAAGGCAATAAGACTGATAACATCGGGAGTTCCGACCCACTGCGACCTTCCAGCGGAAGACATTGTACGGGCATTTACTGTGACCAACCCGGTGGCCCCCGACATGGTGGGCTATTTTGAAGATCCGCCTGCTGACCGGCAACCTCTTGACCTTTCGCCTCTATCTAAGGAAGAAGTGCTGAACAAACTGGTTGCATGTGAGAATTCAAGTCCTGGGATTGACCGACTGACCTACCAACACTGGAGGTCAGCAGATCCAGAAGCGGTGATCCTAACAAGGATCTTCAATCACTGCATGAAAAATCGCAGGATTCCGCAGGCTTGGAAATTCTCAAACTCAATTCTGATTCAAAAGAAGGATGCTCCACAGTCCCTAAGTGATTGGAGGCCGATTGCACTAGGCAGTTGCATTTACAAGCTGTTTGCTGGCTGCCTAGCCAAAAGAGTAATCATCTGGGCTGAGACCTTTGGCGTTTTTTCGCCATGCCAAAAAGGCTTCTTACCCTTTGATGGGGTGGTAGAAAATAACTACATTGTGGACTTCAGGATACAGCGCGCTAGGATTAATCGGGAAAACCTTTGCCTTGCCTCAATGGACATCTCCAACGCCTTCGGATCTGTGCCCCACTCTGCAATCTTCACAGCCCTGGCTGCTGCGGGTGCATCCAACGAATTTGTTGACCTGGTCAAGTCCATGTACCAAAACACTGAGACGGCTTTCTTCACGTCTGGAGGTACTACAGAGAGTATACCGATTGTGCAAGGTGTGAGGCAGGGGTGCCCTCTAAGTGGCCTACTTTTCAACCTGGTGATAGACCCTATCCTCAAGAGGTTGCAAGGTGACGCTGAGGAACACCAAGTTCTTGCCTACGCGGATGACATTCTCCTCCTCGCAAAGTCTGTTGATGAGCTCCAATGTAAAATCGACTTGGTGTCCCAACAGCTGGGATGCTTGGGGCTTTCACTGAACCCCGCTAAGTGCTTCACCATGCACGTCTCAGGAGTAACCCCTGTTGGTACTAGGAGCTCAGTCTTCAACGTCTACGGACAGCAACTGCGTGCCTTGGGAGATGGAGAGCACAAGAAGTTCCTGGGTAAGCCCATTGGATTCAACTGTGCGCCAGGACACGACTCGCTTCATGAATTCATGACGGCTGCACAGAAAATTGTGACCTCACGGCTTGCCCCATGGCAGAGAATCGATGCCCTGAAGACGTTCTTCTTCCCCGCACTTCTCTTCGCCATGAGGACGACCCAACTCTCCAAGGGAGATTGGGCGAAGATCGATGCCCTTCTCAAGCCGCACCTTAAAAAGACCTTAAATCTGCCACAAGAGGCCAGCCTTGCATACATATATGGGGATGCAAAGCGGGGTCTTATTGGAATGCCTAATGCTGCCGAGGACTCTGACATTGCCAAAATTGATACAGCATTTAAGCTCCTTTCGTCACAGGACTCGGCAGTAAGGGACATTGCATGGACCGACCTTCAAACAGTGGTCTCTGCAAGGACGAAAACGAGCACTGCTGGACCACAGGAGTTTCAAGATTTCATGTCCGGTGCTAAGTACGAGAGGACCATGAACCTGACTACATCCATGTGGACAAAAGCGCGTCTGGCATCGACAAGACTGAATGTAAAGTGGTTGTTTCCTGATCCCCACTCAGTCTATCTGAAAGTGGGTGAGGCAGTCATCACGAAGCGCAGGGAAATCTTCAGTACGTTGAGGCAGCACCTCAGGAGTGCGAAGGCGCAGAAGCTATTTAGTCTCCCGGCACAGGGTAGAGCCACTTCAGTGGCAGCGCTTGCGAAAGCCAGTTCGCACTTTATAAGAACGGGTGACTTTACACGTTTTGCGGACTGGCGCTTCATCCACCGTGCCCGGCTGGGACTGGTGCAACTCAACGCCTACCTGAGAGGAAACAACGTCCCGAACAAAGGCTGCAGGAGATGCACCTACAAACTGGAAACCCTTCCGCACGTCATATGCCACTGCTGGCGGTACTCAACTCTAATTACCGAACGCCACAATGCCATAGTGAGACGTGTGAAGAAGGCTGCGCTTGGACGATGGAATATCTACTCTGAAAATCAGGCGGTCGCCAACACTCTACTGAGGCCCGACCTGATACTTGTGAAGAACAATGCCCTCTTGGTTCTGGACATAACCGTAACATATGAAGACAGTCCTAAAGCCTTTGAGGATGCGAGGAACCGCAAAATCGAGAAGTATGCGGGGATTGTAGAGACCCTCAAGCAGAGCTTTATGGATGTAAAAATGGGAGTTATTGTCATGGGAGCCTTGGGAGCCTGGGACCCTGCCAATGACCAGGTCATGAGAAGGCTGTGCAGTAAGAAATACACGACTCTCCTAAGAAAACTGGCGGTTAGTGACACAATACGCGTGTCTCGGGACATATACGTTGAACACACTACAGGCAAGAAGCAGGTACCGTGGCAGGTACGTGTCGCTGACATACATGAATCGCAAGTCAACAATAATGACTTCCTGTCGATTGGAGGAGAGTCTGGAAATGGACCAGTGAAGGCCAATAACACCATCCAGAGTGGGACTAATGTAATATAGATTGTGAATACTTTAAAGTTGTATATGTGTATTGTTTGCGAGGTGTGTTGTAAAATCCCCTGTTTCCACTCTGTTTTCAGTCTTGCTACTATATTCTTGGTAAGGTGAATCTTGTTTTTTATACACATATTTGTATATTTTCTGTATCTATATGTATACATTTTTTATATCCTGTATATATATGTATATATTTTGTTTATAGTCTGTATATATCTTGTACCCTAAACCCACCGCATTGCCCCACTGCCACCCACTGTTGGGTGAGGTACATGTCAATTAGACTGGATTCATTGTAGTATTGTACAAGAATATGTGTAAATATGGCTATTTGAAAAGTCGTTCTGGCACCTGTTGCCCGTGTAAATACTTCAGTTAAGAACAAATAAACATTTTTCAAATCTGTTCTAATCAGCTTAACATCTGATTGGGAGTCCATGGACTCCTAGTATGTTAAACTAATTTTTGAACGGAGGCTCGGGTCCGGAATTTATTCCGTCTGAGCCACGAGTTGTACCGCAATTGCACTACAAGTGGTGACAGCTCACTTAATAATAAATAAAAGAATAAAAACTCTTACATATAGATGTAACCTTCTGCTGTATGCATATTTCACGCCATACAGTACGTAAATACGCTATATGTACCGTAACTTATGATGACAGTCCTTGCCTTTGAGGATGCGAGGAACCGCATAATCGAAAAGTATGCGGGGATTGTAGAGACTCGCTTCTCGGCTCAAGTAGCTAAGATCAAGTGTAGTATCTGTTCTTGTAAAGTTAACAATTAGTTAATTAATTATATCTCGCGCATCCTCGCTTGTATAATTAATTGGCGACGATATTGGGAACATTTACAAAAACGGTATACTCGTTCAGCATATTGACCAAACCGAGAGAAACATTTGAGTTTTTACTTGTCTTCTCTCACACTAGAGGGCGCTGCCCTTAAGTGTCTCCCCTTACCGCTTCACGAGCGAAGCCCACAGCCTGTGCTGTGGGACTTGGGATCCCTTTCTTTCGCATTCCACTAGTGTTTGCAAGCCCAAGTACCTGTCTCTGTGGTTTTCTCCGGCGCGGGAAAATCCTGGACATCCTCAGTATCGCTTCGGCTATACTGGGGCTCCCCCTACCGAGTAAAACTCGAAGACTCACTCCAAATCTTGATTGGAGTGAGGGCCCGCTAGGTCTATGTTAGGAACCTTTAAACTTTCTTTTTTATAATATGCTGAATCGACTTTGATCCTCTAGCCTCCCTGCGCGACGGTTCTGCCCCGTCCTGGTTGCTGCTGTAACACGGAGTTCTGTGCTCCCGCCCCCTTTTTCAGCTGGCCGGGAAGTAGGCTCCTCCCCTTTTCGGGACTCCACCTGACTTCTGTCCGCGGAGGTAGCTCTCAGTTCTTCGCACAGATGGCGCTGCTCCTTGCCATTTTGCTTTTGTGATGCCTGTTCCACGTGGAAGTAACTATTATCTTGAAGAATCAGCGACTAATTGAAGAACCTGGATTGTCTCAAGTACTGATTACGTTTTGCCTTATTGTGGACGACAGAAATACGCAGTTATTTTCAATTTAACATCATTAATTTTGCCCTTATGGCACTTAGAACGAATGATGCAATCCTACACCACGTGGCCTCTCCCTTCTTCCAAAAGGGTGGTAGATAAGTAAATGCCTTGCGGAATGGCCGGAATATATAGATCCTTGGCATATTTATACATACTGCGGCTTCTAAAGTGAACACTCGATCCCGGCGGACTCAAATAGACTGAAATTTGTGAACTTTAACGCTGTCGAAACTGAATAATTGACAAATAAAAAGAATTCGATTGCGGCCCATCTTTAGTGGCTCTTTACACATGAAGAGTGCAATTTACTGGTAGATAATAATTATAATAAAGGTTAAACGTAAATGCCTCACAATGAATGAAAACAAAATGATTAAATTTATTAAGGAGAATCTGGAAGATGATAAAAGGTCTCCGAACATTGCCGATGCCTGTGTTCCGCAGTTTGGGAGCTCCCCCCTGTGGAAAAAGAAGACAATGGTAAATGATGAAGAAACCAATAGCAACCCATTTAAATCCTCGCTAAAAATGACGAGAACGCCCACGAGGAACTTGGAGCTGATGGCAACAGTACCTGCTCCCCCCACCACTGGAAATAATGGGGAAATTTGTGGTGATTCTCAATTAGACAGCCACATCTCACCTGCCATTGCCGACAAGACCAGATCAAAGCTGGATCTTACAAGTCGTAGGCTAATGGCAGACTGCAGTCTGGTCACACCTCCCCCCAGGAAGATTCATCCCCTGTTGCCGAGGAAGGAACAAAACAATGACAACTGCACCAAAAAATACAATATTCAAAATAACGTGAGCAGTGAACTTGGAAATGAAAGATTAGCTAAAGATCCAGCCGAAAGTATACTCGAACCCAACTCAGACAATGATGTGGACCCAATGACTAACGATTGGTGCTTCTCTTTTGAAAACATGAAAGGGTCGCAATGCAACACGCCAACCCCAAGTCAACTAAAAGAATCAAGTGTTGCCGGGACAATCAGTACGATCCCAAACATTGAACAGTATGTATCTGTGCTAAAAGAAAAACAGGACTGCCACATGCAGCCAACCAAATCTTCACTGCAAAATAATAAGCCGTCCCTGAAGTCAATGAATGACGGTGGACATGCGATCTCGAAGAGGAGTTGCCTGAAAAAATACAAACAATCCCTCAAAAATAGACTTGGAGCGGCCTACTACGAAAAAGGTAAAGTAAAAGAGTTGATTAAAAGAAGAAACAAGCAAAAGCGAAGAAGGGAGAGGAAGAGAAAAATTAATGAATTAAGACCTAAAGAGAAGTTTTCTTTTTACAATGCGCCTGAGGAAGCCTACGATTGCGCCCACAAAAAAGTCTTTGGCACATGCTTGGACCCTGCTCAAACAAAAACCATTGAAGGCTCCCGCACTGAACGCTCTCTCATAATCAATGTGAGCGCTGGTGGAGGAAGCGCTGACTCCCAAAGTGGGAGGTATAGCAAGGGAGCAACCGACCGACTGAAAAAAGATGAAATAATTGTTGACGATGACTCGGGTATCAACAATTTAATTATCGACATGGATTATGAACAGCCCACTCCAACTCACATCGCAACCGATAGTGATATGACTATGCAAGAAAAAGCTAGTGATTCAGCCAACCTGACATCGGAAGCAAATTGCCTGAACGTTAATAATGCTGTAAATACTGGTGGAAATGAAATTATACCTCTAAACAATTCCAATGCACGCAAACATGCTTCTTGTAATTCGATGAAAAATGAGAATTCTGATGAACAGCCCGGTGAAGAGAATATTTCCTCAAACGCTGAAACCAACAAGAAAAGTAATATAACTAGTGGAATCCTAGACCCCATAATCCCCATTGAGGTAAACGACGCTGCTAGACATGAACCAAATTCCGCCGACCACCGTAGGCTCATTTGGAGAGACCCAGACGCCTCTAAAAACTGGTCTTGGAGAAGAACGGTCAAAGTAACTGAAAGAAGAAGTGCATGCAAATTGCGTGGCCTGTCTGCATCAGACAATGCTGAAATCGGCCATGTAAACGAAATCAAGAATGTCGACTCACTTTCACACTGCACATCTGATAATCACCTGAATCAGGACAAGCATGACGAACAGCCCGGCGGTTCGGATCCCACACAAGGGAATGACAGGCCTGCTCCAATTGAGGTGGACGTCATTGTTATTGAACCACCAACCCAGCTCACTCCAGAAAACCCATGTGATAATTCGCCTTCCCCTCCTAAACGAAAGAGGGCTGGCGACCGCACTCAGAAACTGGCTGCTAATAACTTGAACCACCCACGAACCGACTTCTGTATACCTGGACCCTCCACGAAGGAAGCCCCTCGACAAGTGAAGAGGAAACCGACGTGGAGGAGTCTCAACTGGAAAAAACACAGTGACCCAGTTATGCACAAGACTTTCAAACCGAAGAAGCAGTCGTCGCATTCCTCATTGAAAATGATATCAGCAGTGAAGCAAGCTTCACAGATGAATCCCCTGCACTTCCGTCTCACATCAAGCTTTGCCCATTGCTCAGCCCTATAAAGGACGCTGACGACTTCGTTCCGCCCAAGCGCATCCTGTCAACAGCCCGCAATTCTGACCCTGAAATGATAACTGATTACGCAACCATTACGAAGAAGAAAAAATCTGTAAATAATATAAATAGTGTAAACTGCCCTAATAAAACGGACAAGCCAATAGCTGACCTTTTAATAGCGTCCGGACTAAGATGTCCCAAAGAAAACAGCGTGATAAATGATCGGCTGCATCTAGTCTATCCAATGTCGGAGCTGCTTCGCTGTCCTCAACCTGATTGCACTAAGAGGATCAAACATTTCAGCTGGCACTCAAGTAAGAAGGCTCTGATGCACCACCTGAAGGTTGGCCACAATATCCCTATGGATGGGGAAAAAGTCGTCAGGTGGTGCTCCTTCTGCGAGCTAACCATTGGGCCTCGCATTAAAGTGCACGGATGCTTTAAGAACACGCCATCGATAATACCTAACAATGAAGACCTGGGCTTCAACTGCGACCAGTGCAGTCGTTCGCTCCCCAGTTGGAGGGCACTCAGAAGCCATATCATTAATCACAAGCTAACGCACTTGAAGGGGAAATTCAACCCCAAGAAGGAAGTGCCTGCTACGCCTAGTAACCTGACCTCGTTGCCCAGCAAAAACCGGGGGGAAAGTACTACTGCTTCAGGAAGAAGAAGAATTAACAGCACCTATTATGTGCCGTCATTGGCCCCGAATAAGAACGCAACCCAGACGATCCACGGACCTGGGGACATACCAGCGGCCAAATCTAGAACCGTCACCGCCACCCACAGGGGAAAGGTGTACATCAACAAGAACCTTGAGAAGCACACCATCCCCCTCGACATACACGAAATCAAGAACTGGGAAAGTTCCCTCGAAAAGAGATCAAGAATCAATGAGAAGCAAAGGGTAAGCCTGGCAAAAATACTTCGTACGAACCAAGAAATCAATGACAACAATTCGTGTGGCTTATCCACTGAAGAAATGCCGCCTGTAGCCCAAACAGTTGCTAACTGCGGAGCTAATGTCGCAACCCAGAACATGTTTGAGGTCTTACAAGAAGTCTGTGAAATTGAATCACACCATGCAACTGTGGACCATCATGAAGCCCACGGAGGAAATTGCCAGAGTAACGAGTCACATCACCTGACCCAAGTAAGCAGAAATCGTAGAGTGGTCATAACTGGCAGAAGCGGACATTCGAGCCCAACTCACGAGAATAACGAACAAGTTGCTTCATGTAACTCAACAGGAAATTCGCAGGATTCGCAAGCCTCACTAAATGATGATCTACAGCTCCCGGTTGACCATGACGAAGAAGTTGACCAGTTTGTTGGTGACCTCTCTGATAGCAGCCACGTTCGGTCTCCGGACGAGCCAGGCCCGCTACATCACTTCACTGAGCGTTTCACCCCTTTCACCAGTACTAATCAAAATACAACTTGGAGTGATTTTGAAGACACCGTCGAAGACGTGATCATTACAACTGCCGCATTCGTCAGACTCCCTGAACCCCGCGAATTCAGCGGGAAACCTTCCAGCAGGAGTTTGAACCATAAAGAGGTACAAGCTCTTTACAGAAGAAACAGAAGGAGAGCCATTCGCACAATCATGAAAGAAAGCTCTGCCTTCTGTGATTGGGAGCCGCATGCCCTGCAAGAGGCCATGCAGAACATCCAAAATTGCTCGCACGCCCCAAACTTGGAGATCTACACGCCTCACAGTCGTAACAACGACGAAAACAACGGAATTTGTATGGAGCCGTTCACACCTGATGAAGTCGCTGCGAAGTTGAAAAAATGTGAAAACTCTGCTCCGGGTCCTGACAGGATCACATACAATCATTGGAAGGCTGCAGACCCGGATGCCGAAATCCTTACACAGATTTTCAACGTGTGTCTTCTTCACAGAAAAGTTCCTGCAAAATGGAAATCATCTCGAACTATCCTCCTCCATAAAGGTGGGGATAAAGAAACAATTACTAACTGGCGACCCATTGCCCTCGGGTGTACGCTAGCTAAACTCCATGCAGGGTGCCTCGCGAGGCGATTTATTGATTGGGCGGACTCCTCGGTGGCCTTTTCGAAGTGCCAGAAGGGATTCCTCCCTTTCGATGGTTGCTTCGAGAATAACTTTGTGGTGGAGCAACGGCTGGCGCGTGCCCGGGGCACTCATAGAGACGTGTGCATGGCGTCACTCGACATATCTAACGCCTTTGGGACAGTGGCTCACACTGTGCTCATCGCTGCCCTGAAGACTATGGGTGTTGGTGACCCATTTATTGAAGTAATCAAGGAAATGTACACCGGTAACGAAACACAATATTCCACTGAACATGGCTTAACGGAATCAGTGAAGATTACTAAAGGTGTCCGGCAGGGCTGCCCACTGAGTGGCCTTTTATTCAACTGCTGCATTAACCCTGTCCTGGAAAGGATACAAGCTAACCACGAAGATCATGTCATTCTGGCTTACGCCGATGACGTGATCATATTCGGAGATAATCAAAACGACCTCCAGGAGAGGGTTGATGTCTTCCAGGTCGAGTGCGAGAAGATTGGGTTGAGAATCAACCCAAGCAAGTGCTTCCCATTGCATTTATCCGGGAGAACCCCGGTCGGAATGAGGCCAACTCGCTTTTACATCGGTGAAACTCCCATAAAGGCAATGGAGGATGGCGAACCGGCCAAATTCCTTGGTCGCCCTCTCGGCTACTCTATTTCTTCATCAAACAAAACAGAGGAAGACTACTGTGAATCTGCCACCACGCTGCTCACTTCAAAGCTTGCACCGTGGCAACGAATAAATGCTGCAAAAACATTCTTATTTCCCTCCTTCGCCTATGCAATGCGCACAGGCCAACTTTCCAAGACGGCCTGGTCTCGCATTGATAGACACATTAAGCCCTTAATCAGAAGGACTCTCTTTATCCCTGACTCGTCATCAACCGATTACTTGTATGGTGATACTTCCTGTGGAATGATGGGGGTACCAATAGCCTCTGAAGACTCCGAGATTGCCTATATCGATGGAGCCTTTAAGCTATTGGCCTCCGCTGATGAATCTATCAGGAACCTCGCCTGGAATGAGCTCAAAAGCGTGGTGGAGCAACGCTCGCGCATAAGCTCACCTGGCCCTGATCTCCTTGAGGACTACCTTAACGGTCTACCTTTCAACCACGTCGCTAGGACTAGGACCATCTGGTCCTCTGCACGTGTTGCGTCCACCAGGCTTGGTGTCAAATGGGCTTTCTACTCCGACGGTACATTTGATATCGAATTCGATGGAGTGACCATCAAAAAGAGAAGACTCATTTATAAAAAATTGAGAACCCTTCTAAAGAAGAAGCGTAGCCGAAAACTCATGACTCTCCCGCATCAGGGTAGAAGTTTTGCTTGTGTTGTCTCGCACAAAGCGAGCAACCACTTTCTGAATGAGGGGAGCTATACCCGGTTCGCCGACTGGCGATTCGTCCATAAGGCGAGGCTGGGATTAGCCCCACTCAATGCGTATAAGCGTGACATTTCCCAGTTCGCAAATTTCTGCAGGAAATGTCATGAATACCCTGAGACGCTCCCTCATGTGTTGTGCCACTGCACACACAACCTCCAAAACATCACCAAGAGGCACAATGACCTTCTTAACCGGATTATTCTGGCTGCGAAAGGGAGGTGGCAGGTCTTATACATAAACCAGAGGGCAGACAACTCGACCCTTCGCCCTGATCTTGTGCTAAAAAAGGATAAATCAATCCTCATTATTGATACCACTTTCACTTACTAACGGAGCCCTGACTCCTTTAAGCTGGCTAGAAACAGAAAAGAGGAAAAATACAAAGCTGTGGTGGACTACTACAAAAGCAATGGCTTCGAGGACACCCGCTGTGAAGCCATCGTTATGGGTCCACTCGGTACTTGGGACCGTGCCAACGACCGGATCATGCTCCGCATATGCTGTCGGAGGTACCTTCAATTGCTTCGCAAACTTGCTGTTAGCGATGCGATACGTGCCAGCCGGGACATGTATATCGAGTTTTTGACCGGTAAGAAGCAGGTCCTAGGGCCTGGTCGCACGGACTATAACAAACGAAACGAGGAACTCGTTGCTGAAGGTGACAATGATTTCGTTTTTGACATAAACGAACCTGATATCGAAGAGGAAGAAGATGTGTACGTGAACAACAATCAACCCTACACACCCGCAGCAGTGCTACGTAATGAACCACTCACCTGTCCAACAAGTGGTGTTCGCACCACTCCATTCACTGAAAATCAAATCGTTGGCACAAACTCTGCTGAAGCCGAACCTGTAAATACCTTTAATACAAACCACAATGAAATTGAAAACTTTATACATAGTGTCAGAACTAATCAAAATAGCAACGCTGTTGATAACCAAAACTATCCGCTCATCTCTAGAAACCTAGAAAGAGAACTACCAACGGAGAATACCTGTGTGCCTTCACGCTCTCGTGACAATTGCACACCCTGCATGGAACCCTTGTCGCCCCCCTCCCAACCTGGTCTGGCATTTAACATTGACTTTGATATGCGCACCAGCCAAGTGGGAGCGGAGCTAAATACGCCCGTCGACAGCGGCTCGAACCTGAGACCTGTCGAGAGAAGTCAAATCTCGAACTCAATAAACAGTCTCAGCTTCTCTGGGGTGTTTGACTGCAACAAAGACTCTCACCATGAACTTCCAAACTCCACACCCACACTGGCACCAACTGAATGGGATGCCCTGAACTTCGAATATAGCAGCAAGTCATCAGGTGCACCTAAAACTGAAGCCGGAATTAACAACGCAGGGACTGACTTGTCGATCAGGAGACAGGACAGATCCATTGATCGCGACGAAAGTCATCTGACTACCGTTGATTGTCCTCCCTTTGAACATCATGGAACCCTTCACTCACCCTTAATCAAACAATGCCGTGTTGTGCTCGCGGACTTCAACCAGAGCAGACTCTCACCTGACATCAGTGAAAGAAGTGAAATTCCACCTGCCACAGCTAATTCAGCTCGTGGGCGCCTGAGTATCCAGTCGCAGCCTGCAGCCACCCTACATCGCGCACCTTCGGTGCAAGATTGTGCGGGGAGCCAGCACCCATCTGTTGCTGGCAAAACCACATTGTAAATATTGCAAATCTTTCCCACAGGTTCCTTGCTTGAAGACGCTGTCTCCTGTCGAATGAAAAATAATTGTTAATTTAAGTCCCGGGTGCCCTGACCCTTTGTTTAAATATATGTAAACACACTCCTTTCGGCACCCGGTTGACGGTTTTGTGTATGTTTTTTTACATGCAGTAAATACAATATAGTACATGCAGTACAATACATGCAGTATAATACATGCAGTAAATACATGCAGTAAATACAGATAACAAATATGTCTTATAAAATGTTCTCTAATAAGATTCTAAACACGTAATTTAGAGAAATAAAGTTGAAAAGAATTAGGAGGTTGATAGAAACATGCAACAATTCCAGGTACATAAAGGTGACTCAATGAGTGGGCGTGGCGCACGTATAGGCTGTACAGTGCCTGTAATTTATGTATTGATGTTATAATAGAAGAATATCTGTCGTAAAATCAAAGATTCTATTAATTTGAATGTATAGAACTATATCCCAAGCTTCGAAAACCTAAAGAATTTGTCTGTTACTTAACAACACTATGTTTTTCCTCAACTTAACTAAAAAATAGCATACCAAATTAATTTTATGATGGGGAAATACATTTAATTAATACGTCTGCAAAAGTCTTTACTATTGTCTAAACCTAAACAGGGTTACCTTCAATAGAGCAATATATAATCAACTGAGTATGAGAAACAAACAATCTGCAGTTTTATTACAACAAAAATAAAGTAAGTAAATTCAACTTAAGTAAATTTTACTTTTTTTTAATCAAACTTAAGTAAATTTTGGTAATTGCGGGGCTGCAATTACGTAGATCATAACTTTCTGTATGACGTATACTAAAAAAAACCAAAGAACAAACACATTCCCTAATAGAAATTAATGAAAAAGTCTGTAAGGCACAGTTTTACTTTCTCACACTATTGTATAAAGCAAAGGTATAGCCAGTATCTCGGAAAAGAAGGGGGAGGGGGTTGAAATGATGAATTTCATTATCCCAACATCCTATAGAAAACTAATGCACATTTTCTGCAGTGAGCCTATATAAAGTATTGCTTTCTTGAAAATTTAACCTTTTGATAAAAAACATGTTTTAAGATCTTCTGGACACATTTTAAATACTTTTGGAAATACGTTTGTGTGGCCATAACTCAGGAACTAATATTTGAGCTCCAAGAGCTAATATTTATATTATAAGTTGATAAAATTGGAGAAAATCTCCATTGATTAATTCATTTGACAGAAACATTTTAACACATAAATATAAAATAAACTTTGACTAAAGTAAATCATCATACCAATTAAAACAGTCTAATTAAGAAAAAAAAATTAGTTTTATTTCTTAATGGATGTAAATAGCATTTTCAGGGTATTACATAGTTCTTCAATTTCATAAACACATTCCCTAAAATCATATTTGTAACAGGTGTTTGTTTGTAATATACAGTGTAAACTGTAAATATACATGACATCTAGTTTAAAAATACATATCACAACTCAATGTTTGTAAATTAAGGGACTGCAATTATGGAAATCATAATTTGCTGTACATCGTCTACAAAAAGCACCAAATATTATATTTTTTCAGAGAAAATTATGAAAAAGTCTTTTACAAATTTACGGCATTGAGTCGTAGCCCCATTACTAACAAAATCCAGTATGACAAGCTTTTCTAATAAAACTTAAGCATTTTAAAAATTAATGGGCCATTATAATGAAGTATCACCCGTTTGTCTTCAAAACTAAAGCAAGCCGATTTTATGAATTTATTCATATCACATGAAATAAAAAGGTAAGTATATGAAAAATGATACCAAACACTATGATTTTAGCAGTAACAATAACCCCAAAACGGCTGAAGTTATCTGCCATCTAGCGGATTTTTTCGTAACGGAGCTCTGCGTCACCTCCGAGAGTAGCTCCTGCGAGGTCAAAAATAGTACTGGATCTCACCTGAAAAAAAAAAAAAAAAAAAAAAAAAAAAAACTATGTGGCCCCCTGTTTTTTTGCTGAGGGGAATAGAGACTTATGCTTCTGAATTTCACACTTTCTCACGAAGAAAATCATTATCAACAAAGTATATTAGATATCACCCATATAATAAAATTGAATAAGTTGATAACACAACATTAGGTCTTCTCTTCGTCTTACTGTCAGATCTCTTTTCACTTTCCACTTACTTCTGGAAACCAGAACATCAGCCAATCAAAAATCATCCAGGCCAAAGGCCATAACTTGACCCCGCCCCCTTTGGAGCATTTGATCAAATGTATAATCATGCATATTATCATACAGGAGATACAGCACTCTGTGCTAGGTGCTCCGCAATGGTGTCCAACACGAAATGATGATGATGCGAGGTCAAAAGCTGAGGCGTTACCATTCAAACTAATGGAAATTTAATGCAAATGAAATGAACGATATCTTTGAAATTAATAAAGAATTTGTATGAAATTTGGTGTGATTATTGCAAGTGGTATGCACAAAAAGTCATTTGATTTTCAGAAAGATTGAGCTAGGGATATTTTCGTATTTTTAAAACTTGATTTGGTGTTCGTTCAAACCTTTGAGGTCCAAAATAATCAGGGTCATTCACCACAAAAACGTGAAATTCGGTATAACGTTTTCTCATGTGGTACGTTTCAGTTCTTTCGATTTTGAAGTTTATAGGGCTAGCCAGGGCCCTCGCTAAGGGGTGGGGGGACAGGGGAGGAGTCCCCCCCCCGAATGTCGAGAAATACCTGTACAGTTGGCAAAATCATGATCCAAGTTGGCAGACTTGGTACATTTTAGATAAAATTTATTTAAAAATTAGTATCATCACTGGCTGGCTTCAAGGTATTACTGTTGAACTTTCTCTTCCTCCTCACTAACACATTATCTTTTAAACCATGATATTCTGATGGATGATATTATATCATGATATACACTCCAGAGATCCATATAAATGAAATATGGATAAAAAAAAGGTTTTACTGTGTTTAACTTATTTTACATAGACACGTATTCGTTTTTGCTTCAGGCAATACCATCTTTCCACAGCATCTTCCAAGTTGATTTCGTTCCCAAGTCTGCTTCGCACTTCAAAAGCATCAAGCTGTTAAGCCTCATATCCGCCATTGTTGTTCTGAAGGAACCTTTCACAATCTTTAGCTGACTGAAGGCTCTTTCATTTGTGCTGACTCCATAACCAACTGTATAGTCAATTGGCACATTTTGAAAGCCAGCTTTAATGCATTTTTGAATTGAACCATGACGTACTTCAATGTTTCCGTTGATAGTATATGTCTCTCCTTGCATGCATATCACTTTGTTGAGCATGTCTCACTTTGTAGAGCATGCATATCAGGCCTAGTAGCTGGAGAGAATATCATGACAGCCTCTTCAATTGCTTCGATTGTTAGATTATCCTTGTTCAAGGGAAATTTGAAAATTGAATGAAGTGAAGAAATAGTTATATTCGTAGAAACCACGTTCTTTTTAAGACCTCGACATAGTGTATCAAGGACAGCATTAAACTCTTTTCTATAGAATTGTTTTAGGTCTATGTTTACTTCATTTTCAAAATACTTTTCAATCCTTCTCGACCTCATTCGTCTTCTATGGTGCAGTTGAAAGTCATGTTCAGGATCAACTTCAATGTTTCCAGCAAATGTTTCCGCACTTGTGATCAAGTTGTCCATTTCTGTGGTGTTAATCTCCTCCAAAATTTGTACTGTGTTTTCGACAACTGTAATACAATCAATCAAATTCAGATCAGGGCTTTCCAAAGTTTCTGTCAAAATCTTCATCTTATATATAATTGTTTTCATAAAAAACAAGTTAACAATGAAATCAAATGATTTCATCTTTTTGCATAACCCGTGGTCTTTTGTTTTTGTAGCACAGTCTAATTCCTGTTGTGTGGAAATTTCTTCTAATGCAGATAAGATAGGTTCAAATGATGTGTTTACAGCTTTTATAGCCTCTGCTCTGGCTGACCACCTAGTTCTAAACATATTTCTCAAAAGAAGGGCATTATCGACTTCTTTGATCTTATTTCTCAACTGTCTGAAACGTTTAGTACTTGAATTGAAGAAAACATACAATGCTTCAAGTGTGTCGAATAAGTCTAATAATAATGCTGATACAGCAGCTGTGTTGATCTTGTGATCTTGGCATGGAATGTATTGTATATGATGTCCTATGATTTCTAAGGGTTTCTTTTGTGCTCCATTAAACTGTCCTGACATTGAACTTGCAAAATCATATGACTGAAAAGCCAATGAGGATGTGTCAATTTCTTTCTTTTTTAAAGTCTCATAAATTTGCTTTGCCATTCCAATACCTGTTTTTTCAGCACATTCAGAAACATCTAGCAAGAGTTCTCTTGGTTTGCAGTTTTCATCGACAGTACGGACAACAATCGAAAGCATATCCTTTTGTGAACTGTCAGGTGGGGTATCAGCCATCACTGAGAAAAAATCATAGCTCTTAATCTCCTTAAGAATTTTTCTTTCTATTTCTTCAGCAACAAGAGATATAAGCTCATTTTGTGACTCAGGACTCATGTAACTCACGTGGAACGGCCGTAAGTCTCTTCCATCAAACCACGTTTTCAAGATGTGGTTATATCTTGAGATCAGCGATATTATTTGTACAAAATTACCATCATTTGGTCCTGATCCTTGAAATGCTATCCCTTGTCGTCCTAGGGTCCTGCATGTGTCGAGCAAGATTCTCATTACTTCTCTGTTCTGAAACTGTACTCTTTCATTTTCTGTCAGAGCTAATCTCTTAGTTTGATCAAGAAGCACATCTATGTGCCGCTCCTTTATTAAAAAATCACAATAGCTGTGGAGTGCTGATATGTGTGCAATAGATTAAAAGTAAGTTTGTAACTTTCCTAGCTTTTGCTTTCCGGCACTCCTCATTTTCCCCCAATTTCTTACTCCTGTCTTCGACCATGCATCTTCACTCTTCTCTTGGCCTACTCCATGAGAAAACAGAAAGCACACAAAGCAGTATGCACAATCTTTAATTGTACTGTATTCTAAGTACTGAAATTCTTTATACCAATGGGGATTCAATCTGTCTTTACCATCACTTAGAAAGAATGCCAAAATTATAGTTGATGAGGCCCTAATTTGATCAAATAGTTTTTCTGATTATCTGTCAAATCTGAGTGTCTAAGACCAGGATCATGGCTGACTAAAGGAAACTTGATCTCTCTTCAACAACAATATTTCCTACATCTTTGTTTTTTAAAAATATTTCGCTATCTTCCAAAATTTGTTCAATCGCCAAGGTCGACCAGTCCACAAATTTAAACCTCTACAAATTGAACCAGCAGCTTTCTTCCTAACGGTATTGTCTGTTCGCAAGAGCGGATACAAAAACCTCCGTAGGTAGGCCAATTTTTTTTTCTCTCTTGGCAATTTTATGATGTAATATTATGCAAAAAAAAATTTGAGATATTTGAGTATTGAGAGACATTGTGGATACATTAATCATACCGATATATCGATGAATGAAATATCGATATAAAATGTGATATCGGTGCAAAAAAAAAACTTCCTAGACTTTACTTAAGTTGGTAAAAATCATTACTTGACTTGGCAATTTTATCGGCTCTCCCCCCCCCCCCAATAATAAGTCTTAGCGAGGGCCCTGGGGCTAGCCCGTCCTGGGCACGCCATAGGACTGTATCCGGTTTTAGAGAATAACTCAAAAATCAGAGCAAGTAGGAAGTCTGAATTTAATATATCCTTTTCTTTTGGGGTATATTTTAATTCTTTCGATTTTTAATCACATCGGGCATGCCCATCTTGGACCCGCCTAAGAAAGTCACCCGTTTCTGCGGAATAACTCGAGAACAGGTGTATCTAAAAATTCCAAGTTTAGCATATCCTTGTGGTTTGTGATATATTTTACCTCTTTGGATTTAAAACCTTATTGGTCTAGCCCGTCCTGAGCCCAACAAAAGAAATGTACTCCTTTTTTGAGAATAACTCGAATAATCGGAACACCTAGAATGTCTAAATTTAGTATATCATTATCCTTTGGGGTACATTGTATTTCATCGGATTTCAAACCTTATCGGGCTAGCCCGTCTTGGACCCGCCATAGAAATTTACTCGCTTTTTAAGAATAATTCGAAAATCGGAGCAGCTAAAAACTGTAAATTTAGTATATCATTTCCTTTTAGATGATACATTTTAATTTAGATTTTGAACCTCATCGGGCTAGCCCGTCTTTTGTCCGCTTAAAAGTGCATTCGTTTTAAAAGAATAACTCGAGATCCGAAGTAGCTAAAAATCCCATGTGTAGCATATCGTTGGTTTTTGTGGTATATTTCAATTTCTTCGATTTTAAACTTTATCGGGCTAGCCCGTCTTGGGCTCGACATAGGAATGAACCCGTTTTTTTTAAATAACTGGAAAATCGGATCAACTAAAAAATATAAAATTGGGATATACTTATCTTTTGGGATATATTTAAATTCTTTCGATTTTGAACAGTATCGGGCGAATACATCATTGGCCCGCCATAGAAACTAACTCGTTTTCGGAGAATAACTCAAGAAACGGAGTATCTAAAAGTTCCAGGTTTAGAATGAAACACGTAATCATTTGAAGTATATCTTAACTCATTGGATTTAAATCATTATCGAGCTAGTCCATCTTGAGCCCAACAAAATGTTTAGTGCACTAGTGTTTTGAGAATAACTCCGAAATTGTAGCAGCTAGGATGTCTAAATTGAGTTTATCATAGTATTTTAGGATATATTTTATTTCTTGATTTTGTATCTTATCAGGCTAGCTCGTCTTGGGCCCGACATAGGAATGTACTCGTTTTTTGAAAATAACTCGAAAATCGGCGCTTCTAAAGAATAAAAATTTAGTATATAATTTTCATTTGGAATAAAGTTTAAAACTTTGTATTTGAACTGTATCGGGTTAGCTCGTCTTAGGCCTCACTTGGAAATCCTTTTGTTTTGGGAGAGTAACTCGAGAAACGGAGTAGCGAAAGATTCCAAGTTTAGCATCTCGTTATCTTTTGTGGTATATTTTAACTCTTGCATGCTATACCAAATACACCACAAACATGACGATACTTAACTCCCCCAAAATGAAAGAATTCTCAAGACAGACCAAAGACGGGCTCTCTCGATATGGTTCAAATTCGAAAGCATTAAATTTTACCCCAAATGGAATTAATGTACAAAATTTGGATTTTTTATCTGCTCCGGTTTTCGAGTTATTCTAAAACAATGAGTCTATTCTTATGGCGAACCCAATACGGACTAGCCGAATTAAGTCGAAAAATAAAATATACTACAAAAGACAGCAGCATGTTAAACTTTGAATTTCTAGCTACTCCGGTTCTCGAGTTACTCATGAAAAACGAGTGCATTCCTAAGTCGGACTCAAGACGGCCCAGTCCGATGAGGTCAAATTAAGATAAAACCCAAAAGAAAATGTTATACTAAATTTAGATTTTTTAGCTGAATCGATTTACGATTTATTCTCCAAAAATTGTACATTATTGTGTCGGGCCCAAGACGGGCTACTCGATAAAGTTCAGAATGCAAAGAAATAAAATACACCCTAAAAGACAATGATATGCTAAATTTAGACATTCTAGCTGCTACAGTTTTGGAGTAACATTCCTTTTGTTGGGCCCAGGACGGGGTAGCCCGATAAGGTTTTAAATCTAACAAGTTAAGATATAACGCAAATGACAACGACATACTAAACTTGAAACTTTTAAATACTCTGGAGTATTCTCTTGGAGAGGAGAATACTCCAGGGAGGAGGTTCTGGAGTTATTCTCCAAAAATGAGTGAATTTCTAAGGCGGGCCCAAGACGAGTTCGCCCGAGACGGTTCAAAATCGAATGAATCAAAATATTCCCCAAAAGATAAGTATATACTAAATTTATATTTTCTAGTTGATCCAATTTTCCAGTTATACTAAATAAAATCGGGTCAATTCCCAAGTCGGGCCCAAGACGGGCTAGCCCGATAAAGTTCAAAATCAAGAAACTGAAATATACCACAAAAGCCAACGACATGCTAAACTTGGGAGTTTTAGCTACTTCGGATCTCGAGAAGACGGGCTAGCTCGGTGAGGTTCAAAATCTAAATTAAAATGTATCATCCAAAAGGAAATGATATTCTAAATTTACATGTTTTAGCTGCTACTATTTTCGAATTATTCTTAAAAAGTGAGTAAATTTCTGTGGCGGGCCCAAGACGGGCTCGCCGGATAAGGTTCGAAATCCGATGAAACACAATATACCCCAAATGACAATGACATATTAAATTTAGACATTCTAGATGCTTCGATTTTTCGGGTTATTCTCAAAAACGAGTACATCCCTTTTGTTGGGTTCAGGACGGAGTAGTCCGATAAGGTTTTAAATCTAAAGAGTTAAAATATACCACAAAGAACAAGGATATGCTAAACTTGGAATTTTTAGATACACCTGTTCTCGAGTTATTCCGCAGAAACGGGCGACTTTCTTAGACGGGCCCAAGATGGTCTAGCCCGATGCGATTAAAAATCGAAAGAATTAAAATATACCCCAAAAGAAAAGGACACTGTACCTCAGCTGCAGTGCCTAGAATACCAGACACTATAGTCTAGGAGGACAGACACTAAGTCCCAGCCATGAGTTGTCTGTGCCGGTTCACATAAAGACAACTACTTTTTTCCGCATTGTGAGCATATCTGTACAAGCAATTGTAAAATATAGTTTAACACTTTCCAGAGAGCAGACAAATTATTGATTTTTCGTATTTAATAAGTTTAAATTTAATTTATTTTGTAATAACTTAATTTTCATTATTTCTTGAAATTTTATATTTAAACTGCATTATTATAGGTTAATTACATGTATTATTTATCGATGGGTTCGGCTATTGTACAAATTTGTGTGTATTTAGAAGTATATTTCTGCTTCCAGCTGTAAAATTTTATTGCTTTGAAATTTCTTTTGTTCAGTAGATGGCGCTGGATCCGGACACTTTTCTGTTAAGTTGAAAATGACCGCCGGAATTCTTGGTTTTGTTATAGGTTTACCCTTAACCGAACAACAGCTTAAGGAAATATATTGCAACCTCGTATACATATAAGCGATACTGAAAATAAATCTTTGAAAGTCATGGTTCATAGGAATAATTCCGTTGTATTTCTCCATCGAGATGAGATATAAGATATATCTCACCTATACCTCGGATCTCAGAACTTATCAGTGACTTGAAGTAGGCGTGGCTGAATCCGTGCTCTACTTTTTGCATTTACAGACTAGATCTTATAATAACTGCAGTTTTCTCGTACGAAATCTGAAATAGCAGGATGATATTTATTCTAAAATATCATACGTGGAACCTAAATCAATACGAGATCCATTCAAATACTGACCTTCGGAAAATAATTTTTGTTTATTTAAGCTCCAATGCATTCCATGACTGTTTAAAGACAGTTGTGATTTGAATTATTGTTATAAAACAAATTTATTCAGTGTAAATTTAGTTGCTGTTCCAAAATATATGATTAAATCGCATGGAACAGGAGGCAGGTAAAAATTTAGTTTATGTTTTAAAAGTAGGGAGCTTAAGGAGTCATCCAGACATTTTTATTTTCAATATAATACAAATATGTTTTAAAAGTAGGGAGCTTAAGGAGTCTTCCAGTTTTTTTTATTTTCAATATAATACATAACCGTTCTCTCGTACTTTCTCTAAAAGAACATGGCAGTATTTTTTTCTTAAAATACAATAGAGATAACCTATATAATTACAATGACGATATCAATTATTCCCTAACATAAAATACCTCCAAGATACAAATCATCTCCCCAAGAATTACGATCTCAGCGACACCTATATAGGCTACATAAGTTCACAAGAATTTTTTACTGTACAGATTTTTCGCATAAAGAATTTATAAAGTACATTTTGTACCATATTTTCAGATATCTTTAATTACTGGTTATAAATGTTAACGAATCTATAAGAAAATTTATACATATGATAGAAATATGGGCTCCCAAGAAAGTTTAATAAAGAAAATTAGTTAAAAAAAAAAATCGTAATTTTCTCAGTATCGCTTCTCGGCTAATTAGCTAAGATCAAGTGTAGTATCTGTAGGATGATGTTCTTCTGCCGGTCTCCTATCCTGATGTTTAGCCGCCTTCCTGATGTTCCTATGTTGTTCCTGCGTTCTTCTGCTTCTGCTACTGCTGGCTCCGCCTCCTGACTGCAACTGCTGGTTCCGCCTCCTGACTGCTGCTGCTACTGGCTCCACCCCCTGACTGCTGCTGCTGGCTCCGCCTCCTGACTGCTGCTGACTTCGCTTCCTGACTGCTGCTGCTGGCTCCACCTCCTGACTGCTGTAGACGGCTGCCGAGTGTCCTGGGTATCGTTCCTGCCTTCTCTGGTGGACTCGCCTGCAGGATTGCTGTGATTCGTGGGTGCTGCTTGGCCCGGCCAGCCTGCTCTCACCTGTGACCCCATTTCTCCCTTGCTACTGGTTGTCCATAAGTCGGCAACCTGGCCCTCGCGAGTAATTCTTGAAGAGTTGGAATGGAGAAGCTCAAGAAGGGAGATTCTTCTCCATCTTGCCTGACAGACAACAAACCGACCTGCCGTAGCGCCCCTGAGCCGCAGGTGGTTAGCCATTTGACACAAGACCCTTCTCCTGTGGCTGGACGAACTCGCGCCAGTCGGTTGACGAGGATGCCGGCCAGTCGCTCGACTGGGTTTATGTGCAAGAGGTGCCCAATGTCTTTCAGGACGGTCAGGGAACTTACTAAACACTGGAAGGTGCACGTTAGGGAGAAAGTTAAAAAGAGCTTTGGACACAGTAGGACCATTGCTTCTGAACCGTCCCGTATGATGTCTCCACCAACACAAGTTCATCCGACCCTGAAGTTGGTTGAAGCTATGACCTCTTCTCCCGCCTCGCCTCCTGAGGACAACCCGTCAACCCTGGACATGTCATTGCTCTCTGTTGTCCCGGAGGAAGTAGATCCCCAAAGGAATGAGCTGGGCATGGTTCCCCGCAATACCTCGAGTGAGGATAAACAAGTTGGCCTGCTTGAACTCCACCTGAATGAAGTTCCATCTAGATGCGACCCATTGGATTCCCCGGAACGCTTGATCATCGACCTAGATGGGCTGCGGTCTTCTTACGACACCGAATCGGAAGCCGAGCTCCCACCAACAGCGTCTCCGCAGTTTGGCCTCCTCCAGTTTGGTGATTTGGAAGATTCATCGGACAATTCTTGCCCTCTACCATCACGAGAAGCCCTGGCATCTACCTGCCCAACTGAGGCAGGTCTGGAGGAGTGTAGTGAACTTGATTTCTCTCGGGACCCCGGCATGGAAGGTGTTAGTACTCTGACCGACAATGGACCGACAAACTTTGGTGTTACCACCGTGGACCACACGTCAACTAAGGGCTCGGGGTTGGACTTTGTAGCTCCGGCCCTGGCCTCACCGCAAGTCGGTCGCCTACTAAGTGATGGTTCCCCTTGCCACAGCCTGCATGCACAAGAACTTGACACTCAGAAGGATGTGTCTTCTGCTGCCATCTCCGGAGAGCCTGTTTATGTTGCTAACAATGGCGTGGACTCTACGGCTGCAGGGTCGACTGAGCCTGATTGTGCACGGGTGGTTGACCTTCTAACGGTAGCATATCCATTTGCTCCGTTGATAAGATGTACAGAGGACGGATGCGAGTGGACGTTCTCCTGCAAAGCGCACATCGACTGTGACCGCCTAAGTGCGCACCTTCTTCAGGCACACTGCATTGACACGTATGATAAGGTGATCTTGTGTCGGGAATGCCGATTCCCCATTCATGGCCTGCCGGAACTACATGCCTGTGTCAGTGTAGACGGATGTCAACAAATTCTTCCGGCTAATGCTTTCCAATGTGCAAGGAGATGCGGCGAGCAACTGCTTATCTTCCTGCCTGCCCCGCCGGTGGTTGCATGTACAGAGCATGGATGTTTGGTACCCTTTGAAGCACGTTGCCTCGATATGTGGAAATATGACCTGAGGAAGCACTTACGAACAGTACACAAAATCGGTGTGGAAAAGGTATATAGGATCTGCAGGTATTGTAACCTTGCAGTTACTGGCACGTGTACTCTTCACCCCTGCCTAAAAGACTGGGCAGCTGAACAAGGAGTGACTGCTCATGTCATGCCTATGAGAAAGAAGGGTCCTGTAAGGGGGCCGCGGTCTGGACGCAGGATCCGCTGGAGAGGTGGTAGCTGGAGACCTCAAAATCGCCGGCAATCTGATTCTGTGCCGCCCACCCGGAATACTTGCCCCACCACTACAGCCCGGACTGGAGAGGTATTGCATATGGTCTTCCCATGCCCTCGTCCACTTGCCTGCACCGAAGATTACTGCAATGTAAAGTTCGACCAAGGACGTTGGGCAAGCGCCAAGAACCTACTCATTGAACACCTCTGGGACATACATCGGATCTGGGTTGATAGGTCGAGGAACTGGTGCTCGTTCTGCCAGTCTGACTTCAATGGAAAGGTGGACGGTCACCGGTGCCTGCAGGGCACGGCTAAAGTCATTCCCATCAACCGGAATGCCCCACCCCTTCCTGTGCCTTCCCAGAATGTTAACTGGACCATTGTTCGATCTAGAAAGGAGCGGAACTGCAACTGGGGACGTGTTTCCCCGCCCCCCTTGCAGATGGTGGATTCACCTTCTTGTGCCCGCGGGTCCACTCACTCTGCGCCGGGAGATGGGCGTCGGGTCACAATTGAGGAGGTTGTCTCCGACGATGAGATCGGTGAAAGTGATGTGTGTGCCCTTGCCGCAGGTGGGCCTACTACGCCTGTCCAGCCTCGGAAGCCCGCTAGGAGGAATAGCCTGGTCGCCGGACCATCAACGAGGGATGATGATGTCAATGCATTCGTTGCCGTTCCACCCAGTTCTGCCGATGCCTTCGGTAGACGCCCAGAGACCTATACCGTCGCCAATGTTGCCTCTCCTGGGATACAGAATAGGCATGACCTTCCTGTTGAGATGCTTGTTCCCCCGAAGCAAGCGGGCCGAGTCATTATCACGTCCTTCCCCGTCGCGGACAACTTCTTGTGTACTGTCCCTGGGTGTGGCACTGCCTTCGCATCGAGAGTGTGGACTGCCTCCATTCGCTCACTGAAGCGACATCTTTTCCATACGCACAACATTGCAATCACCCGGTCTGTGAATGTTTGCCTGTTTTGCAACCGGCCTGCAGGTAGAAAGCCATCAACGCATGCGTGCCTCTCCTCCACCCAGCTTGTACAATTGGTGCCCAATCCGGAATTTAGTTGGACCTGCTCTAAGTGTTCGCAGGCGTTCCCCTCAAGGCGGGCCCTGCTCAACCATGAAAAGCATCACCGGTTGGCTGACAAAAGGAAGGAGGACAATGAGCGCCTTCCCCTCCCGGTTCCCCTCCGGCAAAGGAAGCCAAGGACTCGACCAACAAGACGGAGGATGGACAACGTCATTGGAAAGGACTCGTCTGCACCCATATTGATTGCTCCTTCAGGCCTCCGGATCCCTCTGGAAAATAATGAAGAGGATGCTGTCCGTCGCCCAGCCCAAGGTACTCCTGACGGTCCACAGTGTGCGGGTCTTCCACCTGGTAGGCCCCCTGGGGGTCAGGGACGGTCGCTTTCCCCGCCTGCTGCGGATCCCGCTGGTACATCTGCCCTTAATGTTACGCTCAGCCAAGTCACACAAGCGGATGAGGAGCTCCTTCCCTCACAGGGACTCGTCGACCAGCCTGTTTTCGACAATGATAGCGCGGCTGAACCCGCAAGACCAGTCCTTCTCGAGCCTGATGAGGTGGATGAATACCCACTGGGGGATTTTATTGGGAAACTGAATCAGTTTACGAATGCTGACTCCTTCCTTTGGGACGACTTCGAAGTGTGCCTGACGGAAATTAACGCTGCTCTAGCGGTCATCGTAAAGCTCCCTGCACCCCGTGAATTCGTTGGTCCTTCCGCTGCACCGGATGTTGAAAACCCAAAAATCATCCAGCGGATATACCGGCAAAATCGAAGGAAGGCCGTTCGGCTCATCGTCAACGGTGCAAACAAACACTGCCCCATACCGGCCGAGGAAATTGTTCAGGCTTTTCGTGTGGAGGAGCCTGCCCGGCCCGACCTCACTGGTTTCTACCCTGGTTCCGCTCCTGACCGGCCCAGTTTGTCGATGCCCCCGTTTACTCCCGAAGAAGTTTCTACTAAGCTTGCCTCTTGTGAGAATTCAAGCCCCGGCATGGATCGGCTAGCTTACCACCATTGGAGGTCTGCTGACCCGGACGGAAAAGTCCTATGTAGAATCTTCAACTGTTGCTTGAAGGCTGGACGTGTGCCTAGTGCATGGAAGGTCACTAATTCCATTCTCATACAGAAGAAGGAATCGCCTGAGACGGTTAGTGACTGGAGGCCCATTGCCCTTGGCAATTGTATTTACAAATTATTTGCTGGATGCATTGCCAAGCGGATGATTGTGTGGGCTGAGTCGAACGGTGTGTTCTCCCCCTGCCAGAAGGGTTTCCTCCCTTTTGACGGGGTGGTGGAGAACAATTACGTCCTAGAACAGAGGATCCGACTAGCCCGGGGTAACAAACATGATCTTCTCATCGCTTCCCTCGATATATCCAATGCATTCGGTACCGTCCCTCACTCGGCGATAACTTCGGCCCTAACTGCAGCTGGCGCGTCTCCAGATCTGGTCGCTCTGGTGGCCGATATGTACCGTGGCACGGCAACATCTTTCTTCACCACTGAAGGACAAACTGAGCTCATCCCCATTGTGCAAGGCGTCCGGCAGGGGTGCCCCCTCAGCGGTCTTCTGTTCAATCTGGTGATTGACCCTGTGCTGAGAGCGGTACAGGAAGACGCTGGGGAACATCGAGTGCTGGCATACGCCGATGATCTTCTCCTTCTTGCGACTTCCGAAGTTGACCTGCAGAAAAGTATCGACCTTGTGTCTGACCTCCTGCAAAAGATTTCTCTGCAGCTCAACCACAGGAAGTGTTTCTCGATGCATTTGTCTGGGGTTCGACCGGTAGGCTCGAGGAGTACGGTTTTCCAGGTCAACCAACATCCCATCCGAGTACTTGGTGAAGGGGAGCATGGCATGTTTCTAGGAAAGCCTGTTGGCTTCAACTGCTCCCCTGGTCACGATTCACTTTACGAATTCCTCACGACTGCCGAGAAGATCGCAACCTCAAGGCTTGCTCCCTGGCAAAGGGTGGATGCCCTGAAGACTTTCTTTTATCCGTCGCTACTCTTTGCAATGAGGACGACCCAACTCAACAAAGGTGATTGGGCCCGGGTGGACGCCTTGCTGAAACCTCTCCTGAAGAAAACCCTAAGTCTCCCCCTGGAAGCAAGCTTAAGCTACTTGTATGGTGATGCCAAGAAGGGACTCATGGGTATCCCCTGTGCCGCCGAGGACTCGGACGTAGCAAGAGTGGACACTGCGTTCAAGCTTCTACGTTCCGCAGACCCGGTTGTGCGGGGACTCGCCTGGGAGGACCTTATTGGCACGGTTGCTGGCCGGATAAGGACGGATGCCTCACCTGAGGACCTCGGAAATTACATGTCGGGGGTAAATTATCCCCATATGTCGGGCCAACTATCATCAATCTGGTCCAAAGCAAGGCTTGCATCTTCACACCTCCATGTACAGTGGTCGTTTCCTGACTTCCACGACGTTTTCCTAAAAGTTGGGGACGCCACTGTTATGAAGAGGAGGGAGGTCTTCAAGACCCTGAGGCTAAAATACAGGTCGGACCATGCATCGAGGCTTTTCAACCAGCCGTCGCAGGGTAAAGCACCAGTGTGTGTGGCCAAGTCCAAAGCCAGTTGGCATTTCATTCGGAAGGGTGAATATACAAGATTTGCCGACTGGCGGTTTGTACATCGGGCGAGGCTGAGTTTGGTGCCCCTCAATGGATACACCCGGGGAGATGGAGATGTCCAGCGGCAATGTAGAAGATGCGGCCAGGAAATAGAGACGCTGCCGCACGTGCTTGGACACTGCTGGCAATACGGCACCCTTTATACGGAGCGACACAACGCCATTGTGAGACGGATTAGGAAGGCTGCGGTCGGATGGAAGTGGGGTATCTACTCTGAGAACCAATGCGTCGATCACTCTGCTCTCCGGCCCGACCTCGTTCTCATCAAAAACAACTCCGTAATAGTGATTGACGTAACTGTTACCTTTGAGAACGGGTCGGACGCCTTTGACAAAGCTCGTCAACGGAAAGTTGATAAGTATACGGGCATCGTGAATCATCTCAAACTTACGTTTTCTGATGTCCGCATGGGGGTAGTTGTCGTGGGTGCACTTGGTTCTTGGGACCCTAACAATGATGCCCTCTTGAGAAGGCTATGCTCAGGAAAATACGCCTCGTTGCTAAGACGTCTGGCAGTGAGTGATACCATCCGGATGTCACGAGACATATACGTAGAGTTTACCACTGGTAAGAAGCAGGTCCCGTGGCAACCGCGTGCCTCTGACCCCCATGGCTCCCAGACAGAACCGACTGAATGCCGCCTGAATGGGGAAGGAGTGTAAAGGGAAAATTGAGAATGTGCAACATTTAAAAAATGTTCTTTTCTCAATGTTATGAAGGCTGTAATGAATTGCTGTGCTTCATCTAATTTATTTTTGTTCCTAATCCTTGCATACATAATTGCGGTTGGCCGTGATGCCCTTAAATGTCGCTTTTGTTAATGTCTAAGCAAACATTCGTGTAAAAATTGTAAATTTCTATCTAATGTCCATGTGAAAAATTTGTAAATATGTATCTAATATCCATGTCAAGTTTGTAAATTTGTATCTAATCTTGTATCCATTATCAATTGTGGAATCGTGAAGAAGATTTATCTGTACATAATAATGCTATATGTAAAGCATTCCTGGCAGATGTTGCCCATGTAATCTATTTCCTGTGGTTTGATAAATAAACATTGTTTAAATCTGTAGGATGATGTTCTTCTGCCGGTCTCCTATCCTGATGTTTAGCCGCCTTCCTGATGTTCCTATGTTGTTCCTGCGTTCTTCTGCTTCTGCTACTGCTGGCTCCGCCTCCTGACTGCAACTGCTGGTTCCGCCTCCTGACTGCTGCTGCTACTGGCTCCACCCCCTGACTGCTGCTGCTGGCTCCGCCTCCTGACTGCTGCTGACTTCGCTTCCTGACTGCTGCTGCTTGCTTCGCCTGGACTGCTACTGCTGGCTCCACCTCCTGACTGCTGTAGACGGCTGCCGAGTGTCCTGGGTATCGTTCCTGCCTTCTCTGGTGGACTCGCCTGCAGGATTGCTGTGATTCGTGGGTGCTGCTTGGCCCGGCCAGCCTGCTCTCACCTGTGACCCCATTTCTCCCTTGCTACTGGTTGTCCATAAGTCGGCAACCTGGCCCTCGCGAGTAATTCTTGAAGAGTTGGAATGGAGAAGCTCAAGAAGGGAGATTCTTCTCCATCTTGCCTGACAGACAACAAACCGACCTGCCGTAGCGCCCCTGAGCCGCAGGTGGTTAGCCATTTGACACAAGACCCTTCTCCTGTGGCTGGACGAACTCGCGCCAGTCGGTTGACGAGGATGCCGGCCAGTCGCTCGACTGGGTTTATGTGCAAGAGGTGCCCAATGTCTTTCAGGACGGTCAGGGAACTTACTAAACACTGGAAGGTGCACGTTAGGGAGAAAGTTAAAAAGAGCTTTGGACACAGTAGGACCATTGCTTCTGAACCGTCCCGTATGATGTCTCCACCAACACAAGTTCATCCGACCCTGAAGTTGGTTGAAGCTATGACCTCTTCTCCCGCCTCGCCTCCTGAGGACAACCCGTCAACCCTGGACATGTCATTGCTCTCTGTTGTCCCGGAGGAAGTAGATCCCCAAAGGAATGAGCTGGGCATGGTTCCCCGCAATACCTCGAGTGAGGATAAACAAGTTGGCCTGCTTGAACTCCACCTGAATGAAGTTCCATCTAGATGCGACCCATTGGATTCCCCGGAACGCTTGATCATCGACCTAGATGGGCTGCGGTCTTCTTACGACACCGAATCGGAAGCCGAGCTCCCACCAACAGCGTCTCCGCAGTTTGGCCTCCTCCAGTTTGGTGATTTGGAAGATTCATCGGACAATTCTTGCCCTCTACCATCACGAGAAGCCCTGGCATCTACCTGCCCAACTGAGGCAGGTCTGGAGGAGTGTAGTGAACTTGATTTCTCTCGGGACCCCGGCATGGAAGGTGTTAGTACTCTGACCGACAATGGACCGACAAACTTTGGTGTTACCACCGTGGACCACACGTCAACTAAGGGCTCGGGGTTGGACTTTGTAGCTCCGGCCCTGGCCTCACCGCAAGTCGGTCGCCTACTAAGTGATGGTTCCCCTTGCCACAGCCTGCATGCACAAGAACTTGACACTCAGAAGGATGTGTCTTCTGCTGCCATCTCCGGAGAGCCTGTTTATGTTGCTAACAATGGCGTGGACTCTACGGCTGCAGGGTCGACTGAGCCTGATTGTGCACGGGTGGTTGACCTTCTAACGGTAGCATATCCATTTGCTCCGTTGATAAGATGTACAGAGGACGGATGCGAGTGGACGTTCTCCTGCAAAGCGCACATCGACTGTGACCGCCTAAGTGCGCACCTTCTTCAGGCACACTGCATTGACACGTATGATAAGGTGATCTTGTGTCGGGAATGCCGATTCCCCATTCATGGCCTGCCGGAACTACATGCCTGTGTCAGTGTAGACGGATGTCAACAAATTCTTCCGGCTAATGCTTTCCAATGTGCAAGGAGATGCGGCGAGCAACTGCTTATCTTCCTGCCTGCCCCGCCGGTGGTTGCATGTACAGAGCATGGATGTTTGGTACCCTTTGAAGCACGTTGCCTCGATATGTGGAAATATGACCTGAGGAAGCACTTACGAACAGTACACAAAATCGGTGTGGAAAAGGTATATAGGATCTGCAGGTATTGTAACCTTGCAGTTACTGGCACGTGTACTCTTCACCCCTGCCTAAAAGACTGGGCAGCTGAACAAGGAGTGACTGCTCATGTCATGCCTATGAGAAAGAAGGGTCCTGTAAGGGGGCCGCGGTCTGGACGCAGGATCCGCTGGAGAGGTGGTAGCTGGAGACCTCAAAATCGCCGGCAATCTGATTCTGTGCCGCCCACCCGGAATACTTGCCCCACCACTACAGCCCGGACTGGAGAGGTATTGCATATGGTCTTCCCATGCCCTCGTCCACTTGCCTGCACCGAAGATTACTGCAATGTAAAGTTCGACCAAGGACGTTGGGCAAGCGCCAAGAACCTACTCATTGAACACCTCTGGGACATACATCGGATCTGGGTTGATAGGTCGAGGAACTGGTGCTCGTTCTGCCAGTCTGACTTCAATGGAAAGGTGGACGGTCACCGGTGCCTGCAGGGCACGGCTAAAGTCATTCCCATCAACCGGAATGCCCCACCCCTTCCTGTGCCTTCCCAGAATGTTAACTGGACCATTGTTCGATCTAGAAAGGAGCGGAACTGCAACTGGGGACGTGTTTCCCCGCCCCCCTTGCAGATGGTGGATTCACCTTCTTGTGCCCGCGGGTCCACTCACTCTGCGCCGGGAGATGGGCGTCGGGTCACAATTGAGGAGGTTGTCTCCGACGATGAGATCGGTGAAAGTGATGTGTGTGCCCTTGCCGCAGGTGGGCCTACTACGCCTGTCCAGCCTCGGAAGCCCGCTAGGAGGAATAGCCTGGTCGCCGGACCATCAACGAGGGATGATGATGTCAATGCATTCGTTGCCGTTCCACCCAGTTCTGCCGATGCCTTCGGTAGACGCCCAGAGACCTATACCGTCGCCAATGTTGCCTCTCCTGGGATACAGAATAGGCATGACCTTCCTGTTGAGATGCTTGTTCCCCCGAAGCAAGCGGGCCGAGTCATTATCACGTCCTTCCCCGTCGCGGACAACTTCTTGTGTACTGTCCCTGGGTGTGGCACTGCCTTCGCATCGAGAGTGTGGACTGCCTCCATTCGCTCACTGAAGCGACATCTTTTCCATACGCACAACATTGCAATCACCCGGTCTGTGAATGTTTGCCTGTTTTGCAACCGGCCTGCAGGTAGAAAGCCATCAACGCATGCGTGCCTCTCCTCCACCCAGCTTGTACAATTGGTGCCCAATCCGGAATTTAGTTGGACCTGCTCTAAGTGTTCGCAGGCGTTCCCCTCAAGGCGGGCCCTGCTCAACCATGAAAAGCATCACCGGTTGGCTGACAAAAGGAAGGAGGACAATGAGCGCCTTCCCCTCCCGGTTCCCCTCCGGCAAAGGAAGCCAAGGACTCGACCAACAAGACGGAGGATGGACAACGTCATTGGAAAGGACTCGTCTGCACCCATATTGATTGCTCCTTCAGGCCTCCGGATCCCTCTGGAAAATAATGAAGAGGATGCTGTCCGTCGCCCAGCCCAAGGTACTCCTGACGGTCCACAGTGTGCGGGTCTTCCACCTGGTAGGCCCCCTGGGGGTCAGGGACGGTCGCTTTCCCCGCCTGCTGCGGATCCCGCTGGTACATCTGCCCTTAATGTTACGCTCAGCCAAGTCACACAAGCGGATGAGGAGCTCCTTCCCTCACAGGGACTCGTCGACCAGCCTGTTTTCGACAATGATAGCGCGGCTGAACCCGCAAGACCAGTCCTTCTCGAGCCTGATGAGGTGGATGAATACCCACTGGGGGATTTTATTGGGAAACTGAATCAGTTTACGAATGCTGACTCCTTCCTTTGGGACGACTTCGAAGTGTGCCTGACGGAAATTAACGCTGCTCTAGCGGTCATCGTAAAGCTCCCTGCACCCCGTGAATTCGTTGGTCCTTCCGCTGCACCGGATGTTGAAAACCCAAAAATCATCCAGCGGATATACCGGCAAAATCGAAGGAAGGCCGTTCGGCTCATCGTCAACGGTGCAAACAAACACTGCCCCATACCGGCCGAGGAAATTGTTCAGGCTTTTCGTGTGGAGGAGCCTGCCCGGCCCGACCTCACTGGTTTCTACCCTGGTTCCGCTCCTGACCGGCCCAGTTTGTCGATGCCCCCGTTTACTCCCGAAGAAGTTTCTACTAAGCTTGCCTCTTGTGAGAATTCAAGCCCCGGCATGGATCGGCTAGCTTACCACCATTGGAGGTCTGCTGACCCGGACGGAAAAGTCCTATGTAGAATCTTCAACTGTTGCTTGAAGGCTGGACGTGTGCCTAGTGCATGGAAGGTCACTAATTCCATTCTCATACAGAAGAAGGAATCGCCTGAGACGGTTAGTGACTGGAGGCCCATTGCCCTTGGCAATTGTATTTACAAATTATTTGCTGGATGCATTGCCAAGCGGATGATTGTGTGGGCTGAGTCGAACGGTGTGTTCTCCCCCTGCCAGAAGGGTTTCCTCCCTTTTGACGGGGTGGTGGAGAACAATTACGTCCTAGAACAGAGGATCCGACTAGCCCGGGGTAACAAACATGATCTTCTCATCGCTTCCCTCGATATATCCAATGCATTCGGTACCGTCCCTCACTCGGCGATAACTTCGGCCCTAACTGCAGCTGGCGCGTCTCCAGATCTGGTCGCTCTGGTGGCCGATATGTACCGTGGCACGGCAACATCTTTCTTCACCACTGAAGGACAAACTGAGCTCATCCCCATTGTGCAAGGCGTCCGGCAGGGGTGCCCCCTCAGCGGTCTTCTGTTCAATCTGGTGATTGACCCTGTGCTGAGAGCGGTACAGGAAGACGCTGGGGAACATCGAGTGCTGGCATACGCCGATGATCTTCTCCTTCTTGCGACTTCCGAAGTTGACCTGCAGAAAAGTATCGACCTTGTGTCTGACCTCCTGCAAAAGATTTCTCTGCAGCTCAACCACAGGAAGTGTTTCTCGATGCATTTGTCTGGGGTTCGACCGGTAGGCTCGAGGAGTACGGTTTTCCAGGTCAACCAACATCCCATCCGAGTACTTGGTGAAGGGGATCATGGCATGTTTCTAGGAAAGCCTGTTGGCTTCAACTGCTCCCCTGGTCACGATTCACTTTACGAATTCCTCACGACTGCCGAGAAGATCGCAACCTCAAGGCTTGCTCCCTGGCAAAGGGTGGATGCCCTGAAGACTTTCTTTTATCCGTCGCTACTCTTTGCAATGAGGACGACCCAACTCAACAAAGGTGATTGGGCCCGGGTGGACGCCTTGCTGAAACCTCTCCTGAAGAAAACCCTAAGTCTCCCCCTGGAAGCAAGCTTAAGCTACTTGTATGGTGATGCCAAGAAGGGACTCATGGGTATCCCCTGTGCCGCCGAGGACTCGGACGTAGCAAGAGTGGACACTGCGTTCAAGCTTCTACGTTCCGCAGACCCGGTTGTGCGGGGACTCGCCTGGGAGGACCTTATTGGCACGGTTGCTGGCCGGATAAGGACGGATGCCTCACCTGAGGACCTCGGAAATTACATGTCGGGGGTAAATTATCCCCATATGTCGGGCCAACTATCATCAATCTGGTCCAAAGCAAGGCTTGCATCTTCACACCTCCATGTACAGTGGTCGTTTCCTGACTTCCACGACGTTTTCCTAAAAGTTGGGGACGCCACTGTTATGAAGAGGAGGGAGGTCTTCAAGACCCTGAGGCTAAAATACAGGTCGGACCATGCATCGAGGCTTTTCAACCAGCCGTCGCAGGGTAAAGCACCAGTGTGTGTGGCCAAGTCCAAAGCCAGTTGGCATTTCATTCGGAAGGGTGAATATACAAGATTTGCCGACTGGCGGTTTGTACATCGGGCGAGGCTGAGTTTGGTGCCCCTCAATGGATACACCCGGGGAGATGGAGATGTCCAGCGGCAATGTAGAAGATGCGGCCAGGAAATAGAGACGCTGCCGCACGTGCTTGGACACTGCTGGCAATACGGCACCCTTTATACGGAGCGACACAACGCCATTGTGAGACGGATTAGGAAGGCTGCGGTCGGATGGAAGTGGGGTATCTACTCTGAGAACCAATGCGTCGATCACTCTGCTCTCCGGCCCGACCTCGTTCTCATCAAAAACAACTCCGTAATAGTGATTGACGTAACTGTTACCTTTGAGAATGGGTCGGACGCCTTTGACAAAGCTCGTCAACGGAAAGTTGATAAGTATACGGGCATCGTGAATCATCTCAAACTTACGTTTTCTGATGTCCGCATGGGGGTAGTTGTCGTGGGTGCACTTGGTTCTTGGGACCCTAACAATGATGCCCTCTTGAGAAGGCTATGCTCAGGAAAATACGCCTCGTTGCTAAGACGTCTGGCAGTGAGTGATACCATCCGGATGTCACGAGACATATACGTAGAGTTTACCACTGGTAAGAAGCAGGTCCCGTGGCAACCGCGTGCCTCTGACCCCCATGGCTCCCAGACAGAACCGACTGAATGCCGCCTGAATGGGGAAGGAGTGTAAAGGGAAAATTGAGAATGTGCAACATTTAAAAAATGTTCTTTTCTCAATGTTATGAAGGCTGTAATGAATTGCTGTGCTTCATCTAATTTATTTTTGTTCCTAATCCTTGCATACATAATTGCGGTTGGCCGTGATGCCCTTAAATGTCGCTTTTGTTAATGTCTAAGCAAACATTCGTGTAAAAATTGTAAATTTCTATCTAATGTCCATGTGAAAAATTTGTAAATATGTATCTAATATCCATGTCAAGTTTGTAAATTTGTATCTAATCTTGTATCCATTATCAATTGTGGAATCGTGAAGAAGATTTATCTGTACATAATAATGCTATATGTAAAGCATTCCTGGCAGATGTTGCCCATGTAATCTATTTCCTGTGGTTTGATAAATAAACATTGTTTAAATCTGTTCTAATCAGCTTAACATCTGATTGGGAGTCCATGGACTCCTAGTATGTTAAACTAATTTTTGAACGGAGGCTCGGGTCCGGAATTTATTCCGTCTGAGCCACGAGTTGTACCGCAATTGCACTACAAGTGGTGACAGCTCACTTAATAATAAATAAAAGAATAAAAACTCTTACATATAGATGTAACCTTCTGCTGTATGCATATTTCACGCCATACAGTACGTAAATACGCTATATGTACCGTAACTTATGATGACAGTCCTTGCCTTTGAGGATGCGAGGAACCGCATAATCGAAAAGTATGCGGGGATTGTAGAGACTCGCTTCTCGGCTCAAGTAGCTAAGATCAAGTTGTTGTTGATGAGACCCAGACCGTCCGACCTACCAGAAAGGTGTAAGGTAACTGTATGGACGGCCGGGAAGTGCCACCCAATTTAGACCGGAACCCAGTGGGGGAGGCATCCACAGGGACCGTACCCTCCTTCCCCTACCACCAACCTCTCGGAAGGACTTACGGACCCACATGTTTAACGTGATCGTACTCCGCATGAACACGGCGGCATTTGTGGTAGCGTGCAAATCTAGCGCGCAAAGCTAAGATCAAGTGTAGTATCTGTAGGATGATGTTCTTCTGCTGGTCTCCTATCCTGATGTTTAGCCGCCTTCCTGATGTTCCTATGTTGTTCCTGCGTTCTTCTGCTTCTGCTACTGCTGGCTCCGCCTCCTGACTGCAACTGCTGGTTCCGCCTCCTGACTGCAACTGCTGGTTCCGCCTCCTGACTGCTGCTGCTACTGGCTCCACCCCCTGACTGCTGCTGCTGGCTCCGCTTCCTGACTGCTGCTGACTTCGCTTCCTGACTGCTGCTGCTGGCTTCGCCTGGACTGCTACTGTCCCCACCTCCAGACTGCTGCTGCTGGCTCCACCTCCTGACTGCTGTAGACGGCTGCCGAGTGTCCTGGGTATCGTTCCTGCCTTCTCTGGTGGACTCGCCTGCAGGATTGCTGTGATTCGTGGGTGCTGCTTGGCCCGGCCAGCCTGCTCTCACCTGTGACCCCATTTCTCCCTTGCTACTGGTTGTCCATAAGTCGGCACCCTGGCCCTCGCGAGTAATTCTTGAAGAGTTGGAATGGAGAAGCTCAAGAAGGGAGATTCTTCTCCATCTTGCCTGACAGACAACAAACCGACCTGCCGTAGCGCCCCTGAGCCGCAGGTGGTTAGCCATTTGACACAAGACCCTTCTCCTGTGGCTGGACGAACTCGCGCCAGTCGGTTGACGAGGATGCCGGCCAGTCGCTCGACTGGGTTTATGTGCAAGAGGTGCCCAATGTCTTTCAGGACGGTCAGGGAACTTACTAAACACTGGAAGGTGCACGTTAGGGAGAAAGTTAAAAAGAGCTTTGGACACAGTAGGACCATTGCTTCTGAACCGTCCCGTATGATGTCTCCACCAACACAAGTTCATCCGACCCTGAAGTTGGTTGAAGCTATGACCTCTTCTCCCGCCTCGCCTCCTGAGGACAACCCGTCAACCCTGGACATGTCATTGCTCTCTGTTGTCCCGGAGGAAGTAGATCCCCAAAGGAATGAGCTGGGCATGGTTCCCCGCAATACCTCGAGTGAGGATAAACAAGTTGGCCTGCTTGAACTACACCTGAATGAAGTTCCATCTAGATGCGACCCATTGGATTCCCCGGAACGCTTGATCATCGACCTAGATGGGCTGCGGTCTTCTTACGACACCGAATCGGAAGCCGAGCTCCCACCAACAGCGTCTCCGCAGTTTGGCCTCCTCCAGTTTGGTGATTTGGAAGATTCATCGGACAATTCTTGCCCTCTACCATCACGAGAAGCCCTGGCATCTACCTGCCCAACTGAGGCAGGTCTGGAGGAGTGTAGTGAACTTGATTTCTCTCGGGACCCCGGCATGGAAGGTGTTAGTACTCTGACCGACAATGGACCGACAAACTTTGGTGTTACCACCGTGGACCACACGTCAACTAAGGGCTCGGGGTTGGACTTTGTAGCTCCGGCCCTGGCCTCACCGCAAGTCGGTCGCCTACTAAGTGATGGTTCCCCTTGCCACAGCCTGCATGCACAAGAACTTGACACTCAGAAGGATGTGTCTTCTGCTGCCATCTCCGGAGAGCCTGTTTATGTTGCTAACAATGGCGTGGACTCTACGGCTGCAGGGTCGACTGAGCCTGATTGTGCACGGGTGGTTGACCTTCTAACGGTAGCATATCCATTTGCTCCGTTGATAAGATGTACAGAGGACGGATGCGAGTGGACGTTCTCCTGCAAAGCGCACATCGACTGTGACCGCCTAAGTGCGCACCTTCTTCAGGCACACTGCATTGACACGTATGATAAGGTGATCTTGTGTCGGGAATGCCGATTCCCCATTCATGGCCTGCCGGAACTACATGCCTGTGTCAGTGTAGACGGATGTCAACAAATTCTTCCGGCTAATGCTTTCCAATGTGCAAGGAGATGCGGCGAGCAACTGCTTATCTTCCTGCCTGCCCCGCCGGTGGTTGCATGTACAGAGCATGGATGTTTGGTACCCTTTGAAGCACGTTGCCTCGATATGTGGAAATATGACCTGAGGAAGCACTTACGAACAGTACACAAAATCGGTGTGGAAAAGGTATATAGGATCTGCAGGTATTGTAACCTTGCAGTTACTGGCACGTGTACTCTTCACCCCTGCCTAAAAGACTGGGCAGCTGAACAAGGAGTGACTGCTCATGTCATGCCTATGAGAAAGAAGGGTCCTGTAAGGGGGCCGCGGTCTGGACGCAGGATCCGCTGGAGAGGTGGTAGCTGGAGACCTCAAAATCGCCGGCAATCTGATTCTGTGCCGCCCACCCGGAATACTTGCCCCACCACTACAGCCCGGACTGGAGAGGTATTGCATATGGTCTTCCCATGCCCTCGTCCACTTGCCTGCACCGAAGATTACTGCAATGTAAAGTTCGACCAAGGACGTTGGGCAAGCGCCAAGAACCTACTCATTGAACACCTCTGGGACATACATCGGATCTGGGTTGATAGGTCGAGGAACTGGTGCTCGTTCTGCCAGTCTGACTTCAATGGAAAGGTGGACGGTCACCGGTGCCTGCAGGGCACGGCTAAAGTCATTCCCATCAACCGGAATGCCCCACCCCTTCCTGTGCCTTCCCAGAATGTTAACTGGACCATTGTTCGATCTAGAAAGGAGCGGAACTGCAACTGGGGACGTGTTTCCCCGCCCCCCTTGCAGATGGTGGATTCACCTTCTTGTGCCCGCGGGTCCACTCACTCTGCGCCGGGAGATGGGCGTCGGGTCACAATTGAGGAGGTTGTCTCCGACGATGAGATCGGTGAAAGTGATGTGTGTGCCCTTGCCGCAGGTGGGCCTACTACGCCTGTCCAGCCTCGGAAGCCCGCTAGGAGGAATAGCCTGGTCGCCGGACCATCAACGAGGGATGATGATGTCAATGCATTCGTTGCCGTTCCACCCAGTTCTGCCGATGCCTTCGGTAGACGCCCAGAGACCTATACCGTCGCCAATGTTGCCTCTCCTGGGATACAGAATAGGCATGACCTTCCTGTTGAGATGCTTGTTCCCCCGAAGCAAGCGGGCCGAGTCATTATCACGTCCTTCCCCGTCGCGGACAACTTCTTGTGTACTGTCCCTGGGTGTGGCACTGCCTTCGCATCGAGAGTGTGGACTGCCTCCATTCGCTCACTGAAGCGACATCTTTTCCATACGCACAACATTGCAATCACCCGGTCTGTGAATGTTTGCCTGTTTTGCAACCGGCCTGCAGGTAGAAAGCCATCAACGCATGCGTGCCTCTCCTCCACCCAGCTTGTACAATTGGTGCCCAATCCGGAATTTAGTTGGACCTGCTCTAAGTGTTCGCAGGCGTTCCCCTCAAGGCGGGCCCTGCTCAACCATGAAAAGCATCACCGGTTGGCTGACAAAAGGAAGGAGGACAATGAGCGCCTTCCCCTCCCGGTTCCCCTCCGGCAAAGGAAGCCAAGGACTCGACCAACAAGACGGAGGATGGACAACGTCATTGGAAAGGACTCGTCTGCACCCATATTGATTGCTCCTTCAGGCCTCCGGATCCCTCTGGAAAATAATGAAGAGGATGCTGTCCGTCGCCCAGCCCAAGGTACTCCTGACGGTCCACAGTGTGCGGGTCTTCCACCTGGTAGGCCCCCTGGGGGTCAGGGACGGTCGCTTTCCCCGCCTGCTGCGGATCCCGCTGGTACATCTGCCCTTAATGTTACGCTCAGCCAAGTCACACAAGCGGATGAGGAGCTCCTTCCCTCACAGGGACTCGTCGACCAGCCTGTTTTCGACAATGATAGCGCGGCTGAACCCGCAAGACCAGTCCTTCTCGAGCCTGATGAGGTGGATGAATACCCACTGGGGGATTTTATTGGGAAACTGAATCAGTTTACGAATGCTGACTCCTTCCTTTGGGACGACTTCGAAGTGTGCCTGACGGAAATTAACGCTGCTCTAGCGGTCATCGTAAAGCTCCCTGCACCCCGTGAATTCGTTGGTCCTTCCGCTGCACCGGATGTTGAAAACCCAAAAATCATCCAGCGGATATACCGGCAAAATCGAAGGAAGGCCGTTCGGCTCATCGTCAACGGTGCAAACAAACACTGCCCCATACCGGCCGAGGAAATTGTTCAGGCTTTTCGTGTGGAGGAGCCTGCCCGGCCCGACCTCACTGGTTTCTACCCTGGTTCCGCTCCTGACCGGCCCAGTTTGTCGATGCCCCCGTTTACTCCCGAAGAAGTTTCTACTAAGCTTGCCTCTTGTGAGAATTCAAGCCCCGGCATGGATCGGCTAGCTTACCACCATTGGAGGTCTGCTGACCCGGACGGAAAAGTCCTATGCAGAATCTTCAACTGTTGCTTGAAGGCTGGACGTGTGCCTAGTGCATGGAAGGTCACTAATTCCATTCTCATACAGAAGAAGGAATCGCCTGAGACGGTTAGTGACTGGAGGCCCATTGCCCTTGGCAATTGTATTTACAAATTATTTGCTGGATGCATTGCCAAGCGGATGATTGTGTGGGCTGAGTCGAACGGTGTGTTCTCCCCCTGCCAGAAGGGTTTCCTCCCTTTTGACGGGGTGGTGGAGAACAATTACGTCCTAGAACAGAGGATCCGACTAGCCCGGGGTAACAAACATGATCTTCTCATCGCTTCCCTCGATATATCCAATGCATTCGGTACCGTCCCTCACTCGGCGATAACTTCGGCCCTAACTGCAGCTGGCGCGTCTCCAGATCTGGTCGCTCTGGTGGCCGATATGTACCGTGGCACGGCAACATCTTTCTTCACCACTGAAGGACAAACTGAGCTCATCCCCATTGTGCAAGGCGTCCGGCAGGGGTGCCCCCTCAGCGGTCTTCTGTTCAATCTGGTGATTGACCCTGTGCTGAGAGCGGTACAGGAAGACGCTGGGGAACATCGAGTGCTGGCATACGCCGATGATCTTCTCCTTCTTGCGACTTCCGAAGTTGACCTGCAGAAAAGTATCGACCTTGTGTCTGACCTCCTGCAAAAGATTTCTCTGCAGCTCAACCACAGGAAGTGTTTCTCGATGCATTTGTCTGGGGTTCGACCGGTAGGCTCGAGGAGTACGGTTTTCCAGGTCAACCAACATCCCATCCGAGTACTTGGTGAAGGGGAGCATGGCATGTTTCTAGGAAAGCCTGTTGGCTTCAACTGCTCCCCTGGTCACGATTCACTTTACGAATTCCTCACGACTGCCGAGAAGATCGCAACCTCAAGGCTTGCTCCCTGGCAAAGGGTGGATGCCCTGAAGACGTTCTTTTATCCGTCGCTACTCTTTGCAATGAGGACGACCCAACTCAACAAAGGTGATTGGGCCCGGGTGGACGCCTTGCTGAAACCTCTCCTGAAGAAAACCCTAAGTCTCCCCCTGGAAGCAAGCTTAAGCTACTTGTATGGTGATGCCAAGAAGGGACTCATGGGTATCCCCTGTGCCGCCGAGGACTCGGACGTAGCAAGAGTGGACACTGCGTTCAAGCTTCTACGTTCCGCAGATCCGGTTGTGCGGGGACTCGCCTGGGAGGACCTTATTGGCACGGTTGCTGGCCGGATAAGGACGGATGCCTCACCTGAGGACCTCGGAAATTACATGTCGGGGGTAAATTATCCCCATATGTCGGGCCAACTATCATCAATCTGGTCCAAAGCAAGGCTTGCATCTTCACACCTCCATGTACAGTGGTCGTTTCCTGACTTCCACGACGTTTTCCTAAAAGTTGGGGACGCCACTGTTATGAAGAGGAGGGAGGTCTTCAAGACCCTGAGGCTAAAATACAGGTCGGACCATGCATCGAGGCTTTTCAACCAGCCGTCGCAGGGTAAAGCACCAGTGTGTGTGGCCAAGTCCAAAGCCAGTTGGCATTTCATTCGGAAGGGTGAATATACAAGATTTGCCGACTGGCGGTTTGTACATCGGGCGAGGCTGAGTTTGGTGCCCCTCAATGGATACACCCGGGGAGATGGAGATGTCCAGCGGCAATGTAGAAGATGCGGCCAGGAAATAGAGACGCTGCCGCACGTGCTTGGACACTGCTGGCAATACGGCACCCTTTATACGGAGCGACACAACGCCATTGTGAGACGGATTAGGAAGGCTGCGGTCGGATGGAAGTGGGGTATCTACTCTGAGAACCAATGCGTCGATCACTCTGCTCTCCGGCCCGACCTCGTTCTCATCAAAAACAACTCCGTAATAGTGATTGACGTAACTGTTACCTTTGAGAACGGGTCGGACGCCTTTGACAAAGCTCGTCAACGGAAAGTTGATAAGTATGCGGGCATCGTGAATCATCTCAAACTTACGTTTTCTGATGTCCGCATGGGGGTAGTTGTCGTGGGTGCACTTGGTTCTTGGGACCCTAACAATGATGCCCTCTTGAGAAGGCTATGCTCAGGAAAATACGCCTCGTTGCTAAGACGTCTGGCAGTGAGTGATACCATCCGGATGTCACGAGACATATACGTAGAGTTTACCACTGGTAAGAAGCAGGTCCCGTGGCAACCGCGTGCCTCTGACCCCCATGGCTCCCAGACAGAACCGACTGAATGCCGCCTGAATGGGGAAGGAGTGTAAAGGGAAAATTGAGAATGTGCAACATTTAAAAAATGTTCTTTTCTCAATGTTATGAAGGCTGTAATGAATTGCTGTGCTTCATCTAATTTATTTTTGTTCCCAATCCTTGCATACATAATTGCGGTTGGCCGTGATGCCCTTAAATGTCGCTTTTGTTAATGTCTAAGCAAACATTCGTTGTTGTTGTTGTTACCCAGACCGTCCGACCTACCAGAAAGGTGTAAGGCAACTGTTTGGACGGCCGGGAAGTGCCACCCAATTTAGACCGGAACCCAGTGGGGGAGGCATCCACAGGGACCGTACCCTCCTTCCCCTACCACCAACCCCTCGGAAGGACCCACGGACCCACATGCCCAACGTGCTCGCACTCCGCGTGAACACGGCGGCAGTTTTGGCAGTGGCTGGAATCGAACCCGGCCTACCGAGTGCAACTCCAGCGCGCTAACCAATGGGCTACCGCGCCCCAGGACAAATTAATGTAATAAATGTAGTTGGTATTATGATTAAATGGTAAAATGGTTAACAACTATGTTCAGTAAAATACAAGTACAGCATATACAGAGATGTACAACCAATATGTACAACTAATATGTACAAAAACAAGCAGCGGGAAACCCAGGGAGCATCAAACCTCACTGATCGAGAAGTTGAAAGCAGAGGGGTGCTCACGGGCAGGTTAAGTAATTTTATTAGAGATTTCTCTCGCAATGAGAACACAGTTTTTTAATTTATTTAAAAGAATGGGGTTTTTGCTAACACCGGAGAACCAGGTCGCACAATGAGCAGGAGAAGGTTTGACCAGATGAAAAGAGGAGGTGTGTGGACACGAAAAGACATAGTGGTCCACATCACCATAAGCACCACAAGTACAGCATGACGTTCTTTTATGTTTAAAATGGTGGAGGTAATCTAGGAATGGACCATGACCAGTAAGAAAATAAATGAGATATTTGTTATAAATTTGGATGTTTAAGTTAACTTTGGGGAGAAAGGTTAGGATCCTAGCAGGGTCATGGGTCCGGGGAGAAATATAATTGTTTAAGAGGGATTGCCAAATATTAAGAAGGTAATTTTTACAAAGGTTTTTCAAAAAGGAATAAGGGAAGGGAACTGCAATAGGGGAACCAGTAGAAGTGGCTAATTTAGCGTTAACATCGGCGACCTCGTTACCCCGGATGTTAGCGTGGGCCTTGACCCACGAAAGGTTAAAAAGGGATTTAAAGGGTAAAATTTTTGATTTAATATCGTTTAGGTATCTTGATTTAATATTGGGGGAATTAAGAGCCAGAACGGCTGAAAGGCTGTCAGAATAGATATTGACATTGATATTTTTAGAAATGGCCCAGGAAAAAAAGCAAACATTCGTGTAAAAATTGTAAATTTCTATCTAATGTCCATGTGAAAAATTTGTAAATATGTATCTAATATCCATGTCAAGTTTGTAAATTTGTATCTAATCTTGTATCCATTATCAATTGTGGAATCGTGAAGAAGATTTATCTGTACATAATAATGCTATATGTAAAGCATTCCTGGCAGATGTTGCCCATGTAATCTATTTCCTGTGGTTTGATAAATAAACATTGTTTAAATCTGTAGGATGATGTTCTTCTGCCGGTCTCCTATCCTGATGTTTAGCCGCCTTCCTGATGTTCCTATGTTGTTCCTGCGTTCTTCTGCTTCTGCTACTGCTGGCTCCGCCTCCTGACTGCAACTGCTGGTTCCGCCTCCTGACTGCTGCTGCTACTGGCTCCACCCCTTGACTGCTGCTGCTGGCTCCGCCTCCTGACTGCTGCTGACTTCGCTTCCTGACTGCTGCTGCTGGCTTCGCCTGGACTGCTACTGTCCCCACCTCCAGACTGCTACTGCTGGCTCCACCTCCTGACTGCTGTAGACGGCTGCCGAGTGTCCTGGGTATCGTTCCTGCCTTCTCTGGTGGACTCGCCTGCAGGATTGCTGTGATTCGTGGGTGCTGCTTGGCCCGGCCAGCCTGCTCTCACCTGTAACCCCATTTCTCCCTTGCTACTGGTTTTCCATAAGTCGGCACCCTGGCCCTCGCGAGTAATTCTTGAAGAGTTGGAATGGAGAAGCTCAAGAAGGGAGATTCTTCTCCATCTTGCCTGACAGACAACAAACCGACCTGCCGTAGCGCCCCTGAGCCGCAGGTGGTTAGCCATTTGACACAAGACCCTTCTCCTGTGGCTGGACGAACTCGCGCCAGTCGGTTGACGAGGATGCCGGCCAGTCGCTCGACTGGGTTTATGTGCAAGAGGTGCCCAATGTCTTTCAGGACGGTCAGAGAACTTACTAAACACTGGAAGGTGCACGTTAGGGAGAAAGTTAAAAAGAGCTTTGGACACAGTAGGACCATTGCATCTGAACCGTCCCGTATGATGTCTCCACCAACACAAGTTCATCCGACCCTGAAGTTGGTTGAAGCTATGACCTCTTCTCCCGCCTCGCCTCCTGAGGACAACCCGTCAACCCTGGACATGTCATTGCTCTCTGTTGTCCCGGAGGAAGTAGACCCCCAAAGGAATGAGCTGGGCATGGTTCCCCGCAATACCTCGAGTGAGGATAAACAAGTTGGCCTGCTTGAACTTCACCTGAATGAAGTTCCATCTAGATGCGACCCATTGGATTCCCCGGAACGCTTGATCATCGACCTAGATCGGTCTTCTTACGACACCGAATCGGAAGCCGAGCTCCCACCAACAGCGTCTCCGCAGTTTGGCCTCCTCCAGTTTGGTGATTTGGAAGATTCATCGGACAATTCTTGCCCTCTACCATCACGAGAAGCCCTGGCATCTACCTGCCCAACTGAGGCAGGTCTGGAGGAGTGTAGTGAACTTGATTTCTCTCGGGACCCCGGCATGGAAGGTGTTAGTACTCTGACCGACAATGGACCGACAAACTTTGGTGTTACCACCGTGGACCACACGTCAACTAAGGGCTCGGGGTTGGACTTTGTAGCTCCGGCCCTGGCCTCACCGCAAGTCGGTCGCCTACTAAGTGATGGTTCCCCTTGCCACAGCCTGCATGCACAAGAACTTGACACTCAGAAGGATGTGTCTTCTGCTGCCATCTCCGGAGAGCCTGTTTATGTTGCTAACAATGGCGTGGACTCTACGGCTGCAGGGTCGACTGAGCCTGATTGTGCACGGGTGGTTGACCTTCTAACGGTAGCATATCCATTTGCTCCGTTGATAAGATGTACAGAGGACGGATGCGAGTGGACGTTCTCCTGCAAAGCGCACATCGACTGTGACCGCCTAAGTGCGCACCTTCTTCAGGCACACTGCATTGACACGTATGATAAGGTGATCTTGTGTCGGGAATGCCGATTCCCCATTCATGGCCTGCCGGAACTACATGCCTGTGTCAGTGTAGACGGATGTCAACAAATTCTTCCGGCTAATGCTTTCCAATGTGCAAGGAGATGCGGCGAGCAACTGCTTATCTTCCTGCCTGCCCCGCCGGTGGTTGCATGTACAGAGCATGGATGTTTGGTACCCTTTGAAGCACGTTGCCTCGATATGTGGAAATATGACCTGAGGAAGCACTTACGAACAGTACACAAAATCGGTGTGGAAAAGGTATATAGGATCTGCAGGTATTGTAACCTTGCAGTTACTGGCACGTGTACTCTTCACCCCTGCCTAAAAGACTGGGCAGCTGAACAAGGAGTGACTGCTCATGTCATGCCTATGAGAAAGAAGGGTCCTGTAAGGGGGCCGCGGTCTGGACGCAGGATCCGCTGGAGAGGTGGTAGCTGGAGACCTCAAAATCGCCGGCAATCCGATTCTGTGCCGCCCACCCGGAATACTTGCCCCACCACTACAGCCCGGACTTGAGAGGTATTGCATATGGTCTTCCCATGCCCTCGTCCACTTGCCTGCACCGAAGATTACTGCAATGTAAAGTTCGACCAAGGACGTTGGGCAAGCGCCAAGAACCTACTCATTGAACACCTCTGGGACATACATCGGATCTGGGTTGATAGGTCGAGGAACTGGTGCTCGTTCTGCCAGTCTGACTTCAATGGAAAGGTGGACGGTCACCGGTGCCTGCAGGGCACGGCTAAAGTCATTCGCATCAACCGGAATGCCCCACCCCTTCCTGTGCCTTCCCAGAATGTTAACTGGACCATTGTTCGATCTAGAAAGGAGCGGAACTGCAACTGGGGACGTGTTTCCCCGCCCCCCTTGCAGATGGTGGATTCACCTTCTTGTGCCCGCGGGTCCACTCACTCTGCGCCGGGAGATGGGCGTCGGGTCACAATTGAGGAGGTTGTCTCCGACGATGAGATCGGTGAAAGTGATGTGTGTGCCCTTGCCGCAGGTGGGCCTACTACGCCTGTCCAGCCTCGGAAGCCCGCTAGGAGGAATAGCCTGGTCGCCGGACCATCAACGAGGGATGATGATGTCAATGCATTCGTTGCCGTTCCACCCAGTTCTGCCGATGCCTTCGGTAGACGCCCAGAGACCTATACCGTCGCCAATGTTGCCTCTCCTGGGATACAGAATAGGCATGACCTTCCTGTTGAGATGCTTGTTCCCCCGAAGCAAGCGGGCCGAGTCATTATCACGTCCTTCCCCGTCGCGGACAACTTCTTGTGTACTGTCCCTGGGTGTGGCACTGCCTTCGCATCGAGAGTGTGGACTGCCTCCATTCGCTCACTGAAGCGACATCTTTTCCATACGCACAACATTGCAATCACCCTTTCTGTGAATGTTTGCCTGTTTTGCAACCGGCCTGCAGGTAGAAAGCCATCAACGCATGCGTGCCTCTCCTCCACCCAGCTTGTACAATTGGTGCCCAATCCGGAATTTAGTTGGACCTGCTCTAAGTGTTCGCAGGCGTTCCCCTCAAGGCGGGCCCTGCTCAACCATGAAAAGCATCACCGGTTGGCTGACAAAAGGAAGGAGGACAATGAGCGCCTTCCCCTCCCGGTTCCCCTCCGGCAGAGGAAGCCAAGGACTCGACCAACAAGACGGAGGATGGACAACGTCATTGGAAAGGACTCGTCTGCACCCATATTGATTGCTCCTTCAGGCCTCCGGATCCCTCTGGAAAATAATGAAGAGGATGCTGTCCGTCGCCCAGCCCAAGGTACTCCTGACGGTCCACAGTGTGCGGGTCTTCCACCTGGTAGGCCCCCTGGGGGTCAGGGACGGTCGCTTTCCCCGCCTGCTGCGGATCCCGCTGGTACATCTGCCCTTAATGTTACGCTCAGCCAAGTCACACAAGCGGATGAGGAGCTCCTTCCCTCACAGGGACTCGTCGACCAGCCTGTTTTCGACAATGATAGCGCGGCTGAACCCGCAAGACCAGTCCTTCTCGAGCCTGATGAGGTGGATGAATACCCACTGGGGGATTTTATTGGGAAACTGAATCAGTTTACGAATGCTGACTCCTTCCTTTGGGACGACTTCGAAGTGTGCCTGACGGAAATTAACGCTGCGGTAGCGGTCATCGTAAAGCTCCCTGCACCCCGTGAATTCGTTGGTCCTTCCGCTGCACCGGATGTTGAAAACCCAAAAATCATCCAGCGGATATACCGGCAAAATCGAAGGAAGGCCGTTCGGCTCATCGTCAACGGTGCAAACAAACACTGCCCCATACCGGCCGAGGAAATTGTTCAGGCTTTTCGTGTGGAGGAGCCTGCCCGGCCCGACCTCACTGGTTTCTACCCTGGTGCCGCTCCTGACCGGCCCAGTTTGTCGATGCTCCCGTTTACTCCCGAAGAAGTTTCTACTAAGCTTGCCTCTTGTGAGAATTCAAGCCCCGGCATGGATCGGCTAGCTTACCACCATTGGAGGTCTGCTGACCCGGACGGAAAAGTCCTATGTAGAATCTTCAACTGTTGCTTGAAGGCTGGACGTGTGCCTAGTGCATGGAAGGTCACTAATTCCATTCTCATACAGAAGAAGGAATCGCCTGAGACGGTTAGTGACTGGAGGCCCATTGCCCTTGGCAATTGTATTTACAAATTATTTGCTGGATGCATTGCCAAGCGGATGATTGTGTGGGCTGAGTCGAACGGTGTGTTCTCCCCCTGCCAGAAGGGTTTCCTCCCTTTTGACGGGGTGGTGGAGAACAATTACGTCCTAGAACAGAGGATCCGGCTAGCCCGGGGTAACAAACATGATCTTCTCATCGCTTCCCTCGATATATCCAATGCATTCGGTACCGTCCCTCACTCGGCGATAACTTCGGCCCTAACTGCAGCTGGCGCGTCTCCAGATCTGGTCGCTCTGGTGGCCGATATGTACCGTGGCACGGCAACATCTTTCTTCACCACTGAAGGACAAACTGAGCTCATCCCCATTGTGCAAGGCGTCCGGCAGGGGTGCCCCCTCAGCGGTCTTCTGTTCAATCTGGTGATTGACCCTGTGCTGAGAGCGGTACAGGAAGACGCTGGGGAACATCGAGTGCTGGCATACGCCGATGATCTTCTCCTTCTTGCGACTTCCGAAGTTGACCTGCAGAAAAGTATCGACCTTGTGTCTGACCTCCTGCAAAAGATTTCTCTGCAGCTCAACCACAGGAAGTGTTTCTCGATGCATTTGTCTGGGGTTCGACCGGTAGGCTCGAGGAGTACGGTTTTCCAGGTCAACCAACATCCCATCCGAGTACTTGGTGAAGGGGAGCATGGCATGTTTCTAGGAAAGCCTGTTGGCTTCAACTGCTCCCCTGGTCACGATTCACTTTACGAATTCCTCACGACTGCCGAGAAGATCGCAACCTCAAGGCTTGCTCCCTGGCAAAGGGTGGATGCCCTGAAGACTTTCTTTTATCCGTCGCTACTCTTTGCAATGAGGACGACCCAACTCAACAAAGGTGATTGGGCCCGGGTGGACGCCTTGCTGAAACCTCTCCTGAAGAAAACCCTAAGTCTCCCCCTGGAAGCAAGCTTAAGCTACTTGTATGGTGATGCCAAGAAGGGACTCATGGGTATCCCCTGTGCCGCCGAGGACTCGGACGTAGCAAGAGTGGACACTGCGTTCAAGCTTCTACGTTCCGCAGACCCGGTTGTGCGGGGACTCGCCTGGGAGGACCTTATTGGCACGGTTGCTGGCCGGATAAGGACGGATGCCTCACCTGAGGACCTCGGAAATTACATGTCGGGGGTAAATTATCCCCATATGTCGGGCCAACTATCATCAATCTGGTCCAAAGCAAGGCTTGCATCTTCACACCTCCATGTACAGTGGTCGTTTCCTGACTTCCACGACGTTTTCCTAAAAGTTGGGGACGCCACTGTTATGAAGAGGAGGGAGGTCTTCAAGACCCTGAGGCTAAAATACAGGTCGGACCATGCATCGAGGCTTTTCAACCAGCCGTCGCAGGGTAAAGCACCAGTGTGTGTGGCCAAGTCCAAAGCCAGTTGGCATTTCATTCGGAAGGGTGAATATACAAGATTTGCCGACTGGCGGTTTGTACATCGGGCGAGGCTGAGTTTGGTGCCCCTCAATGGATACACCCGGGGAGATGGAGATGTCCAGCGGCAATGTAGAAGATGCGGCCAGGAAATAGAGACGCTGCCGCACGTGCTTGGACACTGCTGGCAATACGGCACCCTTTATACGGAGCGACACAACGCCATTGTGAGACGGATTAGGAAGGCTGCGGTCGGATGGAAGTGGGGTATCTACTCTGAGAACCAATGCCTCGATCACTCTGCTCTCCGACCCGACCTCGTTCTCATCAAAAACAACTCCGTAATAGTGATTGACGTAACTGTTACCTTTGAGAACGGGTCGGACGCCTTTGACAAAGCTCGTCAACGGAAAGTTGATAAGTATGCGGGCATCGTGAATCATCTCAAACTTACGTTTTCTGATGTCCGCATGGGGGTAGTTGTCGTGGGTGCACTTGGTTCTTGGGACCCTAACAATGATGCCCTCTTGAGAAGGCTATGCTCAGGAAAATACGCCTCGTTGCTAAGACGTCTGGCAGTGAGTGATACCATCCGGATGTCACGAGACATATACGTAGAGTTTACCACTGGTAAGAAGCAGGTCCCGTGGCAACCGCGTGCCTCTGACCCCCATGGCTCCCAGACAGAACCGACTGAATGCCGCCTGAATGGGGAAGGAGTGTAAAGGGAAAATTGAGAATGTGCAACATTTAAAAAATGTTCTTTTCTCAATGTTATGAAGGCTGTAATGAATTGCTGTGCTTCATCTAATTTATTTTTGTTCCTAATCCTTGCATACATAATTGCGGTTGGCCGTGATGCCCTTAAATGTCGCTTTTGTTAATGTCTAAGCAAACATTCGTGTAAAAATTGTAAATTTCTATCTAATGTCCATGTGAAAAATTTGTAAATATGTATCTAATATCCATGTCAAGTTTGTAAATTTGTATCTAATCTTGTATCCATTATCAATTGTGGAATCGTGAAGAAGATTTATCTGTACATAATAATGCTATATGTAAAGCATTCCTGGCAGATGTTGCCCATGTAATCTATTTCCTGTGGTTTGATAAATAAACATTGTTTAAATCTGTAGGATGATGTTCTTCTGCCGGTCTCCTATCCTCATGTTTAGCCGCCTTCCTGATGTTCGTATGTTGTTCCTGCGTTCTGCTTCTGCTACTGCTGGCTCCGCCTCCTGACTGCAACTGCTGGTTCCACCTCCTGGCTGCTGCTGCTGGTTCCGCCTCCTGACTGCTGCTGCTACTGGCTCCACCCCCTGACTGCTGCTGCTGGCTCCGCCTCCTGACTGCTGCTGGCTTCGCCTGGACTGCTACTGTCCCCACCTCCAGACTGCTGCTGCTGGCTCAGCTTCCTGACTGCTACTGTCCCCACCTCCAGACTGCTGTTGCTGGCTCCGCTTCCTGACTGCTGCTGCTGTAGACCGCTGCCGAGTGTCCTGGGTATCGTTCCTGCCTTCTCTGGTGGACTCGCCTGCAGGATTGCTGTGATTCGTGGGTGCTGCTTGGCCCGGCCAGCCTGCTCTCACCTGTGACCCCATTCTCCCTTGCTACTGGTTTTCCATAAGTCGGCACCCTGGCCCTCGCGAGTAATTCTTGAAGAGTTGGAATGGAGAAGCTCAAGAAGGGAGATTCTTCCCCATCTTGCCTGACAGACAGCAAACCGACCTGCCGTAGCGCCCCTGAGCCGCAGGTGGTTAGCCATTTGACACAAGACCCTTCTCCTGTGGCTGGACGAACTCGCGCCAGTCGGTTGACGAGGATGCCGGCCAGTCGCTCGACTGGGTTTATGTGCAAGAGGTGCCCAATGTCTTTCAGGACGGTCAGGGAACTTACTAAACACTGGAAGGTGCACGTTAGGGAGAAAGTTAAAAAGAGCTTTGGACACAGTAGGACCATTGCATCTGAAACGTCCCGTATGATGTCTCCACCAACACAAGTTCATCCGACCCTGAAGTTGGTTGAAGCTATGACCTCTTCTCCCGCCTCGCCTCCTGAGGACAACCCGTCAACCCTGGACATGCCATTGCTCTCTGTTGTCCCGGAGGAAGTAGCCCCCAAAGGAATGAGCTGGGCATGTTTCCCCCCAATACCTCGAGTGAGGATAAACAAGTTGGCCTGCTTGAACTTCACCTGAATGAAGTTCCATCTAGATGCGACCCATTGGATTCCCCGGAACGCTTGATCATCGACCTAGATGGGCTGCGGTCTTCTTACGACACCGAATCGGAAGCCGAGCTCCCACCAACAGCGTCTCCGCAGTTTGGCCTCCTCCAGTTTGGTGATTTGGAAGATTCATCGGACAATTCTTGCCCTCTACCATCACGAGAAGCCCTGGCATCTACCTGCCCAACTGAGGCAGGTCTGGAGGAGTGTAGTGAACTTGATTTCTCTCGGGACCCCGGCATGGAAGGTGTTAGTACTCTGACCGACAATGGACCGACAAACTTTGGTGTTACCACCGTGGACCACACGTCAACTAAGGGCTCGGGGTTGGACTTTGTAGCTCCGGCCCTGGCCTCACCGCAAGTCGGTCGCCTACTAAGTGATGGTTCCCCTTGCCACAGCCTGCATGCACAAGAACTTGACACTCAGAAGGATGTGTCTTCTGCTGCCATCTCCGGAGAGCCTGTGGATGTTGCTAACAATGGCGTGGACTCTACGGCTGCAGGGTCGACTGAGCCTGATTGTGCACGGGTGGTTGACCTTCTAACGGTAGCATATCCATTTGCTCCGTTGATAAGATGTACAGAGGACGGATGCGAGTGGACGTTCTCCTGCAAAGCGCACATCGACTGTGACCGCCTAAGTGCGCACCTTCTTCAGGCACACTGCATTGACACGTATGATAAGGTGATCTTGTGTCGGGAATGCCGATTCCCCATTCATGGCCTGCCGGAACTACATGCCTGTGTCAGTGTAGACGGATGTCAACAAATTCTTCCGGCTAATGCTTTCCAATGTGCAAGGAGATGCGGCGAGCAACTGCTTATCTTCCTGCCTGCCCCGCCGGTGGTTGCATGTACAGAGCATGGATGTTTGGTACCCTTTGAAGCACGTTGCCTCGATATGTGGAAATATGACCTGAGGAAGCACTTACGAACAGTACACAAAATCGGTGTGGAAAAGGTATATAGGATCTGCAGGTATTGTAACCTTGCAGTTACTGGCACGTGTACTCTTCACCCCTGCCTAAAAGACTGGGCAGCTGAACAAGGAGTGACTGCTCATGTCATGCCTATGAGAAAGAAGGGTCCTGTAAGGGGGCCGCGGTCTGGACGCAGGATCCGCTGGAGAGGTGGTAGCTGGAGACCTCAAAATCGCCGGCAATCTGATTCTGTGCCGCCCACCCGGAATACTTGCCCCACCACTACAGCCCGGACTGGAGAGGTATTCCACGACCCAAGCCGGGCACCTTGCCAACGGGGGCGTAAAGGTTTTGGAACCCGGCCGGGAAAAGAGAGATCCCCAGCACGAAACAAGTCAACGGGCCACACCGCCCCGCCGGACAGAGTCAGCCGACGACCCCACCATGCAGCGCGCGCACAACCCGGGACCCCAAGGGGACAACAGACCAACACTCCGCCGAGCGAGGCCAGAAGCCACCAGTCCCGGAGAAGAACGCCGACGGGGACGACAGAAGCCCCCACCAGCAGACCAGGGACCCGCCCGCAAAGGGACCAACCAGGCAAGACGCGCCACCAACAGGACGGCGACGCCCCACCCTCTACAGAATATTTATTTTTCTTTAATAAAAACCGGCCAAGGTGGTTACAATGGCGTTACATAAGCTCGCTCCAGTTGGCGAGAGAAGTTACAAAGCATCCGCAAAATTGCGGGAAAACATAACAAAGTTGTAGAACACAATAATAAATAATAAGAGTTTCAAAAAGCAAAACCCACTAAAGGTGGGCAACAAAAACGTGACGAGGATTGCCAACAGTACCTATTTTAGGGACAAAATTAGAACACTCAATTGCCATAAAAATTTAAAATACATTTGATACATTAGATACATATGATTACATTTTACTATGAATTATCGACTTTGTTCCTTTATATACATAGACCTTTCCGTTCCTTTATATACATAGACCTGGGAGACCACAATTATTCTCTTGTATACACTAATTATGTTTAAAATCCATATATATATACATTTGTTTAACATAAGTTATATTTACAACATTATATACATTCAAACTATTTACATAACTATTTACATTATTTTCATTTAAAACTTTATATTACTATTTAATACTTACTATTTTATATTACTATTTAATACTTTACTATTTAATCTTCTTCACAGATGCCCTTGGAGACCATCACACAGGCCTGAACCAAGGCAGTGGACGAAGAACTGGCAACAACCCTGTCAAACCATAAGGCTCGTCCCTCTGCCGAGGGCTTCCTGAGATGCCACCTGAGGGTCAGCGGGCAGTCGAAAACATAATGATCGGCATCGCCCACTGCCCCACAGGTGCAAAGAGGGGTAGGTTTAATTTTAAACCTATTAAGGTAAAACATAAAAGGTCCATGACCAGTACAAAAGTAAATTAAATACCTGTTGGTCACCTGCCGACGCACGTCCGGACAGGGGCAGAAGGAACGAGCCCGCGAACCTCCGTCCCACGAGTCGCTAAGAGCCCGCCATCTCCCAATCACCTCCGTCCTAACAAAGCCGGACAGAAGTGAGTAGGGGGCAAGGACATCCAGCGGCTCGCCGGACCTAGCCGCTATCTTCGCATTATCGTCTGCCTCCTCGTTGCCGATGATACCAATGTGTGCTCTGACCCAATGTAATGTAATCAAGTTTTTACAGTTGTAGAGATTTCTCCTAATGTTTGTTAACAATGTAGAGCGATTTCTAGTCGAGCACAGCGCAGCGATCGAGGAGGCACTATCCGTGTATATAACAGCAGGGATGCCAGCCTCGAGAGCCCAACTACCAGCCAAGTTAATAGCTGAAAGTTCAGCCTGAAAGACTGAATTAAAATTGTTTAACTTATACCTGCTCACGTGGGTTAATTTATCGTCCATGTATACACAAAAGGCTAAACCCACCTCCCCCTCGATCTTCGACCCATCAGTATAAATACTGCACCGGGGGGCCTCACCGGCTCCCTCCAAAACCAAGACCCTTCGGTCCGGGGGAAGAGAACCCGAGGCAACCCGGTTGTCAAATCTCGAAGGAGGAGGCAGCAAGGGATCCAGAAACAGGTTGGTCCTCCTCTTCCAGAAGTAAAATTTCTTGAAGCTAGCTTCCAGTACAGCCTGGATGGGTGGGATGCCGAGGAGAAGGAACAAAGCAACGTAGGGAGAAGTCCGGTACGCGCCGGAGATCCGCAGCAGAAACGGACGCTGCAAGCAGCGGAGCTTTAGGCCCTGCTCTCTACTCAGGGCCCCAGCCCATACTCCAGCGCAGTAACACACAACCTTCTCCACTACGGCCGAGTACCACCTCTTAAGCATTCTCCTATCGGCACCCCACCCAGACCCGGCGACCTTCGCAAAACCACTAGCTAAAGAAAGGCATTTATTAAAAAGATGTTTGATATGAGGAGACCAGGATAATTTAGAATCAATTATAACTCCCAAGTAGCTGAGCTCTCGAACCACAGAAATTGAACGACCGTCCAATTTAAAAATAGGACTCCTAGCAAGAACCCCCTTAGAGGCCACCACCAGGGCCCGGGATTTCTCGACAGAGATGTTAAGACGTCTCCCATGAAGAAAAGTGGAAACGGAAGCCAGGATGCGGTTCATGCTCGCCTCCAGGTCCCGCCGTACCCTCCCGGTAACGATGACCGCTAGATCATTGGCAAAGGCCTGGAGGAAGCAGTCTCCACCGCTCAGCTCCAAAACCTGATTGAAATAAATATTCCAAAGAAAGGGAGCCAGAATGGATCCCTGAGGACACCCCATACTGACTCCCTTAGAACAGGAAAGATCCCCTCAATAAAAGTGACAGAACGAGAGGACAAGTAAGAAAAGATAAACTCTCTATATGGAATAGGGACATCCAACTCTAACAAAACATCCTGGAGAACCGTCCAGTTCAAATGGTCAAAAGCTGCTCTGATGTCCAGTAAAACCACAGCGCTGTGCCCGACACCCCGGGAGGCCCTAAGACGATCGACCAAGTTTAAGCACGCATCTTCTGTACTCAGAAGCTCCCTGAAACCAAACTGGGCCGAATTTAAAATATTGTTATTAAAAACCCAGAAATTAAGTTTATTGACGAAGACGCGCTCAATTATCTTCCCCAGAGTGGGCAGCAGGCAAATAGGACGGTACGACCCGCATTTCCCAGGATCCCGTCCTTCCTTTCTGAGGAAGATAACCCTCGCACGTCTTAGAGATAAAGGAAAATGAGCATAAGATAAACAACAATTAACAAATTTAGTAAAAAAGGGTAAATCGGAAGAAAAAAGCTTCTTCCAGACATCGTAATTGATTTTATCAAGACCGGGTGCCTTGCCCCCGCTAAGATTTTTAACAACGGCCCAAATTTCCGAGCTTTCAGCACAAAATTCCGTAAAGGTACCAGATGCCCCCGAAAATCCTAGGAATGTCGAATCATCAGGAAAACAATGATCTAATAGACGATTTACCTTAGCTTCGTATGACAAACCAGGCTCATTATCGAATTGAAGCATAAGCCCAGGGCTCCGAGGAGGTTTACCCAGGGCCACTTTAAAGGTTGCCCCGTATAATTTTTCACATTTTGAGCAAAAATTCTTCCATCCCTCATTCCGGGCTCGGTTGACCAAGACACGATAGTGAGCCCTATTTTTCTTGTAATCTATCAATAAGGCATTCACAGTCTCCTGATTAGCACCAGAATTCCGTAGAGAGCGCAACCTCCGCGAGAGGGCAGACACATAATTGCGTTTAGTCGCCAGTTCACCCGTCCACCAAGTAAACCTTTTTGTCCTAGAACTTTTCTTTTTGCGAAGTGATCGAAAAGCACAGTTTTCTACTTCTTTGCAGAGTTTTTCTGTGAACTGATCCAAAAGGTTTTTACTGTCAACCTTATTTAACAGGTCGATAAGATTATTTTTCCGTTTATTGAAATTAAATAACAGTTTACCGACGCCGTATCTAGTTTTAAAAAGGAAATCTCCGGAGGGACTGCAATGGACCCCAATAGTAAATTGTATATATTTATGATCACTTAGGGACTCCTGATTAAGAATCATCCAGCCAGATATTAATGAGTATATGGAAGAACCCACGAGCGTCAGGTCGGGCCACCCGATTCCCGAGTGAGAATCGAAGGTAGGCCCGAATCCGACGTCGTTACAAATAATTAAATCGTTCTCAACGCAGAACTCACCCACCCTCCTGCCGCGACAGTCCTCCAAGTTATACCCCCAGAACTCAGATCTAGCATTGAAATCGCCCGCCAGGACGACATCCAACCCCACAAAAGGAAACCCCGAAAACTCATCTATTTGTGAGTCGATGTCGCCATGGGGACGAAAATAGGTACTAGAGATACAGATCATTTTGTCGCCACTCACTGGAATATCTACGAAAACAGAGGACAGAGTGTTAAATTTAAATTGGTAATTTAGTGAAGAATTTAAAATAATAATAAGGGCGCCAAAAGATCTAGAAGAAAACTGAACAAAACCAGAGGGGGGGGAAGGAACCTTGCCGCCAGGGAGGGGAGGGTCTTGAAGCAGAATAAGGTCAAAATTGCCCTCACTAGCTGTCAATAACGCATGACTATAAGCAGCAAGAGAGTGGTTAACATTGATCTGTAATAGTCTAAGACCCATAGTCTGTAGATCTAGCTATCAATCCGATATGACGTCGGTAAACCGGGCAATCCTCGTCAAGACAAGAGTGTTTAATATTGAACCTAGTGCGTGAATCCTGGTTGCTCAGAATGCAATTAATACAAGCCGGAGGCTTCTTGCATGTGCCAGCGTGAGCCTCACTGCAGTGTAGACAGCAGGATTTTTCGGGACACTTTGAAGTGGTGTGACCAATTCTCCCGCATTTTCTGCAGTGTCTGACACTCAGGAACTCCCTTACACGAGCCCTCATCCAATCAAGTTGCAGAAATCCGGTATCAATTATAGCTCTAAAAATCCCAGGGTTCAGACTAAGAACCCAGTGGACCCCGGTCTTTCCCCTGATATTGAAATCCACTGTGAAGTTGGAATCCGTGAGAACCTTATTTAGTCTCATCAAGGAAGTTTTAACTTCCTCCCTCGACAAATCTTTATCGAGGTTAACCACTATAACCCTCGGGTGTCTCCGCCGGGGGCGATAGACATCAAACCGTTCCGTGACAGCAGGAACCGCCTCTAGTTTTTCTTTGATTTCATCAAGGTCAGCTCCCTTCAGAGCTTCAATCGCCAGTCCTCCCCCAGCAATTTGCTTAATCGCTCCGACTCTAATGTCACTTCCCTCGAGGGACACGGAGGAACACACCATTTTCTTATTTTCTTCAAATTTACCATCAACCTTAGGTTTAACAATTAGTACCCCCGGTCTAGGGCCAGGGAAAGCGGGAGAGGACATCGGAGCACTCCCTGATAAGGCAGAGACATAGCTAGGCATGGCTGCAGGGGGAACCCTCCGGTCAGCAGACTCCTTCAGGGCAATACTCACATCAAGGAGTGTAGACTTTAGCTCGCCACAAAAGGAGTCAAAGAGTCGCTCACTTTCACCCAACTGCCCCTTGAGGGTTGCAATCTCCATCAACTGTGCCTGGATAACATTTTCCTTCTCAAAATCACTCCCCACTGTTCCCACGTCAGAGGGAAGAGAAGGCGAAGACTGCCTCAGATTTAAGGTAATTTCTTCTTTCAACTTATCAATTACCCGGGTATTCTGAATCAATTGTCCCTCCAGGGATGCATTTCTTATCTTAAGTTCATCCATTTCTTTTAATTTAGGGACATCACCCTGGGCATATAATTTGTTCCTGAGGACGTCAATGTCCTTCTGGGAAGCAATAAGCTCATCAACTTTAGCCTGCAAGTCCCTCCTCAAAGAGGCAACTTCCGCTCTACAGCTATCCAGGTCCGCTACAGTCTTGTTAAAAGTAACATAGCTCATCCTTCTTTTAACTTCCGTTTGACTCTTTTCTATCTCGATCTCTAGTTCTAGTTGCTTTTTCACTAAAGCTGCGTTTGTGGAATTGTATTCCTCCAAAGAGCTCCTCAAGTTCCGAACCTCTTCATCCCTGTCCCCCAAGAGTGCCACTAATTCATTATTTTTCACCTTGAGTTCGTCTAAGGAGGAGGTGAGTCTTAGACTAAGATCCAGATCCTCAATCATGGAGGCAGGGTCCTCATATTCAGCTAATTTCCCTTTAAGCTGAAGAATTTCCCTATTTAGCTTAACCACGATCTGAACTAAAGGGGTGCAGAAGATCGATGCAATCGCATCTCTTCTCTCGGCTCCGAGCTTCCTATCTTTATTACTACAGCAATGTTCTTTCAAATCCTCTAATTTCTTAAATGCCTCCTTAATTGTAGGAGTGTCTATATCTAAGCCCCCAAAATATTCATATAGTTTATCCATAATATCAAAGAGGAATAAAAGTTTTTTACCCAAGAAAGTATAATACAGCCCCCAGTGATACACAGAAAACTACTAGATAACACAATATACACTATTACTATATACAAAAGCTCTATATATACATTGATAGTGCAAACGACTAAGAACTGGCACTCCAAAAATATTAGACTTATGTAATCAGGGAATTTAGCTTATTAAGTTGAAATGAATACAACTAATTATGTATCAATTACAATAATAATAAGTTACTATATCATAAACAATAAAAGCTCACCCGAGTTTCAGGAGCAAAATCAGATAATGTCCACAGGAAATCTCCAGCAAGTTCAACATACACAAGTTACACACAAAGTTTTTCGTGAAAGATCTAGGAGTGACGTCAGTATAAAGAGGTGACGCGCAGGAGTGACGTCAGTATAACGTTCAGATTTTTGGTTAAATAGTTCAAATGAAGAATGATACAAAGGTAGAGAGTCTCAGTTCCACTCCTACACTGCGAAGACCAAGGCACAACAAGACAATAGTTTTGAGGAATAAGGCACTAAGGTTGATCGAACAAGAATGACGTCAAAGTGAAAACCCAAGTTCTAAAGAACGTGTCCGGGACGTCAAGCTGTACTCATGTCGTCACACAGCCAAGTAATGCCGTCGCAAAACTAGTAGAGAAGGAGGGCCTCAGTTCCACGTCAGCTCAGGAAAAGCCAAGTCACTATTTACACAAGCTTGTATAATGGAAAGTGGCAGTAGTGTCAGCAGGTGGAACACGAAACAATCACGGTTGAATGGAACCAGGCGATAATTCTATAGGACAAGGCTCAGATAATAACAAAGTTTTCTTAATTTTTAATTCCTCAGTAAATGACGTCAGAGCTTCCAGATTTTTACCATGGACAACAGTCGTTACTATAGTTTTTTATAAATTACCAGCTAATTTTTAAAATCCCCAAAAATGAAGATATTCGGAAAGTCAGGACCGCAGAAAACGAGAAAAGTACAGTCCTATTCAGAACTACCAGTATCTATATACTATAACTTTTACTATGTATGTACAATAATTTTCCAATAATTTACATATGTTAATTATCAGTATATGAACACGAGGTTCCAAGGAAATATGGGTTCAAGAGCTCAAAATTTTCGAGAAAAGTCTTTCATTCACCAATGCCCCAGGACGAATGGAGATTCACAATGACTTTTCAGAACACGGCTCGATGGATGACGTATAATAAAAATATATAATTAATTTTCAAATGATACCAGAGCTCCCAGACTCAGGTACTATATCATATACTACTCTATAACATTATATAAATTATCAGTTTATTTTTAATTCCAACAGAATTAAAGATATCCAAAAGTCAGGACCGCAGAAAATCAGTTATCCTCGATTCTAGCTTAATCTATAAACTTCTGTATGCCGTGTTCTATATTATATATGCATCATAATATTTCAATATTTATCATAAAGATAGCTTCAACATAGGTCCACTATATCTCAAATAGCAAGAATTCAAAACACTGAGATTCACAGAGAAAAATTCCAATTTTTCTTAACTACGCATTCAGGCCGCCATTTTATCAATTTAACATTGAATGTTAGAAACGCTTAACATTATGACAAGAATGAACTGTTTAGACATCAATAATTACCTTAATAAAGAGTCTTTATGCACACAAGTAGTAACAAAACACTCCCCTATATCCACTGCATTCACTATATATACTTTCAATTCTTAACATTAGCTATAACACACACTATCTAATAACTTTCAAGAGCTTTGCAAAACACAACATCTCCATTGCTGGGGATGGACTGGAGAGGTATTGCATATGGTCTTCCCATGCCCTCGTCCACTTGCTTGCACCGAAGATTACTGCAATGTAAAGTTCGACCAAGGACGTTGGGCAAGCGCCAAGAACCTGCTCATTGAACACCTCTGGGACATACATCGGATCTGGGTTGATAGGTCGAGGAACTGGTGCTCGTTCTGCCAGTCTGACTTCAATGGAAAGGTGGACGGTCACCGGTGCCTGCAGGGCACGGCTAAAGTCATTCGCATCAACCGGAATGCCCCACCCCTTCCTGTGCCTTCCCAGAATGTTAACTGGACCATTGTTCGATCTAGAAAGGAGCGAAACTGCAACTGGGGACGTGTTTCCCCGCCCCCTTTGCAGATGGTGGATTCACCTTCGGGTGCCCGCGGGTCCACACACTCTGCGCCGAGAGATGGGCGTCGGGTCACAATTGAGGAGGTTGTCTCCGACGATGAGATCGGTGAAAGTGATGTGTGTGCCCTTGCCGCAGGTGGGCCTACTACGCCTGTCCAGCCTCGGAAGCCCGCTAGGAGAAATAGCCTAGTCGCCGGACCATCAACGAGGGATGATGATGTCAATGCATTCGTTGCCGTTCCACCCAGTTCTGCCGATGCCCTCGGTAGACGCCCAGGGACCTATACCGCCGCCAATGTTGCCTCTCCTGGGATACAGAATAGGCATGACCTTCCTGTTGAGATGCTTGTTCCCCCGAAGCAAGCGGGCCGAGCCATTATCACGTCCTTCCCCGTCGCGGACAACTTCTTGTGTACTGTCCCTGGGTGTGGCGCTGCCTTCGCATCGAGAGTGTGGACTGCCTCCATTCGCTCACTGAAGCGACATCTTTTCCATACGCACAACATTGCAATCACCCGGTCTGTGAATGTTTGCCTGTTTTGCAACCGGCCTGCAGGTAGAAAGCCATCAACGCATGCGTGCCTCTCCTCCACCCAGCTTGTACAATTGGTGCCCAATCCGGAATTTAGTTGGACCTGCTCTAAGTGTTCGCAGGCGTTCCCCTCAAGGCGGGCCCTGCTCAACCATGAAAAGCATCACCGGTTGGCTGACAAAAGGAAGGAGGACAATGAGCGCCTTCCCCTCCCGGTTCCCCTCCGGCAAAGGAAGCCAAGGACTCGGCCAACAAGACGGAGGATGGACAACGTCATTGGAAAGGACTCGTCTGCACCCATATTGATTGCTCCTTCAGGCCTCCGGATCCCTCTGGAAAATAATGAAGAGGATGCTGTCCTTCGCCCAGCCCAAGGTACTCCTGACGGTCCTCAGTGTGCGGGTCTTCCACCTGGTAGGCCCCCTGGGGGTCAGGGACGGTCGCTTTCCCCGCCTGCTGCGGATCCCGCTGGTACATCTGCCCTTAATGTTACGCTCAGCCAAGTCACACAAGCGGATGAGGAGCTCCTTCCCTCACAGGGACTCGTCGACCAGCCTGTTTTCGACAATGATAGCGCGGCTGAACCCGCAAGACCAGTCCTTCCCGAGCCTGATGAGGTGGATGAATACCCACTGGGGGATTTTATTGGGAAACTGAATCAGTTTACGAATGCTGACTCCTTCCTTTGGGACGACTTCGAAGAGTGCCTGACAGAAATTAACGCTGCGGTAGCGGTCATCGTAAAGCTCCCTGCACCCCGTGAATTCGTTGGTCCTTCCGCTGCACCGGATGTTGAAAACCCAAAAATCATCCAGCGGATATACCGGCAAAATCGAAGGAAGGTCGTTCGGCTCATCGTCAACGGTGCAAACAAACACTGCCCCATACCGGCCGAGGAAATTGTTCAGGCTTTTCGTGTGGAGGAGCCTGCCCGGCCCGACCTCACTGGTTTCTACCCTGGGGCCGCTCCTGACCGGCCCAGTTTGTCGATGCCCCCTTTTACACCCGAAGAAGTTTCTACTAAGCTTGCCTCTTGTGAGAATTCAAGCCCCGGCATGGATCGGCTAGCTTACCACCATTGGAGGTCTGCTGACCCGGACGGAAAAGTCCTATGTAGAATCTTCAACTGTTGCTTGAAGGCTGGACGTGTGCCTAGTGCATGGAAGGTCACTAATTCCATTCTCATACAGAAGAAGGAATCGCCTGAGACGGTTAGTGACTGGAGGCCCATTGCCCTTGGCAATTGTATTTACAAATTATTTGCTGGATGCATTGCCAAGCGGATGATTGTGTGGGCTGAGTCGAACGGTGTGTTCTCCCCCTGCCAGAAGGGTTTCCTCCCTTTTGACAGGGTGGTGGAGAACAATTACGTCCTAGAACAGAGGATCCGACTAGCCCGGGGTAACAAACATGATCTTCTCATCGCTTCCCTCGATATATCCAATGCATTCGGTACCGTCCCTCACTCGGCGATAACTTCGGCCCTAACTGCAGCTGGCGCGTCTCCAGATCTGGTCGCTCTGGTGGCCGATATGTACCGTGGCACGGCAACATCTTTCTTCACCACTGAAGGACAAACTGAGCTCATCCCCATTGTGCAAGGCGTCCGGCAGGGGTGCCCCCTCAGCGGTCTTCTGTTCAATCTGGTGATTGACCCTGTGCTGAGAGCGGTACAGGAAGACGCTGGGGAACATCGAGTGCTGGCATACGCCGATGATCTTCTCCTTCTTGCGACTTCCGAAGTTGACCTGTAGAAAAGTATCGACCTTGTGTCTGACCTCCTGCAAAAGATTTCTCTGCAGCTCAACCACAGGAAGTGTTTCTCGATGCATTTGTCTGGGGTTCGACCGGTAGGCTCGAGGAGTACGGTTTTCCAGGTCAACCAACATCCCATCCGAGTACTTGGTGAAGGGGAGCATGGCATGTTTTTAGGAAAGCCTGTTGGCTTCAACTGCTCCCCTGGTCACGATTCACTTTACGAATTCCTCACGACTGCCGAGAAGATCGCAACCTCAAGGCTTGCTCCCTGGCAAAGGGTGGATGCCCTGAAGACGTTCTTTTATCCGTCGCTACTCTTTGCAATGAGGACGACCCAACTCAACAAAGGTGATTGGGCCCGGGTGGACGCCTTGCTGAAACCTCTCCTGAAGAAAACCCTAAATCTCCCCCTGGAAGCAAGCTTAAGCTACTTGTATGGTGATGCCAAGAAGGGACTCATGGGTATCCCCTGTGCCGCCGAGGACTCGGACGTAGCAAGAGTGGACACTGCGTTCAAGCTTCTACGTTCCGCAGATCCGGTTGTGCGGGGACTCGCCTGGGAGGACCTTATTGGCACGGTTGCTGGCCGGATAAGGACGGATGCCTCACTTGAGGACCTCGGAAATTACATGTCGGGGGTAAATTATCCCCATATGTCGGGCCAACTATCATCAATCTGGTCCAAAGCAAGGCTTGCATCTTCACACCTCCATGTACAGTGGTCGTTTCCTGACTTCCACGACGTTTTCCTAAAAGTTGGGGACGCCACTGTTATGAAGAGAAGGGAGGTCTTCAAGACCCTGAGGCTAAAATACAGGTCGGACCATGCATCGAGGCTTTTCAACCAGCCGTCGCAGGGTAAAGCACCAGTGTGTGTGGCCAAGTCCAAAGCCAGTTGGCATTTCATTCGGAAGGGTGAATATACAAGATTTGCCGACTGGCGGTTTGTACATCGGGCGAGGCTGAGTTTGGTGCCCCTCAATGGATACACCCGGGGAGATGGAGATGTCCAGCGGCAATGTAGAAGATGCGGCCAGGAAATAGAGACGCTGCCGCACGTGCTTGGACACTGCTGGCAATACGGCACCCTTTATACGGAGCGACACAACGCCATTGTGAGACGGATTAGGAAGGCTGCGGTCGGATGGAAGTGGGGTATCTACTCTGAGAACCAATGCGTCGATCACTCTGCTCTCCGGCCCGACCTCGTTCTCATCAAAAACAACTCCGTAATAGTGATTGACGTAACTGTTACCTTTGAGAACGGGTCGGACGCCTTTGACAAAGCTCGTCAACGGAAAGTTGATAAGTATGCGGGCATCGTGAATCATCTCAAACTTACGTTTTCTGATGTCCGCATGGGGGTAGTTGTCGTGGGTGCACTTGGTTCTTGGGACCCTAACAATGATGCTCTCTTGAGAAGGCTATGCTCAGGAAAATACGCCTCGTTGCTAAGACGTCTGGCAGTGAGTGATACCATCCGGATGTCACGAGACATATACGTAGAGTTTACCACTGGTAAGAAGCAGGTCCCGTGGCAACCGCGTGCCTCTGACCCCCATGGCTCCCAGACAGAACCGACTGAATGCCGCCTGAATGGGGAAGGAGTGTAAAGGGAAAATTGAGAATGTGCAACATTTAAAAAATGTTCTTTTCTCAATGTTATGAAGGCTGTAATGAATTGCTGTGCTTCATCTAATTTATTTTTGTTCTTAATCCTTGCATACATAATTGCGGTTGGTCGTGATGCCCTTAAATGTCGCTTTTGTTAATGTCTAAGCAAACATTCGTGTAAAAATTGTAAATTTCTATCTAATGTCCATGTGAAAAATTTGTAAATATGTATCTAATATCCATGTCAAGTTTGTAAATTTGTATCTAATCTTGTATCCATTATCAATTGTGGAATCGTGAAGGAGATTTATCTGTACATAAAAATGCTATATGTAAAGCATTCCTGGCAGATGTTGCCCATGTAATCTATTTCCTGTGGTTTGATAAATAAACATTGTTTAAATCTGTTCTAATCAGCTTAACATCTGATTGGGAGTCCATGCTTAACATCTGATTGGGAGTCCATGGACTCCTAGTATGTTAAACTAATTTTTGAACGGAGGCTCGGGTCCGGAATTTATTCCGTCTGAGCCACGAGTTGTACCGCAATTGCACTACAAGTGGTGACAGCTCACTTAATAATAAATAAAAGAATAAAAACTCTTACATATAGATGTAACCTTCTGCTGTATGCATATTTCACGCCATACAGTACGTAAATACGCTATATGTACCGTAACTTATGATGACAGTCCTTGCCTTTGAGGATGCGAGGAACCGCATAATCGAGAAGTATGCGGGGATTGTAGAGACTCGCTTCTCGGCTAATTAGCTAAGATCAAGTGTAGTATCTGTTCTTGTAAAGTTAACAATTAGTTAATTAATTATATCTCGCGCGTCCTCGCTTGTATAATTAATTGGCGACGATATTGGGAACGTTTACAAAAACGGTATACTCGTTCAGCATATTGACCAAACCGAGAGAAACATTTGAGTTATTACTTGTCTTCTCTGACACTAGAGGGCGCTGCCCTTAAGTGTCTCCCCTTACCGCTTCACGAGCGAAGCCCACGACGCCCACAGCCTGTGCTGTGGGACTTGGGATCCCTTTCTTTCGCATTCCACTAGTGTTTGCAAGCCCAAGCACCTGTCTCTGTGGTTTTCTCCGGCGCGGGAAAATCCTGGACATCCTCAGTATCGCTTCGGCTATACTGGGGCTCCCCCTACCGAGTCAAACTCGAAGACTCACTCCAAATCTTGATTGGAGTGAGGGCCCGCTAGGTCTATGTTAGGAACCTTTAAACTTTCTTTTTTATAATATGCTGAATCGACTTTGATCCTCTAGCCTCCCTGCGCGACGGTTCTGCCCCGTCCTGGTTGCTGCTGTACGGAGTTCTGTGCTCCCGCCCCCTTTTTCTGCTGGCCGGGAAGTAGGCTCTTCCCCTTTTCGGGACTCCGCCTGACTTCTGTCCGCGGAGGTAGCTCTCAGTTCTTCGCACAGATGGCGCTGCTCCTTGCCATTTTGCTTTTGTGATGCCTGTTCCACGTGGAAGAAACTACTATCTTGAAGAATCAGCGACTAATTGAAGAATCTGGATTGTCTCAAGTACTGATTACGTTCTGCCTGATTGTGGACGACAGAAATACGCAGTTATTTTCAATTTAACATCATTAATTTTGCCCTTATGGCACTTAGAACGAATGATGCAATCCTACACCACGTGGCCTCTCCCTTCTTCCAAAAGGGTGGTAGATAAGTAAATGCCTTGCGGAATGGCCGGAATATATAGATCCTTGGCATACTCATACATACTGCGGCTTCTAAAGTGAACACTCGATCCCGGCGGACTCAAATAGACTGAAATTTGTGAACTTTAACGCTGTCGAAACTGAATAATTGGCAAATAAAAAGAATTCGATTGCGGTCCATCTTTCGTGGCTCTTTACACATGAAGAGTGCAATTTACTGGTAGATAATAATTATAATAAAGGTTAAACGTAAATGCCTCACAATGAATGAAAACAAAATGATTAAATTTATTAAGGAGAATTTGGAAGATGATAAAAAGTCTCCGAACATTGCCGATGCCTGTGTTCCGCAGTTTGGGAGCTCCCCCCTGTGGAAAAAGAAGACAATGGTAAATGATGGAGAAACCAATAGCAACCCATTTAAATCCTCGCTAAAAATGACGAGAACGCCCACGAGGAACTTGGAGCTGATGGCAACTGTACCTGCTCCCCCCACCACTGGAAATAATGGGGAAATTTGTGGTGATTCTCAATTAGACAGCCACATCTCACCTGCCATTGCCGACAAGACCAGATCAAAGCTGGATCTTACAAGTCGTAGACTAATGGCAGACTGCAGTCTGGTCACACCTCCCCCCAGGAAGATTCATCCCCTGTTGCCGAGGAAGGAACAAAACAATGACAACTGCACCAAAAAATACAATATTCAAAATAACGTGAGCAGTGAACTTGGAAATGAAAGATTAGCTAAAGATCCAGCCGAAAGTATACTCAAACCCAACTCAGACAATGATGTGGACCCAATGACTAACGATTGGTGCTTCTCTTTTGAAAACATGAAAGGGTCGCAATGCAACACGGCAACCCCAAGTCAACCAAAAGAATCAAATGTTGCCGGGCCAATCAGTACGATCCCAAACATTGAACAGCATGTATCTGTGCTAAATGAAAAACAGGACTGCCACATGCAGCCACCCAAATCTTCACTGCAAAATAACAAGCCGTCCCTGAAGTCAATGAATGACGGTGGACATGCGATCTCGAAGAGGAGTTGCCTGAAAAAATACAAACAATCCCTCAAAAATAGACTTGGAGCGGCCTACTACGAAAAAGGTAAAGTAAAAGGGTTGATTAAAAGAAGAAACAAGCAAAAGCGAAGAAGGGAGAGGAAGAGAAAAATTAATGAATTAAGACCTAAAGAGAAGTTTTCTTTTTACAATGCACCTGAGGAAGCCTACGATTGCGCCCACAAAAAAGTCTTTGGCACATGCTTGGACCCTGCTTAAACAAAAACCTTTGAAGGCTCCCGCACTGAACGCTCTCTCATAATCAATGTGAGCGCTGGTGGAGGAAGCGCTGACTCCCAAAGTGGGAGGTATAGCAAGGGAGCAACCGACCGACTGAAAAAAGAAGAAATAATTGTTGACGATGACTCGGGTAACAACAATTTAATTATCGACATGGATTATGAACAGCCCACTCCAACTCACATCGCAACCGTTAGTGATATGACTATGCAAGAAAAAGCTAGTGATTCAGCCAACCTGACCTCGGAAGCAAATTGCCAGAACGTGATTAATGCTGTAAATACTGGTGGAAATGAAATTATACCTCTAAACAATTCCAATGCACGCAAACATGCTTCTTGTAATTCGATGAAAAATGACAATTCTGATGAACAGCCCGGTGAAGAGAATATTTCCTCAAACGCTGAAACCAACAAGATAGGTAATATAACTAGTGGAATCCTTGACCCCATAATCCCCATTGAGGTAAACTACGCTGCTAGACATGAACCAATTTCCGCCGACCACCGTAGGCTCATTTGGAGAGACCCAGACGCCTCTAAAAACTGGTCTTGGAGAAGAACGGTCAAAGTAACTGAAAGAAGAAGTGCATGCAAATTGCGTGGCCTGTCTGCATCATACAATGCTGAAATCGGCCATGTAAACGAAATCATGAATGTCGACTCACTTTCACACTGCACATCTGATAATCACCTGAATCAGGATAAGCATGACGAACAGCCCGGCGGTTCGGATCCCACACAAGGGAATGTCAGGCCTGCTCCAATTGAGGTGGACGTCATTGTTATTGAACCACCAACCCAGCTCACTCCAGAAAACCCATGTGATAATTCGCCTTCCCCTCCTAAACGAAAGAGGGCTGGCGACCGCACTCAGAAACTGGCTGCTAATAACTTGAACCACCCACGAACCGACTTCTGTATACCTGGACCCTCCACGAAGGAAGCCCCTCGACAAGTGAAGAGGAAACCGACGTGGAGGAGTCTCAACTGGAAAAAACACAGTGACCCAGTTATGCACAAGACTTTCAAACCGAAGAAGCAGTCGTCGAATGCATTCCTCATTGGAAATGATATCAGCAGTGAAGCAAGCTTCACAGATGAATCCCCTGCACTTCCATCTCACATCAAGCTTTGCCCATTGCTCAGCCCTATAAAGGACGCTGACGACTTCGTTCCGCCCAAGCGCATCCTGTCAACAGCCCGCAATTCTGACCCTGAAATGATAACTGATTACGCAACCATTACGAAGAAGAAAAAATCTGTAAATAATATAAATAGTGTAAACTGCCCTAATAAAACGGACAAGCCAATAGCTGACCTTTTAATAGCGTCCGGACTAAGATGTCCCAAAGAAAACAGCGTGATAAATGATCGGCTGCATCTAGTCTATCCAATGTCGGAGCTGCTTCGCTGTCCTCAACCTGATTGCACTAAGAGTATCAAACATTTCAGCTGGCACTCAAGTAAGAAGGCTCTGATGCACCACCTGAAGGTTGGCCACAATATCCCTATGGATGGGGAAAAAGTCGTCAGGTGGTGCTCCTTCTGCGAGCTAACCATTGGGCCTCGCATTAAAGTGCACGGATGCTTTAAGAACACGCCATCGATAATACCTAACAATGAAGACCTGGGCTTCAACTGCGACCAGTGCAGTCGTTCGCTCCCCAGTTGGAGGGCACTCAGAAGCCATATCATTAATCACAAGCTAACGCACTTGAAGGGGAAATTCAACCCCAAAAAGGAAGTGCCTGCTATGCCTAGTAACCTGACCTCGTTGCCCAGCAAAAAACGGGGGGAAAGTACTACTGCTTCAGGAAGAAGAAGAATTAACAGCACCTATTATGTGCCGTCATTGGCCCCGAATAAGAACGCAACCCAGACGATCCACGGACCTGGGGACATACCAGCGGCCAAATCTAGAACCGTCACCGCCACCCACAGGGGAAAGGTGTACATCAACAAGAACCTTGAGAAGCACACCATCCCCCTCGACATACACGAAATCAAGAACTGGGAAAGTTCCCTCGAAAAGAGATCAAGAATCAATGAGAAGCAAAGGGTAAGCCTGGCAAAAATACTTCGTACGAACCAAGAAATCAATGACAACAATTCGTGTGGCTTATCCAATGATGAAATGCCGCCTGCAGCCCAAACAGTAGCTAACTGCGGAGCTAATGTTGCAACCCAGAACATGTTTGAGGTCTTACAAGAAGTCTGTGAAATTGAATCACACCATGCAACTGTGGACCATCATGAAGCCCATGGAGGAAATTGCCAGAGTAACGAGTCACATCACCTGACCCAAGTAAGCAGAAATCGTAGTGTGGTCATAACTGGCAGAAGCGGACTTTCGAGCCCAACTCACGTGAATAACGATCAAGTTGCTTCATGTAACTCAACAGGTAATTCGCAGGATTCGCAAGCCTCACTAAATGATGATCTACAGCTCCCAGTTGACCATGACGAAGAAGTTGACCAGTTTGTTGGTGACCTCTCTGATAGCAGCCACGTTCGGTCTCCGGACGAGCCTGGCCCGCTACATCACTTCACTGAGCGTTTCAACCCTTTCACCAGTTCTAATCAAAATATAACTTGGAGTGATTTTGAAGATACCGTCGAAGAAGTGATCATTACAACTGCTGCATTCGTCAGACTCCCTGAACCCCGCGAATTCAGCGGGAAGCCTTCCAGCAGGAGTTTGAACCATAAAGAGGTACAAGCTCTTTACAGAAGAAACAGAAGGAGAGCCATTCGCACAATCATGAAAGAAAGCTCTGCCTTCTGTGATTGGGAGCCGCATGCCCTGCAAGAGGCCATGCAGAACGTCCAAAATTGCTCGCACGCCCCAAACTTGGAGATCTACACGCCTCACAGTCGTAACAACGATGAAAACTACGGAATTTGTATGGAGCCGTTCACAACTGATGAAGTCGCTGCGAAGTTGAAAAAATGCGAAAACTCTGCTCCGGGTCCTGACAGGATCACATACAATCATTGGAAGGCTGCAGACCCGGATGCCGAAATCCTTACACAGATTTTCAACGTGTGTCTTCTTCACAGAAAAGTTCCTGCAAAATGGAAATCATCTCGAACTATCCTCCTCCATAAAGGTGGGGATAAAGAAACAATTACTAACTGGCGACCCATTGCCCTCGGGTGTACGCTAGCTAAACTCCATGCAGGGTGCCTCGCGAGGCGATTTATTGATTGGGCGGACTCCTCGGTGGCCTTTTCGAAGTGCCAGAAGGGATTCCTCCCTTTCGATGGTTGCTTCGAGAATAACTTTGTGGTGGAGCAACGACTGGCGCGTGCCCGGGGCACTCATAGCGACGTGTGCATGGCGTCACTCGACATATCTAACGCCTTTGGGACAGTGGCTCACACTGTGCTCATCGCTGCCCTGAAGACTATGGGTGTTGGTGACCCATTTATTGAAGTAATCAAGGAAATGTACACCGGTAACGAAACACAATATTCCACTGAACATGGCTTAACGGAATCAGTGAAGATTACTAAAGGTGTACGGCAGGGCTGCCCACTGAGTGGCCTTTTATTCAACTGCTGCATTAACCCTGTCCTGGAAAGGATACAAGCTAACCACGAAGATCATGTCATTCTGGCTTACGCCGATGACGTGATCATATTCGGAGATAATCAAAATGACCTCCAGGAGAGGGTTGATGTCTTCCAGGTCGAGTGCGAGAAGATTGGGCTGAGAATCAACCCAAGCAAGTGCTTCTCATTGCATTTATCCGGGAGAACCCCGGTCGGAATGAGGCCAACTCGCTTTTATATCGGTGAAACTCCCATAAAGGCAATGGAGGATGGCGAACCGGCCAAATTCCTTGGTCGCCCTCTCGGCTACTCTATTTCTTCATCAAACAAAACAGAGGAAGACTACTGTGAATCTGCCACCACGCTGCTCACATCAAAGCTTGCACCGTGGCAACGAATAAATGCTGCAAAAACATTCTTATTTCCCTCCTTTGCCTATGCAATGCGCACCGGCCAACTTTCCAAGACGGCCTGGTCTCGCATTGATAGACACATTAAGCCCTTAATCAGAAGGACTCTCTTTATCCCTGACTCGTCATCAACCGATTACTTGTATGGTGATACTTCTTGTGGAATGATGGGGGTACCAATAGCCTCTGAAGACTCCGAGATTGCCTATATCGATGGAGCCTTCAAGCTATTGGACTCCGCTGATGAATCTATCAGGAACCTCGCCTGGAATGAGCTCAAAAGCGTGGTGGAGCAACGCTCGCGCATAAGCTCACCTGGCCCTGATCTCCTTGAGGACTACCTTAACGGTCTACCTTTCAACCACGTCGCTAGGACTAGGACCATCTGGTCCTCTGCACGTGTTGCGTCCACCAGGCTTGGTGTCAAATGGGCTTTCTACTCCGACGGTACATTTGATATCGAATTCGATGGAGTGACCATCAAAAAGAGAAGACTCATTTTTAAAAAATTGAGAACCCTTCTAAAGAAGAAGCGTAGCCGAAAACTCATGACTCTCCCGCATCAGGGTAGAAGTTTTGCTTGTGTTGCCTCGCACAAAGCGAGCAACCACTTTCTGAATGAGGGGAGCTATACCCGGTTCGCCGACTGGCGATTCGTCCATAAGGCGAGGCTGGGATTAGCCCCACTCAATGCGTATAAGCGTGACCTTTCCCAGTTCGCAAAGTTCTGCAGGAAATGTCATGAGTACCCTGAGACGCTCCCTCATGTGTTGTGCCACTGCACACACAACCTCCAAAACATCACCAAGAGGCACAATGACCTTCTTAACCGGATTATTCTGGCTGCGAAAGGGAGGTGGCAGGTCTTATACATAAACCAGAGGGCAGACAACTCGACCCTTCGCCCTGATCTTGTGCTAAAAAAGGATAAATCAATCCTCATCATTGATACCACTTTCACTTACGAACGGAGCCCTGACTCCTTTAAGCTGGCTAGAAACAGAAAAGAGGAAAAATACAAAGCTGTGGTGGACTACTACAAAAGCAATGGCTTCGAGGACACCCGCTGTGAAGCCATCGTTATGGGTCCACTCGGTACTTGGGACCGTGCCAACGACCGGATCATGCTCCGCATATGCTCCCGGAGGTACCTTCAATTGCTTCGCAAACTTGCTGTTAGCGATGCGATTCGTGCCAGCCGGGACATGTATATCGAGTTTTTGACCGGTAAGAAGCAGGTCCTAGGGCCTGGTCGCACGGACTATAACAAACGAAACGAGGAACTCGTTGCTGAAGGTGACAATGATTTCGTTTTTGACATAAACGAACCTGAAATCGAAGAGGAAGAAGATGTGTACGTGAACAACAATCAACCCTCCACACCCGCAGCAGTGCTACGTAATGAACCACTCACCTGTCCAACAAGTGATGTTCGCACCACTCCATTCACTGAAAATCAAATCGTTGGCACATACTCTGCTGAAGCCGGACCTGTAAATACCTTCAATACAAACCACAATGAAATTGAAAACTTTATACATTGCGTCAGAACTAATCAAAATAGCAACGATGTTGATAACCAAAACTATCCGCTCATCTCTAGAAATCTAGAAAGAGTACTACCAACGGAGAATACCTGTGTGCCTTCACGCTCTCGTGACAATTGCACACCCTGCATGGAACCGTTGTCGCCCCCCTCCCAACCTGGTCTGGCATTTAACATTGACTTTGATATGCGCACCAGCCAAGTGGGAGCGGAGCTAAATACGCCAGTCGACAGCGGCTCGAACCTGAGACCTGTCGAGAGAAGTCAAATCTCGAACTCAATAAACAGTCTCAGCTTCTCTGGGGTGTTTGACTGCAACAAAGACTCTCACCATGAACTTCCAAACTCCATACCCACACTGGCACCAACTGAATGGGATGCCCTGAACTTCGAATATAGCAACAAGTCAACAGGTGCACCTAAAACTGAAGCCGGAATTAAGAACGCAGGAACTGACTTGTCGATCAGGAGTCAGGACAGATCCATTGATCGCGACGAAAGTCATCTGACTACCGTTGATTGTCCTCCCTTTGAACATCATGGAACCCTTCACTCACCCTTAATCAAACAATGCCGTGTTGTGCTCGCGGACTTCAACCTGAGCAGACTCTCACCTGACATCAGTGAAAGAAGTGAAATTCCACCTGCCACAGCTAATTCAGCTCGTGGGCGCCTGAGTATCCAGTCGCAGCCTGCAGCCACCCTACATCGCGCACCTTCGGTGCAAGATTGTGCGGGGAGCCAGCACCCATCTGTTGCTGGCAAAACCACATTGTAAATATTGTAAATCTTTCCCACAGGTTCCTTGTTTGAAGACGCTGTCTCCTGTCGAATGAAAAATAATTGTTAATTTAAGTCCCGGGTGCCCTGACCCTTTGTTTAAATATATGTAAATACACTCCTTTCGGCACCCGGTTGACGGTTTTGTGTATGTTTTTTTACATGCAGTAAATGCAATTTCCTGGCAAACTGATCTTTCCCTGAGTTGAAGTCTAGCAATAGACCCAACGATATGGGTGTCAGGGCAAGACTGGCTTCCTCTTACAGTAAGACCCACAGCAGAAATTCGTTGGGGTCCTGTAAGAGGGACCTGCTCTTGTAAAAAGATCTGTTCTAATCAGCTTAACATCTGATTGGGAGTCCATGGACTCCTAGTATGTTAAACTAATTTTTGAACGGAGGCTCGGGTCCGGAATTTATTCCGTCTGAGCCACGAGTTGTACCGCAATTGCACTACAAGTGGTGACAGCTCACTTAATAATAAATAAAAGAATAAAAACTCTTACATATAGATGTAACCTTCTGCTGTATGCATATTTCACGCCATACAGTACGTAAATACGCTATATGTACCGTAACTTATGATGACAGTCCTTGCCTTTGAGGATGCGAGGAACCGCATAATCGAGAAGTATGCGGGGATTGTAGAGACTCGCTTCTCGGCTCAAGTAGCTAAGATCAAGTGGAGTATCTGTTCTTGTAAAGTTAACAATTAGTTAATTAATTATATCTCGCGCATCCTCGCTTGTATAATTAATTGGCGACGATATTGGGAACATTTACAAAAACGGTATACTCGTTCAGCATATTGACCAAACCGAGAGAAACATTTGAGTTTTTACTTGTCTTCTCTCACACTAGAGGGCGCTGCCCTTAATTGTCTCCCCTTACCGCTTCACGAGCGAAGCCCACAGCCTGTGCTGTGGGACTTGGGATCCCTTTCTTTCGCATTCCACTAGTGTTTGCAAGCCCAAGTACCTGTCTCTGTGGTTTTCTCCGGCGCGGGAAAATCCTGGACATCCTCAGTATCGCTTCGGCTATACTGGGGCTCCCCCTACCGAGTAAAACTCGAAGACTCACTCCAAATCTTGATTGGAGTGAGGGCCCGCTAGGTCTATGTTAGGAACCTTTAAACTTTCTTTTTTATAATATGCTGAATCGACTTTGATCCTCTAGCCTCCCTGCGCGACGGTTCTGCCCCGTCCTGGTTGCTGCTGTAACACGGAGTTCTGTGCTCCCGCCCCCTTTTTCAGCTGGCCGGGAAGTAGGCTCCTCCCCTTTTCGGGACTCCACCTGACTTCTGTCCGCGGAGGTAGCTCTCAGTTCTTCGCACAGATGGCGCTGCTCCTTGCCATTTTGCTTTTGTGATGCCTGTTCCACGTGGAAGTAACTATTATCTTGAAGAATCAGCGACTAATTGAAGAACCTGGATTGTCTCAAGTACTGATTACGTTTTGCCTTATTGTGGACGACAGAAATACGCAGTTATTTTCAATTTAACATCATTAATTTTGCCCTTATGGCACTTAGAACGAATGATGCAATCCTACACCACGTGGCCTCTCCCTTCTTCCAAAAGGGTGGTAGATAAGTAAATGCCTTGCGGAATGGCCGGAATATATAGATCCTTGGCATATTTATACATACTGCGGCTTCTAAAGTGAACACTCGATCCCGGCGGACTCAAATAGACTGAAATTTGTGAACTTTAACGCTGTCGAAACTGAATAATTGACAAATAAAAAGAATTCGATTGCGGCCCATCTTTAGTGGCTCTTTACACATGAAGAGTGCAATTTACTGGTAGATAATATTTATAATAAAGGTTAAACGTAAATGCCTCACAATGAATGAAAACAAAATGATTAAATTTATTAAGGAGAATCTGGAAGATGATAAAAGGTCTCCGAACATTGCCGATGCCTGTGTTCCGCAGTTTGGGAGCTCCCCCCTGTGGAAAAAGAAGACAATGGTAAATGATGAAGAAACCAATAGCAACCCATTTAAATCCTCGCTAAAAATGACGAGAACGCCCACGAGGAACTTGGAGCTGATGGCAACAGTACCTGCTCCCCCCACCACTGGAAATAATGGGGAAATTTGTGGTGATTCTCAATTAGACAGCCACATCTCACCTGCCATTGCCGACAAGACCAGATCAAAGCTGGATCTTACAAGTCGTAGGCTAATGGCAGACTGCAGTCTGGTCACACCTCCCCCCAGGAAGATTCATCCCCTGTTGCCGAGGAAGGAACAAAACAATGACAACTGCACCAAAAAATACAATATTCAAAATAACGTGAGCAGTGAACTTGGAAATGAAAGATTAGCTAAAGATCCAGCCGAAAGTATACTCGAACCCAACTCAGACAATGATGTGGACCCAATGACTAACGATTGGTGCTTCTCTTTTGAAAACATGAAAGGGTCGCAATGCAACACGCCAACCCCAAGTCAACTAAAAGAATCAAGTGTTGCCGGGACAATCAGTACGATCCCAAACATTGAACAGTATGTATCTGTGCTAAAAGAAAAACAGGACTGCCACATGCAGCCAACCAAATCTTCACTGCAAAATAATAAGCCGTCCCTGAAGTCAATGAATGACGGTGGACATGCGATCTCGAAGAGGAGTTGCCTGAAAAAATACAAACAATCCCTCAAAAATAGACTTGGAGCGGCCTACTACGAAAAAGGTAAAGTAAAAGGGTTGATTAAAAGAAGAAACAAGCAAAAGCGAAGAAGGGAGAGGAAGAGAAAAATTAATGAATTAAGACCTAAAGAGAAGTTTTCTTTTTACAATGCACCTGAGGAAGCCTACGATTGCGCCCACAAAAAAGTCTTTGGCACATGCTTGGACCCTGCTCAAACAAAAACCATTGAAGGCTCCCGCACTGAACGCTCTCTCATAATCAATGTGAGCGCTGGTGGAGGAAGCGCTGACTCCCAAAGTGGGAGGTATAGTAAGGGAGCAACCGACCGACTGAAAAAAGAAGAAATAATTGTTGACGATGACTCGGGTATCAACAATTTAATTATCGACATGGATTATGAACAGCCCACTCCAACTCACATCGCAACCGATAGTGATATGACTATGCAAGAAAAAGCTAGTGATTCAGCCAACCTGACATCGGAAGCAAATTGCCTGAACGTTAATAATGCTGTAAATACTGGTGGAAATGAAATTATACCTCTAAACAATTCCAATGCACGCAAACATGCTTCTTGTAATTCGATGAAAAATGAGAATTCTGATGAACAGCCCGGTGAAGAGAATATTTCCTCAAACGCTGAAACCAACAAGAAAAGTAATATAACTAGTGGAATCCTAGACCCCATAATCCCCATTGAGGTAAACGACGCTGCTAGACATGAACCAAATTCCGCCGACCACCGTAGGCTCATTTGGAGAGACCCAGACGCCTCTAAAAACTGGTCTTGGAGAAGAACGGTCAAAGTAACTGAAAGAAGAAGTGCATGCAAATTGCGTGGCCTGTCTGCATCAGACAATGCTGAAATCGGCCATGTAAACGAAATCAAGAATGTCGACTCACTTTCACACTGCACATCTGATAATCACCTGAATCAGGACAAGCATGACGAACAGCCCGGCGGTTCGGATCCCACACAAGGGAATGACCGGCCTGCTCCATTTGAGGTGGATGTCATTGTTATTGATCCACCAACACAGCTCACTCCAGAAAACCCATGTGATAATTCGCCTTCCCCTCCTAAACGAAAGAGGGCTGGCGACCGCACTCAGAAACTGGCTGGTAATAACTTGAACCACCCACGAACCGACTTCTGTATACCTGGACCCTCCACGAAGGAAGCCCCTCGACAAGTGAAGAGGAAACCGACGTGGAGGAGTCTCAACTGGAAAAAACACAGTGACCCAGTTATGCACAAGACTTTCAAACCGAAGAAGCAGTCATCGAACGCATTCCTCATTGAAAATGATATCAGCAGTGAAGCAAGCTTCACAGATGAATCCCCTGCACTTCCGTCTCACATCAAGCTTTGTCCATTGCTCAGCCCTATAAAGGACGCTGACGACTTCGTTCCGCCCAAGCGCATCCTGTCAACAGCCCGCAATTCTGACCCTGAAATGAAAACTGATTACGCAACCATTACGAAGAAGAAAAAATCTGTAAATAATATAAATAGTGTAAACTGCCCTACTAAAACGGACAAGCCAATAGCTGACCTTTTAATAGCGTCCGGACTAAGATGTCCCAAAGAAAACAGCGTGATAAATGATCGGCTGCATCTAGTCTATCCAATGTCGGAGCTTCTTTGCTGTCCTCAACCTGATTGCACTAAGAGGATCAAACATTTCAGCTGGCACTCAAGTAAGAAGGCTCTGATGCACCAACTGAAAGTTAGCCACAATATCCCTATGGATGGGGAAAAAGTCGTCAGGTGGTGCTCCTTCTGCGAGCTAACCATTGGGCCTCGCATTAAAGTGCACGGATGCTTTAAGAACACGCCATCGATAATACCTAACAATGAAGACCTGGGCTTCAACTGCGACCAGTGCAGTCGATCGCTCCCCAGTTGGAGGGCACTCAGAAGCCATATCATTAATCACAAGCTAACGCACTTGAAGGGGAAATTCAACCCCAAGAAGGAAGTGCCTGCTACGCCTAGTAGCCTGACCTCGTTGCCCAGCAAAAACCGGGGGGAAAGTACTACTGCTTCAGGAAGAAGAAGAATTAACAGCACCTATTATGTGCCGTCATTGGCCCCGAATAAGAACGCTACCCAGACGATCCACGGACCTGGGGACATACCAGCGGCCAAATCTAGAACCGTCACCGCCACCCACAGGGGAAAGGTGTATATCAACAAGAACCTTGAGAAGCACACCATCCCCCTCGACCTACACGAAATCAAGAACTGGGAAAGTTCCCTTGAAAAGAGAGCAAGAATCAATGAGAAGCAAAGGGTAAGCCTGGCAAAAATACTTCGTACGAACCAAGAAATCAATGACAACAATTCGTGTGGCTTATCCACTGAAGAAATGCCGCCTGTAGCCCAAACAGTTGCTAACTGCGGAGCTAATGTCGCAACCCAGAACATGTTTGAGGTCTTACAAGAAGTCTGTGAAATTGAATCACACCATGCAACTGTGGACCATCATGAAGCCCACGGAGGAAATTGCCAGAGTAACGAGTCACATCACCTGACCCAAGTAAGCAGAAATCGTAGAGTGGTCATAACTGGCAGAAGCGGACATTCGAGCCCAACTCACGAGAATAACGAACAAGTTGCTTCATGTAACTCAACAGGAAATTCGCAGGATTCGCAAGCCTCACTAAATGATGATCTACAGCTCCCGGTTGACCATGACGAAGAAGTTGACCAGTTTGTTGGTGACCTCTCTGATAGCAGCCACGTTCGGTCTCCGGACGAGCCAGGCCCGCTACATTACTTCACTGAGCGTTTCACCCCTTTCACCAGTACTAATCAAAATACAACTTGGAGTGATTTTGAAGACACCGTCGAAGACGTGATCATTACAACTGCCGCATTCGTCAGACTCCCTGAACCCCGCGAATTCAGCGGGAAACCTTCCAGCAGGAGTTTGAACCATAAAGAGGTACAAGCTCTTTACAGAAGAAACAGAAGGAGAGCCATTCGCACAATCATGAAAGAAAGCTCTGCCTTCTGTGATTGGGAGCCGCATGCCCTGCAAGAGGCCATGCAGAACATCCAAAATTGCTCGCACGCCCCAAACTTGGAGATCTACACGCCTCACAGTCGTAACAACGACGAAAACAACGGAATTTGTATGGAGCCGTTCACACCTGATGAAGTCGCTGCGAAGTTGAAAAAATGTGAAAACTCTGCTCCGGGTCCTGACAGGATCACATACAATCATTGGAAGGCTGCAGACCCGGATGCCGAAATCCTTACACAGATTTTCAACGTGTGTCTTCTTCACAGAAAAGTTCCTGCAAAATGGAAATCATCTCGAACTATCCTCCTCCATAAAGGTGGGGATAAAGAAACAATTACTAACTGGCGACCCATTGCCCTCGGGTGTACGCCCCCCTCCCAACCTGGTCTGGCATTTAACATTGACTTTGATATGCGCACCAGCCAAGTGGGAGCGGAGCTAAATACGCCCGTCGACAGCGGCTCGAACCTGAGACCTGTCGAGAGAAGTCAAATCTCGAACTCAATAAACAGTCTCAGCTTCTCTGGGGTGTTTGACTGCAACAAAGACTCTCACCATGAACTTCCAAACTCCACACCCACACTGGCACCAACTGAATGGGATGCCCTGAACTTCGAATTTAGCAGCAAGTCATCAGGTGCACCTAAAACTGAAGCCGGAATTAACAACGCAGGAACTGACTTGTCGATCAGGAGTCAGGACAGATCCATTGATCGCGACGAAAGTCATCTGACTACCGTTGATTGTCCTCCCTTCGAACATCATGGAACCCTTCACTCACCCTTAATCAAACAATGCCGTGTTGTGCTCGCGGACTCCAACCTGAGCAGACTCTTACCTGACATCAGTGAAAGAAGTGAAATTCCACCTGCCACAGCTAATTCAGCTCGTGGGCGCCTGAGTATCCAGTCGCAGCCTGCAGCCACCCTACATCGCGGAGATTAAAGGCGCTTCGCGCCTGGTGCTCTGTCTTGTACGACACTACGACTGTTTTGTCTTTACACTTGACTACATATACGTAGTGTCGTACAAGACAGAGCACCAGGTGCGAAGCGCCTTTAATCTCCAGTTTCAATATGTGGTTCTTATCGTCAAACTGTGACATTAATTCAGTGACCCTAATGGGAGGTTCGAGGTTTTTATTTACTACTCTTTATTATTTATCCTAGCTCCTAGTGTGGCAGTTTGTTGCACATTTAGAGTTTAAGCAGTTTGGGGGGTTGATGCAGATCTAAGGGTTACCTAGCGTTTTGGCAGTTTAGTGTTTAGAATATTTTTTTTTTTTTTTTTTTATAAAATAATAGTCGCGTGTTTTATTTTAAAACCAGATGTTTGAGGTGGGATCATTTAATTCCGATTATCGATGTTTAGAACAGCGCGGGGTCTCTTACGAGATTTGGCCTTGCGATGATCATAGTCATGCAGATTGAATAACAGTTCGTTTGGAACGGATGGCAAATTTCTGTAAAATTTAAGCGCTAGCTTTTTAATTTGGGCTCTAACAGTTTTTATTTTGAAGTCATTCCTAATTACCGAGTTTCTTAAGTACCTGGGAGCTTTCCTGATAATCCGTAGGATTTTGTTTTGTTTTGTCTCTAGGAGGTCTATTGTAGTTTTACAGGCATATCCCCATACGGGTGCTGCATACAGCATTCCCGGGCGGATGACCGATTTATAAATTAGGAGTTTATTTTGATAACTTAGATTTCCGTTTCCTATCATTGGGTATAAGGCTCCTGTGGCCATATACGCTTTTTTGATTAAGTTCGTTACGTGCTGTTTCCAGGTTAGGTGGGAATCTATCGTTACACCTAGGTATTTAGTAGATTTTTCCGCTTTTAGGGCATGGTTGTTTATGCACAGAGGCGGCGGAGGTTTACGTTTTCTTGAGAAATAAATCCAATGACATTTATTGGGGTTTAATTTTATTCGCCATTTTTCCAGCCAAGTTTGGAGTATGTCTAAGTGTTGTTGTAGCTGTCTGTACATTACTGAGACATAGGGTGTTTTGCAAGTATCGCACTGTCGTCTGCATAGAGTGCCAGCTCTGTGTTTGGAGTCCTAGGGATGTCGTTCAGGTATATGTTAAAGAGTGTCGGGCCCAGGATAGAACCTTGCGGTACACTACTTTTAATGAGCTTGGGTGTAGATAAGTTACCTCCTACTCTGACTTGAAAGTGTCTGTTATTTAAGTATGAGATTAAAAGTTTTACAATAGCGTCAGGGACCTTTAAAGTGATCAATTTGTATGCTAATCCACAGTGCCATACTTTATCAAAGGCTTTTTGTATGTCCAGAAAAATCGCAGCTGTGGGTGTCTTGTTATTGAGACCAGAAGATATGTACTCTACCACTCTCAGCAATTGATGAGTGGTGGAGTGCTTTGGCCGAAATCCAAACTGCTCCGGAATGATAATGTCATTCTCACTAAGGTGCGTGTTCAGTCTCTTAAGAATAATTTTCTCAGTAATTTTACTAAGTGTCGGTAGCGAGCTTATTGGTCTATAGTTGGCTGGAATTGTGGCATCCTCACCAGGCTTATGGATTGCTATAATTATCGCTTCCTTCCATTCTTTGGGAAAATAGTTTAGTTTTAATATTTTATTTATTAAGATTGTCAAGTAACATATTACGTTTAAGGGTAGGTTTTTAACCGCAATATTTCTGATTTTGTCTTGCCCTGGGCTTTTACGGTTTTTGAGATTTTTAATGATTTCTACTATCTCCTGCGGGGTGGCTGGGCTAATCTCAGCCGTTACCGGGGAATTCCTGAAATTATTTAAAGTTTGTCTGACCATTCTTAGGGTGTCCTGACACATTAGATCGTGGTTTGGTTGGAATTGTTTTTCATAATGGCTTGCGAGCGCCTCGGCTTTTTCCTCGTCTGAGTACGCGATTTTAGCACCATCTATTAGTGGCGGAAGCTTAATTTGAGGTTTCCTGAGTCTTTTTGCGAATTGCCAGAGCGATACGTCTTCTGGGCTAAGGGATTCGATTAGTTCTTTATACTGTTGCTGCTTTTCTGCGACAATTTTTTCCCTGACTTTGCACGTGAGTCTGTTAAGCTCCCTTTTAAGGGCGGGGTCTCTGTTAGCCTGCCATGTCTTACGTATTCTGTTTCTTTGCCTGACTAATTGTTTGACATGGTGGGAAAGTGTGGGCATTTTTGGAGACTCACGATGTGTTGTGGCAGAGGCAATTGCTCTCTTGATTTCTGTTGTGAGTGTGTGCGTGGCAGAGTCAATATCCGCCGTGCTCATTATGTTAGGTACTGCTAAGTGCGGCTCGAAGAGTGCTCTTTTGAATACTTCCCAGTTGACCCTCTCTTGTCCCAAAGAGGCTGGAAGAGGTGTGTTCAGGTCGAATGTCACCAGTACCGGCAGATGATCCGAGTCGAATTCATCCAAGGTACTAATAGTGTGAGCGTAATCTATGTTTCGCGTTAGGACAAAGTCTATAAATGAGCCGTTGGCGCCTGAGAAGCAGGTTGGTGTCGACGGTACAATAATGTTAGTGTTTGTCGTGTTCAGCAGTCTGTGTATCTGTGTACCGCGTGAATTGGCTCTCCTACAGCCCCACGCTCGGTGGTGCGCGTTGAAGTCGCCTGCGAGTATAGTGTTTGGATATCGCGCGAAAAGCAGTTCCAGTTGCGCAGCTACATCTACTCTACTCATATTTTTGACATATGTTGAGGTTAGGATAAACGGGCTAGTATTATTAATTTTAATTTTTATACTGGTATTTTCTATACCTTGAAGATTTATGTTGTTTAGTTCCTCGTGGGGAATATTTCTTTTAATGTATACTGCTGTTCCTCCATGGGGCGTTCTAGCATTAGTATTTGAGCTAAGATTATGATAGCATATATAGTTGGCTATGTTTAGTTTTTTACTTTCTCTAACTTTAGTTTCCTGAATTAATAAGGCGTCTACGTCATTTTCATTTACATAGTTCCTAAGTTCATTTATTCTTGGAGATATGCCGTTCGCATTCCAAAATATTATTTTTAAGGATTCTTTTTGGGACCTAGCCATGACGGGTTTGATTCTCAATGTTATTTTTAAAGTCCGCGATTATTTTAAGGGCCTCAAAGACCATTACCATAGGATCGCTCTTTTTTTGTACTAACTCTGCGAACTGCATCAACAGATGTTTTATGTCGTCTAGATTGAACATGCTAATAAATCCTCTGATGAGGTTGATGATATCCTCCATCTTTTCAGCATCAGATTTATCAGTCGGTTCAGTCTCAGCTTCCATTTCCTCAGCCTCAACCGCGGTTTGCACTTTTTTTACACTTGACACAATATATAGAAATACCTAATCCAAAAGTTTCTTTAGCTTTAATAATAGGTTTAATAATTCCTCTATCTAATCTTTCTCGAAATGTTGGATCTTGTATAGCGTTTAAATCGTCTATTAATTCTTGATCAGCAACATGTCTCTGTTTTGTATCTTTTGTTTTATTATATTCAATATCATGTTTTTTACATGCTTTATCAACTCTATTTATTCCAGGATCACCTCTTTTTAATATTTTTTCTAATTTTGTAAATGGACCACAATATTGATATCCTGGTAAATGTAATTCTGGAGGATTTACTTTATCTTGTATCCATCCAACAATATCACCACCTTTCTTTTTACAAACCATTTATTTATTTAGAAATTTATATCCATTCAATTGCATTTGTTTTACGTATTTTTCAACTGGATTAAATTTTAAACTTTTTATGAAATCCTTTTCACGCATATAAATTTCTTCTTCTGTCATATCCTTAGCTTTAAGCGAATTAATGAGTTCTTTATAAAAATTATAACAATGTCTATATTCTTCTTTCCTTTCCGCTATTTTTAATGCAAGATCTATGGCTTCTACTATACCAACTGATAAACTTAAAAATGCAAGCGGTAGAAAGGCTATTGCTGATAAACCCGTTCCACTTAGAATAACCTTACTTAATGATAATGAAATACTTATCTTTTGATACATATTTCTACTCTTTCTGTAAACATATAATCTTTTTTCTAAATATACATCCATTTATAAAGGATTAAATTTTTTCCTGTATCTCATATCAGGATTCACTAAATCTAACATAAAAAAATCATATTTTTCTTGAACACTTTTATTATACATTTCTTTGAATTCTTCAGTACTTAATAAACCATCTATCTCTCTTATAATCTGTTGAATTTCTTTTGATTGTAGAGTGAAAAATATATCGTAATTACAGTTCCTTCTTATATTGATATGTGTTAAATAATATGACTGAGTTAAATAAATAAAGGATGCGTTTTTCTTTCTACCTCTGATAAATAATTCTTCAATGTTTTTTTGATCTTTCTCAATCACACAATCAAAAATAACTAAATTCTTTAATGTAGGATTTAAATCATCTACATTAATAAAATTTTGATCTGAAGAAAATAATACTTTTTTTTTGAATTTATCATATAATTTTAATAATCTTTTCTTATTCTTTATATTCTTACATTTCAAAATATCTTCTCTTTCTATATCTTCAAACAATGTATAATTTCCTTGTAATTTAGAATATTTAGGTTCGTATAAATCTTTTGCACATATATATAATGTATCAAAAAATAATAAATCATAAATCAAATTTAACAGTAAATTTGTTTTACCTGAACCTGAAGATCCTACTATAAGCAATCTAAATGGTTGTTTAGGTAACAAAGGATGTTGTTTAGGATCAGGTAATTCTTCTGGTTCTGTGTAATATTTAATTTTTATCATAATTTACTAGCAGTAAAAATAAAATTTGCTGCAGTAAAAAAATTAATATTATATAAATGAACTTAGAAAAAGAACGGAAACACAAGTTTTTAAAGCAAATAAAAGATTCAATTAAAATAGTAAAAATAGAAAAAGAAATAAGAAAGAATAATGAAGATCAACTAAAAGAAAAAATAGGTATTCAAAAGACCTTAGAAGAATTTCATAAACCAATCACTCAAGAAATTGAAAAATATGAAAAATCAAATAAAGAGGTTGTGAAAAGTATTCAAAATGTTGTAGAAAATATTCCATTTCCATCTATAGAAGAGCCTATTGAAGCTGTGAAAGAATTAGTATCTTATACTTATGATATCGATCAAAATTTAAATTTAAAATATTTAAAAGAGGAAAAATTATACAGACCGTCAGTATTTTTAAACGATCAAGAAAAATTAGAGGAGATGTATGGAAGAGCTAAACAATTAAAAGAAGGTTTATCTAAGAAAAGAGGCAACTTAAAAAGTATAATTTCTAGAGCTAAAAATTTTTCAGAGGAGGAATTAAACCAGAAAAAGAATGATATAAAAGAAATTAAAAATAAAGAAAATATGTTGCAAAATTATATGCATAGATTAAATATGATTCGAAGTAGCAAAGAAATGAAGGTAGGTAAAGGATTGAATGTATTATCAAATTTAACAGAAAAAATATGTAACGGAAATAAATCAAAGAAATTGTATAATCAAGTAACTTTATTGTTAGATATGTTATTAAAAAATAAAGAAATGACTTATAATGATGTACAACGATATCATAAACAATTTCTCTGTTAATAAATGATAAAATATAAAGTTTATTTGAGTGATGGTCAGAAAAATAAACTTAAATCAGCTTTTAAAAATAAAGTAGAAGTAACATTACAAATAGATAAATCTAAAACTCCTAATCATGAGATGTATTTAACTAAAACTCAAATTAATCATATTAATGATAAAAAAAGAATTACAATCAGTAAAACTCAATTAGATAAAAATGGAGGATTTTTACAATTTCTAGCGGCACTTATACCCTCTTTAATAACCGCTGCTAAATTAGCAGTTCCAGCATTAGCAACAGGTGCTTTATCAGGATTAGCTAGTTCAGCTGTACAAAAAAAGGGATCTGGGAAAAAAAAAACTTGGAAAGGGAATATATCAACAGTGGGAACTAGCGACAAAATGATTATTGAAAATATGAAAAATAAAAAAGGATTTAGAGGTGTGTTTACCTCTGATTTATTACCTAAAACTATAGGAAAATTTGAAAATGGAATCATTAATTTAGATGTATCAACAGGCCCCGGAACTCATTGGGTTTGTTATTATAATGATCCTAAATATAAATATGTGGAATATTTTGATCCGTTTGGTGAATATGACAATATGAAGAAGGACTATATTCCTAAAAATATTAAATCATTTCTTGTTACATCCAATAAAAAAATAGGTTATAATGATAGTTTTTTACAGAAACCTTCATCTGTGAAATGTGGTATATTTTGTATGAAATATATAAGAGAAAGGAATAAAGGTATATCACCTAAAAATGTTCTCAAATCATTTCCTACACAAAAACCTAGTGACTATAATGAAAATTTTGTTATGTATAAATGATAAAATTAAAATCTGAAGGTCATGAGAAATCAGAGGAATTTACTGTAAATTTTATTACACCTCTTAAAATAAAAAAATTAGCTTTACACTCATTCTCTATGGAAGTTTCCTGGTTTAATATAAGTAAGAATTATGGAAATAACATATTTAGATTGTATACATTAGACACAGATATAACAATTACTATCTCAAATGGTAATTATACTATAAGAGGATTAAATGAGTATATGATGAAAATATTCGGTGATGATCCACCTGTCAAATTTGGTATTATTGAAGCAAGACAAAGAATATCTATTAAACTGAAAAATGGTTGGGTAATTGATTTTACAGATAGTAACTTTCATAAAATTATAGGCTTTTTAAAACTGACATATGGAAGTTATGATGAAGAAACAGAGATTGAAGGTGAACATATTGCAGATATATCTAATGGAAATGATAATATTTATATTCACTGTGATGTTGTAAAAGGATCTTTAATAAATCAATATAACTCAGAAGTCATATATTCTTTCACTAATAAAAACCCTCCAGGTAGTATAATTTCAAAAGAATTTAATAATTGGATATATTTTCCTGTTAAAGTGGATCCTGTTGAAAGAATAAAAATGAGGATTACTAATCAAAAAGGTGAATTAATAGATTTAAATAAAGGAGCTGTAGAATTTAATTTTATTTCTTCTTAAATAAATGAGAAAAAGTAAAAAAATAAAAGGATTTTTAAAGGTTTTATTGAAACCTAAGAATATATTAAATGTAATATTTTCTATGAAAAAGAAAGGAGGTGGTTTAAAAATTCTTCCTAAATAAATGATTTATGATTTAAGTGATACTCGTTATTATTATAATGATCACATTAAAAGTTATGAATTAAGAGAAATACATCCGAAAGAACATAGTTCTGATGAGAATGCTACCTATGTTTTTCATATTAATGATACTAAAGCAAAAATTTTATATTCTAGAGGATATCTTGAACTAAAATTAAAAATTACAAAAAATGATAAATCATCTATTGGAAACGATAATGTGAGTCTAGTAAATGGCGGAGGTTTTATCAAAACTTTAAAAGTACATATAGGAGATACTGAAATTGAATCAAATACACAGTCAAATTTTTCAATCATGAATCATGTTTTAAGATTAATTCATTATACTCCTGATTATGTAACATCACAAGCTCAAAATGAATTTTTTTATCTAGATACATCTGATTCACCTGACCGTAATGAGTTCAAATATGATGGTACTTTAGAAGATACTACTAAAATAACTGAATTTTTTAATAATTTGAAAATGAATAAAGATTATAATGAAGGATTCGTAAAGAGATGGGAACTAACGAAAGATAGCAGTGTCATTAAAATATGGACACCTTTAAAAGATATAATCGATTTCTTTAGAGAATATGAAAAGATAATTTCAGGTTTTGAAGTGAAAATAGAAATTCAAAGAAATGAAAATAAAAATATGATATATACTAATATAAGAAACGAAAATTATAAGGTAGTAGTTGAAGGTTTAACCTTGCATTTACCTTATATAGAATTAAAAAATTCTGCAGAAAGTTTGTTTCTGGAATCATATCTATCTGATAAAGATATAGAGGTAAATTGGGATCGACATAGATTTAAGATGGTAGGCCCTTATAGAAGCAACAGCGGATCTGTGACAGCAACAACAGCGTCAGATGAAGTTTTAAGTGTCTATGTTATTCCTCAATATGTTGAAAGAGATAATAATTATGAAAAAAATAATATGATATTTGATCATATAGATATGGCAGAATGCTGGTTGATGATTAATAATAAACAAGTTCCTCTTATGCGTTATAAAACAAATTTTGCTAATAAAGATTATATTCGAGTGTATGAAGCTCTTTTACATGAAGGATTTTACGATAATAATACAGAAACAGGACCTTTGATAAATAAGGAGAATTTTGGTAAACTGCATCCTATTTTTCCTTTTGACTCATCAAATCATGAAAACTATACCGATTTAAATAATTTAGATATTGAATTTAATTGGATAACGAATAGTCAAAAGGAATATAAGTTTTATTTTATTTTTAAAGAAAGAAAGAGATGTTTTATAAATTTAAAAAATAAAACTATAACAATGGTTAAGAGTTTAAAATCTTAAAATTAAATAAATGAGTGCTTATTATCCACCTTATGATGATCAAATGAAAGAAGGACCTATTGGACCTCCAGGTATAGGTTTTAAATTAATGAATGATGGAAATTATGATATGGAAAATAGAATTTTAAAAAATTGTGAAAATCCTATAGATGATTTAGATTTAACCACTAAAAGTTTTGTTTTGAATAAAATAGAGAATAATCATCATGAATTGAGAGATCTTATAAAAACTAAATATGATGAGGGTTTTTTAACCTTTACTGAAGAAACAGGCAAGAGAATAAAAGAATTAGATGAAACAACTTTACATTCTTCAGAAGGAAAAGCTTTTGATGCAAAAGGAAAAAGAATAGGAAATGTTGCAGATCCTAAAGATAAAAAAAAATGTTGTGAATAAAAGATATTTTGAAAAAAATTCGTTAATATTACAGAATGATAAATTTGATGTAAAAAATAAAATAATTACAAATGTTTCTGAACCTGAAAATGATAACGATGTTGTCAATAAAATATATTTAGATAATAGAGATATCTGGATTACTGTAGATGATCTTATTTTTATAGATGAAAAATTTACAAAAGTAAATTTCAATATGATGAGTTCTAAATTACTGAATCCAGAGATGCGATTAACTACAGATATGTATATGAAAATATCTATATATATAGCTATATATGTAGAAAATATATATATATATGATAAAAGTTCACTGATATCTCTAGAAATCAATGGTAAGGAAATTTTAAATGCTAATACAAATACAGTAACATGTTTTGCTTACGGTAAACGTGATGATATCATTACATTATGGATAAAATCTGATGGTAACACTTTAAAACCTTATATGCATATTGAAAAAATTTCTTTCTAATAAATGGATATTGATTGGAATGAATTTTCCAGAAAAAATTTATCTGAAGATGTAATTAGAAATCTTATTAGTCATGTAAATTGGGATTTAGTTTTACAATATTCAACACTGTCTGAATCTTTTATTGAAGAATTTGCTCAACCTGATGATTGGCCTAAAATTTCTAGATATCAAAAATTATCAGAAGATTTTATAGAAAAATGTAAAGATAAAGTAGATTGGGTAAACATATCTCAATATCAAACTTTAAGTAACGAATTTATCATAAAATTTTCTGATAATTTAGATTTATATAAAGTATCAATATTTCAAAATCTTACAGAAGATACTATGAGAGAATTAAAAGATGATTTAAATTGGTTGTATATAACTAGATATCAAACATTTAGTGAAAATTTTATAGAAGAATTTATGCATAAATTAGATTTTTGTTATTTGATTAAATATAAATTTGAGCTATTACCTGATCACTTTTTTAATGTTTATTGGAAAAAAGTACAAGCAATACAGATGAGTGAATTAAATAAAAAGTTTGGTCATAATGAAATAGAACCTTACCAAGAGAAAATTTTTGAAGAGATATATGAAGTTAAATCAGTCTTGAGAGAGAGTGTTTATCTTTTGAGACAATTAACTAACAAAGAGGATAAATAAATATTTAATAAAAATGTTTCTATATAAATGGATGTTGTATATAATAATGGTATGGAAAAAAAACTATGTCTTTCTTAAATATAGAGAATCCTACTGAAGTGAAATCTATTTTTATATATAATTGTTCTCTTGAAGGAATAGGAAATTTAACTAATTTAAAAGAATTATATTGTGTGGGAAATAAATTAAAATCTCTTGAAGGAGTAGAAAATTTAATAAATATAGAAACATTAGATTGTAGCGAAAATGATATTACATCTCTTGAAGGTATAAAAAATTTAACAAATTTAAAAAAAATATATTGTGATTTAAATAAATTAACATCCCTTGAAGGTATAAAAAATTTAACTAATTTAGAAACAATAAATTGTAGCATAAATGATATTACATCTCTTGAAGGTATAAAAAATTTAACTAATTTATAAAAATTATATTGTGGAGGAAATAAATTAACATCTCTTGAAGGTATAGAAAATTTGACTAATTTAAAAGAATTATATTGTGAGGGAAATAAATTATCATCCCTTGAAGGAATAGAAAATTTGACTAATTTAGAAACATTATATTGTGAGGGAAATAAATTAACATCCCTTGAAGGAATAGAAAATTTAACTAATTTAGAAACATTATATTGTAGTGAACCCATGAGAAGAAATAATGTAGGATTTCCAGTCTTAAAAAATGTTTACTAATAAATGGAAGAGTGGTCAAACATATGATGATTTATATCCTCTGATATCATTGAAAAAAATTAAAAAATATGATTGCAGGTATCGTAAAGTTAATTGTCCTTTCGAATAAACATGGTTCTAATAGATCGATAAATAAAATCAATAAAGGAAGATTTTTATATTTAGGTGATAACATATTAGAGTTAAAAAATAATTCTAAATAAATGGATCTTTATAAGATTAAAAAATCTCTAGAAAATAAAGGAATTAGTGTAATAGCAAGATTTATAGAATCAAATGGTGATACTGGAACAGCATTTTTAAGTAATTATAATGATAAAGATCTTAAAAAATTTAGTAAGAATATTAAGTCATATTATAATTTTGGTGGAGAGAAAAAATTTAGTAAAGATTGTATACAACTTACTTTTATTGAAAAAAAGTAATTATATTTTATATCTAAGTATGGAAATATGCTTTTTTAACTTCAAGATTTTATGAACTCTAAAAAACGCGTCCGTAATTTACGGACGCGTTTCAAAGTATATATTCTGGCAAATATGAGAGTTTTTCTATGATTTTTCTAACCTATCATGTTAAATCACTTTATTTTTTCTGACTTTTTTTATTTTTTTTCAGGACCATGTTTTAAAAAATCAAACTTTTATGAGGGGACTAACCCCATTTATTTTAAAGCTTAGAGGATTTATTTAATCCTTTCACCGTAATTTACCTATATATGAGGGAGCCCCAAAATGGAGCGGCCTATCTTTTGATCTCTTTTTTCATGCATTTATCTAATATTTGGTCTAAATGTTAAAAAGGCCTTATTTTGATATAAAATCATGTTTTTAATAATAATATGGATCGATACCTTTTTTTATATATAAAAAAGATAAAAATAAGCTATAAAATATAGTTTTTAGTGTATAAAGTACATGTGCGCTCATACGTACATAGATATACTACTTGTATATCAACAAGAACCTTGAGAAGCACACCATCCCCCTCGACCTACACGAAATCAAGAACTGGGAAAGTTCCCTCGAAAAGAGAGCAAGAATGAATGAGAAGCAAAGGGTAAGCCTGGCAAAAATACTTCGTACGAACCAAGAAATCAATGACAACAATTCGTGTGGCTTATCCACTGAAGAAATGCCGCCTGCAGCCCAAACAGTTGCTAAATGCGGAGCTAATGTCGCAACCCAGAACATGTTTGAGGTCTTACAAGAAGTCTGTGAAATTGAATCACACCATGCAACTGTGGACCATCCTGAGGCCCACGGGGGAAATTGCCAGAGTAACGAGTCACATCACCTGACCCAAGTAAGCAGAAATCGTAGAGTGGTCATAACTGGCAGAAGCGGACATTCGAGCCCAACTCACGAGAATAACGATCAAGTTGCTTCATGTACCTCAACAGGAAATTCGCAGGATTCGCAAGCCTCACTAAATGATGATCTACAGCTCCCGGTCGACCATGACGAAGAAGTTGACTAGTTTGTTGGTGACCTCTCCGATAGCAGCCACGTTCGGTCTCCGGACGAGCCTGGCCCGCTACATCACTTCACTGAGCGTTTCACCCCTTTCACCAGTTCTAATCAAAATACAACTTGGAGTGATTTTGAAGATACCGTCGAAGACGTGATCATTACAACTGCTGCATTCGTCAGACTCCCTGAACCCCGCGAATTCAGCGGGAAACCTTCCAGCAGGAGTTTGAACCATAAAGAGATACAAGCTCTTTACAGAAGAAACAGAAGGAGAGCCATTCGCACAATCATGAAAGAAAGCTCTGCCTTCTGTGATTGGGAGCCGCATGCCCTGCAAGAGGCCATGCAGAACATCCAAAATTGCTCGCACGCCCCAAACTTGGAGATCTACACGCCTCACAGTCGTAACAACGATGAAAACTACGGAATTTGTATGGAGCCGTTCACACCTGATGAAGTCGCTGCGAAGTTGAAAAAATTGTGAAAACTCTGCTCCGGGTCCTGACAGGATCACATACAATCATTGGAAGGCTGCAGACCCGGATGCCGAAATCCTTACACAGATTTTCAACGTGTGTCTTCTTCACAGAAAAGTTCCTGCAAAATGGAAATCATCTCGAACTATCCTCCTCCATAAAGGTGGGGATAAAGAAACAATTACTAACTGGCGACCCATTGCCCTAGGGTGTACGCTAGCTAAACTCTATGCAGGGTGCCTCGCGAGGCGATTTATTGATTGGGCGGACTCCTCGGTGGCCTTTTCGAAGTGCCAGAAGGGATTCCTCCCTTTCGATGGTTGCTTCGAGAATAATTTTGTGGTGGAGCAACGGCTGGCGCGTGCCCGGGGCACTCAGAGCGACGTGTGCATGGCGTCACTCGACATATCTAACGCCTTTGGGACAGTGGCTCACACTGTGCTCATCGCTGCCCTGAAGACTATGGGTGTTGGTGACCCATTTATTGAAGTAATCAAGGAAATGTACACCGCTAACGAAACACAATATTCCACTGAACTTGGCTTAACGGAATCAGTAAAGATTACTAAAGGTGTCCGGCAGGGCTGCCCACTGAGTGGCCTTTTATTCAACTGCTGCATTAACCCTGTCCTGGAAAGGATACAAGCTAACCACGTAGATCATGTCATTCTGGCTTACGCCGATGACGTGATCATATTCGGAGATAATCAAAACGACCTCCAGGAGAGGGTTGATGTCTTCCTGGTCGAGTGCGAGAAGATTGGGCTGAGAATCAACCCAAGCAAGTGCTTCTCATTGCATTTATCCGGGAGAACCCCGGTCGGAATGAGGCCAACTCGTTTTTACATCGGTGAAACTCCCATAAAGGCAATGGAGGATGGCGAACCGGCCAAATTCCTTGGTCGCCCTCTCGGCTACTCTATTTCTTCATCAAACAAAACAGAGGAAAACTACTGTGAATCTGCCACCACGCTGCTCACATCAAAGCTTGCACCGTGGCAACGAATAAATGCTGCAAAAACATTCTTATTTCCCTCCTTCGCCTATGCATGCGCACAGGCCAACTTTCCAAGACGGCCTGGTCTCGCATTGATAGACACATTAAGCCCTTAATCAGAAGGACTCTCTTTATCCCTGACTCGTCATCAACCGATTACTTGTATGGCGATACTTCTTGTGGAATGATGGGGGTACCAATAGCCTCTGAAGACTACGAGATTGCCTATATCGATGGAGCCTTCAAGCTATTGGCCTCCGCTGATGAATCTATCAGGAACCTCGCCTGGAATGAGCTCAAAAGCGTTGTGGAGCAACGCTCGCGCATAAGCTCACCTGGCCCTGATCTCCTTGAAGACTACCTTAACGGTTTATCTTTCAACCACGTCGCTAGGACTAGGACCATCTGGTCCTCTGCACGTGTTGCGTCCACCAGGCTTGGTGTCAAATGGGCTTTCTAATCCGACGGTACATTTGATATCGAATTCGATGGAGTGACCATCAAAAAGAGAAGACTCATTTATAAAAAATTGAGAACCTTTCTAAAGAAGAAGCGTAGCCGAAAACTCATGACTCTCCCGCATCAGGGTAGAAGTTTTGCTTGTGTTGCCTCGCACAAAGTGAGCAACCACTTTCTGAATGAGGGGAGCTATACCCGGTTCGCCGACTGGCGATTCGTCCATAAGGCGAGGCTGGGATTAGCCCCACTCAATGCGTATAAGCGTGACATTTCCCAGTTCGCAAAGTTCTGCAGGAAATGTCATGAATACCCTGAGACGCTCCCTCATGTGTTGTGCCACTGCACACACAACCTCCAAAACATCACCAAGAGGCACAATGACCTTCTTAACCGGATTATTCTGGCTGCGAAAGGGAGGTGGCAGGTCTTATACATAAACCAGAGGGCAGACAACTCGACCCTTCGCCCTGATCTTGTGCTAAAAAAGGATAAATCAATCCTCATTATTGATACCACTTTCACTTACGAACGGAGCCCTGACTCCTTTAAGCTGGCTAGAAACAGAAAAGAGGAAAAATACAAAGCTGTGGTGGACTACTACAAAAGCAATGGCTTCGAGGACACCCGCTGTGAAGCCATCGTTATGGGTCCACTCGGTACTTGGGACCGTGCCAACGACCGGATCATGCTCCGCATATGCTGTCGGAGGTACCTTCAATTGCTTCGCAAACTTGCTGTTAGCGATGCGATACGTTCCAGCCGGGACATGTATATCGAGTTTTTGACCGGTAAGAAGCAGGTCCTAGGGCCTGGTCGCACGGACTATAACAAACGAAACGAGGAACTCGTTGCTGAAGGTGACAATGATTTCGTTTTTGACATAAACGAACCTGATATCGAAGAGGAAGAAGATGTGTACGTGAACAACAATCAACCCTCCACACCCGCAGCAGTGCTACGTAATGAACCACTCACCTGTCCAACAAGTGGTGTTCGCACCACTCCATTCACTGAAAATCAAATCGTTGGCACAAACTCTGCTGAAGCCGAACCTGTAAATACCTTTAATACAAACCACAATGAAATTGAAAACTTTATACATAGCGTCAGAACTAATCAAAATAGCAACGCTGTTGATAACCAAAACTATCCGCTCATCTCTAGAAACCTAGAAAGAGAACTACCAACGGAGAATACCTGTCGAACGTCGAAAACCCAGACCACCCGACTCGTCCGAGGACTTAGAGTAACCAACGGAGAATACCTGTGTGCCTTCACGCTCTCGTGACAATTGCACACCCTGCATGGAACCCTTGTCGCCCCCCTCCCAACCTGGTCTGGCATTTAACATTGACTTTGATATGCGCACCAGCCAAGTGGGAGCGGAGCTAAATACGCCCGTCGACAGCGGCTCGAACCTGAGACCTGTCGAGAGAAGTCAAATCTCGAACTCAATAAACAGTCTCAGCTTCTCTGGGGTGTTTGACTGCAACAAAGACTCTCACCATGAACTTCCAAACTCCACACCCACACTGGCACCAACTGAATGGGATGCCCTGAACTTCGAATATAGCAGCAAGTCATCAGGTGCACCTAAAACTGAAGCCGGAATTAACAACGCAGGAACTGACTTGTCGATCAGGAGTCAGGACAGATCCATTGATCGCGACGCAAGTCATCTGACTACCGTTGATTGTCCTCCCTTTGAACATCATGGAACCCTTCACTCACCCTTAATCAAACAATGCCGTGTTGTGCTCGCGGACTCCAACCTGAGCAGACTCTCACCTGACATCAGTGAAAGAAGTGAAATTCCACCTGCCACAGCTAATTCAGCTCGTGGGCGCCTGAGTATCCAGTCGCAGCCTGCAGCCACCCTACATCGCGCACCTTCGGTGCAAGATTGTGCGGGGAGCCAGCACCCATCTGTTGCTGGCAAAACCACATTGTAAATATTGTAAATCTTTCCCACAGGTTCCTTGTTTGAAGACGCTGTCTCCTGTCGAATGAAAAATAATTGTTAATTTAAGTCCCGGGTGCCCTGACCCTTTGTTTAAATATACGTAAATACACTCCTTTCGGCACCCGGTTGACGGTTTTGTGTATGTTTTTTTTACATGCAGTAAATCCTGGCAAACTGATCTTTCCCTGAGTAGAAGTCTAGCAATAGACCCTACGATATGGGTGTCAGGGCAAGACTGGCTTCCACTTACAGTAAGACCCACAGCAGAAATTCGTTGAGGTCCTGTAAAAGGGACCTGCTCTTGTAAAAATATCTGTTCTAGTCAGCTTAACATCTGATTGGGAGTCCATGGACTCCTAGTATGTTAAACTAATTTTTGAACTAAGATCAAGTGTAGCATCTGTTCTGGGGCATCCCGGTCGGCCAAACACCCCAAAAATCTCCTGTCAACCGTTGTCTCCTGGACATCGATCCCATCATCAAGGTGATTGACGTTGCCAACAACAGGCAAAGCTTGCTTGTTGCGGCTACGGCCCTGAATACGCCTATCTCCGCACCGCCTGTGCACATTGAAACCGGTTGCCCCAGCCATGGTAGTGCCTCACCTTTGGAGAGTAAAGAAGCCCTCGTTCCTCCGTCTCCTCAAGTGCAAGTTGCTGATGTGCCCTTCTTGGACACTCCTTGCTCTCCTTCACGAGAAACCGGAACACCTTCCAGTCTGCCTATTGCCTGTGTCACTGCCACCTCGTTGTCGATCAACGTTCAATGCACACATAACTCTATGTCTGCGTGGACGGTGACTTCCACCTCCAGTGTCATGTCCGGGTGCAAGTCTGCTGACTCTTTGCCTCTCTTCATTGGGGTTCCCCATAAACCGTCTGCGCCTGCAAAGAAGCAAGCACAAGACAACGACCCTGCCTCAGCGCCCACTGTTCTCGAAAGTACTCAAGCTACTGCTCCCCAGTCTGCTTCTGGCAAAGCGACAACGTCCATTTCTAGATGTCCTGCTCGGATCACGTGGGACGGCTCTTAGCTCCACGTTGTCTACCCGCTTGGCGAAAAAATCCTGTGCCCCTGGGATAACTGCTCAGCCTCCTTCTTGCTACGCGAACGGAGTAAGAGCACCGTTACCGCTCTTCTCTGGCACATCAAGAGTGTGCACCACCACTCTGACAGGATTGCCCAGTCAGTCAGGTGGTGTTCCTTCTGCGAGTTGAGGATCCACGGCAGAACTCGGGACCATGCTTGCATCCGGCACAACCACGTTGCCAAGGCCGCTGCTCTCCGGGCCAGGTCTCGCATGCCCTCCAACCTGACACCACCTGTCGCACCCGCGCTCCCTGCGCTGACTACCTGCATGACACCCGTGCCTAAACTTGAAAGCCAGCATTCTATCACCCCTGTGTCACCTTCTGCTAACACGGCCATTGACTCCCCTCACAGGACTTCACCTATCGCCAACTGTAATCCCTGTGACACCTCTGTCCGACAATCTGTGGCTGCTCAGCACTTGACTGCCTCAACATCCTTGTCTTCCCCCCTCCCGGAGGAAGAGTTCCCGCCGCTGCCTAGACAAGCCACACCTGACGGCTCACTGCTCGAACTCAACATCAACCTTGATGACAGACTGGCCTGCCTTCCATCACCTGGGTCGGATGACTTCGCGACCGTCACGGCTCGTAACCCTGAGAGGACAACCTTGCCTGATGCTGCTCCACCTATTGCTGCATCACCACAGGATTCTGCAACACCACTTCCCGTTGCACTGGACCTCGATGCCAACATCACTCGTTGTCCACCTCAATCCACCATCACCAATGATTGGCTGCATTACGTGTTCCCTGTCAGCGAGGTGATTGATTGTCCTTTCCCTAGATGCAGGACCCAGTTGAAAAACAGGTCCTGGACATGGAACAAGCAGTCACTTGTTCGACATGTTAACTCCGTCCATGGACTGAGCCTAAGCGACGCCAACACCACCAGATGGTGCTCCTACTGTTCGCTCAGCATACCTGCACGTGTCAAGAACCACAACTGTTTTAGGGACAGGGCCACCATGGTCAAGTCGTCGATAACACTCAGTCACGAGTGTTTTAAATGTCCAGCCACCTTGCCGTCGAGACGTACACTTGTTAATCATCTTTTCACCCACAGAAGGGATGAAATGGCCACGAGGTTCAACCCTAAGCCACCATGTAGCACGAACCAACCTTCCAGCCGGCAAACTGGGAGGCCGAGGCCGGTTGCAAGTTCCGACCTCTCGCGCACTACCACTGGACCGAACTATCCACACAAGCCTGCTCCTGGTTCTTCTTCCAGGGGGACGCCTGTCGTTCCCAACGCTGATACCTCTTACCACATGCTACAAGATTACCATCCTGACTCCCCTGGGAAGTCTGCTCATTCTGAACAAGCTACGGATCTGCCTCCCCAGTCTGTGACTCCAGGTCACGCCGCAGCCAGCTCGTCCCGCGCCATTTGCCCTGAGAAAGACGTTCCTGCAGCCTTAGCTCACAGAGAAGTCTTGTTCAAGAAAGACGGGTGTGTCACAATCAAACAGGATTTGATTGCCCGACAGCAGGAGCAAACACGTGCACTCATCAAGGAAGTCAATGAGAAGAAAAGGCTTCGCGAAACCAGCCGCACACGCTTGGCTGCCAGTTCCTCTGGTCATGTATATAACTCTACTCGCGCTGCGAAAACTTATAACCGCAGAAAATTCGTGCATACTCGCTCCTCATCGGGAGTCCCTGTTTCTGCCAATTCGCATGTTGCCCCGCTTGCTAAGAAGTGCACTGATTATACAAACGACAACCCTACTCCGGGTCCTAGCAACTTACTGCTTCACAACCGCTTCAGTTCCCTCAGCCTTGTTACGGACAACGCTGAATATCCAACTCCTGAGACTGACCATGATCCCACTAGTGTCCCTGCCCAACGCACTGCTGGCAAACCACAGAGTAAGGGTCGTACCACTAAGAAACCCTGGAACAGACGCTTGACCTCTCCTCCCGACATCACCTCGCCTGACGCCTTGATTAATGAGGATAACGTCGAAGACTCTCCGTCTCACTCTCCAACCCAGTCTGGGCATATTATGATGACCCCACTGGCGCTTGGATTCGATGGCGAAGAGTTCCTTCACGCTGAATTCGTCCAGGATGCACCTATTGCACCTATCACTCAGGACGAAGATGACAGCCCACTGCTGGAATTCCTCCCACGTCTGGAAAGCTTAAGTGATAACTGCTTGGAATCGAACTGGCAAGCCTTTGAGGAATGTCTTGAGGATATCACCAGAACCATCTCTGATTTCGTTAAGCTTCCCCCTGAGGGAACTCAGTCTGCCCCACGAAAAAGGGACCAATTGAGCCCAAAGTCTATTCAGACCCTCTTCTTAACCGGCGACGACTCTGGCTTCTGTGATTGGGAGCCAGAACGCCTACACCAGGTCATGTCCGAACAGCAGGGCTCTTCACCTGAGCTCGACCTGAGTATCTTTGAAAATGCCCTCTCCATCTCCTCTCAACAACAGTTTTTCATTGACGACTTTTCTCCGGAAGAAGTCCTGTTGAAGCTGAAAGCCTGCGAGAACTCTGTCCCAGGCCCGGACAGGTTGACATACAACCACTGGAAGTCCGTGGACCCTGAGGCAGTTGTTTTGACAAAAATCTTCAACCTGTGCCTGAAGTACAAGAAAGTGCCCGCCTCTTGGAAGCTGTCTCGGACAATCCTTCTTCACAAGGGGGGTGACCGTGATCTTGTTTCCAACTGGCGCCCCATCGCCCTAGGGAGCACGATCTGCAAGCTCTTTGCTGGTTGTGTCTCGAAGCAGCTGATTACCTGGGCTGAGTCCCTTGAGGTATTCTCGAAATGCCAGAAGGGATTTCTGCCGTTTGATGGCTGCTTTGAAAACAACTATGTTATTGAGCAGCGCATGGCGGTCTCTCGAGGTGCGAGGGGGGACCTCTGTCTCGCGTCCCTGGATATTTCAAACGCATTCGGAGCGCTCAGCCACGAGGTCCTGTTTGCGGCACTTCAATATGCTGTATTTGGTCCTGACACGATTCAGCTCTTCTCCTACATGTACGAAAACTCCACCACGGAGTACTCCACGTCTCAAGGGGTGACGGAACCTGTGGTCATCAAGCGTGGCGTGAAGCAAGGATGCCCCCTTAGTGGTCTGCTCTTTAACCTCTGCATTAACCCACTGCTGGAGGCCATCCAGGGCACCACTAATGAACACGCCATCCTCGCATACGCGGATGACGTCGTGCTCCTCGCGAAGTCGCCTACAGAGCTACAATCAAGGATCGACCTGTTCAACGCCGAAGCCTCTAAGATCGGCCTCTCACTCAAACCTGCGAAACGCTACTCACTTCACATCAGTGGCAAGACGCCGATTGGGACGAGACCCACGCGCTTCACAATCAATGGAGTTGAGATCCGGCACCTTGAGGATGGTGAACCCGCCCTCTTTTTGGGGAAGCCGATAGGTTACTGCCTTTCATCCAGTCACGCCTCCATTGAACAATACAAAGCACTCGCTGATAAGATCATGACGTCGAACCTCGCTCCATGGCAAAAAATCGACGCTCTCAAGACCTTCTTCTTCCCGTCCCTTAACTACGCGATGAGGACAGGTCAGATCGCGAAGACTGCCTGGACGAAACTTGACAAGTATATTAGACCTTACATCAAGAAAACTCTGTCACTACCCAATGATGCCTGCTCAGACTACCTCTACGGTGACTCCGCAAGGGGGATGTTGGGAGTTCCACTTGCAGCGGAGGACTCTGACATTGCCCACATTGACGGAGCCTTTAAGCTGCTGGACTCCGCTGACCCTGCTGTCCGGAATCTTGCCTGGCAGCATCTCACTTTTGTGGTGGCCCAGCGTACAAAAATTGATGACCCTAGCCGTGCAGACCTGCAAGACTACCTCTCAGGCTCACCTTTGCCTTACCCAAATCAGCGTCGCACTATCTGGTCGAGGGCCAGGAAAGCGTCTGAACATCTTGGCATTTCCTGGACTTTTCACACAGATGGTTCTTTCCTGATCTCCTACAACGGACACACTGCCGACAAAAAGAGAACAATCTTCAAGTCTATCCGGAAGTGGAAGAGGTCAGACAGAAGCAACCATCTTTCCTCCTTGCCCAATCAAGGAAAGTGCTTCCCCTGCATAGGGAAGTCTAAGGCGAGTTCTCACTTCTTTGTGGAGGGGAGTTTCACCCGGTTTGCCGACTGGAGGTTCATCCACAAGGCCAGACTGGGAGTGACTCCTCTGAATGCCCGTAAGATTTGGAACCCGCTGGTGAACAAGCTATGCAGGAAGTGTAACGAGGAACTGGAGACACTTCCCCACGTACTCTGCCACTGCAGGTACAGTGGAAAACTTATCATCAAGAGGCACAACGACCTTGTAGCAAGGGTAAAAGGAGCTTCGAGTAGAAGATGGACTCTCGTCGCAGAAAATCAGGCCGTGGACGACTCAAGAAAGCGCCCTGACCTGGTGATCAAAAAGGGCAACTCCGTCCTCATTCTTGACGCCACCTTCACCTTTGAGAGTGGTGATGGCGTCTTTGAGAAGGCCCGTGCTGGGAAAGTTGCCAAATACGAATACCTTACCCAGCTGTACACCGACCTGGGTTAATCTGACGTAAGGGTGGAGGCAATTGTCATGGGTCCTCTGGGTGCATGGGATAAGGCCAACGACCGTGTCCTGCTCCGTCTGTGTAACAGGAAGTACCTGACGCTGATGCGGAAACTCTGTGTTAGCGACGCGATCAGAGACTTCCCGGGACATATACACGGAGTTTTTGTCCGGTAAGAGGCTAGTCCCAGGTGATACCTGGAGGACTGGTGGCGGGCGCCGACCCCAAGCGGACGAGGACACCCATGTTGAACCTCCTGGGCCTACTGGTGACAGTGAAGTGAATCGTTTTGACGCTCCTCACGCTCCTGACCAACATTCTATTCACATCAACAGTCAGAATGTCGACGCCTTGGAGGACGTACACGATATGGACTCCCAAATCAGAAGTCTTCTGGCAGACCACCGCCGTAACTTCCACCCGCAAGACACTGCCCATGACGATGGGGATGAAGTTATTCGCGAGCCCTGCCCTCACAGCACGAACAGAATTCATAATGAAGTCAGGTCTCCGGTGTCTCAACTTCAATCTCCAAATCCAACTGCACCGCCTGGGATCGTGTCCCTTCTGTCTTCTTTTGCTGTCGACGACGTTCCTCAACAGGAAACTTATCCTACCTCGTGCGATTTCGTCATTAATTTTGACAACGACCTGTACATACCTGACTTTAACAATGTAAATAATGTTAATAATTCAATTGTTCATCCTGTTAATACAGATTTCTCCCAAGAACCTGGCTCACAGTCTGTTCCTGCTGCTAACAATATTAACCTGGACACTAACTCTTGCCAGCGCGACGCTGTGACCCTCCCAGACCTGGACTGGACGCTCTTCAGTCAGGAGAGCCTTCTGCCAGATCAGCCGGCTGAGGCTGTAAATAGCATCATGTAATTTATGTTCATATCCCTTCTTCTGTGCTCCTGCTTTATGATATGTCAATCTGCGTATTGACCTTTCGTCTGTAAATTTGTACATATTTTTGTCTCTCTTGTTACTCCCTTGTCTCTTTAGTCCCGGGTACCCTGATCCATTGTACATAATATGCAATCACACTTTTTTGGTACCCGGTTGACGCCACCTGTATGTATTTTTACACGAAATAAAGTACAAAATGCTCCGGGCTAAGAACAGGTACCTGTACTAGTCTCCTCTTTTGGATTCTATAAATTGGGTCCCCCGGCTTACAGTAAGACCTAAAACAAAATCATGTTTAGGGTCCTGTAAAAAATCTGTTCTTGTAAAGTTAACAATTAGTTAATTAATTATATCTCGCGCGTCCTCGCTTGTATAATTAATTGGCGACGATATTGGGAACATTTACAAAAACGGTATACTCGTTCAGCATATTGACCAAACCGAGAGAAACATTTGAGTTTTTACTTGTCTTCTTTCACACTAGAGGGCGCTGCCCTTAAGTGTCTCCCCTTACCGCTTCACGAGCGAAGCCCACAGCCTGTGCTGTGGGACTTGGGATCCCTTTCTTTCGCATTCCACTAGTGTTTGCAAGCCCAAGCACCTGTCTCTGTGGTTTTCTCCGGCGCGGGAAAATCCTGGACATCCTCAGTATCGCTTCGGCTATACTGGGGCTCCCCCTACCGAGTCAAACTCGAAGACTCACTCCAAATCTTGATTGGAGTGAGGGCCCGCTAGGTCTATGTTAGGAACCTTTAAACTTTCTTTTTTATAATATGCTGAATCGACTTTGATCCTCTAGCCTCCCTGCGCGACGGTTCTGCCCCGTCCTGGTTGCTGCTGCCCGGGAAGTAGGCTCCTCCCCTTTTCGGGACTCCGCCTGATTTCAGTCCGCGGAACTCTCAGTTCCTCGCACAGATGGCGCTGCTCCTTGCCATTTTGCTTTTGTGACGACTGTTCCACGTGGAAGAAAGTATTATCTTGAAGAATCAGCGACTAATTGAAGAACCTGGATTGTCTCAAGTACTGATTACGTTTTGCCTGATTGTGGACGACAGAAATACGCAGTTATTTTCAATTTAACATCATTAATTTTGCCCTTATAGCACTTAGAACGAATGATACAATCCTACACCACGTGGTCTCTCCCTTCTTCCAAAAGGGTGGTAGATAAGCAAATGCCTTGCGGAAGGGCTGGAATAAATAGATCCTTGGAATATTTATACACACTAAGGCTTCTAAAGTGAACACTCGAACCCGGCGGACTCAAATAGACTGAAATTTGTGAACTTTATGTACTACTTTAGTACTTACTTAATAATAGTACTTACTTTAAGCACACAGATGTGGAAACTTTCTACACATGAAAGTGGTGACGTGTTGGTGGATATTGCGTGTAATTAATTTTGTACTGAACCCTATCATTTTGAAGAAAAGTGTTATGCCCGAATTTAGTGGGGTGAAGTTGGAAGAAGATCTATATTCTAAGTGCCCGACGCGACGAAGCAATGAACGCTGTCGAAACTGAATAATTGGCAAATAAAAAGAATTCGTTTGCGGTCCATCTTTAGTGGCTCTTTACACATGAAGAGTGCAATTTACTGGTAGATAATAACTATAATAAAGGTTAAATGTAAATGCCTTACAATGAATGAAAACCAAATGACTAAATTTATTAAGGAGAATTTGGAAGATGATAAAAGGTCTCCGAACATTGCCGATGCCTGTGTTCCGCAGTTTGGGAGCTCCCCCCTGTGGAAAAAGAAGACAATGGTAAATGATGAAGAAACCAATAGCAACCCATTTAAATCCTCGCTAAAAATGACGCGAACGCCCACGAGGAACTTGGAGCAGATGGCAACAGTACCTGCTCCCCCCACCACTGGAAATAATGGGGAAATTTGTGGTGATCCTTAATTAGACAGCCACATCTCACCTGCCATTGCCGACAAGACCAGATCAAAGCTGGATCTTACAAGTCGTAGGCTAATGGCAGACTGCAGTCTGGTCACACCTCCCCCCAGGAAGATTCATCCCCTGTTGCCGAGGAAGGAACAAAACAATGACAACTGCACCAAAAAATACAATATTCAAAATAACGTGAGCAGTGAACTTGGAAATGAAAGATTAGCTAAAGATCCAGCCGAAAGTATACTCGAACCCAACTCAGACAATGATGTGGACGCAATGACTAACGATTGGTGCTTCTCTTTTGAAAACATGAAAGGGTCGCAATGCAACACGCCAACCCAAAGTCAACCAAAAGAATCAAGGGTTGCCGGGCCAATCAGTACGATCCCAAACATTGAACAGTATGTATCTGTGCTAAAAGAAAAACAGGACTGCCACATGCAGCCAACCAAATCTTCACTGCAAAATAATAAGCCGTCCCTGAAGTCAATGAATGACGGTGGACATGCGATCTCGAAGAGGAGTTGCCTGAAAAAATACAAACAATCCCTCAAAAACAGACTTGGAGCGGCCTACTACGAAAAGGAAAAGTAAAAGAGTTGATTAAAAGAAGAAACAAGCAAAAGCGAAGAAGGGAAAGGAAGAGAAAAATTAATGAATTAAGACCTAAAGAGAAGTTTTCTTTTTGCAATGCGCCTGTGGAAGCCTACGATTGCGCCCACAAAAAAGTCTTTGGCACATGCTTGGGCCCTGCTCAAACAAAAACCATTGAAGGCTCCCGCACTGAACGCTCTCTCATAATCAATGTGAGCGCTGGTGGAGGAAGCGCTGACTCCCAAAGTGGGAGGTATAGCAAGGGAGCAACCGACCGACTGAAAAAAGAAGAAATAATTGTTGACGATGACTCGAGTAACAACAATTTAATTATCGACATGGATTATGAACAGCCCACTCCAACTCACATCGCAACCGATAGTGATATGACTATGCAAGAAAAAGCTAGTGGTTCAGCCAACCTGACCTCGGAAGCAAATTGCCAGAACGTTAAAAATGCTGTAAATACTGGTGGAAATGAAATTATACCTCTAAACAATTCCAATGTACGCAAACATGCTTCTTATAATTCGATGAAAAATGAGAATTCTGATGAACAGCCCGGTGAAGAGAATATTTCCTCAAACGCTGAAACCAACAAGAAAGGTAATATAACTAGTGGAATCCTAGACCCCATAATCCCCATTGAGGTAAACGACGCTGCTAGACATGAACCAAATTCCGCCGACCACCGTAGGCTCATTTGGAGAGACCCAGACGCCTCTAAAAACTGGTCATGGAGAAGAACGGTCAAAGTAACTGAAAGAAGAAGTGCATGCAAATTGCGTGGCCTGTCTGCATCAGACAATGCTGAAATAGGCCATGTAAACGAAATCAAGAATTTCGACTCACTTTCACACTGCACATCTGATAATCACCTGAATCAGGACAAGCATGACGTTCAACCCGGCGGTTCGGATCCCACACAAGGGAATGACCGGCCTGCTCCATTTGAGGTGGATGTCATTGTTATTGAACCACCAACACAGCTCACTCCAGAAAACCCATGTGATAATTCGCCTTCCCCTCCTAAACGAAAGAGGGCTGGCGACCGCACTCAGAAACTGGCTGCTAATAACTTGAACCACTCACGAACCGACTTCTGTATACCTGGACCCTCCACGAAGGAAGCCCCTCGACAAGTGAAGAGGAAACCGACGTGGAGGAGTCTCAACTTGAAAAAACACAGTGACCCAGTTATGCACAAGACTTTCAAACCGAAGAAGCAGTCACCGAACGCATTCCTCATTGAAAATGATATCAGCAGTGAAGCAAGCTTCACAGATGAATCCCCTGCACTTCCGCCTCACATCAAGCTTTGCCCACTGCTCAGCCCTATAAAGGACGCTGACGACTTCGTTCCGCCCAAGCGCATCCTGTCAACTGCCCGCAATTCTGACCCTGAAATGAAAACTGATTACGCAACCATTACGAAGAGGAAAAAATCTGTAAATAATATAAATAGTGTAAATTGCCCTACTAAAACGGACAAGCCAATAGCTGACCTTATAATAGCGTCCGAACTAAGATGTCCCAAAGAAAACAGCGTGATAAATGATCGGCTGCATCTAGTCTATCCAATGTCGGAGCTGCTTTGCTGTCCTCAACCTGATTGCACTAAGAGGATCAAACACTTCAGCTGGCACTCAAGTAAGAAGGCTCTGATGCACCACCTGAAAGTTGACCACAATATCCCTATGGATGGGGGAAAAGTCGTCAGGTGGTGCTCCTTCTGCGAGCTAACCATTGGCCCTCGCATTAAAGTGAACGGATGCTTTAAGAACACGCCATCGATAATACCTAACAATGAAGACCTGGGCTTCAACTGCGACCAGTGCAGTCGTTCGCTCCCCAGTCGGAGGGCACTCAGTAGCCATATCATTAATCACAAGCTAACGCACTTGAAGGGGAAATTCAACCCCAAGAAGGAAGTGCCTGCTACGCCTAATAGCCTGACCTCATTGCCCAGCAAAAACCGGGGGGAAAGTACTACTGCTTCAGGAAGAAGAAGAATTAACAGCACCTATTATGTGCCGTCATTGGCCCCGAATAAGAACGCAACCCAGACGATCCACGGACCTGGTGACATACCAGCGGCCAAATCTAGAACCGTCACCGCCACCCACAGGGGAAAGGTGTATATCAACAAGAACCTTGAGAAGCACACCATCCCCCTCGACCTACACGAAATCAAGAACTGGGAAAGTTCCCTCGAAAAGAGATCGAGAAGCAAAGGGTAAGCCTGGCAAAAATACTTCGTACGAACCAAGAAATCAATGACAACAATTCGTGTGGCTTATCCACTGAAGAAATGCCGCCTGCAGTCCAAACAGTTGCTAACTGCGGAGCTAATGTCGCAACCCAGAACATGTTTGAGGTCTTACAAGAAGTCTGTGAAATTGAATCACACCATGCAACTGTGGACCATCATGAAGCCCACGGAGGAAATTGCCAGAGTAAAGAGTCACATCACCTGACCCAAGTAAGCAGAAATCGCAGAGTGGTCATAACTGGCAGAAGCGGACATTCGAGCCCAACTCACGAGAGTAACGATCAAGTTGCTTCATGTAACTCAACAGGAAATTCGCAGGATTCGCAAGCCTCACTAAATGATGATCTACAGCTCCCGGTCGACCATGACGAAAAAGTTTACCAGTTTGTTGGTGACCTCTCTGATAGCAGCCACGTTCGGTCTCCGGACGAGCCTGGCCCGCTACATCACTCCACTGAGCGTTTCAACCCTTTCACCAGTTCTAATCAAAATATAACTTGGAGTGATTTTGAAGATACCGTCGAAGACGTGATCATTACAACTGCTGCATTCGTCAGACTCCCTGAAACCCGCGAATTCAGCGGAAAGCCTTCCAGCAGGAGTTTGAACCATAAAGAGGTACAAGCTCTTTACAGAAGAAACAGAAGGAGAGCCAATCGCACAATCATGAAAGAAAGCTCTGCCTTCTGTGATTGGGAGCCGCATGCCCTGCAAGAGGCCATGCAGAACATCCAAAATTGCTCGCATGCCCCAAACTGGGATATCTACACACCTCACAGTCGTAACAACGATGAAAACTACGGAATTTGTATGGAGCCGTTCACACCTGATGAAGTCGCTGCGAAGTTGAAAAAATGCGAAAACTCTGCTCCGGGTCCTGACAGGATCACATACAATCATTGGAAGGCTGCAGACCCGGATGCCGAAATCCTTACACAGATTTTCAACGTGTGTCTTCTTCACAGAAAAGTTCCTGCAAAATGGAAATCATCTCGAACTATCCTCCTCCATAAAGGTGGGGATAAAGAAACAATTACTAACTGGCGACCCATTGCCCTCGGGTGTACGCTAGCTAAACTCTATGCAGGGTGCCTCGCGAGGCGATTTATTGATTGGGCGGACTCCTCGGTGGCCTTTTCGAAGTGCCAGAAGGGATTCCTCCCTTTCGATGGTTGCTTCGAGAATAATTTTGTGGTGGAGCAACGGCTGGCGCGTGCCCGGGGCACTCAGAGCGACGTGTGCATGGCGTCACTCGACATATCTAACGCCTTTGGGACAGTGGCTCACACTGTGCTCATCGCTGCCCTGAAGACTATGGGTGTTGGTGACCCATTTATTGAAGTAATCAAGGAAATGTACACCGCTAACGAAACACAATATTCCACTGAACTTGGCTTAACGGAATCAGTGAAGATTACTAAAGGTGTCCGGCAGGGCTGCCCACTGAGTGGCCTTTTATTCAACTGCTGCATTAACCCTGTCCTGGAAAGGATACAAGCTAACCACGTAGATCATGTCATTCTGGCTTACGCCGATGACGTGATCATATTCGGAGATAATCAAAACGACCTCCAGGAGAGGGTTGATGTCTTCCTGGTCGAGTGCGAGAAGATTGGGCTGAGAATCTACCCAAGCAAGTGCTTCTCATTGCATTTATCCGGGAGAACCCCGGTCGGAATGAGGCCAACTCGTTTTTACATCGGTGAAACTCCCATAAAGGCAATGGAGGATGGCGAACCGGCCAAATTCCTTGGTCGCCCTCTCGGCTACTCTATTTCTTCATCAAACAAAACAGAGGAAAACTACTGTGAATCTGCCACCACGCTGCTCACATCAAAGCTTGCACCGTGGCAACGAATAAATGCTGCAAAAACATTCTTATTTCCCTCCTTCGCCTATGCATGCGCACAGGCCAACTTTCCAAGACGGCCTGGTCTCGCATTGATAGACACATTAAGCCCTTAATCAGAAGGACTCTCTTTATCCCTGACTCGTCATCAACCGATTACTTGTATGGCGATACTTCTTGTGGAATGATGGGGGTACCAATAGCCTCTGAAGACTACGAGATTGCCTATATCGATGGAGCCTTCAAGCTATTGGCCTCCGCTGATGAATCTATCAGGAACCTCGCCTGGAATGAGCTCAAAAGCGTGGTGGAGCAACGCTCGCGCATAAGCTCACCTGGCCCTGATCTCCTTGAGGACTACCTTAACGGTTTATCTTTCAACCACGTCGCTAGGACTAGGACCATCTGGTCCTCTGCACGTGTTGCGTCCACCAGGCTTGGTGTCAAATGGGCTTTCTAATCCGACGGTACATTTGATATCGAATTCGATGGAGTGACCATCAAAAAGAGAAGACTCATTTATAAAAAATTGAGAACCTTTCTAAAGAAGAAGCGTAGCCGAAAACTCATGACTCTCCCGCATCAGGGTAGAAGTTTTGCTTGTGTTGCCTCGCACAAAGTGAGCAACCACTTTCTGAATGAGGGGAGCTATACCCGGTTCGCCGACTGGCGATTCGTCCATAAGGCGAGGCTGGGATTAGCCCCACTCAATGCGTATAAGCGTGACATTTCCCAGTTCGCAAAGTTCTGCAGGAAATGTCAAGAATACCCTGAGACGCTCCCTCATGTGTTGTGCCACTGCACACACAACCTCCAAAACATCACCAAGAGGCACAATGACCTTCTTAACCGGATTATTCTGGCTGCGAAAGGGAGGTGGCAGGTCTTATACATAAACCAGAGGGCAGACAACTCGACCCTTCGCCCTGATCTTGTGCTAAAAAAGGATAAATCAATCCTCATTATTGATACCACTTTCACTTACGAACGGAGCCCTGACTCCTTTAAGCTGGCTAGAAACAGAAAAGAGGAAAAATACAAAGCTGTGGTGGACTACTACAAAAGCAATGGCTTCGAGGACACCCGCTGTGAAGCCATCGTTATGGGTCCACTCGGTACTTGGGACCGTGCCAACGACCGGATCATGCTCCGCATATGCTGTCGGAGGTACCTTCAATTGCTTCGCAAACTTGCTGTTAGCGATGCGATACGTTCCAGCCGGGACATGTATATCGAGTTTTTGACCGGTAAGAAGCAGGTCCTAGGGCCTGGTCGCAAGGACTATAAAAAACGAAACGAGGAACTCGTTGCTGAAGGTGACAATGATTTCGTTTTTGACATAAACGAACCTGATATCGAAGAGGAAGAAGATGTGTACGTGAACAACAATCAACCCTCCACACCCGCAGCAGTGCTACGTAATGAACCACTCACCTGTCCAACAAGTGGTGTTCGCACCACTCCATTCACTGAAAATCAAATCGTTGGCACAAACTCTGCTGAAGCCGAACCTGTAAATACCTTTAATACAAACCACAATGAAATTGAAAACTTTATACATAGCGTCAGAACTAATCAAAATAGCAACGCTGTTGATAACCAAAACTATCCGCTCATCTCTAGAAACCTAGAAAGAGAACTACCAACGGAGAATACCTGTGTGCCTTCACGCTCTCGTGACAATTGCACACCCTGCATGGAACCCTTGTCGCCCCCCTCCCAACCTGGTCTGGCATTTAACATTGACTTTGATATGCGCACCAGCCAAGTGGGAGCGGAGCTAAATACGCCCGTCGACAGCGGCTCGAACCTGAGACCTGTCGAGAGAAGTCAAATCTCGAACTCAATAAACAGTCTCAGCTTCTCTGGGGTGTTTGACTGCAACAAAGACTCTCACCATGAACTTCCAAACTCCACACCCACACTGGCACCAACTGAATGGGATGCCCTGAACTTCGAATATAGCAGCAAGTCATCAGGTGCACCTAAAACTGAAGCCGGAATTAACAACGCAGGAACTGACTTGTCGATCAGGAGTCAGGACAGATCCATTGATCGCGACGCAAGTCATCTGACTACCGTTGATTGTCCTCCCTTTGAACATCATGGAACCCTTCACTCACCCTTAATCAAACAATGCCGTGTTGTGCTCGCGGACTCCAACCTGAGCAGACTCTCACCTGACATCAGTGAAAGAAGTGAAATTCCACCTGCCACAGCTAATTCAGCTCGTGGGCGCCTGAGTATCCAGTCGCAGCCTGCAGCCACCCTACATCGCGCACCTTCGGTGCAAGATTGTGCGGGGAGCCAGCACCCATCTGTTGCTGGCAAAACCACATTGTAAATATTGTAAATCTTTCCCACAGGTTCCTTGTTTGAAGACGCTGTCTCCTGTCGAATGAAAAATAATTGTTAATTTAAGTCTCGGGTGCCCTGACCCTTTGTTTAAATATACGTAAATACACTCCTTTCGGCACCCGGTTGACGGTTTTGTGTATGTTTTTTTTACATGCAGTAAATCCTGGCAAACTGATCTTTCCCTGAGTAGAAGTCTAGCAATAGACCCTACGATATGGGTGTCAGGGCAAGACTGGCTTCCACTTACAGTAAGACCCACAGCAGAAATTCGTTGAGGTCCTGTAAAAGGGACCTGCTCTTGTAAAAATATCTGTTCTAGTCAGCTTAACATCTGATTGGGAGTCCATGGACTCCTAGTATGTTAAACTAATTTTTGAACTAAGATCAAGTGTAGCATCTGTTCTGGGGCATCCCGGTCGGCCAAACACCCCAAAAATCTCCTGTCAACCGTTGTCTCCTGGACATCGATCCCATCATCAAGGTGATTGACGTTGCCAACAACAGGCAAAACTTGCTTGTTGCGGCTACGGCCCTGAATACGCCTATCTCCGCACCGCCTGTGCACATTGAAACCGGTTGCCCCAGCCATGGTAGTGCCTCACCTTTGGAGAGTAAAGAAGCCCTCGTTCCTCCGTCTCCTCAAGTGCAAGTTGCTGATGTGCCCTTCTTGGACACTCCTTGCTCTCCTTCACGAGAAACCGGAACACCTTCCAGTCTGCCTATTGCCTGTGTCACTGCCACCTCGTTGTCGATCAACGTTCAATGCACACATAACTCTATGTCTGCGTGGACGGTGACTTCCACCTCCAGTGTCATGTCCGGGTGCAAGTCTGCTGACTCTTTGCCTCTCTTCATTGGGGTTCCCCATAAACCGTCTGCGCCTGCAAAGAAGCAAGCACAAGACAACGACCCTGCCTCAGCGCCCACTGTTCTCGAAAGTACTCAAGCTACTGCTCCCCAGTCTGCTTCTGGCAAAGCGACAACGTCCATTTCTAGATGTCCTGCTCGGATCACGTGGGACGGCTCTTAGCTCCACGTTGTCTACCCGCTTGGCGAAAAAATCCTGTGCCCCTGGGATAACTGCTCAGCCTCCTTCTTGCTACGCGAACGGAGTAAGAGCACCGTTACCGCTCTTCTCTGGCACATCAAGAGTGTGCACCACCACTCTGACAGGATTGCCCAGTCAGTCAGGTGGTGTTCCTTCTGCGAGTTGAGGATCCACGGCAGAACTCGGGACCATGCTTGCATCCGGCACAACCACGTTGCCAAGGCCGCTGCTCTCCGGGCCAGGTCTCGCATGCCCTCCAACCTGACACCACCTGTCGCACCCGCGCTCCCTGCGCTGACTACCTGCATGACACCCGTGCCTAAACTTGAAAGCCAGCATTCTATCACCCCTGTGTCACCTTCTGCTAACACGGCCATTGACTCCCCTCACAGGACTTCACCTATCGCCAACTGTAATCCCTGTGACACCTCTGTCCGACAATCTGTGGCTGCTCAGCACTTGACTGCCTCAACATCCTTGTCTTCCCCCCTCCCGGAGGAAGAGTTCCCGCCGCTGCCTAGACAAGCCACACCTGACGGCTCACTGCTCGAACTCAACATCAACCTTGATGACAGACTGGCCTGCCTTCCATCACCTGGGTCGGATGACTTCGCGACCGTCACGGCTCGTAACCCTGAGAGGACAACCTTGCCTGATGCTGCTCCACCTATTGCTGCATCACCACAGGATTCTGCAACACCACTTCCCGTTGCACTGGACCTCGATGCCAACATCACTCGTTGTCCACCTCAATCCACCATCACCAATGATTGGCTGCATTACGTGTTCCCTGTCAGCGAGGTGATTGATTGTCCTTTCCCTAGATGCAGGACCCAGTTGAAAAACAGGTCCTGGACATGGAACAAGCAGTCACTTGTTCGACATGTTAACTCCGTCCATGGACTGAGCCTAAGCGACGCCAACACCACCAGATGGTGCTCCTACTGTTCGCTCAGCATACCTGCACGTGTCAAGAACCACAACTGTTTTAGGGACAGGGCCACCATGGTCAAGTCGTCGATAACACTCAGTCACGAGTGTTTTAAATGTCCAGCCACCTTGCCGTCGAGACGTACACTTGTTAATCATCTTTTCACCCACAGAAGGGATGAAATGGCCACGAGGTTCAACCCTAAGCCACCATGTAGCACGAACCAACCTTCCAGCCGGCAAACTGGGAGGCCGAGGCCGGTTGCAAGTTCCGACCTCTCGCGCACTACCACTGGACCGAACTATCCACACAAGCCTGCTCCTGGTTCTTCTTCCAGGGGGACGCCTGTCGTTCCCAACGCTGATACCTCTTACCACATGCTACAAGATTACCATCCTGACTCCCCTGGGAAGTCTGCTCATTCTGAACAAGCTACGGATCTGCCTCCCCAGTCTGTGACTCCAGGTCACGCCGCAGCCAGCTCGTCCCGCGCCATTTGCCCTGAGAAAGACGTTCCTGCAGCCTTAGCTCACAGAGAAGTCTTGTTCAAGAAAGACGGGTGTGTCACAATCAAAAAGGATTTGATTGCCCGACAGCAGGAGCAAACACGTGCACTCATCAAGGAAGTCAATGAGAAGAAAAGGCTTCGCGAAACCAGCCGCACACGCTTGGCTGCCAGTTCCTCTGGTCATGTATATACCTCTACTCGCGCTGCGAAAACTTATAACCGCAGAAAATTCGTGCATACTCGCTCCTCATCGGGAGTCCCTGTTTCTGCCAATTCGCATGTTGCCCCGCTTGCTAAGAAGTGCACTGATTATACAAACGAAAACCCTACTCCGGGTCCTAGCAACTTACTGCTTCACAACCGCTTCAGTTCCCTCAGCCTTGTTACGGACAACGCTGAATATCCAACTCCTGAGACTGACCATGATCCCACTAGTGTCCCTGCCCAACGCACTGCTGGCAAACCACAGAGTAAGGGTCGTACCACTAAGAAACCCTGGAACAGACGCTTGACCTCTCCTCCCGACATCACCTCGCCTGACGCCTTGATTAATGAGGATAACGTCGAAGACTCTCCGTCTCACTCTCCAACCCAGTCTGGGCATGTTATGATGACCCCACTGGCGCTTGGATTCGATGGCGAAGAGTTCCTTCACGCTGAATTCGTCCAGGATGCACCTATTGCACCTATCACTCAGGACGAAGATGACAGCCCACCTCTGGAATTCCTCCCACGTCTGGAAAGCTTAAGTGATAACTGCTTGGAATCGAACTGGCAAGCCTTTGAGGAATGTCTTGAGGATATCACCAGAACCATCTCTGATTTCGTTAAGCTTCCCCCTGAGGGAACTCAGTCAGCCCCACGAAAAAGGGACCAATTGAGCCCAAAGTCTATTCAGACCCTCTTCTTAACCGGCGACGACTCTGGCTTCTGTGATTGGGAGCCAGAACGCCTACACCAGGTCATGTCCGAACAGCAGGGCTCTTCACCTGAGCTCGACCTGAGTATCTTTGAAAATGCCCTCTCCATCTCCTCTCAACAACAGTTTTTCATTGACGACTTTTCTCCGGAAGAAGTCCTGTTGAAGCTGAAAGCCTGCGAGAACTCTGTCCCAGGCCCGGACAGGTTGACATACAACCACTGGAAGTCCGTGGACCCTGAGGCAGTTGTTTTGACAAAAATCTTCAACCTGTGCCTGAAGTACAAGAAAGTGCCCGCCTCTTGGAAGCTGTCTCGGACAATCCTTCTTCACAAGGGGGGTGACCGTGAGCTTGTTTCCAACTGGCGCCCCATCGCCCTAGGGAGCACGATCTGCAAGCTCTTTGCTGGTTGTGTCTCGAAGCAGCTGATTACCTGGGCTGAGTCCCTTGAGGTATTCTCGAAATGCCAGAAGGGATTTCTGCCGTTTGATGGCTGCTTTGAAAACAACTATGTTATTGAGCAGCGCATGGCGGTCTCTCGAGGTGCGAGGGGGGACCTCTGTCTCGCGTCCCTGGATATTTCAAACGCATTCGGAGCGCTCAGCCACGAGGTCCTGTTTGCGGCACTTCAATATGCTGTATTTGGTCCTGACACGATTCAGCTCTTCTCCTACATGTACGAAAACTCCACCACGGAGTACTCCACGTCTCAAGGGGTGACGGAACCTGTGGTCATCAAGCGTGGCGTGAAGCAAGGATGCCCCCTTAGTGGTCTGCTCTTTAACCTCTGCATTAACCCACTGCTGGAGGCCATCCAGGGCACCACTAATGAACACGCCATCCTCGCATACGCGGATGACGTCGTGCTCCTCGCGAAGTCGCCTACAGAGCTACAATCAAGGATCGACCTGTTCAACGCCGAAGCCTCTAAGATCGGCCTCTCACTCAAACCTGCGAAACGCTACTCACTTCACATCAGTGGCAAGACGCCGATTGGGACGAGACCCACGCGCTTCACAATCAATGGAGTTGAGATCCGGCACCTTGAGGATGGTGAACCCGCCCTCTTTTTGGGGAAGCCGATAGGTTACTGCCTTTCATCCAGTCACGCCTCCATTGAACAATACAAAGCACTCGCTGATAAGATCATGACGTCGAACCTCGCTCCATGGCAAAAAATCGACGCTCTCAAGACCTTCTTCTTCCCGTCCCTTAACTACGCGATGAGGACAGGTCAGATCGCGAAGACTGCCTGGACGAAACTTGACAAGTATATTAGACCTTACATCAAGAAAACTCTGTCACTACCCAATGATGCCTGCTCAGACTACCTCTACGGTGACTCCGCAAGGGGGATGTTGGGAGTTCCACTTGCAGCGGAGGACTCTGACATTGCCCACATTGACGGAGCCTTTAAGCTGCTGGACTCCGCTGACCCTGCTGTCCGGAATCTTGCCTGGCAGCATCTCACTTTTGTGGTGGCCCAGCGTACAAAAATTGATGACCCTAGCCGTGCAGACCTGCAAGACTACCTCTCAGGCTCACCTTTGCCTTACCCAAATCAGCGTCGCACTATCTGGTCGAGGGCCAGGAAAGCGTCTGCACATCTTGGCATTTCCTGGACTTTTCACACAGATGGTTCTTTCCTGATCTCCTACAACGGACACACTGCCGACAAAAAGAGAACAATCTTCAAGTCTATCCGGAAGTGGAAGAGATCAGACAGAAGCAACCATCTTTCCTCCTTGCCCAATCAAGGAAAGTGCTTCCCCTGCATAGGGAAGTCTAAGGCGAGTTCTCACTTCTTTGTGGAGGGGAGTTTCACCCGGTTTGCCGACTGGAGGTTCATCCACAAGGCCAGACTGGGAGTGACTCCTCTGAATGCCCGTAAGATTTGGAACCCGCTGGTGAACAAGCTATGCAGGAAGTGTAACGAGGAACTGGAGACACTTCCCCACGTACTCTGCCACTGCAGGTACAGTGGAAAACTTATCATCAAGAGGCACAACGACCTTGTAGCAAGGGTAAAAGGAGCTTCGAGTAGAAGATGGACTCTCGTCGCAGAAAATCAGGCCGTGGACGACTCAAGAAAGCGCCCTGACCTGGTGATCAAAAAGGGCAACTCCGTCCTCATTCTTGACGCCACCTTCACCTTTGAGAGTGGTGATGGCGTCTTTGAGAAGGCCCGTGCTGGGAAAGTTGCCAAATACGAATACCTTACCCAGCTGTACACCGACCTGGGTTAATCTGACGTAAGGGTGGAGGCAATTGTCATGGGTCCTCTGGGTGCATGGGATAAGGCCAACGACCGTGTCCTGCTCCGTCTGTGTAACAGGAAGTACCTGACGCTGATGCGGAAACTCTGTGTTAGCGACGCGATCAGAGACTTCCCGGGACATATACACGGAGTTTTTGTCCGGTAAGAGGCTAGTCCCAGGTGATACCTGGAGGACTGGTGGCGGGCGCCGACCCCAAGCGGACGAGGACACCCATGTTGACCCTCCTGGGCCTACTGGTGACAGTGAAGTGAATCGTTTTGACGCTCCTCACGCTCCTGACCAACATTCTATTCACATCAACAGTCAGAATGTCGACGCCTTGGAGGACGTACACGATATGGACTCCCAAATCAGAAGTCTTCTGGCAGACCACCGCCGTAACTTCCACCCGCAAGACACTGCCCATGACGATGGGGATGAAGTTATTCGCGAGCCCTGCCCTCACAGCACGAACAGAATTCATAATGAAGTCAGGTCTCCGGTGTCTCAACTTCAATCTCCAAATCCAACTGCACCGCCTGGGATCGTGTCCCTTCTGTCTTCTTTTGCTGTCGACGACGTTCCTCAACAGGAAACTTATCCTACCTCGTGCGATTTCGTCATTAATTTTGACAACGACCTGTACATACCTGACTTTAACAATGTAAATAATGTTAATAATTCAATTGTTCATCCTGTTAATGCAGATTTCTCCCAAGAACCTGGCTCACAGTCTGTTCCTGCTGCTAACAATATTAACCTGGACACTAACTCTTGCCAGCGCGACGCTGTGACCCTCCCAGACCTGGACTGGACGCTCTTCAGTCAGGAGAGCCTTCTGCCAGATCAGCCGGCTGAGGCTGTAAATAGCATCATGTAATTTATGTTCATATCCCTTCTTCTGTGCTCCTGCTTTATGATATGTCAATCTGCGTATTGACCTTTCGTCTGTAAATTTGTACATATTTTTGTCTCTCTTGTTACTCCCTTGTCTCTTTAGTCCCGGGTACCCTGATCCATTGTACATAATATGCAATCACACTTTTTTGGTACCCGGTTGACGCCACCTGTATGTATTTTTACACGAAATAAAGTACAAAATGCTCCGGGCTAAGAACAGGTACCTGTACTAGTCTCCTCTTTTGGATTCTATAAATTGGGTCCCCCGGCTTACAGTAAGACCTAAAACAAAATCATGTTTAGGGTCCAGTAAAAAATCTGTTCTTGTAAAGTTAACAATTAGTTAATTAATTATATCTCGCGCGTCCTCGCTTGTATAATTAATTGGCGACGATATTGGGAACATTTACAAAAACGGTATACTCGTTCAGCATATTGACCAAACCGAGAGAAACATTTGAGTTTTTACTTGTCTTCTTTCACACTAGAGGGCGCTGCCCTTAAGTGTCTCCCCTTACCGCTTCACGAGCGAAGCCCACAGCCTGTGCTGTGGGACTTGGGATCCCTTTCTTTCGCATTCCACTAGTGTTTGCAAGCCCAAGCACCTGTCTCTGTGGTTTTCTCCGGCGCGGGAAAATCCTGGACATCCTCAGTATCGCTTCGGCTATACTGGGGCTCCCCCTACCGAGTCAAACTCGAAGACTCACTCCAAATCTTGATTGGAGTGAGGGCCCGCTAGGTCTATGTTAGGAACCTTTAAACTTTCTTTTTTATAATATGCTGAATCGACTTTGATCCTCTAGCCTCCCTGCGCGACGGTTCTGCCCCGTCCTGGTTGCTGCTGGCCGGGAAGTAGGCTCCTCCCCTTTTCGGGACTCCGCCTGATTTCAGTCCGCGGAGCTCTCAGTTCTTCGCACAGATGGCGCTGCTCCTTGCCATTTTGCTTTTGTGATGCCTGTTCCACGTGGAAGAAACTATTATCTTGAAGAATCAGCGACTAATTGAAGAACCTGGATTGTCTCAAGTACTGATTACGTTTTGCCTGATTGTGGACGACAGAAATACGCAGTTATTTTCAATTTAACATCATTAATTTTGCCCTTATAGCACTTAGAACGAATGATGCAATCCTACACCACGTGGCCTCTCCCTTCTTCCAAAAGGGTGGTAGATAAGCAAATGCCTTGCGGAATGGCTGGAATATATAGATCCTTGGCATATTTATACACACTAAGGCTTCTAAAGTGAACACTCGAACCCGGCGGACTCAAATAGACTGAAATTTGTGAACTTTATGAGGCTCTTAAATAATAGTACTTACTTTAAGCAGATGTGGAAACTTTCTACACATGAAAGTGGTGACGTGTTGGTGCATATTGCGTGTAATTAATTTTGTACTGAACCCTATCATTTTGAAGAAAAGTGTTATGCCCGAATTTAGTGGGGTGAAGTTGGAAGAAGATCTATATTCTAAGTGCCCGACGCGACGAAGCAATGAACGCTGTCGAAACTGAATAATTGGCAAATAAAAAGAATTCGTTTGCGGTCCATCTTTAGTGGCTCTTTACACATGAAGAGTGCAATTTACTGGTAGATAATAACTATAATAAAGGTTAAATGTAAATGCCTCACAATGAATGAAAACCAAATGACTAAATTTATTAAGGAGAATTTGGAAGATGATAAAAGGTCTCCGAACATTGCCGATGCCTGTGTTCCGCAGTTTGGGAGCTCCCCCCTGTGGAAAAAGAAGACAATGGTAAATGATGAAGAAACCAATAGCAACCCATTTAAATCCTCGCTAAAAATGACGCGAACGCCCACGAGGAACTTGGAGCTGATGGCAACAGTACCTGCTCCCCCCACCACTGGAAATAATGGGGAAATTTGTGGTGATCCTTAATTAGACAGCCACATCTCACCTGCCATTGCCGACAAGACCAGATCAAAGCTGGATCTTACAAGTCGTAGGCTAATGGCAGACTGCAGTCTGGTCACACCTCCCCCCAGGAAGATTCATCCCCTGTTGCCGAGGAAGGAACAAAACAATGACAACTGCACCAAAAAATACAATATTCAAAATAACGTGAGCAGTGAACTTGGAAATGAAAGATTAGCTAAAGATCCAGCCGAAAGTATACTCGAACCCAACTCAGACAATGATGTGGACGCAATGACTAACGATTGGTGCTTCTCTTTTGAAAACATGAAAGGGTCGCAATGCAACACGCCAACCCAAAGTCAACCAAAAGAATCAAGGGTTGCCGGGCCAATCAGTACGATCCCAAACATTGAACAGTATGTATCTGTGCTAAAAGAAAAACAGGACTGCCACATGCAGCCAACCAAATCTTCACTGCAAAATAATAAGCCGTCCCTGAAGTCAATGAATGACGGTGGACATGCGATCTCGAAGAGGAGTTGCCTGAAAAAATACAAACAATCCCTCAAAAACAGACTTGGAGCGGCCTACTACGAAAAGGAAAAGTAAAATAGTTGATTAAAAGAAGAAACAAGCAAAAGCGAAGAAGGGAAAGGAAGAGAAAAATTAATGAATTAAGACCTAAAGAGAAGTTTTCTTTTTGCAATGCGCCTGTGGAAGCCTACGATTGCGCCCACAAAAAAGTCTTTGGCACATGCTTGGACCCTGCTCAAACAAAAACCATTGAAGGCTCCCGCACTGAACGCTCTCTCATAATCAATGTGAGCGCTGGTGGAGGAAGCGCTGACTCCCAAAGTGGGAGGTATAGCAAGGGAGCAACCGACCGACTGAAAAAAGAAGAAATAATTGTTGACGATGACTCGAGTAACAACAATTTAATTATCGACATGGATTATGAACAGCCCACTCCAACTCACATCGCAACCGATAGTGATATGACTATGCAAGAAAAAGCTAGTGGTTCAGCCAACCTGACCTCGGAAGCAAATTGCCAGAACGTTAAAAATGCTGTAAATACTGGTGGAAATGAAATTATACCTCTAAACAATTCCAATGTACGCAAACATGCTTCTTATAATTCGATGAAAAATGAGAATTCTGATGAACAGCCCGGTGAAGAGAATATTTCCTCAAACGCTGAAACCAACAAGAAAGGTAATATAACTAGTGGAATCCTAGACCCCATAATCCCCATTGAGGTAAACGACGCTGCTAGACATGAACCAAATTCCGCCGACCACCGTAGGCTCATTTGGAGAGACCCAGACGCCTCTAAAAACTGGTCATGGAGAAGAACGGTCAAAGTAACTGAAAGAAGAAGTGCATGCAAATTGCGTGGCCTGTCTGCATCAGACAATGCTGAAATAGGCCATGTAAACGAAATCAAGAATTTCGACTCACTTTCACACTGCACATCTGATAATCACCTGAATCAGGACAAGCATGACGTTCAACCCGGCGGTTCGGATCCCACACAAGGGAATGACCGGCCTGCTCCATTTGAGGTGGATGTCATTGTTATTGAACCACCAACACAGCTCACTCCAGAAAACCCATGTGATAATTCGCCTTCCCCTCCTAAACGAAAGAGGGCTGGCGACCGCACTCAGAAACTGGCTGCTAATAACTTGAACCACTCACGAACCGACTTCTGTATACCTGGACCCTCCACGAAGGAAGCCCCTCGACAAGTGAAGAGGAAACCGACGTGGAGGAGTCTCAACTTGAAAAAACACAGTGACCCAGTTATGCACAAGACTTTCAAACCGAAGAAGCAGTCACCGAACGCATTCCTCATTGAAAATGATATCAGCAGTGAAGCAAGCTTCACAGATGAATCCCCTGCACTTCCGCCTCACATCAAGCTTTGCCCACTGCTCAGCCCTATAAAGGACGCTGACGACTTCGTTCCGCCCAAGCGCATCCTGTCAACTGCCCGCAATTCTGACCCTGAAATGAAAACTGATTACGCAACCATTACGAAGAGGAAAAAATCTGTAAATAATATAAATAGTGTAAATTGCCCTACTAAAACGGACAAGCCAATAGCTGACCTTATAATAGCGTCCGAACTAAGATGTCCCAAAGAAAACAGCGTGATAAATGATCGGCTGCATCTAGTCTATCCAATGTCGGAGCTGCTTTGCTGTCCTCAACCTGATTGCACTAAGAGGATCAAACACTTCAGCTGGCACTCAAGTAAGAAGGCTCTGATGCACCACCTGAAAGTTGACCACAATATCCCTATGGATGGGGGAAAAGTCGTCAGGTGGTGCTCCTTCTGCGAGCTAACCATTGGCCCTCGCATTAAAGTGAACGGATGCTTTAAGAACACGCCATCGATAATACCTAACAATGAAGACCTGGGCTTCAACTGCGACCAGTGCAGTCGTTCGCTCCCCAGTCGGAGGGCACTCAGTAGCCATATCATTAATCACAAGCTAACGCACTTGAAGGGGAAATTCAACCCCAAGAAGGAAGTGCCTGCTACGCCTAATAGCCTGACCTCATTGCCCAGCAAAAACCGGGGGGAAAGTACTACTGCTTCAGGAAGAAGAAGAATTAACAGCACCTATTATGTGCCGTCATTGGCCCCGAATAAGAACGCAACCCAGACGATCCACGGACCTGGTGACATACCAGCGGCCAAATCTAGAACCGTCACCGCCACCCACAGGGGAAAGGTGTATATCAACAAGAACCTTGAGAAGCACATCATCCCCCTCGACCTACACGAAATCAAGAACTGGGAAAGTTCCCTCGAAAAGAGATCGAGAAGCAAAGGGTAAGCCTGGCAAAAATACTTCGTACGAACCAAGAAATCAATGACAACAATTCGTGTGGCTTATCCACTGAAGAAATGCCGCCTGCAGCCCAAACAGTTGCTAACTGCGGAGCTAATGTCGCAACCCAGAACATGTTTGAGGTCTTACAAGAAGTCTGTGAAATTGAATCACACCATGCAACTGTGGACCATCATGAAGCCCACGGAGGAAATTGCCAGAGTAAAGAGTCACATCACCTGACCCAAGTAAGCAGAAATCGCAGAGTGGTCATAACTGGCAGAAGCAGACATTCGAGCCCAACTCACGAGAGTAACGATCAAGTTGCTTCATGTAACTCAACAGGAAATTCGCAGGATTCGCAAGCCTCACTAAATGATGATCTACAGCTCCCGGTCGACCATGACGAAAAAGTTTACCAGTTTGTTGGTGACCTCTCTGATAGCAGCCACGTTCGGTCTCCGGACGAGCCTGGCCCGCTACATCACTCCACTGAGCGTTTCAACCCTTTCACCAGTTCTAATCAAAATATAACTTGGAGTGATTTTGAAGATACCGTCGAAGACGTGATCATTACAACTGCTGCATTCGTCAGACTCCCTGAAACCCGCGAATTCAGCGGGAAGCCTTCCAGCAGGAGTTTGAACCATAAAGAGGTACAAGCTCTTTACAGAAGAAACAGAAGGAGAGCCAATCGCACAATCATGAAAGAAAGCTCTGCCTTCTGTGATTGGGAGCCGCATGCCCTGCAAGAGGCCATGCAGAACATCCAAAATTGCTCGCATGCCCCAAACTGGGATATCTACACGCCTCACAGTCGTAACAACGATGAAAACTACGGAATTTGTATGGAGCCGTTCACACCTGATGAAGTCGCTGCGAAGTTGAAAAAATGCGAAAACTCTGCTCCGGGTCCTGACAGGATCACATACAATCATTGGAAGGCTGCAGACCCGGATGCCGAAATCCTTACACAGATTTTCAACGTGTGTCTTCTTCACAGAAAAGTTCCTGCAAAATGGAAATCATCTCGAACTATCCTCCTCCATAAAGGTGGGGATAAAGAAACAATTACTAACTGGCGACCCATTGCCCTCGGGTGTACGCTAGCTAAACTCTATGCAGGGTGCCTCGCGAGGCGATTTATTGATTGGGCGGACTCCTCGGTGGCCTTTTCGAAGTGCCAGAAGGGATTCCTCCCTTTCGATGGTTGCTTCGAGAATAATTTTGTGGTGGAGCAACGGCTTCACTCGACATATCTAACGCCTTTGGGACAGTGGCTCACACTGTGCTCATCGCTGCCCTGAAGACTATGGGTGTTGGTGACCCATTTATTGAAGTAATCAAGGAAATGTACACCGCTAACGAAACACAATATTCCACTGAACTTGGCTTAACGGAATCAGTGAAGATTACTAAAGGTGTCCGGCAGGGCTGCCCACTGAGTGGCCTTTTATTCAACTGCTGCATTAACCCTGTCCTGGAAAGGATACAAGCTAACCACGTAGATCATGTCATTCTGGCTTACGCCGATGACGTGATCATATTCGGAGATAATCAAAACGACCTCCAGGAGAGGGTTGATGTCTTCCTGGTCGAGTGCGAGAAGATTGGGCTGAGAATCAACCCAAGCAAGTGCTTCTCATTGCATTTATCCGGGAGAACCCCGGTCGGAATGAGGCCAACTCGTTTTTACATCGGTGAAACTCCCATAAAGGCAATGGAGGATGGCGAACCGGCCAAATTCCTTGGTCGCCCTCTCGGCTACTCTATTTCTTCATCAAACAAAACAGAGGATAACTACTGTGAATCTGCCACCACGCTGCTCACATCAAAGCTTGCACCGTGGCAACGAATAAATGCTGCAAAAACATTCTTATTTCCCTCCTTCGCCTATGCATGCGCACAGGCCAACTTTCCAAGACGGCCTGGTCTCGCATTGATAGACACATTAAGCCCTTAATCAGAAGGACTCTCTTTATCCCTGACTCGTCATCAACCGATTACTTGTATGGCGATACTTCTTGTGGAATGATGGGGGTACCAATAGCCTCTGAAGACTACGAGATTGCCTATATCGATGGAGCCTTCAAGCTATTGGCCTCCGCTGATGAATCTATCAGGAACCTCGCCTGGAATGAGCTCAAAAGCGTGGTGGAGCAACGCTCGCGCATAAGCTCACCTGGCCCTGATCTCCTTGAGGACTACCTTAACGGTTTATCTTTCAACCACGTCGCTAGGACTAGGACCATCTGGTCCTCTGCACGTGTTGCGTCCACCAGGCTTGGTGTCAAATGGGCTTTCTAATCCGACGGTACATTTGATATCGAATTCGATGGAGTGACCATCAACAAGAGAAGACTCATTTATAAAAAATTGAGAACCTTTCTAAAGAAGAAGCGTAGCCGAAAACTCATGACTCTCCCGCATCAGGGTAGAAGTTTTGCTTGTGTTGCCTCGCACAATGTGAGCAACCACTTTCTGAATGAGGGGAGCTATACCCGGTTCGCCGACTGGCGATTCGTCCATAAGGCGAGGCTGGGATTAGCCCCACTCAATGCGTATAAGCGTGACATTTCCCAGTTCGCAAAGTTCTGCAGGAAATGTCATGAATACCCTGAGACGCTCCCTCATGTGTTGTGCCACTGCACACACAACCTCCAAAACATCACCAAGAGGCACAATGACCTTCTTAACCGGATTATTCTGGCTGCGAAAGGGAGGTGGCAGGTCTTATACATAAACCAGAGGGCAGACAACTCGACCCTTCGCCCTGATCTTGTGCTAAAAAAGGATAAATCAATCCTCATTATTGATACCACTTTCACTTACGAACGGAGCCCTGACTCCTTTAAGCTGGCTAGAAACAGAAAAGAGGAAAAATACAAAGCTGTGGTGGACTACTACAAAAGCAATGGCTTCGAGGACACCCGCTGTGAAGCCATCGTTATGGGTCCACTCGGTACTTGGGACCGTGCCAACGACCGGATCATGCTCCGCATATGCTGTCGGAGGTACCTTCAATTGCTTCGCAAACTTGCTGTTAGCGATGCGATACGTTCCAGCCGGGACATGTATATCGAGTTTTTGACCGGTAAGAAGCAGGTCCTAGGGCCTGGTCGCACGGACTATAACAAACGAAACGAGGAACTCGTTGCTGAAGGTGACAATGATTTCGTTTTTGACATAAACGAACCTGATATCGAAGAGGAAGAAGATGTGTACGTGAACAACAATCAACCCTCCACACCCGCAGCAGTGCTACGTAATGAACCACTCACCTGTCCAACAAGTGGTGTTCGCACCACTCCATTCACTGAAAATCAAATCGTTGGCACAAACTCTGCTGAAGCCGAACCTGTAAATACCTTTAATACAAACCACAATGAAATTGAAAACTTTATACATAGCGTCAGAACTAATCAAAATAGCAACGCTGTTGATAACCAAAACTATCCGCTCATCTCTAGAAACCTAGAAAGAGAACTACCAACGGAGAATACCTGTGTGCCTTCACGCTCTCGTGACAATTGCACACCCTGCATGGAACCCTTGTCGCCCCCCTCCCAACCTGGTCTGGCATTTAACATTGACTTTGATATGCGCACCAGCCAAGTGGGAGCGGAGCTAAATACGCCCGTCGACAGCGGCTCGAACCTGAGACCTGTCGAGAGAAGTCAAATCTCGAACTCAATAAACAGTCTCAGCTTCTCTGGGGTGTTTGACTGCAACAAAGACTCTCACCATGAACTTCCAAACTCCACACCCACACTGGCACCAACTGAATGGGATGCCCTGAACTTCGAATATAGCAGCAAGTCATCAGGTGCACCTAAAACTGAAGCCGGAATTAACAACGCAGGAACTGACTTGTCGATCAGGAGTCAGGACAGATCCATTGATCGCGACGCAAGTCATCTGACTACCGTTGATTGTCCTCCCTTTGAACATCATGGAACCCTTCACTCACCCTTAATCAAACAATGCCGTGTTGTGCTCGCGGACTCCAACCTGAGCAGACTCTCACCTGACATCAGTGAAAGAAGTGAAATTCCACCTGCCACAGCTAATTCAGCTCGTGAGCGCCTGAGTATCCAGTCGCAGCCTGCAGCCACCCTACATCGCGCACCTTCGGTGCAAGATTGTGCGGGGAGCCAGCACCCATCTGTTGCTGGCAAAACCACATTGTAAATATTGTAAATCTTTCCCACAGGTTCCTTGTTTGAAGACGCTGTCTCCTGTCGAATGAAAAATAATTGTTAATTTAAGTCTCGGGTGCCCTGACCCTTTGTTTAAATATACGTAAATACACTCCTTTCGGCACCCGGTTGACGGTTTTGTGTATGTTTTTTTTACATGCAGTAAATCCTGGCAAACTGATCTTTCCCTGAGTAGAAGTCTAGCAATAGACCCTACGATATGGGTGTCAGGGCAAGACTGGCTTCCACTTACAGTAAGACCCACAGCAGAAATTCGTTGAGGTCCTGTAAAAGGGACCTGCTCTTGTAAAAATATCTGTTCTAGTCAGCTTAACATCTGATTGGGAGTCCATGGACTCCTAGTATGTTAAACTAATTTTTGAACTAAGATCAAGTGTAGCATCTGTTCTGGGGCATCCCGGTCGGCCAAACACCCCAAAAATCTCCTGTCAACCGTTGTCTCCTGGACATCGATCCCATCATCAAGGTGATTGACGTTGCCAACAACAGGCAAAACTTGCTTGTTGCGGCTACGGCCCTGAATACGCCTATCTCCGCACCGCCTGTGCACATTGAAACCGGTTGCCCCAGCCATGGTAGTGCCTCACCTTTGGAGAGTAAAGAAGCCCTCGTTCCTCCGTCTCCTCAAGTGCAAGTTGCTGATGTGCCCTTCTTGGACACTCCTTGCTCTCCTTCACGAGAAACCGGAACACCTTCCAGTCTGCCTATTGCCTGTGTCACTGCCACCTCGTTGTCGATCAACGTTCAATGCACACATAACTCTATGTCTGCGTGGACGGTGACTTCCACCTCCAGTGTCATGTCCGGGTGCAAGTCTGCTGACTCTTTGCCTCTCTTCATTGGGGTTCCCCATAAACCGTCTGCGCCTGCAAAGAAGCAAGCACAAGACAACGACCCTGCCTCAGCGCCCACTGTTCTCGAAAGTACTCAAGCTACTGCTCCCCAGTCTGCTTCTGGCAAAGCGACAACGTCCATTTCTAGATGTCCTGCTCGGATCACGTGGGACGGCTCTTAGCTCCACGTTGTCTACCCGCTTGGCGAAAAAATCCTGTGCCCCTGGGATAACTGCTCAGCCTCCTTCTTGCTACGCGAACGGAGTAAGAGCACCGTTACCGCTCTTCTCTGGCACATCAAGAGTGTGCACCACCACTCTGACAGGATTGCCCAGTCAGTCAGGTGGTGTTCCTTCTGCGAGTTGAGGATCCACGGCAGAACTCGGGACCATGCTTGCATCCGGCACAACCACGTTGCCAAGGCCGCTGCTCTCCGGGCCAGGTCTCGCATGCCCTCCAACCTGACACCACCTGTCGCACCCGCGCTCCCTGCGCTGACTACCTGCATGACACCCGTGCCTAAACTTGAAAGCCAGCATTCTATCACCCCTGTGTCACCTTCTGCTAACACGGCCATTGACTCCCCTCACAGGACTTCACCTATCGCCAACTGTAATCCCTGTGACACCTCTGTCCGACAATCTGTGGCTGCTCAGCACTTGACTGCCTCAACATCCTTGTCTTCCCCCCTCCCGGAGGAAGAGTTCCCGCCGCTGCCTAGACAAGCCACACCTGACGGCTCACTGCTCGAACTCAACATCAACCTTGATGACAGACTGGCCTGCCTTCCATCACCTGGGTCGGATGACTTCGCGACCGTCACGGCTCGTAACCCTGAGAGGACAACCTTGCCTGATGCTGCTCCACCTATTGCTGCATCACCACAGGATTCTGCAACACCACTTCCCGTTGCACTGGACCTCGATGCCAACATCACTCGTTGTCCACCTCAATCCACCATCACCAATGATTGGCTGCATTACGTGTTCCCTGTCAGCGAGGTGATTGATTGTCCTTTCCCTAGATGCAGGACCCAGTTGAAAAACAGGTCCTGGACATGGAACAAGCAGTCACTTGTTCGACATGTTAACTCCGTCCATGGACTGAGCCTAAGCGACGCCAACACCACCAGATGGTGCTCCTACTGTTCGCTCAGCATACCTGCACGTGTCAAGAACCACAACTGTTTTAGGGACAGGGCCACCATGGTCAAGTCGTCGATAACACTCAGTCACGAGTGTTTTAAATGTCCAGCCACCTTGCCGTCGAGACGTACACTTGTTAATCATCTTTTCACCCACAGAAGGGATGAAATGGCCACGAGGTTCAACCCTAAGCCACCATGTAGCACGAACCAACCTTCCAGCCGGCAAACTGGGAGGCCGAGGCCGGTTGCAAGTTCCGACCTCTCGCGCACTACCACTGGACCGAACTATCCACACAAGCCTGCTCCTGGTTCTTCTTCCAGGGGGACGCCTGTCGTTCCCAACGCTGATACCTCTTACCACATGCTACAAGATTACCATCCTGACTCCCCTGGGAAGTCTGCTCATTCTGAACAAGCTACGGATCTGCCTCCCCAGTCTGTGACTCCAGGTCACGCCGCAGCCAGCTCGTCCCGCGCCATTTGCCCTGAGAAAGACGTTCCTGCAGCCTTAGCTCACAGAGAAGTCTTGTTCAAGAAAGACGGGTGTGTCACAATCAAAAAGGATTTGATTGCCCGACAGCAGGAGCAAACACGTGCACTCATCAAGGAAGTCAATGAGAAGAAAAGGCTTCGCGAAACCAGCCGCACACGCTTGGCTGCCAGTTCCTCTGGTCATGTATATACCTCTACTCGCGCTGCGAAAACTTATAACCGCAGAAAATTCGTGCATACTCGCTCCTCATCGGGAGTCCCTGTTTCTGCCAATTCGCATGTTGCCCCGCTTGCTAAGAAGTGCACTGATTATACAAACGAAAACCCTACTCCGGGTCCTAGCAACTTACTGCTTCACAACCGCTTCAGTTCCCTCAGCCTTGTTACGGACAACGCTGAATATCCAACTCCTGAGACTGACCATGATCCCACTAGTGTCCCTGCCCAACGCACTGCTGGCAAACCACAGAGTAAGGGTCGTACCACTAAGAAACCCTGGAACAGACGCTTGACCTCTCCTCCCGACATCACCTCGCCTGACGCCTTGATTAATGAGGATAACGTCGAAGACTCTCCGTCTCACTCTCCAACCCAGTCTGGGCATGTTATGATGACCCCACTGGCGCTTGGATTCGATGGCGAAGAGTTCCTTCACGCTGAATTCGTCCAGGATGCACCTATTGCACCTATCACTCAGGACGAAGATGACAGCCCACTGCTGGAATTCCTCCCACGTCTGGAAAGCTTAAGTGATAACTGCTTGGAATCGAACTGGCAAGCCTTTGAGGAATGTCTTGAGGATATCACCAGAACCATCTCTGATTTCGTTAAGCTTCCCCCTGAGGGAACTCAGAGTGCCCCACGAAAAAGGGACCAATTGAGCCCAAAGTCTATTCAGACCCTCTTCTTAACCGGCGACGACTCTGGCTTCTGTGATTGGGAGCCAGAACGCCTACACCAGGTCATGTCCGAACAGCAGGGCTCTTCACCTGAGCTCGACCTGAGTATCTTTGAAAATGCCCTCTCCATCTCCTCTCAACAACAGTTTTTCATTGACGACTTTTCTCCGGAAGAAGTCCTGTTGAAGCTGAAAGCCTGCGAGAACTCTGTCCCAGGCCCGGACAGGTTGACATACAACCACTGGAAGTCCGTGGACCCTGAGGCAGTTGTTTTGACAAAAATCTTCAACCTGTGCCTGAAGTACAAGAAAGTGCCCGCCTCTTGGAAGCTGTCTCGGACAATCCTTCTTCACAAGGGGGGTGACCGTGAGCTTGTTTCCAACTGGCGCCCCATCGCCCTAGGGAGCACGATCTGCAAGCTCTTTGCTGGTTGTGTCTCGAAGCAGCTGATTACCTGGGCTGAGTCCCTTGAGGTATTCTCGAAATGCCAGAAGGGATTTCTGCCGTTTGATGGCTGCTTTGAAAACAACTATGTTATTGAGCAGCGCATGGCGGTCTCTCGAGGTGCGAGGGGGGACCTCTGTCTCGCGTCCCTGGATATTTCAAACGCATTCGGAGCGCTCAGCCACGAGGTCCTGTTTGCGGCACTTCAATATGCTGTATTTGGTCCTGACACGATTCAGCTCTTCTCCTACATGTACGAAAACTCCACCACGGAGTACTCCACGTCTCAAGGGGTGACGGAACCTGTGGTCATCAAGCGTGGCGTGAAGCAAGGATGCCCCCTTAGTGGTCTGCTCTTTAACCTCTGCATTAACCCACTGCTGGAGGCCATCCAGGGCACCACTAATGAACACGCCATCCTCGCATACGCGGATGACGTCGTGCTCCTCGCGAAGTCGCCTACAGAGCTACAATCAAGGATCGACCTGTTCAACGCCGAAGCCTCTAAGATCGGCCTCTCACTCAAACCTGCGAAACGCTACTCACTTCACATCAGTGGCAAGACGCCGATTGGGACGAGACCCACGCGCTTCACAATCAATGGAGTTGAGATCCGGCACCTTGAGGATGGTGAACCCGCCCTCTTTTTGGGGAAGCCGATAGGTTACTGCCTTTCATCCAGTCACGCCTCCATTGAACAATACAAAGCACTCGCTGATAAGATCATGACGTCGAACCTCGCTCCATGGCAAAAAATCGACGCTCTCAAGACCTTCTTCTTCCCGTCCCTTAACTACGCGATGAGGACAGGTCAGATCGCGAAGACTGCCTGGACGAAACTTGACAAGTATATTAGACCTTACATCAAGAAAACTCTGTCACTACCCAATGATGCCTGCTCAGACTACCTCTACGGTGACTCCGCAAGGGGGATGTTGGGAGTTCCACTTGCAGCGGAGGACTCTGACATTGCCCACATTGACGGAGCCTTTAAGCTGCTGGACTCCGCTGACCCTGCTGTCCGGAATCTTGCCTGGCAGCATCTCACTTTTGTGGTGGCCCAGCGTACAAAAATTGATGACCCTAGCCGTGCAGACCTGCAAGACTACCTCTCAGGCTCACCTTTGCCTTACCCAAATCAGCGTCGCACTATCTGGTCGAGGGCCAGGAAAGCGTCTGAACATCTTGGCATTTCCTGGACTTTTCACACAGATGGTTCTTTCCTGATCTCCTACAACGGACACACTGCCGACAAAAAGAGAACAATCTTCAAGTCTATCCGGAAGTGGAAGAGATCAGACAGAAGCAACCATCTTTCCTCCTTGCCCAATCAAGGAAAGTGCTTCCCCTGCATAGGGAAGTCTAAGGCGAGTTCTCACTTCTTTGTGGAGGGGAGTTTCACCCGGTTTGCCGACTGGAGGTTCATCCACAAGGCCAGACTGGGAGTGACTCCTCTGAATGCCCGTAAGATTTGGAACCCGCTGGTGAACAAGCTATGCAGGAAGTGTAACGAGGAACTGGAGACACTTCCCCACGTACTCTGCCACTGCAGGTACAGTGGAAAACTTATCATCAAGAGGCACAACGACCTTGTAGCAAGGGTAAAAGGAGCTTCGAGTAGAAGATGGACTCTCGTCGCAGAAAATCAGGCCGTGGACGACTCAAGAAAGCGCCCTGACCTGGTGATCAAAAAGGGCAACTCCGTCCTCATTCTTGACGCCACCTTCACCTTTGAGAGTGGTGATGGCGTCTTTGAGAAGGCCCGTGCTGGGAAAGTTGCCAAATACGAATACCTTACCCAGCTGTACACCGACCTGGGTTAATCTGACATAAGGGTGGAGGCAATTGTCATGGGTCCTCTGGGTGCATGGGATAAGGCCAACGACCGTGTCCTGCTCCGTCTGTGTAACAGGAAGTACCTGACGCTGATGCGGAAACTCTGTGTTAGCGACGCGATCAGAGACTTCCCGGGACATATACACGGAGTTTTTGTCCGGTAAGAGGCTAGTCCCAGGTGATACCTGGAGGACTGGTGGCGGGCGCCGACCCCAAGCGGACGAGGACATATACTTTACTTAAAAGAGAAATGTTTCAAGCTCTATTCTACCTTTGGAAAGATTTCAGGAAATAACTGGGGTGTTAATAAAGTTTTTTTAAAAACGTGGTATCTATCAGTCATCGAAAAAATTGTTATTTACGGTTCGGGTCTTTGGGGTGGGAACCTTACTGGGGATCAGGTATCTAAACTTTCTTCTTTACAGAGAATCTTTCTTTTAAAAATTTCATCCGGTTTTAGAACATCTTCGAACATTTCTCTTTATTCAATTACCGGGATTCCCCCCTTACACTGTGTTATTAAATCTCAATACCTTAAATACCATTTTTGGAAACATAAAAACAACCTTTTCCCCGATCCCTCTTTTCCCTCCCCCTCCCTTTTTGACTCGAACATTGCTCTCTCCGGCCTTTCCCCTAGCTATCGTTCTCAAAATTTCTCTCCTTGTGACCCCTTATCTACCAATTTTAACATTTATACTGACGGCTCTAAGCTCGAAGATAAAGTAGGCTCGGCAGTTTGCATTTTTGAGGGAGACTCGTTGGTCGAGACGCTTTCATACAAACTTGGCAACGGAAACACAGTCTTTCAGGCTGAATTGGCTGCCTTGAGTGCGGCCTTTTCCTGGGCCATTTCTAAAAATTCTAAGGTTAACATTTATACGGACAGCCTTTCAGCCATTTTGGCCCTTAACTCTCCCCTTATTAAATCGAAATATCTTAATGACATTAAATCTAAAATCACCCCTTATAACTACTTATTTAATCTTTCCTGGGTCAAAGCCCATGCTGACATTCGTGGTAACGAGGTCGCCGACTCTCATGCTAAATTGGCCACTTCTGATGGTTCTCCCCTCGTGGTCCCCCTTCCCTATTCTTATTTAAAAAACCTTTGTAAAAACTATCTCCTCAATATTTGGCAATCACTTCTTAACAATTATATTTCTCCCCGTACCCATGACCCCTCTAGAATTTTGACATATCTCCCTAAAGTTAACTCAAATTTACAAATATATAATAAATATCTCATTTATTTCCTAACTGGTCATGGGCCCTTCCTGGACTACCTTTTTCACTTTAAACTTAAGCGCACTTCCTGCTGCACCTGCGGAGCCTTCGGTGATGTGGACCACTATGTCTTTTCTTGTCCACACACCTCCGCATTTCATCTTGTCAAACCTTCACCTGCCTTGTCTGCGACCTGGTTCTCCGGTGTCAGCAAAAACCCAATTCTTTTAAATAAACTCAAAAACTGTGTTCTCGTTGCTAGAGAGATTTCAAACAAAATTTCTTAACACTCTCGTGAGCATCACCCTCCTTTTTCCGATCAGTGAAGTTCTCCACTGCTCCCCTGGTTCTTTGGTTGTGCAGACTTTTTACTGTTCCCTTGGTTCTCCCCCCCTTTTTTTTTTATTTATATATTGTTATGCTGTGTTCACATTCATTGCTGTACAGTTTGTTTTTGCTGTGCTTTCGGCCCTCATGTTCTCGGGCCTGTGCTGTTGCGTGATTGTCTGTGTGACTGTCTGTTTTTCAATGTTGTTTGCTTCACGGCCATTATACAGATATATTTTAAAATCCTTATGACACTCATGTTAATCATCTACCTCAAGAGGAAACATTGTAAATAATTCTACTATCTATGTTAAATCAACCAAACTCAGACACTGTCAAAAAAGCTGAAGTTCTGTTACCCCTCCTGCTTAGATGTAACCTCCCTATTTTGATTTTTAAATAAACTGAGACCTCTGATTGGTGTTGGTGGCCCCAGGCTTGGGTCTGGGGTCTTGGTGGTCGGTCTCCGCTCTAAATTTTTCTCCCGGCCACACATTTTGTTGCCATAAACCTTTGGGTTGGCCGTGTGGTCTGGGCTTTCGACCCATGTTGACCCTCCTGGGCCTACTGGTGACAGTGAAGTGAATCGTTTTGACGCTCCTCACGCTCCTGACCAACATTCTATTCACATCAACAGTCAGAATGTCGACGCCTTGGAGGACGTACACGATATGGACTCCCAAATCAGAAGTCTTCTGGCAGACCACCGCCGTAACTTCCACCCGCAAGACACTGCCCATGACGATGGGGATGAAGTTATTCGCGAGCCCTGCCCTCACAGCACGAACAGAATTCATAATGAAGTCAGGTCTCCGGTGTCTCAACTTCAATCTCCAAATCCAACTGCACCGCCTGGGATCGTGTCCCTTCTGTCTTCTTTTGCTGTCGACGACGTTCCTCAACAGGAAACTTATCCTACCTCGTGCGATTTCGTCATTAATTTTGACAACGACCTGTACATACCTGACTTTAACAATGTAAATAATGTTAATAATTCAATTGTTCATCCTGTTAATACAGATTTCTCCCAAGAACCTGGCTCACAGTCTGTTCCTGCTGCTAACAATATTAACCTGGACACTAACTCTTGCCAGCGCGACGCTGTGACCCTCCCAGACCTGGACTGGACGCTCTTCAGTCAGGAGAGCCTTCTGCCAGATCAGCCGGCTGAGGCTGTAAATAGCATCATGTAATTTATGTTCATATCCCTTCTTCTGTGCTCCTGCTTTATGATATGTCAATCTGCGTATTGACCTTTCGTCTGTAAATTTGTACATATTTTTGTCTCTCTTGTTACTCCCTTGTCTCTTTAGTCCCGGGTACCCTGATCCATTGTACATAATATGCAATCACACTTTTTTGGTACCCGGTTGACGCCACCTGTATGTATTTTTACACGAAATAAAGTACAAAATGCTCCGGGCTAAGAACAGGTACCTGTACTAGTCTCCTCTTTTGGATTCTATAAATTGGGTCCCCCGGCTTACAGTAAGACCTAAAACAAAATCATGTTTAGGGTCCAGTAAAAAATCTGTTCTTGTAAAGTTAACAATTAGTTAATTAATTATATCTCGCGCGTCCTCGCTTGTATAATTAATTGGCGACGATATTGGGAACATTTACAAAAACGGTATACTCGTTCAGCATATTGACCAAACCGAGAGAAACATTTGAGTTTTTACTTGTCTTCTTTCACACTAGAGGGCGCTGCCCTTAAGTGTCTCCCCTTACCGCTTCACGAGCGAAGCCCACAGCCTGTGCTGTGGGACTTGGGATCCCTTTCTTTCGCATTCCACTAGTGTTTGCAAGCCCAAGCACCTGTCTCTGTGGTTTTCTCCGGCGCGGGAAAATCCTGGACATCCTCAGTATCGCTTCGGCTATACTGGGGCTCCCCCTACCGAGTCAAACTCGAAGACTCACTCCAAATCTTGATTGGAGTGAGGGCCCGCTAGGTCTATGTTAGGAACCTTTAAACTTTCTTTTTTATAATATGCTGAATCGACTTTGATCCTCTAGCCTCCCTGCGCGACGGTTCTGCCCCGTCCTGGTTGCTGCTGGCCGGGAAGTAGGCTCCTCCCCTTTTCGGGACTCCGCCTGATTTCAGTCCGCGGAGCTCTCAGTTCTTCGCACAGATGGCGCTGCTCCTTGCCATTTTGCTTTTGTGATGCCTGTTCCACGTGGAAGAAACTATTATCTTGAAGAATCAGCGACTAATTGAAGAACCTGGATTGTCTCAAGTACTGATTACGTTTTGCCTGATTGTGGACGACAGAAATACGCAGTTATTTTCAATTTAACATCATTAATTTTGCCCTTATAGCACTTAGAACGAATGATGCAATCCTACACCACGTGGCCTCTCCCTTCTTCCAAAAGGGTGGTAGATAAGCAAATGCCTTGCGGAATGGCTGGAATATATAGATCCTTGGCATATTTATACACACTAAGGCTTCTAAAGTGAACACTCGAACCCGGCGGACTCAAATAGACTGAAATTTGTGAACTTTATGAGGCTCTTAAATAATAGTACTTACTTTAAGCAGATGTGGAAACTTTCTACACATGAAAGTGGTGACGTGTTGGTGGATATTGCGTGTAATTAATTTTGTACTGAACCGTATCATTTTGAAGAAAAGTGTTATGCCCGAATTTAGTGAGGTGAAGTTGGAAGAAGATCTATATCCTAAGTGCCCGACGCGACGAAGCAATGAACGCTGTCGAAACTGAATAATTGGCAAATAAAAAGAATTCGTTTGCGGTCCATCTTTAGTGGCTCTTTACACATGAAGAGTGCAATTTACTGGTAGATAATAACTATAATAAAAGTTAAATGTAAATGCCCCACAATGAATGAAAACAAAATGACTAAATTTATTAAGGAGAATTTGGAAGATGATAAATGGTCTCCGAACATTGCCGATGCCTGTGTTCCGCAGTTTGGGAGCTCCCCCCTGTGGAAAAAGAAGACAATGGTAAATGATGAAGAAACCAATAGCAACCCATTTAAATCCTCGCTAAAAATGACGCGAACGCCCACGAGGAACTTGGAGCTGATGGCAACAGTACCTGCTCCCCCCACCACTGGAAATAATGGGGAAATTTGTGGTGATCCTCAATTAGACAGCCACATCTCACCTGCCATTGCCGACAAAGCCAGATCAAAGCTGGATCTTACAAGTCGTAGGCTAATGGCAGACTGCAGTCTGGTCACACCTCCCCCCAGGAAGATTCATCCCCTGTTGCCGAGGAAGGAACAAAACAATGACAACTGCACCAAAAAATACAATATTCAAAATAACGTGAGCAGTGAACTTGGAAATGAAAGATTAGCTAAAGATCCAGCCGAAAGTATAATCGAACCCAACTCAGACAATGATGTGGACCCAATGACTAACGATTGGTGCTTCTCTTTTGAAAACATGAAAGGGTCGCAATGCAACACGCCAACCCAAAGTCAACCAAAAGAATCTAGGGTTGCCGGGCCAATCAGTACGATCCCAAACATTGAACAGTATGTATCTGTGCTAAAAGAAAAACAGGACTGCCACATGCAGCCAACCAAATCTTCACTGCAAAATAATAAGCCGTCCCTGAAATCAATGAATGACGGTGGACATGCGATCTCGAAGAGGAGTTGCCTGAAAAAATACAAACAATCCCTCAAAAACAGACTTGGAGCGGCCTACTACGAAAAGGAAAAGTAAAAGAGTTGATTAAAAGAAGAAACAAGCAAAAGCGAAGAAGGGAAAGGAAGAGAAAAATTAATGAATTAAGACCTAAAGAGAAGTTTTCTTTTTGCAATGCGCCTGTGGAAGCCTACGATTGCGCCCACAAAAAAGTCTTTGGCACATGCTTGGACCCTGCTCAAACAAAAACCATTGAAGGCTCCCGCACTGAACGCTCTCTCATAATCAATGTGAGCGCTGGTGGAGGAAGCGCTGACTCCCAAAGTGGGAGGTATAGCAAGGGAGCAACCGACCGACTGAAAAAAGAAGAAATAATTGTTGACGATGACTCGAGTAACAACAATTTAATTATCGACATGGATTATGAACAGCCCACTCCAACTCACATCGCAACCGATAGTGATATGACTATGCAAGAAAAAGCTAGTGGTTCAGCCAACCTGACCTCGGAAGCAAATTGCCAGAACGTTAAAAATGCTGTAAATACTGGTGGAAATGAAATTATACCTCTAAACAATTCCAATGTACGCAAACATGCTTCTTATAATTCGATGAAAAATGAGAATTCTGATGAACAGCCCGGTGAAGAGAATATTTCCTCAAACGCTGAAACCAACAAGAAAGGTAATATAACTAGTGGAATCCTAGACCCCATAATCCCCATTGAGGTAAACGACGCTGCTAGACATGAACCAAATTCCGCCGACCACCGTAGGCTCATTTGGAGAGACCCAGACGCCTCTAAAAACTGGTCATGGAGAAGAACGGTCAAAGTAACTGAAAGAAGAAGTGCATGCAAATTGCGTGGCCTGTCTGCATCAGACAATGCTGAAATAGGCCATGTAAACGAAATCAAGAATTTCGACTCACTTTCACACTGCACATCTGATAATCACCTGAATCAGGACAAGCATGACGTTCAACCCGGCGGTTCGGATCCCACACAAGGGAATGACCGGCCTGCTCCATTTGAGGTGGATGTCATTGTTATTGAACCACCAACACAGCTCACTCCAGAAAACCCATGTGATAATTCGCCTTCCCCTCCTAAACGAAAGAGGGCTGGCGACCGCACTCAGAAACTGGCTGCTAATAACTTGAACCACTCACGAACCGACTTCTGTATACCTGGACCCTCCACGAAGGAAGTCCCTCGACAAGTGAAGAGGAGGAGTCTCAACTTGAAAAAACACAGTGACCCAGTTATGCACAAGACTTTCAAACCGAAGAAGCAGTCACCGAACGCATTCCTCATTGAAAATGATATCAGCAGTGAAGCAAGCTTCACAGATGAATCCCCTGCACTTCCGCCTCACATCAAGCTTTGCCCACTGCTCAGCCCTATAAAGGACGCTGACGACTTCGTTCCGCCCAAGCGCATCCTGTCAACTGCCCGCAATTCTGACCCTGAAATGAAAACTGATTACGCAACCATTACGAAGAGGAAAAAATCTGTAAATAATATAAATAGTGTAAATTGCCCTACTAAAACGGACAAGCCAATAGCTGACCTTATAATAGCGTCCGAACTAAGATGTCCCAAAGAAAACAGCGTGATAAATGATCGGCTGCATCTAGTCTATCCAATGTCGGAGCTGCTTTGCTGTCCTCAACCTGATTGCACTAAGAGGATCAAACACTTCAGCTGGCACTCAAGTAAGAAGGCTCTGATGCACCACCTGAAAGTTGACCACAATATCCCTATGGATGGGGGAAAAGTCGTCAGGTGGTGCTCCTTCTGCGAGCTAACCATTGGCCCTCGCATTAAAGTGAACGGATGCTTTAAGAACACGCCATCGATAATACCTAACAATGAAGACCTGGGCTTCAACTGCGACCAGTGCAGTCGTTCGCTCCCCAGTCGGAGGGCACTCAGTAGCCATATCATTAATCACAAGCTAACGCACTTGAAGGGGAAATTCAACCCCAAGAAGGAAGTGCCTGCTACGCCTAATAGCCTGACCTCATTGCCCAGCAAAAACCGGGGGGAAAGTACTACTGCTTCAGGAAGAAGAAGAATTAACAGCACCTATTATGTGCCGTCATTGGCCCCGAATAAGAACGCAACCCAGACGATCCACGGACCTGGTGACATACCAGCGGCCAAATCTAGAACCGTCACCGCCACCCACAGGGGAAAGGTGTATATCAACAAGAACCTTGAGAAGCACACCATCCCCCTCGACCTACACGAAATCAAGAACTGGGAAAGTTCCCTCGAAAAGAGATCGAGAAGCAAAGGGTAAGCCTGGCAAAAATACTTCGTACGAACCAAGAAATCAATGACAACAATTCGTGTGGCTTATCCACTGAAGAAATGCCGCCTGCAGCCCAAACAGTTGCTAACTGCGGAGCTAATGTCGCAACCCAGAACATGTTTGAGGTCTTACAAGAAGTCTGTGAAATTGAATCACACCATGCAACTGTGGACCATCATGAAGCCCACGGAGGAAATTGCCAGAGTAAAGAGTCACATCACCTGACCCAAGTAAGCAGAAATCGCAGAGTGGTCATAACTGGCAGAAGCGGACATTCGAGCCCAACTCACGAGAGTAACGATCAAGTTGCTTCATGTAACTCAACAGGAAATTCGCAGGATTCGCAAGCCTCACTAAATGATGATCTACAGCTCCCGGTCGACCATGACGAAAAAGTTTACCAGTTTGTTGGTGACCTCTCTGATAGCAGCCACGTTCGGTCTCCGGACGAGCCTGGCCCGCTACATCACTCCACTGAGCGTTTCAACCCTTTCACCAGTTCTAATCAAAATATAACTTGGAGTGATTTTGAAGATACCGTCGAAGACGTGATCATTACAACTGCTGCATTCGTCAGACTCCCTGAAACCCGCGAATTCAGCGGGAAGCCTTCCAGCAGGAGTTTGAACCATAAAGAGGTACAAGCTCTTTACAGAAGAAACAGAAGGAGAGCCAATCGCACAATCATGAAAGAAAGCTCTGCCTTCTGTGATTGGGAGCCGCATGCCCTGCAAGAGGCCATGCAGAACATCCAAAATTGCTCGCATGCCCCAAACTGGGATATCTACACGCCTCACAGTCGTAACAACGATGAAAACTACGGAATTTGTATGGAGCCGTTCACACCTGATGAAGTCGCTGCGAAGTTGAAAAAATGCGAAAACTCTGCTCCGGGTCCTGACAGGATCACATACAATCATTGGAAGGCTGCAGACCCGGATGCCGAAATCCTTACACAGATTTTCAACGTGTGTCTTCTTCACAGAAAAGTTCCTGCAAAATGGAAATCATCTCGAACTATCCTCCTCCATAAAGGTGGGGATAAAGAAACAGTTACTAACTGGCGACCCATTGCCCTCGGGTGTACGCTAGCTAAACTCTATGCAGGGTGCCTCGCTAGGCGATTTTTTGATTGGGCGGACTCCTCGGTGGCCTTTTCGAAGTGCCAGAAGGGATTCCTCCCTTTCGATGGTTGCTTCGAGAATAACTTTGTGGTGGAGCAACGGCTGGCGCAAGCCCAGGGCACTCAGAGCGACGTGTGCATGGCGTCACTCGACATATCTAATGCCTTTGGGACAGTGGGTCACACTGTGCTCATCGCTGCCCTGAAGACTATGGGTGCTGGTGACCCATTTATTGAAGTAATCAAGGAAATGTACACTGGTAACGAAACACAATATTCCACTGAACTTGGCTTAACATAATCAGTGAAGATTACTAAAGGTGTCCGGCAAGGCTGCCCACTGAGTGGCCTTTTATTCAACTGCTGCATTAACCCAATCTTGGAAAGGATACAAGCTAACCACGAAGATCATGTCATTTTGGCTTACGCCGATGACGTGATCATATTCGGTGATAATCAAAACGACCTCCAGGAGAGGGTGGATGTATTCTAGGTCGAGTGCGAGAAGATTGGGCTGAGAATTAACCCAAGCAAGTGCTTTTCCTTGCATTTGTCCGGGAGAACCCCGGTCGGAATGAGGCCAACTCGATTTTACATCGGTGAAACTCCCATAAAAGCAATGGAGGATGGCGAACCGGCCAAATTCCTTGGTAGCCCTCTTGGCTATTCTATTTCTTCATCAAACAAAACAGAGGAAGACTACTGTGAATCTGCCACCACGCTGCTCACATCAAAACTTGCACCGTGGCAACGTATAAATGCTGCTAAGGCATTCTTATTTCCCTCGTTTGCCTATGCAATGCGCATCGGCCAACTTTCCAAGACGGCCTGGTCTCGCATTGATAGACACATTAAGCCCTTAATCAGAAGGACTCTCTTTATCCCTGACTCGTCATCAACCGATTATTTGTATGGTGACACTTCTTCTGGAATGATGGGAGTACCAATAGCCTCTGAAGACTCCGAGATAGCCTATATCGATGGAGCCTTTAAGCTATTGGCCTCCGCTGACGAATCAATCAGGAAACTTGCCTGGAACGGGCTTAAAAGTGTGGTGGAACAACGCTCACACATAAGCTCACCTGGCCCTGATCTCTTAGAGGACTACCTTAACGGAATGCCTTTCAACCACAGCGCTAGGACTAGGACCATTTGGTCCTCTGCACGTGTTGCGTCCACCAGGCTTGGTGTTAAATGGGCTTTCTACTCCGACGGCACATTTGAAATCGAATTCGATGGAGTGACCATCAAAAAGAGAAGACTCATTTATAAAAAATTGAGAAGAAGCGTAGCCGAAAACTCATGGCTCTCCCGCATCAGGGTAGCATGAAAGGCCCAGACCATACAGCCAACCCAGGGGTTTGTGGCAGTTTAATGTATGGCCGGGAGAAAATTTAGAACAGGAAATTTAGAACAGGAGAATTTAGAAATTTAGAAAATTTAGAACAGGAGACCGACTTCCACAGACCGACACCCACGAGCAGCCCAAAGTAAAAAAGTAGTTTATTAAATAATCAATCAAAGGTTACAGTTACAAAATATTATGTGTCACGTAGGACACAGGCAGCAGAACAGACAGTCAAACAAACAACAAAGATATAGCAAACAACATAAAGAACACAGCAAACAACATAAAAGCACTGCAAACAACATGAAGAAAGGAGTCAGACAATTAAACACATAACAAACAGGTCACAAAACGAGGAAACGAACAAAAAACAAGAAATCAACAGGCATGGAGTCAAACAAAGTTAAAAAATAGAGAAGTTATATAAGAAGTTTCTTAAGTCCTTATAAATAATTAATTATAGATATTCTCTAAAATTGTAATTAATTTTTCCCTTTTTCTTTTTATATATATATCCCTTTTTTTTTTTTTTTTAAATCTTAATGTTTTTAGGTTTTATTTAGTCGAAGTTCAAGAAAGTGAAAAAGCCCCGACAAGAGCAACAAAAGAGCGAAGGGCCTCAAGGGCTCAAAAAAAAAATATACAAAAGTTAAGGAAGAAAGAATTATAAAAGTTTATAATGATTTGAATTTAAAGTTAATATGCGTTACTATTATAAAAAAAAATTTTCCATCCTATTTTTAGAATTAAAAATGAGAAAATGCCAGGATTCCATAATAAAAGAGGGAGGGGGAAAAGTGAGACCTCCAAAAAAAAAAGAAAAAAAAAAAAAAAAAAAAAAAAAAAGGGGGAAGAGTGCACATAAAGATCAATGTGTAACAAGAGCGAGGATGATGTAGTATCAATTAGTAGTAGGATGAGCAGGTAACATTTAGTAGAAGTATTTACAGCAGATGTCGACAGATAGGCGACCACAAGTCAGACAGAGTGCAGGATAAGCAGTTAAAGTAGATACAGTACGTAGAAATACACACAGAAGAACAAACGTCGTCATTGTCGCAAAATCGTCGATCAGAAGCTCCCAGGAGCACAAAATAAGGAATGTAAAAGCCGGAAGCTGCCACACCACATAAAGTTTCTCGCTCACTGGATCATGATATATCTCCACATTCACAAAAAGTCGTAAACAGTGTCGAGCGTAGAAGCGCTCCACCCTTGAAGCAATCAATCACCACAAAGATACACAATGACAAAGGATAAAGATGACGATGTATCGTAAAAGAGACACTAGGCTAAATGTGAAACAATGTATGTACAGTTGGAGAGTTGTTATTACGAAGATCAGTAGTGTGATCAGAAAGCACTATTCATGTCAAAAACGATACAAAAGTATGTAATCGTGAAGACCATAAAGTTCATAAAGTTCATAAATTTCGTAAAGTACAATGTTCTTATTTTCAAAAAGTTCATGAAAATAATCAAATTTCCGATGATGGTCATAGTAACCAGTTCCCGCAGTCCCGCATCAGGGTAGAAGTTTTGCTTGTGTTGCCTCGCACAAAGCGAGCAACCACTTTCTGAATGAGGGGAGCTATACGCGGTTCGCCGACTGGCGATTCGTCCATAAGGCAAGGCTGGGATTAGCCCCACTCAATGCGTATAAGCGTGACATTTCCCAGTTCGCAAAGTTCTGCAGGAAATGTCATGAATACCCTGAGACGCTCCCTCATGTGTTGTGCCACTGCACACACAACCTCCAAAACATCACCAAGAGGCACAATGACCTTCTTAACCGGATTATTCTGGCTGCGAAAGGGAGGTGGCAGGTCTTATACATAAACCAGAGGGCAGACAACTCGACCCTTCGCCCTGATCTTGTGCTAAAAAAGGATAAATCAATCCTCATTATTGATACCACTTTCACTTACGAACGGAGCCCTGACTCCTTTAAGCTGACTAGAAACAGAAAAGAGGAAAAATACAAAGCTGTTGTGGACTACTACAAAAGCAATGGCTTCGAGGACACCCGCTGTGAAGCCATCGTTATGGGTCCACTCGGTACTTGGGACCGTGCCAACGACCGGATCATGCTCCGCATATGCTCCCGGAGGTACCTTCAATTGCTTCGCAAACTTGCTGTTAGCGATGCGATACGTGCCAGCCGGGACATGTATATCGAGTTTTTGACCGGTAAGAAGCAGGTCCTAGGGCCTGGTCGCACGGACTATAACAAACGAAACGAGGAACTCGTTGCTGAAGGTGACAATGATTTCGTTTTTGACATAAACGAACCTGATATCGAAGAGGAAGAAGATGTGTACGTGAACAACAATCAACCCTCCACACCCGCAGCAGTGCTACGTAATGAACCACTCACCTGTCCAACAAGTGGTGTTCGCACCACTCCATTCACTGAAAATCAAATCGTTGGCACAAACTCTGCTGAAGCCGAACCTGTAAATACCTTTAATACAAACCACAATGAAATTGAAAACTTTATACATAGCGTCAGAACTAATCAAAATAGCAACGCTGATGACAACCAAAACTATCCGCTCATCTCTAGAAACCTAGAAAGAGAACTACCAACGGAGAATACCTGTGTGCCTTCACGCTCTCGTGACAATTGCACACCCTGCATGGACCCGTTGTCGCCCCCCTCCCAACCTGGTCTGGCATTTAACATTGACTTTGATATGCGCACCAGCCAAGTGGGAGCTGAGCTAAATACGCCCGTCGACAGCGGCTCGAACCTGAGACCTGTCGAGAGAAGTCAAATCTCGAACTCAATAAACAGTCTCAGCTTCTCTGGGGTGTTTGACTGCAACAAAGACTCTCACCATGAACTTCCAAACTCCACACCCACACTGGCACCAACTGAATGGGATGCTCTGAACTTCGAATATAGCAGCAAGTCATCAGGTGCACCTAAAACTGAAGCCGGAATTAACAACGCAGGAACTGACTTGTCGATCAGGAGTCAGGACAGATCTATTGATCGCGACGCAAGTCATCTGACTACCGTTGATTGTCCTCCCTTTGAACATCATGGAACCCTTCACTCACCCTTAATCAAACAATGCCGTGTTGTGCTCGCGGACTCCAACCTGAGCAGACTCTCACCTGACATCAGTGAAAGAAGTGAAATTCCACCTGCCACAGCTAATTCAGCTCGTGGGCGCCTGAGTATCCAGTAGCAGCCTGCAGCCACCCTACATCGCGCACCTTCGGTGCAAGATTGTGCGGGGAGCCAGCACCCATCTGTTGCTGGCAAAACCACATTGTAAATATTGTAAATCTTTCCCACAGGTTCCTTGTTTGAAGACGCTGTCTCCTGTCGAATGAAAAATAATTGTTAATTTAAGTCCCGGATGCCCTGACCCTTTGTTTAAATATACGTAAATACACTCCTTTCGGCACCCGGTTGACGGTTTTGTGTATGTTTTTTTTACATGCAGTAAATCCTGGCAAACTGATCTTTCCCTGAGTAGAAGTCTAGCAATAGACCCTACGATATGGGTGTCAGGGCAAGACTGGCTTCCACTTACAGTAAGACCCACAGCAGAAATTCGTTGAGGTCCTGTAAAAGGGACCTGCTCTTGTAAAAAGATCTGTTCTAGTCAGCTTAACATCTGATTGGGAGTCCATGGACTCCTAGTATGTTAAACTAATTTTTGAACGGAGGTTCGGGTCCGGAATTTATTCCGTCTGAGCCACGAGTTGTCCCGCAATTGCACTACAAGCGGTGACAGCTCACTTAATAATAAATAAAAGAACAAAAACTCATACATATAGATGTAACCTTCTGCTGTATGCATATTTCACGCCATACAGTACGTAAATACGCTATATGTACCGTAACTTATGATGACAGTCCTAAAGCCTTTGAGGATGCGAGGAACCGCATAATCGAGAAGTATGCGGGGATTGTAGAGACTCGCTTCTCGGCTCAAGTAGCTATGATCAAGTGTAGTATCTGTTCTTGTAAAGTTAACAATTAGTTAATTAATTATATCTCGCGCGTCCTCGCTTGTATAATTAATTGGCGACGATATTGGGAACATTTACAAAAACGGTATATTCCTTCAGCATATTGACCAAACCGAGAGAAACATTTGAGGTTTTACTTGTCTTCTTTCACACTAGAGGGCGCTGCCCTTATGTGTCTCCCCTTACCGCTTCACGAGCGAGCCCACAGCCTGTGCTGTGGGACTTGGGATCCCTTTCTTTCGCATTCCACTAGTGTTTGCAAGCCCAAGCACCTGTCTCTGTGGTTTTCTCCGGCGCGGGAAAATCCTGGACATCCTCAGTATCGCTTCGGCTATACTGGGGCTCCCCCTACCGAGTCAAACTCGAAGACTCACTCCAAATCTTGATTGGAGTGAGGGCCCGCTAGGTCTATGTTAGGAACCTTTAAACTTTCTTTTTTATAATATGCTGAATCGACTTTGATCCTCTAGCCTCCCTGCGCGACGGTTCTGCCCCGTCCTGGTTGCTGCTGGCCGGGAAGTAGGCTCCTCCCCTTTTCGGGACTCCGCCTGATTTCAGTCCGCGGAGCTCTCAGTTCTTCGCACAGATGGCGCTGCTCCTTGCCATTTTGCTTTTGTGATGCCTGTTCCACGTGGAAGAAACTATTATCTTGAAGAATCAGCGACTAATTGAAGAACCTGGATTGTCTCAAGTACTGATTACGTTTTGCCTGATTGTGGACGACAGAAATACGCAGTTATTTTCAATTTAACATCATTAATTTTGCCCTTATAGCACTTAGAACGAATGATGCAATCCTACACCACGTGGCCTCTCCCTTCTTCCAAAAGGGTGGTAGATAAGCAAATGCCTTGCGGAATGGCTGGAATATATAGATCCTTGGCATATTTATACACACTAAGGCTTCTAAAGTGAACACTCGAACCCGGCGGACTCAAATAGACTGAAATTTGTGAACTTTATGAGGCTCTTAAATAATAGTACTTACTTTAAGCAGATGTGGAAACTTTCTACACATGAAAGTGGTGACGTGTTGGTGGATATTGCGTGTAATTAATTTTGTACTGAACCCTATCATTTTGAAGAAAAGTGTTATGCCCGAATTTAGTGAGGTGAAGTTGGAAGAAGATCTATATCCTAAGTGCCCGACGCGACGAAGCAATGAACGCTGTCGAAACTGAATAATTGGCAAATAAAAAGAATTCGTTTGCGGTCCATCTTTAGTGGCTCTTTACACATGAAGAGTGCAATTTACTGGTAGATAATAACTATAATAAAAGTTAAATGTAAATGCCCCACAATGAATGAAAACAAAATGACTAAATTTATTAAGGAGAATTTGGAAGATGATAAATGGTCTCCGAACATTGCCGATGCCTGTGTTCCGCAGTTTGGGAGCTCCCCCCTGTGGAAAAAGAAGACAATGGTAAATGATGAAGAAACCAATAGCAACCCATTTAAATCCTCGCTAAAAATGACGCGAACGCCCACGATGAACTTGGAGCTGATGGCAACAGTACCTGCTCCCCCCACCACTGGAAATAATGGGGAAATTTGTGGTGATCCTCAATTAGACAGCCACATCTCACCTGCCATTGCCGACAAAGCCAGATCAAAGCTGGATCTTACAAGTCGTAGGCTAATGGCAGACTGCAGTCTGGTCACACCTCCCCCCAGGAAGATTCATCCCCTGTTGCCGAGGAAGGAACAAAACAATGACAACTGCACCAAAAAATACAATATTCAAAATAACGTGAGCAGTGAACTTGGAAATGAAAGATTAGCTAAATATCCAGCCGAAAGTATAATCGAACCCAACTCAGACAATGATGTGGACCCAATGACTAACGATTGGTGCTTCTCTTTTGAAAACATGAAAGGGTCGCAATGCAACACGCCAACCCAAAGTCAACCAAAAGAATCTAGGGTTGCCGGGCCAATCAGTACGATCCCAAACATTGAACAGTATGTATCTGTGCTAAAAGAAAAACAGGACTGCCACATGCAGCCAACCAAATCTTCACTGCAAAATAATAAGCCGTCCCTGAAGTCAATGAATGACGGTGGACATGCGATCTCGAAGAGGAGTTGCCTGAAAAAATACAAACAATCCCTCAAAAACAGACTTGGAGCGGCCTACTACGAAAAGGAAAAGTAAAAGAGTTGATTAAAAGAAGAAACAAGCAGAAGCGAAGAAGGGAAAGGAAGAGAAAAATTAATGAATTAAGACCTAAAGAGAAGTTTTCTTTTTGCAATGCGCCTGTGGAAGCCTACGATTGCGCCCACAAAAAAGTCTTTGGCACATGCTTGGACCCTGCTCAAACAAAAACCATTGAAGGCTCCCGCACTGAACGCTCTCTCATAATCAATGTGAGCGCTGGTGGAGGAAGCGCTGACTCCCAAAGTGGGAGGTATAGCAAGGGAGCAACCGACCGACTGAAAAAAGAAGAAATAATTGTTGACGATGACTCGAGTAACAACAATTTAATTATCGACATGGATTATGAACAGCCCACTCCAACTCACATCGCAACCGATAGTGATATGACTATGCAAGAAAAAGCTAGTGGTTCAGCCAACCTGACCTCGGAAGCAAATTGCCAGAACGTTAAAAATGCTGTAAATACTGGTGGAAATGAAATTATACCTCTAAACAATTCCAATGTACGCAAACATGCTTCTTATAATTCGATGAAAAATGAGAATTCTGATGAACAGCCCGGTGAAGAGAATATTTCCTCAAACGCTGAAACCAACAAGAAAGGTAATATAACTAGTGGAATCCTAGACCCCATAATCCCCATTGAGGTAAACGACGCTGCTAGACATGAACCAAATTCCGCCGACCACCGTAGGCTCATTTGGAGAGACCCAGACGCCTCTAAAAACTGGTCATGGAGAAGAACGGTCAAAGTAACTGAAAGAAGAAGTGCATGCAAATTGCGTGGCCTGTCTGCATCAGACAATGCTGAAATAGGCCATGTAAACGAAATCAAGAATTTCGACTCACTTTCACACTGTTTCAGCTGAAAAATCATCTTGCATCATTTTTAACAGATCTCTAAAAAAACGAAAACATTATCCCCGGGTTAAACTTCTAAACAAAACTCTTAAAATTACTCGTTCCTTAAAATTTTTAGGCATTATTGTTGACGACAACCTCAAATGGAGTCCCCATATTTTCTACCTTAAAGAGAAATGTTTCAAGCTCTTTTCTACCTTTGGCAAAATATCTAGTAATAACTGGGGCGTTAATAAGGGTTTACTTAAAACTTGGTATCTTGCTGTAATCGAAAAAATAATCACTTATGGGGCGGGTGTTTGGGGAGGTAATTTGACGGGGGACCAAATTTCTAAGCTTACTTCTCTTCAAAGAATTTTCTTATTAAAAATTTCAACCGGATTTAGAACATCTTCAAACATTTCTCTTTTCTCTATAACTGGTATCCCCCCTTTGCACTGTGTTATCAAAACAAACTTTTTCAAATATCATTTTTGGAAGCAGAGAAACAATTGCTTCCCTGACTCCTCTCTTCCCCCCCCTTCACGCTTTGACACTAACTGTGCCCTCTCGGGTTTCACTCCTGATCGTAGATCTATTATTTTCCCACCTTTTACACCAACTGCATTTTCGGATTATAACATCTATACGGATGGTTCAAAATTGGATGGCAAAGTTGGATTTGCCATCTGCATTTTTAAAGATGACCTGCTTGTGGAATTATTTTTACATAAACTTGACAACGAGAACACGGTTTTTCAGGCTGAATTGGCTGCCTTACGTGAAGCTTTCACTTGGGCTATAAACAATAATAAAAAAGTCAACATTTTTACGGACAGCCTTTCAGCCATTTTGGCACTAAATTCCCCCAACATTAAATCTAAATTTTTAAACGACATAAAAGCCTACATACTTCCTTTCAAATCACATTTTAACTTGCAATGGGTCAAGGCTCATGCTAACATTCGGGGCAATGAGGTTGCAGATGAAAATGCTAAACTTGCGACAACTACCGGTTCCCCTACTATTGTTCCCCTCCCTTATTCTTTTTTAACTAATTACTGCAAATTATACCTCCTAAACATCTGGCAATCCCTTTTGAATAATTACATTTCTCCCCGTACTCACGACCCTGCTAGGATTTTGACATATTTACCTAAAGTCAATCAAAAATTCCAAATTTACAACAAATATCTAATTTACTTCCTAACTGGCCACGGCCCCTTTTTAGACTATCTCTATCATTTTAAACTTAAACGTACTTCTTGCTGCACTTGTGGCACTTACGGTGACGCGGACCACTATGTTTTTTCTTGTCCGCACACCTCTGCACATCATTTAATTAAGCCGTCCCCCGCTCACTCTGCAACCTGGTTCTCCAATGTTAGATCCAACCCTATACTTTTGAACAAATTAAAAAACTGTGTTCTCGTTGCTAGAGAAATTTCAAATGGTATTACATAACTTTTGCGGCGTCCTCCTCCCTGCTTTCAACTTCTGATCAGTGAGGCTTCACACTGTTCCCCGGAGGCTCTTGCCTCTTGCCTTTTATATTTACTGTTTCTGCACTGGGTGTGCGTTCTACCCGTTCTCTTTAAATCGATGAAAATTACTCTTCCTATACCTTTGGAAGCTTCGTTTTTGCTTTTACTTTAACTCGGTCGCACGCGCACCCATTGCACATTTGCTCTTTGTACATTTTTTTTTTTTAAATTTTTACACTTTTTAGCATTTATTGTTTAATTTTATATACTGTTTCTTTTGAAACAATTTAATTGTGGTTTCTCCTGTCCCCGCAGCTTTACTGTTGCGGGTCAGATTAACCTGTTATTCCCCCGTAGTGTCCTGTGTGACACTTTTTACTGTTGGTGTCGCTTGTGACACGCTTTGTTCTCTCTCTGTTGTTTGCTGTGTTAATGTACTCCGTCCTGTGTCCTGCGTGATACATCAGATTGTTTGTGTCTCTTGTGACACGCTTTGTCTACTCTTCGTTGCTTGCTGGTGTGACTGTTTTGTCCTGCTGCCGTGTCCTTCGAGGCACTCAACTTAATGTAATTCTGTAACCTTTTTTGGATTTTTAATAAATGACTGGTATACTCCGGCAGCTCGTGGGTGCCTGTGGAAGTCGGTCACCGTATCTAAATTTTCTCCCGGCCATACGCTCAATTGCCGTAAACCCCTGGGTTGGCTGTATGGTCTGGGCCTTTAACACTGCACATCTGATAATCACCTGAATCAGGACAAGCATGACGTACAACCCGGCGGTTCGGATCCCACACAAGGGAATGACCGGCCTGCTCCATTTGAGGTGGATGTCATTGTTATTGAACCACCAACACAGCTCACTCCAGAAAACCCATGTGATAATTCGCCTTCCCCTCCTAAACGAAAGAGGGCTGGCGACCGCACTCAGAAACTGGCTGCTAATAACTTGAACCACCCACGAACCGACTTCTGTATACCTGGACCCTCCACGAAGGAAGCCCCTCGACAAGTGAAGAGGAAACCGACGTGGAGGAGTCTCAACTGGAAAAAACACAGTGACCCAGTTATGCACAAGACTTTCAAACCGAAGAAGCAGTCATCGCATTCCTCATTGAAAATGATATCAGCAGTGAAGCAAGCTTCACAGATGAATCCCCTGCACTTCCGTCTCCCATCAAGCTTTGCCCATTGCTCAGCCCTATAAAGGACGCTGACGACTTCGTTCCGCCCAAGCGCATCCTGTCAACTGCCCGCAATTCTGACCCTGAAATGAAAACTGATTACGCAACCATTACGAAGAAGAAAAAATCTGTAAATAATATAAATAGTGTAAATTGCCCTACTAAAACGGATAAGCCAATAGCTGACCTTATAATAGCGTCCGAACTAAGATGTCCCAAAGAAAACAGCGTGATAAATGATCGGCTGCATCTAGTCTATCCAATGTCGGAGCTGCTTTGCTGTCCTCAAACTGATTGCACTAAGAGGATCAAACATTTCAGCTGGCACTCAAGTAAGAAGGCTCTGATGCACCACCTGAAAGTTGACCACAATATCCCTATGGATGGGGAAAAAGTCGTCAGGTGGTGCTCCTCCTGCGAGCTAACCATTGGGCCTCGCATTAAAGTGCACGGATGCTTTAAGAACACGCCATCGATAATACCTAACAATGAAGACCTGGGTTTCAACTGCGACCAGTGCAGTCGTTCGCTCCCCAGTCGGAGGGCACTCAGTAGCCATATCATTAATCACAAGCTAACGCACTTGAAGGGGAAATTCAACCACAAGAAGGAAGTGCCTGCTACGCCTAGTAGCCTGACCTCGTTGCCCAGCAAAAACCGGGGGGAAAGTACTACTGCTTCAGGAAGAAGAAGAATTAACAGCACCTATTATGTGCCGTCATTGGCCCCGAATTAGAACGCAACCCAGACGATCCACGGACCTGGGGACATACCAGCGGCCAAATCTAGAACCGTCACCGCCACCCACAGGGGAAAGGTGTATATCAACAAAAACCTTGAGAAGCACACCATCCCCCTCGACCTACACGAAATCAAGAACTGGGAAAGTTCCCTCGAAAAGAGATCAAGAATCAATGAGAAGCAAAGGGTAAGCCTGGCAAAAATACTTCGTACGAACCAAGAAATCAATGACAACAATTCGTGTGGCTTATCCACTGAAGAAATGCCGCCTGCAGCCCAAACAGTTGCTAACTGCGGAGCTAATGTCGCAACCCAGAACATGTTTGAGGTCTTACAAGAGGTGTGTGAAATTGAATCACACCATGCAACTGTGGACCATCATGAAGCCCACGGAGGAAATTGCCAGAGTAACGAGTCACATCACCTGACCCAAGTAAGCAGAAATCGTAGAGTGGTCATAACTGGCAGAAACGGACATTCGAGTCCAACTCACGAGAATAACGATCAAGTTGCTTCATGTAACTCAACAGGAAATTCGCAGGATTCGCAAGCCTCACTAAATGATGATCTACAGCTCCCGGTCGACCATAACGAAGAAGTTGACCAGTTTGTTGGTGACCTCTCTGATAGCAGCCACGTTCGGTCTCCGGACGAGCCTGGCCCGCTACATCACTTCACTGAGCGTTTCAACCCTTTCACCAGTTCTAATCAAAATATAACTTGGAGTGATTTTGAAGATACCGTCGAAGACGTGATCATTACAACTGCTGCATTCGTCAGACTCCTTGAACCCCGCGAATTCAGCGGGAAACCTTCCAGCAGGAGTTTGAACCATAAAGAGGTACAAGCTCTTTACAGAAGAAACAGAAGGAGAGCCATTCGCACAATCATGAAAGAAAGCTCTGCTTTCTGTGATTGGGAGCCGCATGCCCTGCAAGAGGCCATGCAGAACATCCAAAATTGCTCGCATGCCCCAAACTTGGAGATCTACACGCCTCACAGTCGTAACAACGATGAAAACTACGGAATTTGTATGGAGCCGTTCACACCTGATGAAGTCGCTGCGAAGTTGAAAAAATGCGAAAACTCTGCTTCGGGTCCTGACAGGATCACATACAATCATTGGAAGGCTGCAGACCCGGATGCCGAAATCCTTACACAGATTTTCAATGTGTGTCTTCTTCACAGAAAAGTTCCTGCAAAATGGAAATCATCTCGAACTATCCTCCTCCATAAAGGTGGGGATAAAGAAACAATTACTAACTGGCGACCCATTGCCCTCGGGTGTACGCTAGCTAAACTCTATGCAGGGTGCCTCGCGAGGCGATTTATTGATTGGGCGGACTCCTCGGTGACCTTTTCGAAGTGCCAGAAGGGATTCCTCCCTTTCGATGGTTGCTTCGAGAATAACTTTGTGGTGGAGCAACGGCTGGCGCATGCCCGGGGCACTCAGAGCGATGTGTGCATGGCGTCACTCGACATATCTAACGCCTTTGGGACAGTGGGTCACACTGTGCTCATCGCTGCCCTGAAGACTATGGGTGCTGGTGACCCATTTATTGAAGTAATCAAGGAAATGTACACTGGTAACGAAACACAATATTCCACTGAACTTGGCTTAACAGAATCAGTGAAGATTACTAAAGGTGTCCGGCAAGGCTGCCCACTGAGTGGCCTTTTATTCAACTGCTGCATTAACCCAATCCTGGAAAGGATACAAGCTAACCACGAAGATCATGTCATTCTGGCTTACGCCGATGACGTGATCATATTCGGTGATAATCAAAACGACCTCCAGGAGAGGGTGGATGTATTCTAGGTCGAGTGCGAGAAGATTGGGCTGAGAATTAACCCAAGCAAGTGCTTCTCCTTGCATTTGTCCGGGAGAACCCCGGTCGGAATGAGGCCAACTCGATTTTACATCGGTGAAACTCCCATAAAAGCAATGGAGGATGGCGAACCGGCCAAATTCCTTGGTAGCCCTCTTGGCTACTCTATTTCTTCATCAAACAAAACAGAGGAAGACTACTGTGAATCTGCCACCACGCTGCTCACATCAAAACTTGCACCGTGGCAACGAATAAATGCTGCTAAGGCATTCTTATTTCCCTCCTTTGCCTATGCAATGCGCACCGGCCAACTTTCCAAGACGGCCTGGTCTCGCATTGATAGACACATTAAGCCCTTAATCAGAAGGACTCTCTTTATCCCTGACTCGTCATCAACCGATTATTTGTATGGTGACACTTCTTCTGGAATGATGGGAGTACCAATAGCCTCTGAAGACTCCGAGATAGCCTATATCGATGGAGCCTTTAAGCTATTGGCCTCCGCTGATGAATCAATCAGGAAACTTGCCTGGAACGGGCTTTAAAGTGTGGTGGAACAACGCTCACACATAAGCTCACCTGGCCCTGATCTCTTAGAGGACTACCTTAACGGAATGCCTTTCAACCACAGCGCTAGGTCTAGGACCATTTGGTCCTCTGCACGTGTTGCGTCCACCAGGCTTGGTGTTAAATGGGCTTTCTACTTGAAAGCACATTTGAAATCGGCACATTTGAAATCGAATTCGATGGAGTGACCATCAAAAAGAGAAGACTCATTTATAAAAAATTGAGAACCCTTCTAAAGAAGAAGCGTAGCCGAAAACTCATGACTGTCCCGCATCAGGGTAGAAGTTTTGCTTGTGTTGCCTCGCACAAAGCGAGCAACCACTTTCTGAATGAGGGGAGCTATACCCGGTTCGCCGACTGGCGAATCGTCCATAAGGCAAGGCTGTGATTAGCCCCACTCAATGCGTATATGCGTGACATTTCCCAGTTCGCAAAGTTCTGCAGGAAGTGTCATGAATACCCTGAGACGCTCCCTCATGTGTTGTGCCACTGCACACACAACCTCCAAAACATCACCAAGAGGCACAATGACCTTCTTAACCGGATTATTCTGGCTGCGAAAGGGAGGTGGCAGGTCTTATACATAAACCAGAGGGCAGAGAACTCGACTCTTCGCCCTGATCTTGTGCTAAATAAGGATAAATCAATCCTCATTATTGATACCACTTTCACTTACGAACGGAGCCCTGACTCCTTTAAGCTGGCTAGAAACAGAAAAGAGGAAAAATACAAAGCTGTGGTGGACTACTACAAAAGCAATGGCTTCGAGGACACCCGCTGTGAAGCCATCGTTATGGGTCCACTCGGTACTTGGGACCGTGCCAACGACCGGATCATGCTCCGCATATGCTCCCGGAGGTACCTTCAATTGCTTCGCAAACTTGCTGTTAGCGATGCGATACGTGCCAGCCGGGACATGTATATCGAGTTTTTGACCGGTAAGAAGCAGGTCCTAGGGCCTGGTCGCACGGACTATAACAAACGAAACGAGGAACTCGTTGCTGAAGGTGACAATGATTTCGTTTTTGACATAAACGAACCTGATATCGAAGAGGAAGAAGATGTGTACGTGAACAACAATCAACCCTCCACACCCGCAGCAGTGCTACGTAATGAACCACTCACCTGTCCAACAAGTGGTGTTCGCACCACTCCATTCACTGAAAATCAAATCGTTGGCACAAACTCTGCTGAAGCCGAACCTGTAAATACCTTTAATACAAACCACAATGAAATTGAAAACTTTATACATAGCGTCAGAACTAATCAAAATAGCAACGCTGATGATAACCAAAACTATCCGCTCATCTCTAGAAACCTAGAAAGAGAACTACCAACGGAGAATACCTGTGTGCCTTCACGCTCTCGTGACAATTGCACACCCTGCATGGAACCGTTGTCGCCCCCCTCCCAACCTGGTCTGGCATTTAACATTGACTTTGATATGCGCACCAGCCAAGTGGGAGCGGAGTTAAATACGCCCGTCGACAGCGGCTCGAACCTGAGACCTGTCGAGAGAAGTCAAATCTCGAACTCAATAAACAGTCTCAGCTTCTCTGGGGTGTTTGACTGCAACAAAGACTCTCACCATGAACTTCCAAACTCCACACCCACACTGGCACCAACTGAATGGGATGCCCTGAACTTCGAATATAGCAGCAAGTCATCAGGTGCACGTAAAACTGAAGCCGGAATTAACAACGCAGGAACTGACTTGTCGATCAGGAGTCAGGACAGATCCATTGATCGCGACGCAAGTCATCTGTCTACCGTTGATTGTCCTCCCTTTGAACATCATGGAACCCTTCACTCACCCTTAATCAAACAATGCCGTGTTGTGCTCGCGGACTCCAACCTGAGCAGACTCTCACCTGACATCAGTGAAAAAAGTGAAATTCCACCTGCCACAGCTAATTCAGCTCGTGGGCGCCTGAGTATCCAGTCGCAGCCTGCAGCCACCCTACATCGCGCACCTTCGGTGCAAGATTGTGCGGGGAGCCAGCACCCATCTGTTGCTGGCAAAACCACATTGTAAATATTGTAAATCTTTCCCACAGGTTCCTTGTTTGAAGACGCTGTCTGCTGTCGAATGAAAAATAATTGTTAATTTAAGTCCCGGGTGCCCTGACCCTTTGTTTAAATATATGTAAATACACTCCTTTCGGCACCCGGTTGACGGTTTTGTGTATGTTTTTTTACATGCAGTAAATACAATTTCCTGGCAAACTGATCTTTCCCTGAGTTGAAGTCTAGCAATAGACCCAACGATATGGGTGTCAGGGCAAGACTGGCTTCCACTTACAGTAAGACCCACAGCAGAAATTCGTTGGGGTCCTGTAAAAGGGACCTGCTCTTGTAAAAAGATCTGTTCTTGTAAGGTTGAAATTAGCTTGATAATTACATCTCGCGCGTCCTCGCTTGCGTAATTATTGCGTGACGATATTTTACAACCTTTACAAGAGCGGTATACTCGTCTAACACATCGCCCATACCGTGGATCGAAGTTTCTGAGTTCTTACTCACTAGATCCTGCACCAGAGGGCGTTGCTCTCACGGTGCCTCCACTCCACCGCTTCACGAGCGAAGGCCACGACGCCTATAGCCTGTGCTATAGGACTTGGCAACCCTTTCTTTCTCGCTGTTCTCTTGTAAATAGCGCCCCCTGCCTCGTCTCTTCCTTCCGTCGTCGTCGTTGATGAAGCACCTGGCGTTGCCGCCTTTATCTTCTGTGCTGTTTGATTCGTTGTACTGTAGCTTTAACATTACTTGTATACTTGAAAAGTCCGCAGAAGTAGAACGTCCCCTGATAGGCGGGGCATCGTCGCAAGAGCTGGCTCCAAGCACGTGAAGCACGCGAGAACAAAATCCATACACAATCAGCACGGAGTGAGACCGTGGGAAAGTCCTAATGCTTGAAACAGGTGGTGAACAGATGATGAGGCATGTGGGAGGAGTCCCGATGCTTGAACTGTTGATGAACAGGTGTTGAGGCACGTAGTGAAGGTCCAAATGCTTGAACAGGTGATGAGGCACGTAGCGAAAGTCCAAATGATTGAACAGGTAATGAGGGTAGTGACCATAATGAGATAACACAGAAAGCCAGCCAAAAGAAAGCAAAACTTAGATTTGGGGGGTTTGATTTTTTAGGATTTTTGCGACCATATCAACAATTTGGAATGTTTTAGTCATAGCATCCTCCTCACTTTTCAGAATTTGTACAGCATCTTTAAGAATGCTACTGATTTTACTTATATCTACATATTTTTCTACCTCTTTGTAGAGACTCAAAAACTCAAGAAAAGTGTTTCCACTCGCGGTTTCAGGGTTTTTGTCCAGCCCAGGTTGCGCTTGGACTAAGTGCTCGCCAGTAGTTCCTTCTACCGTTTCGGCAGTTGCCGGCACTTCCTGTGCAGGGGGGGGGATCTCTTAGTGGGAAGGGGGGAAAGTTATCCTCGCCAAGGGTGGGTGAAGTTTTTACAGTTTTTGTAGTTTGCTGGATTTTTTTCAATTCCTGGGTTTTTTTCCTAAACCAGGGGTTTTGGGGACAGTGCCTAAAATTTGCCGGGTGGGATCCTGCGCAGTTGGCGCATTTCGCCGGGGTGTCTCTATTTTTTGTACAGTTTCTCGTGGGATGATCTTCGCCGCATTTAAGGCAGCGGGGGGGGGAGGGTACACTGGTCAGAATGATGGTTCCAAAGTTGGCAATTGTAACACATTTAATGGCCTCTTGCCTTAAAAAGTTGAACTTTAATTTGCATAGAAAACAGGGAATTTACTTCATAAATCCTCGCCCATCCCTCCGCCGGCTCAAGTCCGACCAAGAAGATGGGGGAGTGGGGTCCTATCTCGTCTATTTCTTAGCTGAGTAATCCTCACAATTTTAAAGCCTAGCGTGGCAAGCTCTTTTTTTACATCCTCAATGCTGGTGTTAGTGGGCAAGCCCTTTATTACTACCTTCCTCGGCCTATCCGTTTTTAGGTTTAAGGAGCTGAAAGGAATCCCCTCACGGGTTAAGTGAGCCTGCACACTCCTGTAGTCCTCAACGGACACAGGAGTGATCCGGATCACTCTCCCCATGAGAAGACCCTGAACTTTATTATCTAGTGATTTGTTTAAGTCCTCTATTAGGGCTCCCCAATTAATTGTGGAGTCCACGTAGAAGGACGCGACTTTTTCCTTAGGGGAGGGGGCGCATCAGTCATTTCGGCTTTCTCGTCGTTAAGTTCGCTGAATTTATTTTTAGTCAGAATTTCCTGGGAATTTGATTTAGAAGTAGAAGGTTTACTACTATCAGAAGTTTTTAATTTTTTGGATTTAGGCTGGGTGATATACCCCTCAAGTTTGCTAAACATTTCGTGCTTAAATTTCAGATATAACTCATCTTCAGATTTAGTTTTCCTATTTCTACACATATCATATACAAGATCATAAGATTTCCTATTAGTTAAAGTACTAATGTTAGGGTGGCTGGCTAGCAGATTAGCGTCAGAAATGGTACCTGTTATTATAGTCCTGAGCATCTTGGCCCGATCGAAGTCGATCTCGTCCTCCTCCAGATCCATCTCCAGTCTGGCGATGATCCAGTCATAAACCTTGAAATGGCTGTATATTTTCCACTCGGTGGTGTCTTTCTTGATCTGGTCACTCCCACGTCCCAGGGTCTTGATGTACGCTGCCTCGTAAACAGCTGCACTTGGGGTTTCATCGCCCTCCGATGAAGAATCCGACTCTCCTTGAGCCTGGTCCTGGTCCTCCATGACTTCGGCCCAGTCCATCTTGTCTTTAGTCACCCGCTGCTCCACGTGCTTGGCTGACGCTCCTTGCGCCATTTTCACGGCAGCTGGCTCCACAATCTTTATCCCGTCCATATTGTACCGAAGATCTTGAGTAAAATCCACAGAAATGTCCTCCATAAGCTTTCTCCAGCCATGTCTACCTCTCCAATCTCTCAAAATTTCCACGTCGATCTTCACTGGCTCCGCAGAAATCTGCTCGCTCGAATATCCACCATGCTGTATCACTAACTCCTTCCATGCTCGAAATCCTTCTGCTTCCACTGGTGAAATGAAGAGCTCCTCCACCTTTGTGATAGTCCTTTGCACTTCCATCGTAAGTTACTTTTGCCCGACGCGGTTTACTAAAACTTAGTACACTCACGCCCAAGCCTAAGTAAGAAGAAAAGAAATCCACGTGATAACTGCGACGAGCGTTTCAGGAGGTTGAAATTAGCTTGATAATTACGTCTCGCGCGTCCTCGCTTGCGTAATTATTGCGTGACGATATTTTACAACCTTTACAAGAGCGGTATACTCGTCTAACACATCGCCCATACCATGGATCGAAGTTTCTGAGTTCTTACTCACTAGATCCTACACCAGAGGGCGTTGCTCTCACGGTGCCTCCACTCCACCGCTTCACGAGCGAAGGCCACGACGCCTATAGCCTGTGCTATAGGACTTGGCAACCCTTTCTTTCTCGCTGTTCTCTTGTAAATAGCGCCCCCTGCACTCGTCTCTGTGGTTGTCTCCTTTGGGAGGTCCCTGGACGCCTCCAGTGGAATCAATTTCGATTTCATTACTGGAGCTCCCCATACCGGGTTATACCCGAAGACTTGCTCCAAATCTGGATTGGAGTGAGTGCCCGACTCTTTGATAGGTTTTTCTCTCGTTCCTTGGATGTGTTAGATAGCTTTGATCCTGCCTTTTCGTTTTTGCGGTTCTGCCCCCCCCCTTTTTTTGGACTTCGTTTTCTGCGGAAGTTCTGTTCTTCCGCCCCTTTTCCTGGCCTAGAAGTTGATTCCTCCCCTTTCTGAGGTAGCTTAGTCTGCCGTGTATAGAGGGCGCTGTTCGTAGGTCGGATCTGCTCTGATTCTCTCTGCCACGTGGTTCAACTTGAAATCGGAAGTAATCCAAGTGATAAAAACTTTTGTATTATGAATAATTGCTAATTATCGATATGCCTAATGAAGGAGCATGGAAATTCAGTATTATTTAACTAAAAGATGGATTATTTGACAGATTAAAGTGATTCCTATCTGTATCTTCATGCCACGTGGTTCAAATTAAATCGGTTTGAATCAATGCGATAGGAGCTATTGAATAATGAATTATTGCCAGTTCATGATTTGCCTGATAAGGGAGTTCCGAAATATATCTATATTTCACAAAAATAGTGATTCTTTTATCAGCCGAAAGCGGTTCTTGTGGGTGATGCAACAACCAGCCACGTGGAATCACCTTATATGGGACAATAGTTGGTAGATAATGAAAAGTAGAAATAAAATTAACACGCTATCATTGATTCATATGGCTGCCACTCTGTAAATAATCTAATATCTTGTAATCGAGGCTGTTACGGCTCCTGGTCAAAATTATCCAATCATTATACGTAGTGTCGTACAAGACAGAGCACCAGGCGCGAAGCGCCTTTAATCTCCAGTTTCAATATGTGGTTCTTATCGTCAAACTGTGACATTAATTCAGTGACCCTAATTGGAGGTTCGAGGTTTTTATTTACTACTTTTTATTATTTATCCTAGCTCCTATTTTCTCAGTTTGTTGCACATTTAGAGTTTAAGCAGTTTGGGGGGTTGATGCAGATCTAAGGGTTACCTAGCGTTTTGGCAGTTTAGTGTTTAGAATATATATATATTTTTTTTTTTATAAAATAATAGTCGCGAGTTTTATTTTAAAATCAGATGTTTGAGGTGGGATCATTTAATTCCGATTATCGATGTTTAGAACTGCGCGGGGTCTCTTACGAGATTTGGCCTTGCGATGATCATAGTCATGCAGATTGAATAACAGTTCGTTTGGAACGGATGGCAAATTTCTGTAAAATTTAAGCGCTAGCTTTTTAATTTGGGCTCTAACAGTTTTTATTTTGAAGTCATTCCTAATTACCGAGTTTCTTAAGTACCTGGGAGCTTTCCTGATAATCCGTAAGATTTTGTTTTGTTTTGTCTCTAGGAGGTCTATTGTAGTTTTACAGGCATATCCCCATACGGGTGCTGCATACAGCATTCCCGGGCGGATGACCGATTTATAAATTAGGAGTTTATTTTGATAACTTAGATTTCCGTTTCCTATCATTGGGTATAAGGCTCCTGTGGCCATATATGCTTTTTTGATTAAGTTCGTTACGTGCTGTTTCCAGGTTAGGTGGGAATCTATCGTTACACCTAGGTATTTAGTAGATTTTTCCGCTTTTAGGGCATGGTTGTTTATGTACAGAGGCGGCGGAGGTTTACGTTTTCTTGAGAAATAAATCCAATGACATTTATTGGGGTTTAATTTTATTCGCCATTTTTCCAGCCAAGTTTGGAGTATGTCTAAGTGTTGTTCTAGCTGTCTGTGCATTACTGAGACATAGGGGTGTTTTGCAAGTATCGCACTGTCGTCTGCATAGAGTGCCAGCTCTGTGTTTGGAGTCCTAGGGATGTCGTTCAGGTATATGTTAAAGAGTGTCGGGCCCAGGATAGAACCTTGCGGTACACTACTTTTAATGAGCTTGGGTGTAGAAAAGTTACCTCCTACTCTGACTTGAAAGTGTCTGTTATTTAAGTATGAGATTAAAAGTTTGACAATAGCGTCAGGGACTTTTAAAGTGATCAATTTGTACGCTAATCCAGAGTGCCATACTTTATCAAAGGCTTTTTGTATGTCCAGAAAAATCGCAGCTGTGGGTATCTTGTTATTGAAACCAGAAGATATGTACTCTACCACTCTCAGCAATTGATGAGCGGTGGAGTGCTTTGGCCGAAATCCAAACTGCTCCGGAATGATAATGTCATTCTCACTAAGGTGCGTGTTCAGTCTCTTAAGAATAATTTTCTCAGTAATTTTACTAAGTGTCGGTAGCGAGCTTATTGGTCTATAGTTGGCTGGAATTGTGGCATCCTCACCAGGCTTATGGATTGCTATAATTATCGCTTCCTTCCATTCTTTGGGAAAATAGTTTAGTTTTAATATTTTATTTATTAAGATTGTCAAGTAACATATTACGTTTAAGGGTAGGTTTTTAACCGCAATATTTCTGATTTTGTCGTGCCCTGGGCTTTTACGGTTTTTGAGATTTTTAATGATTTCTACTATCTCCTGCGGGGTGGCTGGGCTAATCTCAGCCGTTACCGGGGAATTCTTGAAATTATTTAAAGTTTGTCTGACCATTCTTAGGGTGTCCTGACACATTAGATCGTGGTTTGGTTGGAATTGTTTTTCATAATGGCTTGCGAGCGCCTCGACTTTTTCCTCGTCTGAGTACGCGATTTTAGCACCATCTATTAGTGGCGGGAGCTTAATTTGAGGTTTCCTGAGTCTTTTTGCGAATTGCCAGAGCGATACGTCTTCTGGGCTAAGGGATTCGATTAGTTCTTTATACTGTTGCTGCTTTTCTGCGACAATTTTTTCCCTGACTTTGCACGTGAGTCTGTTAAGCTCCCTTTTAAGGGCGGGGTCTCTGTTAGCCTGCCATGTCTTACGTATTCTGTTTCTTTTCCTGACTAATTGTTTGACATGGTGGGAAAGTGTGGGCATTTTTGGAGACTCACGATGTGTTGTGGCAGAGGCAATTGCTCTCTTGATTTCTGTTGTGAGTGTATGCGTGGCAGAGTCAATATCCGCCGTGCTCATTATGTTAGGTACTGCTAAGTGCGGCTCGAAGAGTGCTCTTTTGAATACTTCCCAGTTGACCCTCTCTTGTCCCAAAGAGGCTGGAAGAGGTGTGTTCAGGTCGAATGTCACCAGTACCGGCAGATGATCCGAGTCGAATTCATCCAAGGTACTAATAGTGTGAGCGTAATCTATGTTTCGCGTTAGGACAAAGTCTATAAATGAGCCGTTCTCCAATCATTGTGTGATACACCTAAATATATATAATGCTGTTGAAACTGAATAACTGGCAGATAAAAAGAATTCGTTTGCTGTCCATCATTAGTGGCTCTTTACACATGAAGAGTGCAATTTACTGGTAGATAATAATTATAATAAAGGTTAAATGTAACTGCCTCACAATGAATGAAAACAAAATGATTAAATTTATTAAGGAGAATTTGGAAGCTAATAAAAGTTCTCCGAACATTGCCGATGCCTGTGTTCCGCAGTTTGGGAGCTCCCCCCTGTGGAAAAAGAAGACAATGGTAAATGATGAAGAAACCAAAAGCAACCCATTTAAATCCTCGCTTAAAAATGAAGAGAACGCCCACGAGGAACTTGAAGCTGATGGCAACAGAACCTGCTCCCCCCACCACTGGAAATAATGGGGAAATTTGTGGTGATCCTCAATTAGACAGCCACATCTCACCTGCCATTGCCGACAAGACCAGATCAAAGCTGGATCTTACAAGTCGTTGGTTAATGCCAGAGTGTAGTCTGGTCACACCTCCCCCCAGGAAGATTCATCCCCTGTTGCCTAGGAAGGAACAAAACAATGACAGCTGCACCAAAAAATACAATATTCAAAATAACGTGAGCAGTGAACTTGGAAATGAAAGATTAACTAAAGATCCAGCCGAAAGTATAATCGAACCCAACTCAGACAATGCTGTGGACCCAATTACTAACGATTGGTGCTTCTCTTTTGAAAGCATGAAAGGGTCGCAATGCAATACGCCAACCCCAAGTCAACCAAAAGAATCAAGTGTAGCCGGGCCAATCAGTACGATCCCAAACATTGAACAGTATGTATCTGTGCTAAAAGAAAAACAGGACTGCCACATGCAGCCAACCAAATCTTCACTGCAAACTAATAAGCCGCCCCTGAAGTCAATGAATGACGCTGGACATGCGATCTCGAAGAGGAGTTGGCTGAAAAAATACAAACAATCCGTCAAAAACAGACTTGGAGCGGCCTACTACGAAAAAGGTAAAGTAAAAGAGTTGATTAAGAGAAGAAACAAGCAAAGGCGAAGAAGGGAAAGGAAGAGAAAAATCAATGAATTAAGACCTAAAGAGAAGTTTTCTTTTTACAATGCGCCTGAGGAAGCCTACGATTGCGCCCACAAAAAAGTCTTTGGCACATGTTTGGACCCTGCTCTAACAAAAACCATTGAAGGCTCTTGCACTGAACGCTCTCTCATACTCAATGTGAGCGCTGGTGGAGGAAGCGCTGACTCCCAAAGTGGGAGGTATAGCAAGGGTGCAACCGACCGACTGAAAAAAGAAGAAATAATTGTTGATGATGACTCGGGTAACAGCAATTTGATTATCGACATGGATTATGAACAGCCCGCTCCAATTCACATCGCAACCGATAGTGACATGACTATGCAAGAAAAAGCTAGTGGTTCAGCCAACCTGACCTCGGAAACAAATTGCCAGAACGTTAATAATGTTGTAAATACAAGTGAAAATGAAATTGTGTGGTTAATGACGCTGCTAGACAAGCACCAAATTCCGCCGACCACCGTAGGCTCATTTGGAGAGACCCAGACGCCTCTAAAAATTGGTCATGGAGAAGAACGGTCAAAGTAAGTGAAAGAAGAAGTCCATGCAATTTGCGTGGTCTGTCTAAATCAGACAATGCTGAAACTGGCCATGGAAACGAAATCAAGAATGACGACTCACTTTCACACTGCACATCTGATAATCACCTGAATCAGGACAAGCATGACGAACAGCCCGGCGGTTCGGACCCCACACAAGGGAATGACCGGCCTGCTCCATTTGAGGTGGATGTCATTGTTATTGAACCACCAACACAGCTCACTCCAGAAAACCCATGTGATAATTCGCCTTCCCCTCCTAAACGAAAGAGGGCTGGCGACCGCACTCAGAAACTGGCTGCTAATAATTTGAACCACCCACGAACCGACTTCTGTATACCTGGACCCTCCACGAAGGAAGCCCCTCGACAAGTGAAGAGGAAACCGACGTGGAGGAGTCTCAACTGGAAAAAACACAGTGACCCAGTTATGCACAAGACTTTCAAACCGAAGAAGCAGTCATCGAACGCATTCCTCATTGAAAATTATATCAGCAGTGAAGCAAGCTTCACAGATGAATTCCCTGCACTTCCGTCTCACATCAAGCTTTGCCCATTGCTCAGCCCTATACAGGACGCTGACGACTTCGTTCCGCCCAAGCGCAACCTGTCAACTGCCCGCAATTCTGACCCTGAAATGAAAACTGATTACGCAACCATTACGAAGAGGAAAAAATCTGTAAATAATATAAATAGTGTAAATTGCCCTACTAAAACGGACAAGCCAATAGCTGACCTTTTAATAGCGTCCGAACTAAGATGTCCCAAAGAAAACAGTGTGATAAATGATCGGCTGCATCTAGTCTATCCAATGTCGGAGCTGCTTTGCTGTCCTCAACCTGATTGCACTAAGAGGATCAAACATTTCAGCTGGCACTCAAGTAAGAAGGCTCTGATCCCCAGCAATGGCGGCGATCGAGTAAGACGGTTATTTTGGAGCTCGGTATGAATGCATTTTTAGGTGGTTATAAAGATATGTTAAGGATTTATAATAGACGTGGAATGTTCCCCGTTGGATACAGTACAGCGTGATATAGTTTGTGAAACATTTGTGTATATATTTAGGTAAATATAAGTGTTATAAAGTACCATATTGTCTCTATGTTAAGTGAATCTGGAAGCCCATGTTAAATTTTGAAATGGCGGACTTCTAACTACGCACTTCGTTCAGACTTGAGATTTTTCTGTCGAATTTTAAAGTTTTATATTTGATGCTATGGACGTAGTTTATTATATTATAAAATGTTTGATATATGGAAAAATGTGAAAATTTCTGAAGTTTAATGTGGAACTTTGTGATATAACAACCGGTTTCGAAGAAATTGTTCCTTATATGATTTTGTGCGGGACAGCCTTTTGTATATCTCTTGAACTATATGTGTTAAAAATATAAAAGTGGTATGGACGGATACCTATACAGCCAAGGAGCCTTGTATATAAATTTGAGCGTTATAGTCACTATATAGGAATTTCTACAAATTATTAAAAATATTATGACGTCACAACCTCTTGCTTCATCTTCCGTGCTGCTCGGAACTTAGTAATGGCGGTTTGTTTACCTTTTGGCTCAAGTTGAAATGATATTTTTCTTCTAGATTTTGAGGCCTTGTAATTGATGTATTGCAATAAGTACTGTTCCAAATAATCTGTGGATATATTTAAAAAATCGGAAAAATTAAGAAGTATGGATTGAACCAGTAAAGTTTGGCCAATTGTAAACTGTTTCGACGTATTGGTCTTCTTCATGATTTGCTGCGGGGCAGCTTTTTGAGTATCTCTAAAACTATATGGTGTAAAAATATAAAAATAGTATCGAAGGATACTTATATATATATAGAACCCTGTATTAAAGTTTGTATTGTGTGGTCAACATAGAAAGATTATAAGAATTATTATAAACGACACTGACGTCATGGCTACCTCGCCCTTCTGGATTGAGTGAAGGTTGTGCTTTTCGCTGTCTCTGTTTATTAAATAGTGCCTTGGCGCTGGTCAAAGTGGGTTGGAGTCGCCTGACTTCAGACTTGGAACATTTTTATATTGGAACTGACGTCACCATTGGGTACTTTATTGTTTTGACTGTGTCCCCTTTGAACTTTGAATCTGAGGCCCAGACTGGACTTCCGCTTGTTGTGACTACCTTGGGATGATGGTTGACTATCTTTGCTGATATTTGACTCTGTGACTTAATTATTTTAAATTATTTTAAATTTGGTAATATAGTGTCTAACTGCAAGTGATTTATTGATTATATTTGGATTTAGTGTAATTTTATTTTGGATCATTGAGTGCTCGATACAAATTGTAATTGATTAGTTTAAGTAATTACTATGAATGTATTTATATATATTATAATGTTTTGTAACCTATAATTATATTGTACTGGTATTAATCAATTGGTGAAAATGATTTATGCATCGGAACTAGATCTTCTGTTGGGATCTTTGCCTGAGTGGGAAAATCATGGAATAGCCCCACGGACAGAAGAACAGACTGATTACTGGTATCCCATTAGGGATGTGACGGATTACTTAGAGGATTTTAAATCCTTTTGTTCAGAAAGGCGGTCTTCGCATTTTGCGAGACCCTTGCAGGGCTTATTAATTACTCAATTTATAGGGCCTCTGAAGGATATTATTATTAGACTTTGTGATGCCTATGCACTTAAAGAAGAAAATTTGGAGGATAGTGTGGGAGAAGGTAAGATCTTGAGCAGTGAAATGGCTAGGTTACAGAGTATGAATCGGGAGAAAGACTGCCTTTTAAAATCCCTAAAGGATAAAAATTTGGCTTTAGAGAGATCGGTTAAAGAATTAATGGAAGACAAGTTCCCAGAGGCTTACGATGACATGGTCAAGAGTCAGGGAGCCATGGTTAGATCGCCCTCCCCTGAGGAGGAAGTTGATTTGAGAGAGACTTTGAGAAAAAGGGAGGACACTCTGAGGGCCTATCGGGCTGAATTGCGGGCCCTGAAGAGCGTGAAAGCGGAGGACGTGGTGAGTCTGCAGGAGAAATTGGAAGAAAAGAAGTTGGATTTGATGGAACGGGATAGAGCTTTGAATGAGGCTAAGATAGTAACAAATGATGTTAATAGACAATTAAATGTTAAGACCAGCCAGTTGGAAAAGATGAGGGGAGATCTTCAATCTAGAGAGAGGGAGATTCAGGACTTAAACTTGAGATTGGAACTCCTTAAGGGAGGCACACTTGGGTCTGGAGATGAAGGAGAAATAACTAATCTGGCTAGGGATGCCCCCGGTGATTCTGTTCTTTCGGAAACTGGTGAAGAAGTGATTGTTCCTTCTCCTGGTGACTCGGATTACTTGGGTTTGGTAGCCCATATCATTGAAAAAGTTAATGAAGACGATTTGCGACACTGTTTCTTCTCGGACGACCATGCGGTCCAGCCTGGAGTATTGGTCAGGGATAAAATGGTCAAATTTGGACAGTTCTTGGTGAAAAAAAGGGAAGCAAAGTTTTCCAGGACGATGCAGAGGGAATTGATGAAATTAGTTGTTCAGCCTCTGGTTGGATGTATATTGACTACCTCTAGACAACTTAGGTTCTCCGAGGCAGCTTTAATTAAGTGTAGAGCGGACAAGAGACTCAGTGCTGCAGAGGATGGCGGGGATGATATTTGCCCTCGTCCTGTTAGGCGTGCCTCTCTTGGGGATTTGGATACCGGTCAAACCGGAATCAGGGAAATTTGTCCCTTAGAAAGTAAGGTTGTAAATCTTTTGGCCTCCAACTGTATCCAGTTGAGCGGGCTTATGGGTGATCTGAAAGAATCCCTCGGTGTATTGAATAGGGTTACTGTCTCTGGGTTGGGAGTTCCCCCTGTGAGGAGAACCCATTCGCCAGAGGTTTCTGTGGCTCAGGTTACCCCGCCCCCTCCCCTGTCTAGTACTTTGGATGAACGTTCGCTCTTGATTAGTCCTGTTAATGGAGCCTCTTATCGTGACACTTTGAATTTTGTACAAAGGGGTCTGAATTACCGTGATAGTGGCATAGCTTTTGAGAAATGTTTCGGGGCCTCTGGTGGTGGTTTGGTTATTGTGGTAAGTCATCCCCTCCAGATTGAGGAGCTTAAGGCGGCCCTTCTAAGAATTCCAGGATGTGTGGACGGCTTTGTTTTCGGGCCTTTTGTTCGCCGGAGTCCTAAAATCATTGTGTTTGGTGTAGATGCAGACCTCGGGTCTGGAGAATTTCTTGATAGAATTTCTAGGCAGAATGTTTGTTTAAAGGACAGGAGCGACTTAAGGGTCTGTTTTAGTATCAAGGCTAAGAAGGGAAAACATTGGATCCTTGAGGTTGCCCCGGACATTTTTAGAGCTGTTACTGCCTCTGGAAGGTTATACTGTGGATTTAATAGTCTGCCCGTAAGGGAATTTAGTAGTGTGTTATTATGTACGAAATGCGGGAGACTGGGTCACACTAAAATGAAATGTACTGAGGTTTTGACCTGTTTGAACTGTGGGGTGTGTCATGAAGGGGGTTGCCTTGGGGAAGAGAGTTGTATTAACTGCGTTGAAGCAAATAAGAAATTTGGTTTAAACTTGAAGTCTAATCATTCTTGTAGGTATAGGGACTGTCCTCGATTTCTAAGGGCTTTGGAAGTTTCCGAAAATTTTATAAACTATGGGAATTAGATCTTGTTTTTAGTAATACTTAGTTGTTCCTGGAATTTAGGGGAATAGTACATATATAACTTTATGGTATTATATTGATTTTGTGATTGCATTTTAAATTTTATAGTATATAATTGGTTGTGCTGTATGAGTTTATTTGGATTTTGGGGGGGGTTTAATGGTTTAGTAAGTATTGTGAATCTGGATTTTTATTTGGTGTTTATAATTTTATTTAGAACCCCTGGAATTGTTTATGGAGTTATTTGTATTTGGGAATGGATTTGGTTTTCGATCGCCTAGGGCTTGTGGGATCTTTTATCTTATAGTTGTTTTCTCGTTTTGGACACCGGCTTTGGGTTTGTTGATATGTTTTATTTTGGTTGTGTTTTTGGTTTTTGATTTCTGCTTCAGATTATACTTGTTGGTTTAATTTAGGATTTTGTATGATATGTTGCAAGGGTTTATTTGTTTGTTTAGGATGTTTCGTGGGTTATGTCTATATGTTTTGTTTTTATTGTAGTTTGAAGTATTTTATTGGACATTTTGAATATTAATGTTGTGAAAGACAAGATATTTTGTATATATGATTTATGTATTTGGATTTCTACAATCCAAATACATAAATCATATAATCATACTAATAACATATCATACTAATATACATAATCATAAATCATACTAATTACCTGCTACATGAAGCAGAGATTATGTCGCCGTGTATCGCCTTGGCCGGCTGTTCTTTAGAGATAATAAATTTCTGTGGGTGGAGGGCGTCGCCGTTCTGTCGGTGGCGCGTCTTGCCTGGTTGGTCCCTTTGCGGACGGGTCCCTGGTCTGCTGGTGGGGATTTCGGTCGTCTCCGTCGGCGCTCTTCTTGGGGACTGGCGGCTTCTGGCCTCGCTCGGCGGGGCGTTGGTCTGTTGTCCCCTTGGCGTCCCTGGTTGTGCGCGGCTGTATGGGGGAGTCGGCGGTTTTCTCCGTCCGGTGGGGCGGGTTGGCCCGCTGACTTGCTTGGTGCTGGGGGTCTCTTTTTCTCCCGACCGTGCGTAACAGCCTTTACGCCCTCGATGGCAAGGTGCACGGTTTGGGTCGTGGAAGTAAGAAGGCTCTGATGCACCACCTGAAAGTTGAGCACAATATCCCTATGGATGGGGAAAAAGTCGTCAGGTGGTGCTCCTTCTGCGAGCTAAACATTGGGCCTCGCATTAAAGTGCACGGATGCTTTAAAAACACGCCATCGATAATACCTAACAATGAAGACCTGGGCTTCAACTGCGACCAGTGCAGTCGATCGCTCCCCAGTCGGAGGGCACTCAGAAGCCATATCATTAATCACAAGCTAACGCACTTGAAGGGGAAATTCAACCCCAAGAAGAAAGTGCCTGCTACGCCTAGTAGCCTGACCTCGTTGCCCAGCAAAAACCGGGGGGAAAGTACTACTGCTTCAGGAAGAAGAAGAATTAACAGCACCTATTATGTGCCGTCATTGGCCCCGAATAAGAACGCAACCCAGACGATCCACGGACCTGGGGACATACCAGCGGCCAAATCTAGAACCGTCACCGCCATCCACAGGGGAAAGGTGTATATCAACAAGAACCTTGAGAAGCACACCATCCCCCTCGACCTACACGAAATCAAGAACTGGGAAAGTTCCCTCGAAAAGAGAGCAAGAATCAATGAGAAGCAAAGGGTAAGCCTGGCAAAAATAATTCGTACCAAGAAATCAATGACAACAATTCGTGTGGCTTATCCACTGAAGAAATGCCGCCTGCAGCCCAAACAGTTGCTAACTGCGGAGCTAATGTAGCAACCCAGAACATGTTTGAGGTCTTACAAGAAGTCTGTGAAATTGAATCACACCATGCAACTGTGGACCATCATGAAGCCCACGGAGGAAATTGCCAGAGTAACGAGTCACATCACCTGACCCAAGTAAGCAGAAATCGTAGAGTGGTCATATCTGGCAGAAGCGGACATTCGAGCCCAACTCACGAGAATAACGATCAAGTTGCTTCATGTAACTCAACAGGAAATTCGCAGGATTCGCAAGCCTCACTAAATGATGATCTACAGCTCCCGGTCGACCATGACGAAGAAGTTGACCAGTTTGTTGGTGACCTCTCTGATAGCAGCCACTTCGGTCTCCGGACGAGCCTGGCCCGCTAAATCACTTCACTGAGCGTTTCACCCCTTTCACCAGTTCTAATCAAAATACAACTTGGAGTGATTTTGAAGATACCGTCGAAGACGTGATCATTACAACTGCTGCATTCGTCAGACCCCCTGAACCCCGCGAATTCAGCGGGAAACCTTCCAGCAGGAGTTTGAACCATAAAGAGGTACATGCTCTTTACAGAAGAAAAAGAAGGAGAGCCATTCGCACAATCATGAAAGAAAGCTCTGCCTTCTGTGATTGGGAGCCGCATGCCCTGCAAGAGGCCATGCAGAACATCCAAAATTGCTCGCACGCCCCAAACTTGGAGATCTACACGCCTCACAGTCGTAACAACGATGAAAACTACGGAATTTGTATGGAGCCGTTCACACCTGATGAAGTCGCTGCGAAGTTGAAAAAATGTGAAAACTCTGCTCCGGGTCCTGACAGGATCACATACAATCATTGGAAGGCTGCAGACCCGGATGCCGAAATCCTTACACAGATTTTCAACGTGTGTCTTCTTCACAGAAAAGTTCCTGCAAAATGGAAATCATCTCGAACTATCCTCCTCCATAAAGGTGGGGATAAAGAAACAATTACTAACTGGCGACCCATTGCCCTCGGGTGTACGCTAGCTAAACTCTATGCAGGGTGCCTCGCGAGGCGATTTATTGATTGGGCGGACTCCTCGGTGGCCTTTTCGAAGTGCCAGAAGGGATTCCTCCCTTTCGATGGTTGCTTCGAGAATAACTTTGTGGTGGAGCAACGGCTGGCGCGTGCCCGGGGCACTCAGAGCGACGTGTGCATGGCGTCACTCGACATATCTAACGCCTTTGGGACAGTGGCTCACACTGTGCTCATCGCTGCCCTGAAGACTATGGGTGTTGTTGACCCATTTATTGAAGTAATCAAGGAAATGTACACCGGTAACGAAACACAATATTCCACTGAACTTGGCTTAACGGAATCAGTGAAGATTACTAAAGGTGTCCGGCAGGGCTGCCCACTGAGTGGCCTTTTATTCAACTGCTGCATTAACCCTGTCCTGGAAAGGATACAAGCTAACCACGAAGATCATGTCATTCTGGCTTACGCCGATGACGTGATCTTATTCGGAGATAATCAAAACGACCTCCAGGAGAGGGTTGATGTCTTCCAGGTCGAGTGCGAGAAGATTGGGCTGAGAATCAACCCAAGCAAGTGCTTCTCATTGCATTTATCCGGGAGAACCCCGGTCGGAATGAGGCCAACTCGCTTTTACATCGGTGAAACTCCCATAAAGGCAATGGAGGATGGCGAACCGGCCAAATTCCTTGGTCGCCCTCTCGGCTACTCTATTTCTTCATCAAACAAAACAGAGGAAGACTACTGTGAATCTGCCACCACGCTGCTCACATCAAAGCTTGCACCGTGGCAACGAATAAATGCTGCAAAAACATTCTTATTTCCCTCCTTCGCCTATGCAATGCGCCCAGGCCAACTTTCCAAGACGGCCTGGTCTCGCATTGATAGACACATTAAGCCCTTTATCAGAAGGACTCTCTTTATCCCTGACTCGTCATCAACCGATTACTTGTATGGTGATACTTCTTGTGGAATGATGGGGGTACCAATAGCCTCTGAAGACTCCGAGATTGCCTATATCGATGGAGCCTTCAAGCTATTGGCCTCCGCTGATGAATCTATCAGGAACCTCGCCTGGAATGAGCTCAAAAGCGTGGTGGAGCAACGCTCGCGCATAAGCTCACCTGGCCCTGATCTCCTTGAGGACTACCTTAACGGTCTACCTTTCAACCACGTCGCTAGGACTAGGACCATCTGGTCCTCTGCACGTGTTGCGTCCACCGGGCTTGGTGTCAAATGGGCTTTCTACTCCGACGGTACATTTGATATCGAATTCGATGGAGTGACCATCAAAAAGAGAAGACTCATTTATAAAAAATTGAGAACCCTTCTAAAGAAGAAGCGTAGCCGAAAACTCATGACTCTCCCGCATCAGGGTAGAAGTTTTGCTTGTGTTGCCTCGCACAAAGCGAGCAACCACTTTCTGAATGAGGCGAGCTATACCCGGTTCGCCGACTGGCGATTCGTCCATTAGGCGAGGCTGGGATTAGCCCCACTCAATGCGTATAAGCGTGACATTTCCCAGTTCGCAAAGTTCTGCAGGAAATGTCATGAATACCCTGAGACGCTCCCTCATGTGTTGTGCCACTGCACACACAACCTCCAAAACATCACCAAGAGGCACAATGACCTTCTTAACCGGATTATTCTGGCTGCGAAAGGGAGGTGGCAGGTCTTATACATAAACCAGAGGGCAGACAACTAGACCCTTCGCCCTGATCTTGTGCTAAAAAAGGATAAATCAATCCTCATTATTGATACCACTTTCACTTACGAACGGAGCCCTGACTCCTTTAAGCTGGCTAGAAACAGAAAAGAGAAAAAATACAAAGCTGTGGTGGACTACTACAAAAGCAATGGCTTCGAGGACACCCGCTGTGAAGCCATCGCTATGGGTCCACTCGGTACTTGGGACCGTGCCAACGACCGTATCATGCTCCGCATATGCTCCCGGAGGTACCTTCAATTGCTTCGCAAACTTGCTGTTAGCGATGCGATACGTGCCAGCCGGGACATGTATATCGAGTTTTTGACCGGTAAGAAGCAGGTCCTAGGGCCTGGTCGCACGGACTATAACCAACGAAACGAGGAACTCGTTGCTGAAGGTGACAATGATTTCGTTTTTGACATAAACGAACCTGATATCGAAGAGGAAGAAGATGTGTACGTGAACAACAATCAACCCTCCACACCCGCAGCAGTGCTACGTAATGAACCACTCACCTGTCCAACAAGTGGTGTTCGCACCACTCCATTCACTGAAAATCAAATCGTTGGCACAAACTCTGCTGAAGCCGAACCTGTAAATACCTTTAATACAAACCACAATGAAATTGAAAACTTTATACATAGCGTCAGAACTAATCAAAATAGCAACGCTGTTGATAACCAAAACTATCCGCTCATCTCTAGAAACCTAGAAAGAGTACTACCAACGGAGAATACCTGTGTGCCTTCACGCTCCCGTGACAATTGCACTCCCTGCATGGAACCGTTGTCGCCCCCCTCCCAACCTGGTCTTTCATTTAACATTGACTTTGATATGCGCACCAGCCAAGTGGGAGCGGAGCTAAATACGCCCGTCGACAGCGGCTCGAACCTGAGACCTGTCGAGAGAAGTCAAATCTCGTACTCAATAAACAGTCTCAGCTTCTCTGGGGTGTTTGACTGCAACAAAGACTCTCACCATGAACTTCCAAACTCCACACCCACACTGGCACCAACTGAATGGGATGCCCTGAACTTCGAATATAGCAGCAAGTCATCAGGTGCACCTAAAACTGAAGCCGGAATTAACAACGCAGGAACTGACTTGTCGATCAGGAGTTAGGACAGATCCATTGATCGCGACGAAAGTCATCTGACTACCGTTGATTGTCCTCCCTTTGAACATCATGGAACCCTTCACTCACCCTTAATCAAACAATGCCGTGTTGTGCTCGCGGACTCCAACCTGAGCAGACTCTCACCTGACATCAGTGAAAGAAGTGAAATTCCACCTGCCACAGCTAATTCAGCTCGTGGGCGCCTGAGTATCCAGTCGCAGCCTGCAGCCACCCTACATCGCGCACCTTCGGTGCAAGATTGTGCGGGGAGCCAGCACCCATCTGTTGCTGGCAAAACCACATTGTAAATATTATAAATCTTTCCCACAGGTTCCTTGTTTGAAGACGCTGTCTCCTGTCGAATGAAAAATAATTGTTAATTTAAGTCCCGGGTGCCCTGACCCTTTGTTTAAATATATGTAAATACACTCCTTTCGGCACCCGGTTGACGGTTTTGTGTATGTTTTTTTACATGCAGTAAATACAATTTCCTGGAAAACTGATCTTTCCCTGAGTTGAAGTCTAGCAATAGACCCAACGATATGGGTGTCAGGGCAAGACTGGCTTCCACTTACAGTAAGACCCACAGCAGAAATTCGTTGGGGTCCTGTAAAAGGGACCTGCTCTTGTAAAAAGATCTGTTCTTGTAAGGTTGAAATTAGCTTGATAATTACGTCTCGCGCGTCCTCGCTTGCGTAATTATTGCGTGACGATATTTTACAACCTTTACAAGAGCGGTATACTCGTCTAACACATCGCCCATACCGTGGATCGAAGTTTCTGAGTTCTTACTCACTAGATCCTGCACCAGAGGGCGTTGCTCTCACGGTGCCTCCACTCCACCGCTTCACGAGCGAAGGCCACGACGCCTATAGCCTGTGCTATAGGACTTGGCAACCCTTTCTTTCTCGCTGTTCTCTTGTAAATAGCGCCCCCTGCACTCGTCTCTTCCTTCCGTCGTCGTCGTTGATGAGGCACCTGGCGTTGCCGCCTTTATCTTCTGTGCTGTTTGATTCGTTGTACTGTAGCTTTAACATTACTTGTATACTTGAAAAGTCCGCAGAAGTAGAACGTCCCCTGATAGGCGGGGCATCGTCGCAAGAGCTGGCTCCAAGCACGTGAAGCACGCGAGAACAAGTCCATACACAATCAGCACGGAGTGAGACCGTGGGAAAGTCCTAATGCTTGAAACAGGTGGTGAACAGATGATGAGGCATGTTGGAGGAGTCCCGATGCTTGAACTGTTGATGAACAGGTGTTGAGGCACGTAGTGAAGGTCCAAATGCTTGAACAGGTGATGAGGCACGTAGCGAAAGTCCAAATGCTTGAACAGGTAATGAGGGTAGTGACCATAATGAGATAACACAGAAAGCCAGCCAAAAGAAAGCAAAACTTAGATTTGGGGGGTTTGATTTTTTAGGATTTTTGCGACCATATCAACAATTTGGAATGTTTTAGTCATAGCATCCTCCTCACTTTTCAGAATTTGTACAATATCTTTAAGAATGCTACTGATTTTACTTATATCTACATATTTTTCTACCTCTTTGTAGAGACTCAAAAACTCAAGAAAAGTGTTTCCACTCGCGGTTTCAGGGTTTTTGTCCAGCCCAGGTTGCGCTTGGACTAAGTGCTCGCCAGTAGTTCCTTCTACCGTTTCGGCAGTTGCCGGCACTTCCTGTGCAGGGGGGGATCTCTTAGTGGGAAGGGGGGGAAAGTTATCCTCGCCAAGGGTGGGTGAAGTTTTTACAGTTTTGGTAGTTTGCTGGATTTTTTTCAATTCCTGGTTTTTTTTCCTAAACCAGGGGTTTTGGGGACAGTGCCTAAAATTTGCCGGGTGGGATCCTGCGCAGTTGGCGCATTTCGCCGGGGTGTCTCTATTTTTTGTACAGTTTCTCGTGGGATGATCTTCGCCGCATTTAAGGCAGCGGGGGGGAGGGTACACTGGTCAGAATGATGGTTCCAAAGTTGGCAATTGTAACACATTTTATGGCCTCTTGCCTTAAAAAGTTGAACTTTAATTTGCATAGAAAACAGGGAATTTACTTCATAAATCCTCGCCCATCCCTCCGCCGGCTCAATTCCGACCAAGAAGATGGGGAGGGGGGTCCTATCTCGTCTATTTCTTAGCTGAGTAATCCTCACAACTTTAAAGCCTAGCGTGGCAAGCTCTTTTTTTACATCCTCAATGCTGGTGTTAGTGGGCAAGCCCTTTATTACTACCTTCCTCGGCCTATCCGTTTTTAGGTTTAAGGAGCTGAAAGGAATCCCCTCACGGGTTAAGTGAGCCTGCACACTCCTGTAGTCCTCAACGGACCCAGGAGTGATCCGGATCACTCTCCCCATGAGAAGACCCTGAACTTTATTATCTAGTGATTTGTTTAAGTCCTCTATTAGGGCTCCCCAATTAATTGCGGAGTCCACGTAGAAGGACGCGACTTTTTCCTTAGGGGAGGGGGGCGCATCAGTCATTTCGGCTTTCTCGTCGTTAAGTTCGCTGAATTTATTTTTAGTCAGAATTTCCTGGGAATTTGATTTAGAAGTAGAAGGTTTACTACTATCAGAAGTTTTTAATTTTTTGGATTTAGGCTGGGTGATATACCCCTCAAGTTTGCTACACATTTCGTGCTTAAATTTCAGATATAACTCATCTTCAGATTTAGTTTTCCTATTTCTACACATATCATATACAAGATCATAAGATTTCCTATTAGTTAAAGTACTAATGTTAGGGTGGCTGGCTAGCAGATTAGCGTCAGAAATGGTACCTGTTATTATAGTCCTGAGCATCTTGGCCCGATCGAAGTCGATCTCGTCCTCCTCCAGATCCATCTCCAGTCTGGCGATGATCCAGTCATAAACCTTGAAATGGCTGTATATTTTCCACTCGGTGGTGTCTTTCTTGATCTGGTCACTCCCACGTCCCAGGGTCTTGATGTACGCTGCCTCGTAAACAGCTGCACTTGGGGTTTCATCGCCCTCCGATGAAGAATCCGACTCTCCTTGAGCCTGGTCCTGGTTCTCCATGACTTCGGCCCAGTCCATCTTGTCTTTAGTCACCCGCTGCTCCACGTGCTTGGCTGACGCTCCTTGCGCCGTTTTCACGGCAGCTGGCTCCACAATCTTTATCCCGTCCATATTGTACCGAAGATCTTGAGTAAAATCCACAGAAATGTCCTCCATAAGCTTTCTCCAGCCATGTCTACCTCTCCAATCTCTCAAAATTTCCACGTCGATCTTCACTGGCTCCGCAGAAATCTGCTCGCTCGAATATCCACCATGCTGTATCACTAACTCCTTCCATGCTCGAAATCCTTTTGCTTCCACTGGTGAAATGAAGAGCTCCTCCACCTTTGTGATAGTCCTTTGCACTTCCATCGTAAGTTACTTTTGCCCGACGCGGTTTACTAAAACTTAGTACACTCACGCCCAAGCCTAAGTAAGAAGAAAAGAAATCCACACGATAACTGCGACGAGCGTTTCAGGAGGTTGAAATTAGCTTGATAATTACGTCTCGCGCGTCCTCGCTTGCGTAATTATTGCGTGACGATATTCTACAACCTTTACAAGAGCGGTATACTCGTCTAACACATCGCCCATACCGTGGATCGAAGTTTCTGAGTTCTTACTCACTAGATCCTGCACCAGAGGGCGTTGCTCTCACGGTGCCTCCACTCCACCGCTTCACGAGCGAAGGCCACGCCGCCTATAGCCTGTGCTATAGGACTTGGCAACCCTTTCTTTCTCGCTGTTCTCTTGTAAATAGCGCCCCCTGCACTCGTCTCTGTGGTTGTCTCCTTTGGGAGGTCCCTGGACGCCTCCAGTGGAATCAATTTCGATTTCATTACTGGAGCTCCCCATACCGGGTTATACCCGAAGACTTGCTCCAAATCTGGATTGGAGTGAGTGCCCGACTCTTTGATAGGTTTTTCTCTCGTTCCTTGGATGTGTTAGATAGCTTTGATCCTGCCTTTTCGTTTTTGCGGTTCTGCCCCCCCCCCCTTTTTTTGGACTTCGTTTTCTGCGGAAGTTCTGTTCTTCCGCCCCTTTTCCTGGCCGAGAAGTTGATTCCTCCCCTTTCTGAGGTAGCTTAGTCTGCCGTGTATAGAGGGCGCTGTTCGTAGGTCGGATCTGCTCTGATTCTCTCTGCCAAGTGGTTCAACTTGAAATCATAAGTAATCCAAGTGATAAAAACTTTTGTATTATGAATAATTGCTAATTATCGATATGCCTAATGAAGGAGCATGGAAATTCAGTATTATTTAACTAAAAGATGGATTATTTGAGAGATTAAAGTGATTCCTATCTGTATCTTCATGCCACGTGGTTCAAATTAAATCAGATAGAATCAAAGCGATAGGAGCTATTGATTAATGAATTATTGCCAGTTCATGATTTGCCTGATAAGGGAGTTCCGAAATATATCTATATTTCACAAAAATAGTGATTCTTTTATCAGCCGAAAGCGGTTCTTGTGGGTGATGCAACAACCAGCCACGTGGAATCACCTTATATGGGACAATAGTTGGTAGATAATGAAAAGTAGAAATAAAATTAACACGCTATCATTGATTCATATGGCTGCCACTCTGTAAATAATCTAATATCTTGTAATCGAAGCTGTTACGGCTCCTGGTCAAAATTATCCAATCATTGTGTGATACACCTAAATATATATAATGCTGTTGAAACTGAATAACTGGCAGATAAAAAGAATTCGTTTGCTGTCCATCATTAGTGGCTCTTTACACATGAAGAGTGCAATTTACTGGTAGATAATAATTATAATAAAGGTTAAATGTAACTGCCTCACAATGAATGAAAACAAAATGATTAAATTTATTAAGGAGAATTTGGATGCTGATAAAAGTTCTCCGAACATTGCCGATGCCTGTGTTCCGCAGTTTGGGAGCTCCCCCCTGTGGAAAAAGAAGACAATGGTAAATGATGAAGAAACCAAAAGCAACCCATTTAAATCCTCCCTTAAAAATGAAGAGAACGCCCACGAGGAACTTGAAGCTGATGGCAACAGAACCTGCTCCCCCCACCACTGGAAATAATGGGGAAATTCGTGGTGATCCTCAATTAGACAGCCACATCTCACCTGCCATTGCCGACAAGACCAGATCAAAGCTGGATCTTACAAGTCGTTGGTTAATGCCAGACTGCAGTCTGGTCACACCTCCCCCCAGGAAGATTCATCCCCTGTTGCCGAGGAAGGAACAAAACAATGACAGCTGCACCAAAAAATACAATATTCAAAATAACGTGAGCAGTGAACTTGGAAATGAAAGATTAACTAAAGATCCAGCCGAAAGTATACTGGAACCCAACTCAGACAATGCTGTGGACCCAATTACTAACGATTGGTGCTTCTCTTTTGAAAGCATGAAAGGGTCGCAATGCAATACGCCAACCCCAAGTCAACCAAAAGAATCAAGTGTAGCCGGGCCAATCAGTACGATCCCAAACATTGAACAGTATGTATCTGTGCTAAAAGAAAAACAGGACTGCCACATGCAGCCAACCAAATCTTCACTGCAAACTAATAAGCCGCCCCTGAAGTCAATGAATGACGCTGGACATGCGATCTCGAAGAGGAGTTGTCTGAAAAAATACAAACAATCCCTCAAAAACAGACTTGGAGCGGCCTACTACGAAAAAGGTAAAGTAAAAGAGTTGATTAAGAGAAGAAACAAGCAAAGGCGAAGAAGGGAAAGAAAGAGAAAAATCAATGAATTAAGACCTAAAGAGAAGTTTTCTTTTTACAATGCGCCTGAGGAAGCCTACGATTGCGCCCACAAAAAAGTCTTTGGCACATGTTTGGACCCTGCTCAAACAAAAACCATTGAAGGCTCTTGCACTGAACGCTCTCTCATACTCAATGTGAGCGCTGGTGGAGGAAGCGCTGACTCCCAAAGTGGGAGGTATAGCAAGGGTGCAACCGACCGACTGAAAAAAGAAGAAATAATTGTTGATGATGACTCGGGTAACAGCAATTTGATTATCGACATGGATTATGAACAGCCCGCTCCAATTCACATCGCAACCGATAGTGACATGACTATGCAAGAAAAAGCTAGTGGTTCAGCCAACCTGACCTCGGAAACAAATTGCCAGAACGTTAATAATGTTGTAAATACAAGTGAAAATGAAATTATACCTGTAAATAATTCCAATGCACGCAAACATGCTTCTTATAATTTGATGAAAAATGAGAATTCGGATAAACAGTCCGGTGAAGAGAATATTTCCTCAAACGCTGAAACCAACAAGAAAGGTAATATAACTAGTGGAATTATAGTCCCCATAATCCCCACTGTGGTTAATGACGCTGCTAGACAAGAACCAAATTCCGCCGACCACCGTAGGCTCATTTGGAGAGACCCAGACGCCTCTAAAAATTGGTCATGGAGAAGAACGGTCAAAGTAACTGAAAGAAGAAGTCCATGCAATTTGCGTGGCCTGTCTAAATCAGACAATGCTGAAACTGGCCATGGAAATGAAATCAAGAATGACGACTCACTTTCACACTGCACATCTGATAATCACCTGAATCAGGACAAGCATGACGAACAGCCCGGCGGTTCGGACCCCACACAAGGGAATGACCGGCCTGCTCCATTTGAGGTGGATGTCATTGTTATTGAACCACCAACACAGCTCACTCCAGAAAACCCATGTGATAATTCGCCTTCCCCTCCTAAACGAAAGAGGGCTGGCGACCGCACTCAGAATCTGGCTGCTAATAATTTGAACCACCCACGAACCGACTTCTGTATACCTGGACCCTCCACGAAGGAAGCCCCTCGACAAGTGAAGAGGAATACGACGTGGAGGAGTCTCAACTGGAAAAAACACAGTGACCCAGTTATGCACAAGACTTTCAAACCGAAGAATCAGTCATCGAACGCATTCCTCATTGAAAATGATATCAGCAGTGAAGCAAGCTTCACAGATGAATTCCCTGCACTTCCGTCTCACATCAAGCTTTGCCCATTGCTCAGCCCTATACAGGACGCTGACGACTTCGTTCCGCCCAAGCGCAACCTGTCAACTGCCCGCAATTCTGACCCTGAAATGAAAACTGATTACGCAACCATTACGAAGAGGAAAAAATCTGTAAATAATATAAATAGTGTAAATTGCCCTACTAAAACGGACAAGCCAATAGCTGACCTTATAATAGCGTCCGAACTAAGATGTCCCAAAGAAAACAGTGTGATAAATGATCGGCTGCATCTAGTCTATCCAATGTCGGAGCTGCTTTGCTGTCCTCAACCTGATTGCACTAAGAGGATCAAACATTTCAGCTGGCACTCAAGTAAGAAGGCTCTGATCCCCAGCAATGGCGGCGATCGAGTAAGACGGTTATTTTGGAGCTCGGTATGAATGCATTTTTAGGTGGTTATAAAGATATGTTAAGGATTTATAATAGACGTGGAATGTTCCCCGTTGGATACAGTACAGCGTGATATAGTTTGTGAAACATTTGTGTATATATTTAGGTAAATATAAGTGTTATAAAGTACCATATTGTCTCTATGTTAAGTGAATCTGGAAGCCCATGTTAAATTTTGAAATGGCGGACTTCTAACTACGCACTTCGTTCAGACTTGAGATTTTTCTGTCGAATTTTAAAGTTTTATATTTGATGCTATGGACGTAGTTTATTATATTATAAAATGTTTGATATATGGAAAAATGTGAAAAATTCTGAAGTTTAATGTGGATTAATTAACTTTGTGATATAACAACCGGTTTCGAAGAAATTGTTCCTTATATGATTTTGTGCGGGACAGCCTTTTGTATATCTCTTGAACTATATGTGTTAAAAATATAAAAGTGGTATGGACGGATACCTATACAGCCAAGGAGCCTTGTATATAAATTTGAGCGTTATAGTCACTATATAGGAATTTCTACAAATTATTAAAAATATTATGACGTCACAACCTCTTGCTTCATCTTCCGTGCTGCTCGGAACTTAGTAATGGCGGTTTGTTTACCTTTTGGCTCAAGTTGAAATGATATTTTTCTTCTAGATTTTGAGGCCTTATAATTGATGTATTGCAATAAGTACTGTTCCAAATAATCTGTGGATATATTTAAAAAATCGGAAAAATTAAGAAGTATGGATTGAACCAGTAAAGTTTGGCCAATTGTAAACGGTTTCGACGTATTGGTCTTCTTCATGATTTGCTGCGGGGCAGCTTTTTGAGTATCTCTAAAACTATATGGTGTAAAAATATAAAAATAGTATCGAAGGATACTTATATATATATAGAACCCTGTATTAAAGTTTGTATTGTGTGGTCAACATAGAAAGATTATAAGAATTATTATAAACGACACTGACGTCATGGCTACCTCGCCCTTCTGGATTGAGTGAAGTTTGTGCTTTTCGCTGTCTCTGTTTATTAAATAGTGCCTTGGCGCTGGTCAAAGTGGGTTGGAGTCGCCTGACTTCAGACTTGGAACATTTTTATATTGGAACTGACGTCACCATTGGGTACTTTATTGTTTTGACTGTGTCCCCTTTGAACTTTGAATCTGAGGCCCAGACTGGACTTCCGCTTGTTGTGACTACCTTGGGATGATGGTTGACTATCTTTGCTGATATTTGACTCTGTGACTTAATTATTTTAAATTTGGTAATATAGTGTCTAACTGCAAGTGATTTATTGATTATATTTGGATTTAGTGTAATTTTATTTTGGATCATTGAGTGCTCGATACAAATTGTAATTGATTAGTTTAAGTAATTACTATGAATGTATTTATATATATTATAATGTTTTGTAACCTATAATTATATTGTACTGGTATTAATCAATTGGTGAAAATGATTTATGCATCGGAACTAGATCTTCTGTTGGGATCTTTGCCTGAGTGGGAAAATCATGGAATAGCCCCACGGACAGAAGAACAGACTGATTACTGGTATCCCATTGTTCAGAAAGGCGGTCTTCGCATTTTGCGAGACCCTTGCAGGGCTTATTAATTACTCAATTTATAGGGCCTCTGAAGGATATTATTATTAGACTTTGTGATGCCTATGCACTTAAAGAAGAAAATTTGGAGGATAGTGTGGGAGAAGGTAAGATCTTGAGCAGTGAAATGGCTAGGTTACAGAGTATGAATCGGGAGAAAGACTGCCTTTTAAAATCCCTAAAGGATAAAAATTTGGCTTTAGAGAGATCGGTTAAAGAATTAATGGAAGACAAGTTCCCAGAGGCTTACGATGACATGGTCAAGAGTCAGGGAGCCATGGTTAGATCGCCCTCCCCTGAGGAGGAAGTTGATTTGAGAGAGACTTTGAGAAAAAGGGAGGACACTCTGAGGGCCTATCGGGCTGAATTGCGGGCCCTGAAGAGCGTGAAAGCGGAGGACGTGGTGAGTCTGGGAGGAGAAATTGGAAGAAAAGAAGTTGGATTTGATGGACCGGGGTAGAGCTTTGAATGAGGCTAAGATAGTAACAAATGATGTTAATAGACACTTAAATGTTAAGACCAGCCAGTTGGAAAAGATGAGGGGAGATCTTCAATCTAGAGAGAGGGAGATTCAGGACTTAAACTTGAGATTGGAACTCCTTAAGGGAGGCACACTTGGGTCTGGAGATGAAGGAGAAATAACTAATCTGACTAGGGATCCCCCGGTGATTCTGTTCTTTCGGAGACTGGTGAAGAAGTGATTGTTCCTTCTCCTGGTAACTCGGATTACTTGGGTTTGGTAGCCCATATCATTGAAAAAGTTAATGAAGACGATTTGCGACACTGTTTCTTCTCGGACGACCATGCGGTCCAGCCTGGAGTATTGGTCAGGGATAAAATTGTCAAATTTGGACAGTTCTTGGTGAAAAAAAGGGAAGCAAAGTTTTCCAGGACGATGCAGAGGGAGTTGATGAAATTAGTTGTTCAGCCTCTGGTTGGATGTATATTGACTACCTCTAGACAACTTAGGTTCTCCGAGGCAGCTTTAATTAAGTGTAGAGCGGACAAGAGACTCAGTGCTGCAGAGGATGGCGGGGATGATATTTGCCCTCGTCCTGTTAGCCGTGCCTCTCTTGGGGATTTGGATACCGGTCAAACCGGAAGCAGGGAAATTTGTCCCTTAGAAAGTAAGGTTGTAAATCTTTTGGCCTCCAACTGTATCCAGTTGAGCGGGCTTATGGGTGATCTGAAAGAATCCCTCGGTGTATTGAATAGGGTTACTGTCTCTGGGTTGGGAGTTCCCCCTGTGAGGAGAACCCATTCGCCAGAGGTTTCTGTGGCTCAGGTTACCCCGCCCCCTCCCCTGTCTAGTACTTTGGATGAACGTTCGCTCTTGATTAGTCCTGTTAATGGAGCCTCTTATCGTGACACTTTGAATTTTGTACAAAGGGGTCTGAATTACCGTGATAGTGGCATAGCTTTTGAGAAATGTTTCGGGGCCTCTGGTGGTGGTTTGGTTATTGTGGTAAGTCATCCCCTCCAGATTGAGGAGCTTAAGGCGGCCCTTCTAAGAATTCCAGGATGTGTGGACGGCTTTGTTTTCGGGCCTTTTGTTCGCCGGAGTCCTAAAATCATTGTGTTTGGTGTAGATGCAGACCTCGGGTCTGGAGAAGTTCTTGATAGAATTTCTAGGCAGAATGTTTGTTTAAAGGACAGGAGCGACTTAAGGGTCTGTTTTAGTATCAAGGCTAAGAAGGAAAAACATTGGATCCTTGAGGTTGCCCCGGACATTTTTAGAGCTGTTACTGCCTCTGGAAGGTTATACTGTGGATTTAATAGTCTGCCCGTAAGGGAATTTAGTAGTGTGTTATTATGTACGAAATGCGGGAGACTGGGTCACACTAAAATGAAATGTACTGAGGTTTTGACCTGTTTGAACTGTGGGGTGTGTCATGAAGGGGGTTGCCTTGGGGAAGAGAGTTGTATTAACTGCGTTGAAGCAAATAAGAAATTTGGTTTAAACTTGAAGTCTAATCATTCTTGTAGGTATAGGGACTGTCCTCGATTTCTAAGGGCTTTGGAAGTTTCCAAAAATTTTATAAACTATGGGAATTAGATCTTGTTTTTAGTAATACTTAGTTGTTCCTGGAATTTAGGGGAATAGTACATATATAACTTTATGGTATTATATTGATTTTGTGATTGCATTTTAAATTTTATAGTATATAATTGGTTGTGCTGTATGAGTTTATTTGGATTTTGGGGGGGTTTTAATGGTTTAGTAAGTATTGTGAATCTGGATTTTTATTTGGTGTTTATAATTTTATTTAGAACCCCTGGAATTGTTTATGGAGTTATTTGTATTTGGGAATGGATTTGGTTTTCGATCGCCTAGGGCTTGTGGGATCTTTTATCTTATAGTTGTTTTCTCGTTTTGGACACCGGCTTTGGGTTTGTTGATATGTTTTATTTTGGTTGTGTTTTTGGTTTTTGATTTCTGCTTCAGATTATACTTGTTGGTTTAATTTAGGATTTTGTATGATATGTTGCAAGGGTTTATTTGTTTGTTTAGGATGTTTCGTGGGTTATGTCTATATGTTTTGTTTTTATTGTAGTTTGAAGTATTTTATTGGACATTTTGAATATTAATGTTGTGAAAGACAAGATATTTTGTATATATGATTTATGTATTTGGATTTCTACAATCCAAATACATAAATCATATAATCATACTAATAACATATCATACTAATATACATAATCATAAATCATACTAATTACCTGCTACATGAAGCAGAGATTATGTCGCCGTGTATCGCCTTGGCCGGCTGTTCTTTAGAGATAATAAATTTCTGTGGGTGGAGGGCGTCGCCGTTCTGTCGGTGGCGCGTCTTGCCTGGTTGGTCCCTTTGCGGACGGGTCCCTGGTCTGCTGGTGGGGATTTCGGTCGTCTCCGTCGGCGCTCTTCTTGGGGACTGGCGGCTTCTGGCCTCGCTCGGCGGGGCGTTGGTCTGTTGTCCCCTTGGCGTCCCTGGTTGTGCGCGGCTGTATGGGGGAGTCGGCGGTTTTCTCCGTCCGGTGGGGCGGGTTGGCCCGCTGACTTGCTTGGTGCTGGGGGTCTCTTTTTCTCCCGACCGTGCGTAACAGCCTTTACGCCCTCGATGGCAAGGTGCACGGTTTCGGTCGTGGAAGTAAGAAGGCTCTGATGCACCACCTGAAAGTTGACCACAATATCCCTATGGATGGGGAAAAAGTCGTCAGGTGGTGCTCCTTCTGCGAGCTAACCATTGGGCCTCGCATTAAAGTGCACGGATGCTTTAAGAACACGCCATCGATAATACCTAACAATGAAGACCTGGGTTTCAACTGCGACCAGTGCAGTCGTTCGCTCCCCAGTCGGAAGGCACTCAGTAGCCATTCAACCCCAAGAAGGAAGTGCCTGCTACGCCTAGTAGCCTGACCTCGTTGCCCAGCAAAAACCGGGGGGAAAGTACTACTGCTTCAGGAAGAAGAAGAATTAACAGCACCTATTATGTGCCGTCATTGGCCCCGAATAAGAACGCAACCCAGACGATCCACGGACCTGGGGACATACCAGCGGCCAAATCTAGAACCGTCACCGCCACCCACTGGGGAAAGGTGTATATCAACAAGATCCTTGAGAAGCACACCATCCCCCTCGACCTACACGAAATCAAGAACTGGGAAAGTTCCCTCGAAAAGAGATCAAGAATCAATGAGAAGCAAAGGGTAAGCCTGGCAAAAATACTTCGTACGAACCAAGAAATCAATGACAACAATTCGTGTGGCTTATCCACTGAAGAAATGCCGCCTGTAGCCCAAACAGTTGCTAACTGCGGAGCTAATGTCGCAACCCAGAACATGTTTGAGGTCTTACAAGAAGTCTGTGAAATTGAATCACACCATGCAACTGTGGACCATCATGAAGCCCACGGAGGAAATTGCCAGAGTAACGAGTCACATCACCTGACCCAAGTAAGCAGAAATCGTAGAGTAGTCATAACTGGCAGAAGCGGACATTCGAGCCCAACTCACGTGAATAACGATCAAGTTGCTTCATGTAACTCAACAGGAAATTCGCAGGATTCGCAAGCCTCACTAAATGATGATCTACAGCTCCCAGTCGACCATGACGAAGAAGTTGACCAGTTTGTTGGTGACCTCTCTGATAGCAGTCACGTTCGGTCTCCGGACGAGCCTGGCCCGCTACATCACTTCACTGAGCGTTTCAACCCTTTCACCAGTTCTAATCAGAATATAAATTGGAGTGATTTTGAAGATACCGTCGAAGACGTGATCATTACAACTGCTGCATTCGTCAGACTCCCTGAACCCCGCGAATTCAGCGGGAAGCCTTCCAGCAGGAGTTTGAACCATAAAGAGGTACAAGCTCTTTACAGAAGAAACAGAAGGAGAGCCATTCGCACAATCATGAAAGAAAGCTCTGCCTTCTGTGATTAGGAGCCGCATGCCCTGCAAGACGCCATGCAGAACATACAAAATTGCTCGCATGCCCCAAACTTGGAGATCTACACTCCTCACAGTCGTAAAAACGATGAAAACTACGGAATTTGTATGGAGCCGTTCACACCTGATGAAGTCGCTGCGAAGTTGAAAAAATGCGAAAACTCTGCTCCGGGTCCTGACAGGATCACATACAATCATTGGAAGGCTGCAGACCCGGATGCCGAAATCCTTACACAGATTTTCAATGTGTGTCTTCTTCACAGAAAAGTTCCTGCAAAATGGAAATCATCTCGAACTATCCTCCTCCATAAAGGTGGGGATAAAGAAACAATTACTAACTGGCGACCCATTGCCCTCGGGTGTACGCTAGCTAAACTCTATGCAGGGTACCTCGCGAGGCGATTTATTGATTGGGCGGACTCCTCGGTGGCCTTTTCGAAGTGCCAGAAGGGATTCCTCCCTTTATATGGTTGCTTCGAGAATAACTTTGTGGTGGAGCAACGGCTGGCGCATGCCCGGGGCACTCAGAGCGACGTGTGCATGGCGTCACTCGACATATCTAATGCCTTTGGGACAGTGGGTCACACTGTGCTCATCGCTGCCCTGAAGACTATGGGTGCTGGTGACCCATTTATTGAAGTAATCAAGGAAATGTACACTGGTAACGAAACACAATATTCCACTGAACTTGGCTTAACTGAATCAGTGAAGATTACTAAAGGTGTCCGGCAAGGCTGCCCACAGAGTGGCCTTTTATTCAACTGCTGCATTAACCCAATCCTGGAAAGGATACAAGCTAACCACGAAGATCATGTCATTCCGGCTTACGCCGATGACGTGATCATATTCGGTGATAATCAAAACGACCTCCAGGAGAGGGTGGATGTATTCTAGGTCGAGTGCGAGAAGATTGGGCTGAGAATTAACCCAAGCAAGTGCTTCTCCTTGCATTTGTCCGGGAGAACTCCGGTCGGAATGAGGCCAACTCGATTTTACATCGGTGAAACTCCCATAAAAGCAATGGAGGATGGCGAACCGGCCAAATTCCTTGGTCGCCCTCTTGGCTACTCTATTTCTTCATCAAACAAAACAGAGGAAGACTACTGTGAATCTGCCACCACGCTGCTCACATCAAAACTTGCACCGTGGCAACGTATAAATGCTGCTAAGGCATTCTTATTTCCCTCCTTTGCCTATGCAATGCGCACCGGCCAACTTTCCAAGACGGCCTGGTCTCGCATTGATAGACACATTAAGCCCTTAATCAGAAGGACTCTCTTTATCCCTGACTCGTCATCAACCGATTATTTGTATGGTGACACTTCTTATGGAATGATGGGAGTACCAATAGCCTCTGAAGACTCCGAGATAGCCTATATCGATGGAGCCTTTAAGCTATTGGCCTCCGCTGACGAATCAATCAGGAAACTTGCCTGGAACGGGCTTAAAAGTGTGGTGGAACAACGCTCACACATAAGCTCACCTGGCCCTGATCTCTTAGAGGACTACCTTAACGGAATGCCTTTCAACCACAGCGCTAGGACTAGGACCATTTGGTCCTCTGCACGTGTTGCGTCCACCAGGCTTGGTGTTAAATGGGCTTTCTACTCCGACGGCACATTTGAAATCGAATTCGATGGAGTGACCATCAAAAAGAGAAGACTCATTTATAAAAAATTGAGAAGAAGCGTAGCCGAAAACTCATGACTCTCCCGCATCAGGGTAGAAGTTTTGCTTGTGTTGCCTCGCACAAAGCGAGCAACCACTTTCTGAATGAGGGGAGCTATACCCGGTTCGCCGACTGGCGATTCGTCCATAAGGCAAGGCTGGGATTAGCCCCACTCAATGCGTATAAGCGTGACATTTCCCAGTTCGCAAAGTTCTGCTGGAAATGTCATGAATACCCTGAGACGCTCCCTCATGTGTTGTGCCACTGCACACACAACCTCCAAAACATCACCAAGAGGCACAATGACCTTCTTAACCGGATTATTCTGGCTGCGAAAGGGAGGTGGCAGGTCTTATACATAAACCAGAGGGCAGACAACTCGACCCTTCGCCCTGATCTTGTGCTAAAAAAGGATAAATCAATCCTCATTATTGATACCACTTTCACTTACGAACGGAGCCCTGACTCCTTTAAGCTGGCTAGAAACAGAAAAGAGGAAAAATACAAAGCTGTGGTGGACTACTACAAAAGCAATGGCTTCGAGGACACCCGCTGTGAAGCCATCGTTATGGGTCCACTCGGTACTTGGGACCGTGCCAACGACCGGATCATGCTCCGCATATGCTCCCGGAGGTACCTTCAATTGCTTCGCAAACTTGCTGTTAGCGATGCGATACGTGCCAGCCGGGACATGTATATCGAGTTTTTGACCGGTAAGAAGCAGGTCCTAGGGCCTGGTCGCACGGACTGTAACAAACGAAACGAGGAACTCGTTGCTGAAGGTGACAATGATTTCGTTTTTGACATAAACGAACCTGATATCGAAGAGGAAGAAGATGTGTACGTGAACAACAATCAACCCTCCACACCCGCAGCAGGGCTACGTAATGAACCACTCACCTGTCCAACAAGTGGTGTTCGCACCACTCCATTCACTGAAAATCAAATCGTTGGCACAAACTCTGCTGAAGCCGAACCTGTAAATACCTTTAATACAAACCACAATGAAATTGAAAACTTTATACATAGCGTCAGAACTAATCAAAATAGCAACGCTGATGATAACCAAAACTATCCGCTCATGTCTAGAAACCTTGAAAGAGAACTACCAACGGAGAATACCTGTGTGCCTTCACGCTCTCGTGACATTTGCACACCCTGCATGGAACCCTTGTCGCCCCCCTCCCAACCTGGTCTGGCATTTAACATTGACTTTGATATGCGCACCAGCCAAGTGGGAGCGGAGCTAAATACGCCCGTCGACAACGGCTCGAACCTGAGACCTGTCGAGAGAAGTCAAATCTCGAACTCAATAAACAGTCTCAGGTTCTCTGGGGTGTTTGACTGCAACAAAGACTCTCACCATGAACTTCCAAACTCCACACCCCCACTGGCACCAACTGAATGGGATGCCCTGAACTTCGAATATAGCAGCAAGTCATCAGGTGCACCTAAAACTGAAGCCGGAATTAACAACGCAGGAACTGACTTGTCGATCAGGAGTCAGGACAGATCCATTGATCGCGACGAAAGTCATCTGACTACCGTTGATTGTCCTCCATTTGAACATCATGAAACCCTTCACACACCCTTAATCAAGGAGGAGGTTTCGATTCATCAACGTGTGATGACGCTTATTTTTCCGCTCCGTGTTTTCGTGCCGTGAGTGCGTGATTCTTGGTGTGGAGTAATTCTGTTTGTGTGTTTATTGTGCTCCTGTTCGTCAGCTTTACGTCGGTATATAATATTTGTCTGTCCGCCTCTTGGATGGTGAGAAATTTTTAGTTTCATTTTCAAAACATTCTATTGCACCATGCACTGATACGCAGGCTCCATTGTATTGGGATTCTTCTCAAAAGTGCCTAGAACGGCCTTTTGATACATCTGTTTTTCTGTTATATTGTAATTAATAACTATACTAAACTATATATTTAGATATTATAACATGTATACTTTGATATTTGAAACTTGTTTCGTTCCCCCCTGCCCTGTATATACTTGTTTTCCCCCCTTTTAAACTTCATGTTTTTCATATTTTCGATAATTGACCTACGGTCCCCCCCTTTTTTAATGCTTTTGAGTATGTCCCTTGTCATTTGCCGCGCAAGTACAGTGTAAATGTATCTTTTTGGTTTCTCATTGCATATTCTCAATGTTAAAATTTTCCTTGGAGTATTCCACTTTCTGCTTCTCCCCCCTTGCTTCTGTAATGGTTTGGTCCCGTACCTTTGGCTTTTGCTATTGTTCTCTTCTTCCCTTCTAAATTATACTCATATTCCTGTTCAGATTTAATCAATTAGAACTAAAATTTAATATTGGTGGAAATTTAATATGATTTTGAACACATTTTTTCATAGCGTTGAAATGACATCCCCTTTACTTTTGGCCCTGCTTTATAATGACACCCCCTTTCAATCTCAGGGTCTATCTCGGTCCCTATTGGCCATAGAGCTCCAGAAATAGCATTTGCTTCCTTTAACCAATGATAATCTTTTGATTCATAATATAATTAATGCTCGACAACGCTCACCAACCTCTATTTTTTCAAACTTCAATATCTAACGTTCTAATTCAGATATCTTCAAAATTTTTGAATATTTGGAAAGCCCTAAAGGTCTACATTCCTATTATACCACTCCCTTAATTATTTGACCAGTTTCGATATACTCGGATCTCATCCCTTTATGTTGGAAAATTCACTTTTCTCAAGTATTTTTGTAACCTTGATTGGACTACAATGGTATTCCCATTTTCTCGTTCTAGCTTCATTATGCTTGCTGCTAGTTTTTCTCGCCCATCGTTTACTTATGTTAATTGATCTGTATATACCTGTATATTACTTTATTTACCATATTTTCATATTTTGCTTATTTAATTGATATAACTGTATATTTTACTTACCTATACCATGGATAGCCACAATATTTCGCTTCCCATCATCCCATCCTTTGTTTCCCTCTCTGCTTTTCCCAATCTTCCTCCTCCCCTGGTGTCTACCCCCATCCCTGTCACATCTACTGTTTCAACTATTCCTAATAGTGTCTCACAATTTTCGCCAACATGTATCACTTCCACAGCTTCCTACTCCAACTGCTCTATTAGTGATCAAAATCTACAGCCAACAGTGAGACTAGTTCCACTCACCCATTCTGGTGTTACTACTAATCAATCCTATTCAAATGCTATTCGCACTCCACCAGCACGTTTTCAACCGCTCCCTCAACGTGTGTCTTCTTCAACTTTGTCCTCTGCTCACAATACTCACCAACTTCATGTGTTTTCAAATCCTCCACGCTTCTCAAACCGCTTCGATCTTCTCCATTCCTACAAATCTTCTCCTGCTCTTCAACCTACTGCTCTTCGGTCTCCTGCCTTTACTGTGATTCCTCCTCCCATGTCTGATGTCTTCTGCTCTTCTGCGGTTCCCGTCTGCACTGCTCCTCCTCCGGTTCCTGTTTGCCTTCCTGTTGACGTCCCTGCGTGCCCTGCTGTTTCTGGTTGCCCTCCTCCTGCTGCTGTCCCCGCCTGCTCAGTCGTCACTTCTGCTGTCCCTGCCTGCTCTGTTGTCACTGCTGCCTCTACCTTGCCGGCTCCTGCTGCTCCTGTTCTGACGTCTCCTCCTCCTTCTCTGACGTCTCCTCCTCCTGTTCCGGTTCCTGCGACTGTTCCTTGTACTTCTTCTACATTTGCTCCAGTGTCTCCCCCTATTGTTACTGCTCCTGTTATTGACTTCTTGCCACCGTTTATCAGCTCTTCATTCCCATCTACTTCTGCTGACGATGCTATCTCCACTACTGACACCATTGAATCATTGGATCTCACTAACACTGATAACTGTGAACTATTAGCACTTATCACTAAGAATCTCACCAGAATGAACAATTACATTAACAAAAACGTAAAGACAAATTCCACTCACAGAAATTATCTTGAGGAAAAGTTTAATCAACTTGGGAGCTTTTGCACTGCCCTTGAAAGCAATCTTCAATCTTCTTCTCCCATATCAACTTCCTCAGACTCTATCCAAAACTTTGCTAGAGACTGTAAAGAGGAAATTACAAACTTCCACAAAACCATGACGGAAGAATTTAAAGCAACTACAGCTTCCCTACTTGACGAGTTCAAAAATTCCATATCTAATACCTTGCCTTCCCTTGTGGACAAAACTGTGAAAGAAATTTTACCATCGATTGCCAATCTCGGACCTTCAACATCTAAAGTCCCTTCTGCGACCCCTGGCCCTGCAAAAACTTACTCCAGTATCCTATTGCGAGGCAGGGATCGCCTGAAGAACAACGAGCAGTTGAAAAAAGACTTGTTTTCAATCCCTCGTCCTAAAGGCCTGGAAGTGAAAAACATTACGGCTCTGCCAAATGGCATATTAAAACTTACTTGTGATAACCCAAAAGGAGCCAATCTTCTTCCGCTTCTAGAGAACTCTTCTATAAAACAAAAATTTGATATAAAAATGGAGCCTCCAAGAAAAGAGGCCTTGATCCTTTTCAACATCCCTCTTGATTACAATGAGGACAACGTTAAATCACTCATTGCCAACAACTGCTCTACCATCAAATCTTCTACAGACATTTCTATTATAAAAAACTTCCGTAACCCTAGAGGTTCTTCAAACTGGGTGGTGCTGGTGGAGGTGCCTGTGGCAAAGCTTCTTAAGGAAACGCGCAAACTATTCCACCACTTTAAATATTTTGTTATCAAGAAATATGTGAACATTAAGATATGCTTTCGATGCCACGACTACGGTCATGTGGCCAATTATTGTCCCTACCCTACGGGAGTTTGTGGCCGTTGCTGTAGTAAAACCCACGATCATAATGCCTGCAAGGCTATGATACCTAAATGCGTAAACTGCTCTACAGCAATATGTAAGGCTGCAGACAATGGTGAGACTCTCAATTGGAACTACCGACACTCGGTACATGACAAAAAGAACTGCAAAGCTTACCACCTTGAGATTGAACGAATTAAAAAACTTCAAAGTGAGCAATAGTCCCACTCTTAGCATATATTGTTATTTTTATATTATTTTATATTTCCATGATGGGAAGCACTACTTTGCATTTGTAAATATTGTATATAGAATGATATTTTTACTTTCTTCCCCCACTCTGTGCTCGTTCCTTAAGTCGCCCTCTCTATGGCCTTAAAAATACTACAATTTAATGCAAATCACTCTTTAGCCGCTCATAGCAACTTGTTTCAATTCTCAATAGAAAACTCCGTCGACGTAATTTGTCTTCAGGAGCCTTATTCTTCCAAAGACGGAATCCTCCGCCCTCCCTCCAACTTTTCACAGTTTTCTTCCCTTTCCTCCAAAGCTGTTATACTTATTCTTAATTCTAACCTTTCTCCTTCCTTAAAATTTAATTCAGATTCTATTGTTATTATTGAAATCAATTTACCGGAAAACAAGACCCTTAACATTGCTTCACTTTATTTTCCCCCTCACGCTGAAATCTCCGACCTTATCTCAGAATTTGCTAATCTGGACTTATTTAACCCTAACTTTCTTATCCTTGGTGACTTCAACGCTCGAGCTCAGATGTGGGGGTATGGCTTCACTGATCGTAGGGGTACTTCGGTCATCGATTTCTGCATCGAAAACAATTTGATTGTGGTAAATGACCCCAGCAGCGGTCCAACATTCGCCTCACACTCAGGCAGGGGATTCCCTGACCTCTCCCTCGTTTCTTTCAATTTTTTCGACTACATTCAAAATTGGGAAGTTCTCTCGGGCGATACCTTAAGCGATCACAAATACATTCTCATTTCTCTTAACACCACACCTTTTATTGACTCTTCATTTTTCCTTAAAACCAACTACAGCATTGGCAAATTTTTACACAATTTTAAACCTATTTCTAAAGAACTCCACCATTCCCTCGACTCTGTCCTCGACTCCGCCATGCTTGACACTTTTATCAACAACTTCATTCGTAAAACACAAGATTGTGCTTATAAATTTATTAGGAAGAAGAAAGTTTCCAAAAATTTTTCTCTCAGCTGGTGGAGCCGAGATCTGGCAAAATTTAGGAATTTCGTAAACGCACTATATAAAAGAATTGTATCGCTCGAGAGGAATTCCGATCCCCCTGAAATTATTAACCAAGCAAAAATTAAATATAAACTTAACAGAGCTAAATACAAACTAATGATTAATAAAGCTAAATCTAGTGCCTGGAAGAAACACTGTAATAACTGCTCTGAAAAATTCGGCTCACTTTTTAAATATACCTTTCAAAAACATAAAAATTTTAACAATATTAACTTACAATTCCAGGACAACCCCAATCTCGATTACAATGATAAAATTAAGCGCCTTTTGGACCACTGCTTCCCTGAAGACCCATCCTTTCTATCCTTTCCCACTCACGATATTACCCCAGAAGGTTTGGGATTGGTTTCTGATGAGGAGCTATCCATTGTCTTCAACCATCTTAAATCAGGCAAGGCCCCTGGCCTTGATAATCTCGACTTTACTATCTGGAAAAACCTTTTTAAATTCTACCCTTCCCTCTTTTCCAAAATTATTAATCTCATTTTTAAATTTTGTAAATTCCCCGGCTCCCTCAAAAATGCAAAAATCCTATTTCTACAAAAACCAGATAAAAATCCCTCCTCCTGCAGTTCCTATCGCCCAATTTGTCTCCTGCCCACCTTTGGAAAGATTATCGAACGAATTTTTATTAATAAACTAAACTATTGGTTGAAGGCGACGGATGCTCTTCATCCCCTGCAATACGGCTTCAGGGAACTTCACAGTTGCGAGGACGCTGCTCACGCACTGGTTACTCACATTAAATCCCTCCGCTCCTCAGGAATTGTAGCTCTTGCCACAGTGGACATCAGCGGAGCTTTTGACAATCTAAATTGGAACATATTACCTTCAACTTTTGATAAAATTAATTTACCCATTCACTTCAGATCCTTTATTTACTCATATTTACACTCTCGAACCATAACTTTTTCCAATAAAAACTTCTCTATTTCAAAAACAATCTCCAAGGGAGCTCCTCAAGGATCTGTCATCTCTCCCATTTTATGGAACATTTACTTCAACAACATACTTAACTTAAACAATGACCTTTACTATCTACAAGCCTTCGCTGATGATCTCGCTGTGGTTACCTCGGCTACTAACATTCGTGTTGTCGTCGATAATACTACTAACGTCCTATCCCTGATTACCTCCTCCCTTTCCTTACTTAATCTCACTGTTTCAGTTGAAAAATCATCATGCATCATCTTTAACAGATCACTGAAAAAACGTAGGTACTATCCCCCTGTCAAACTCTTAAACAAATCTATTAAACTTACTCGTTCTTTAAAATTTTTAGGTATTATTGTCGACGACAACCTCAAATGGAGCCCTCATATCTTTTATTTAAAGGAGAAATGTTTTAAGCTCTTTTCTACCTTTGGCAAAATATCAAGTAATAACTGGGGCGTCAACAAAAATTTACTTAAAACTTGGTATCATGCTGTCATCGAGAAAATAATAATATACGGGGCGGGTATTTGGGGAGGAAATTTAACAGGGGACCAAATTTCTAAACTTACTTCATTACAAAGAATTTTCTTACTAAAAATTTCAACCGGATTTAGAACATCTTCGAACATTTCTCTCTTTTCAATAACTGGCATCCCCCCCTTACACTGTGTAATCAAGACACAATTCCTTAAATACCATTTCTGGAAACAGAGAAACAACTGTTTCCCTAACTCTTCCCTCCCCCCCCCCTTCTCGTTTTGATACAAACTGCGCCCTTTCGGGCCTTACTCCTGACCGTAGAACAATTACCTTTCCATCTTCTAATCCCTCTTCATTTTCAGAATATAACATTTACACAGATGGCTCGAAGATCGACAATAATGTCGGCTTCGCCTTCTGTGTTTTCAAAGAAGACCTTTTGATTGAATCATTTTTATTTAAACTTGACAGCGAGAACACGGTTTTCCAGGCTGAACTGGCTGCCTTACGTGAAGCTTTTACTTGGGCTATTAAAAATAATAAAAAAGTCAATATTTATTCAGACAGCCTTTCAGCCATTTTGGCTCTTAATTCCCCTAATATTAAGTCAAAATTTCTTAATGATATCAAAACTAGCATCTTTCCTTTTAAATCCCTTTTTAACTTGAAATGGGTAAAGGCCCATGCTAACATTCGGGGCAATGAGGTTGCAGACGAAAAAGCCAAGCTCGCCACAACTGTTGGCTCCCCTACTATAGTTCCCTTCCCTTACTCTTTTTTAATAAACCATTGTAAATTACACCTTTTAAATCTTTGGCAATCTCTATTGAACGACTACATTTCCCCCCGTACCCATGATCCGGCCAGAATTTTAACATATCTACCCAAAGTTAACCAAAATTTTCAAATCTATAATAAATACCTTATCTACTTCCTTACCGGCCACGGCCCCTTTTTGGATTACCTCCATCATTTTAAGCACAAAAGAACTTCTTGCTGCTCTTGTGGCTCTTTTGGTGATGCGGACCATTATGTATTTTCCTGTCCGCACACCTCTACCCACCATTTAATTAAACCGTCCCCCTCTCTCTCTGCAGCCTGGTTCTCCAATGTTAGAAATAACCCGATACTCTTAAATAAATTAAAAAATTGTGTTCTCGTTGCAAGAGAAATATCAAATAGTGTTGCGTAACTCGTCCGTGAGCGTCCTCCCTTCAAGCTTTTCCTCTCGATCAGTGGAGCTTTGCACTGTTCCCCCTTGTGTCTTTTGTACGCCTGATACTGCTGTAAATACTCTGGGTGAGCGTGCCACTCTTGGTATATACTCATTGGAGTTAATATAGCTTTAACTTTGAATAATAATTTAATTTGTACTACTTACACTTCCTTCCAACGCATTACCCCTCCCTGAATTGGAGGTAACTTGTTTTAGCATTTCTTCACCAAATTGTACTCTACTTACCCCCACCAAATCACTGTGGTATGCTCGCCCACTGTATATGCGTCTCTGTAAATACCATTACTTTCTTCAGCTGTGTCCTGTGTGGCACATTTTATTGTTTGTGTCAAATGTGACACGCCTTGTAACCTTTTCGTTGTTTGCTGTGTGACTGTGAGTTTGTTCGTCCGTCTTGTTGCTGTGTCCTTCGCGGCACTTTTGATTATCTGTGTCTAATGTGACACGACCTGTAACTTCTTTGTAGTTTGCTGTGTGCTTGTGTGTCTCGCTGCCGTACCCTACGTGGTACATTACAACCATGTAACTCTGTAACCTATTTCTTAATTTTCAATAAATGACTGGTATACTCCGGCAGCTCGTGGGTGCCTGTGGAAGTCGGTCTCCGATCCTAAATTTTCTCCCGGCCATACATCAAACTGCCGTAAACCCCTGGGTTGGCTGTATGGTCTGGGCCTTTCACACCCTTAATCAAACAATGCCGTGCTGTGCTCGTGGACTTCAACCTGAGCAGACTCTCACCTGACATCAGTGAAAGAAGTGAAATTCCACCTGCCACAGCTAATTCAGCTCGTGGGCGCCTGAGTATCCAGTCGCAGCCTGCAGCCACCCTACATCGCGCACCTTCGGTGCAAGATTGTGCGGGGAGCCAGCACCCATCTGTTGCTGGCAAAACCACATTGTAAATATTGTAAATCTTTCCCACAGGTTCCTTGTTTGAAGACGCTGTCTCCTGTCGAATGAAAAATAATTGTTAATTTAAGTCCCGGGTGCCCTGACCCTTTGCTTAAATATACGTAAATACACTCCTTTCGGCACCCGGTTGACGGTTTTGTGTATGTTTTTTTACATGCAGTAAATTCAATTTCCTGGCAAACTGATCTTTCCCTGAGTTGAAGTCTAGCAATAGACCCTACGATATGGGTGTCAGGGCAAGACTGGCTTCCACTTACACTAAGACCCACAGCAGAAATTCGTTGGGGTCCTGTAAAAGGGACCTGCTCTTGTAAAAAGATCTGTTCTAGTCAGCTTAACATCTGACTGGAGGTCTATGGACTTCAAGTATGTTAAACTAATTTTTGAACGGAGGCTCGGGTCTGGAATTTATTCCGTCTGAGCCAGGAGTTGTCCCGCAATTGCACTACAAGCGGTGACAGCTCACTTAATAATAAATAAAAGAACAAAAACTCGTACATATAGATGTAACCTTCTGCTGTATGCATATTTCATCGCTTCTCGGCACTTCAGTGCTAAGATCAAGTATCTGTTCTTATCAACTTTGCTTTAATGGAGTGGACATCTGGCTGCGCCCTGGACTTTACACATTTGTGATACGACGCTTGGATATTTTTCTACAGCCGTTCTCGTGGAATCCACTTTTCAGCACCTTCCTAAGGACAGCGCCATCTACTGGATCTTGGAGCGACTACGCCTCTTATTGGATTACTGATCAAGTGTGGACCTTTGGATTTCTGATCGTGTGTGGACCTTTGGATTACTGATCGTTGGATTCCTGCTTTCCCTGGACCCTGCTGCAGGGCTACGACTGCACAGGACGCCGAATTCAAGACTCCTCCCCACGAGCAAGGACTTTAGAGGACGCCAACTGCAAGACTCCGCCCACTTGCTGTGAACTTCAAAGCAAGACGCCGCTGGATTTGCCTCCCACTGAAAGCTTCGCTTCTCGTCACTCCTAGTAAGTCCTGAGTCGAGAGTCTGTGTTTGTAAGGCTGGAATTAGCCGAATAGATATACCCCGCATTTCCCCGCCGGTATATCTATTTTGCCGCAATATTCTACAGTTTTTACAACACGTGTATTCTCACCTTGTGCATCGCCCATACCCAGGGTCGAATTTTTAAGCCACGTGCTTTTTCGTCCCTGCACTTGAAGGCCTCGCCCCTTCTGTGCCCCCCCCCCCCCCCCCCCACCGCTTTACGAGCGAAGGCCACGAAGCCTATAGCCTGTGCTATAGGACTTGGCATCCCTTTCTTTCCGCTACCCACTAGTGGTAGCAGCCCCTGCACTGGTCTCTGTTACCTGCCCCAGCGTGGGCAGGTACTGGACTTCTCTGGAATCCCCGGAATCTAGAGTGCCCTAAACCGGGTCATACCCGAAGGCCTCCTTCCAAATCTTGATTGGAGGGAGGTGCCCGTTAGGACGTTTGTTAGGATTTTTTTTTCCCTTCTTCCTTGAATGCACAAGGTAGCTCAGGCCCCGCCTCCTCCGTTTGGTTCGCACGGTTCCGTCCCGTTCTGTCGTTTGTTTGCTGGCTTGCCCCCTTTTGCCTCGCGAGGATTCTGTCTCCCCGGCTCTTAGAGCACGCCTCCGTGTTGCCGAGAAGCTCCGCCTACTCTGCATGGCGGCAGAAACAACGTGCTTACGAATGGACATATTCGTCTACATCTAGTACGCTAAAGACTTTTATGTGATACTAATCAAGGAACTAGGTAACGGTAAATATGTGGCAATGAAGTGAGCTCTTATCTAACACGAACATTGAAGAAAATTGTGTGGAAAGAGACGAACTTTGAAATACGTGGTTGCAGACGAACACGTGATAATAATAGCCAACACGTGGAACACTATCAAGCACGTGGACGCGACTACATTGCTACAAGCACGTGCAATAGTTGCACAGGTGACTCTGAGTAGGAAGCACGTGTACCTCCTGAACACGTGGAATTGGTCACTAAACACGTGGAAGCGGCACACGAATACGAGAAGTGAATCGTAACGAATATAGTGATAAAATGAGTGGTGAGAGACTGTAGTAAGGAACGCTGAACATCCGTGGTTTATATGATGGCTCCGCGAAACACTAAAGGAGCGAATGGTGATAAAAAGAATTGGACTAATGCAGAGAGCGTCGAAAAAGTTGTTGATAATAATGAGGAGAACAATGACAATAAAGTGGGTAACTTCTTGCGCTCCCCAATTTGGAGCAACTCTAAGGCGGATGTGACACGTGATAGAATGTCGCTGCCATTCATGCCCATGTCACAGCTCGGAAGAACCCCTATCAAGGGCCGTGAAGGGGCTAGTACAGTGGATAAAACTGGAAACAAAGAAGGAAGCCCCTATTCGCCTGCAATTGCTAATAAGACCCGATCCAAAGTGGATCTTACGGGCAGGAAATTGTCGGCCGGGGGTAGCTTAATAACTCCGCCAAATTGCAAGGTAAACCCGCTGTTGAAATGGCAAGGCGGTAAAAATACACCTAAAAAATCCATACAGACGCCAACAGCTGGCCAAAGTGATCTGCACACGACCCAGCAAGCGACTGTGCCTCCCCCCGGGTGTCGCCTTGTGGAACCGGAAAGGGATAGCGACAGCACAAATGAAGTAAACGAATCGGGTGTACACGGAACTCTGGACTCACAAGTTGTTAATGTGGAGTCAGTGACTCAAGTGCGGGAAGTCGAGCTAGCTGCTGCGAAGGATGAATTAATACTCCATGGCCTTGGAGCTGAGGATCTAGCTACACCGACCCCAGTTGCGGGTGGCCTCACTGCGGTGCAAGCGCACGAGGAAGCGAGCAAAGACACATGGTGTTTCTCGTTTGACTCTGTGGCAACGCAAGAACTCAAAGACGCTACCCCATGCCTCGCGCCCTCCCCCTCCCCCCACGGGACACACACCGTCAGACCTGACGAGTGCAATGTGGGCGATGGGAGTGGTAACTGGCTCGTGACACCTCAGCATGTAAAGAAGAAAAAAAACTGGAAAGAATACATACAGAAACTGAGAAGGAAGCACGGTGATTCGTCTCGCGCGAGAGAGAGAGCCTTCCAGGCCCGGAAAAGAAAGGCCAAAAGATTGAAAAAATCACAGAAAGCGAGGGGAGAACTATCGCAAAGGAAACTGGAAAATTGGAAACCTGTCAAACCGGCTCTAGCGATGAAGTTTGTACCACATGAGGCACGGTATGTGTGGAACACGGATACCGCATCCCCCCCCCTCCCACCGTTCGAGCTATGAACAAGGGCGGGAACTGGAGGATTGGTGCACCGATTACAACACGGAGTGCACCACAAACACAAGATACGACTACTGGGACCCCAAGGCCAAACATGAGAGCTGGCAGCGACACAACCAACATGGTTAGCAGCTCGCCTGAATCCGGACCTAAAGAATTAAATGTACAGGCTGTAAAGGAAGTACATCCCACATCGAGGCAACGGACAAAAGACTCCGCTGACCAAAAGTCGGAGTTGGGTGCGCTACAAGCGGAAGTGAATGTACCAGTGGTGAGACAAGACAACGCTAACACGATGCTTCCCAGGGACCTCGACAGCTCGTCCTCTGACAATCGTTTGGTTATTGATTTGCACACGGACAGTTCTGTGGACAAAAGCGATAAGAGCCAGGGGAAATGGAACAAGGACGCATGTGACACGCAGACAGTGCGCACCTGTAGCCTGGAACAAGCTGAAGGAGAGAAAACAGGTAAAACAGGTGGGAAGAGTGAAGTAAAGCGCACGCTGACGTGGAGGGACCCTGAATTCTCGAAAAACTGGACATGGCGTAAGAAGATTGCCAAGACGAAGGGCACAGACAACAGTGGACAACCACATATGCAAACAGAAATGAGCTCAAACAAGATTGAACTCACAGAAAGTGTTGGCGCTCACAACTCGGAAGATGAGTTTAGCAGTGCTCCAAATTGGAAGCAAAGCGCAACATGTGAAGCAAAACTGCCTTGCCCAGTGGATAAAACTGATAAGGTGAAAAATGCGAAGAGGGGTAGTGACAAAATGACTCGACAGGATGACCAGACTAGACAGAAACCTATGAGTGAGGCCTGCGCGAAATTGGCCAAAAGCAACACGCAAAGCTCACATGTGCGGAAAGCTGAGCAAAAGCGAGAAGTGGACAAGGTAAGCGGCTCACAGATCCCTGGCCCCTCCAACAGAGAGGAAGCTATACCTAGAAAGCATAAGCAGACATGGCGGTCGGTATCATGGAAAAAGCACGATGACCCTCATAGATACAAAAAGGTTGGATCGGCAGCGAGTAATGAAGTGAATGTGCCGCCCTCCCCCGCGAGGGGTGATGAACCCAGCAACGAAAGTTTCTCGTTAGATGAGTTCCCTGCCCTTCCTTCACGCATACAACTATGCAAACTACTAAGCCCCATCCGTGACTTGGAGGACGCCCCGGTGAGCCGCCCAGCTAGTGAAGTCGGCTCCCGACAGACTGAACCATACGCTAATGTCGTTGGAAGAAAAACCGAACCAAACTCGAAAAACGGCACCAGCAACGCACAAAATGTGGAACGTGTAGGTGTTGCGGGCCTGAGATGCCCAGATAATAACTGTGTCATCAATGAAAGATTACACCTTGTATACCCCATGTCTGAGCTCCTACGCTGCACACGAGTCGGGTGCAACAAGATGTTCAAGCATACGAACTGGTACTCCAGCAAACATGCCCTGATCCGGCACCTGAAACGCGTACACAAAATGCAGTTGAGTGATGAGCGTGTGGTCAGGTGGTGTTCATATTGCGAGCGGACCATCGGGCCAAAAATCAAGACCCATGGCTGCTTCAAAAATGTCCCCGCCATAATTCCGTACGGTGCCGAACTCGGGCACAACTGCAATCAGTGCAACCTGTCGTTTCCGACCAGAATGGCACTTAGCAAACACACGAGCGGGCACAAGTGTGCGGCCCTGAAGGCGAAACACAATCCCAAACGCGGCACCAATAATGTAAAAGACAATCGAACCACTGGCAGAGTTACTGGAGGTGTGCGCCCAGCCGGAAGGCAGGTCAAATAATCTGTGGCAAACTTACTTAAACGACTATATCTCTCCCCGTAATCACGACCCGGCCCGTATTCTTTCTTTCCTCCCTTTGGTTGACCCTTCTCTTCTTATTTGTAACAGATTTCTTGTTTATTTTATTACCGGACACGGCCCGTTCCTTGATTACCTCAAATTCTTTAAGCACAAACCCTCTTCTAACTGTCCCTGTAATGCTTTTGGTGACGCTGATCACTATGTTTTTTCCTGTCCCTTTTCTAAAAAATTCCACCTTGTCAAACCTTCCCCTGCCCACTCTGCAGCTTGGTTTTCCGGTGTCCGCAGAAATAAAGTATTAATAAACAAACTGAAGGACTGTATTCAAACTGCGAGAGAGATTTCAAATTCTGTTAAGTGACACTTCTGTGAGTATTCTCTGCTCTTAATTTTTGGTGATCTATGAATTTCTTAATCCTGTTTTTGCTCCTGGGTTCTCCCCCTTTGGTGTAAGACTCCTTGAATTTCTTGTGCATTACTTGATTTTAAGTATGTCAGTCTGTCGGATGTTAGTTGTGTGTGATGACCAATGTATTGTGTAAGGATTGTTTGTTGTGTAAAGTTTTACACACAGATTAATATATTCCTCTGGACGAGTCGGACGGTCTGGGTCTTCAACACAGATTAATACGCTTCCCGACCGTCCAAACAGTTACCTTACACCTTTCTGGTAGGTCGGACGGTCTGGGTTTCAACAACAACAACGTACTACGTACCCTCCCAGACAGCGGACGGTAACGCAGCTCAGACCATACACGGGCCTGGAGACCTGCCTGCTGCCAGAACAAGGAGAGTAACTGCTGAGCGCTCTGGCCGTGTCACCGTGAATAAGAATCTAAGAGACCACCTGATCCCGCTGGACAAAAACGAAATCCGGAATTGGGACCAATCCATCAGGAAAAGGACCTCCATTAATGATAAGCTTTGTGAGGGACTTGCGATGCCAACCAAGTCGGGCTTCCAGGAGGAACGAAGCAGCAGGAAAGGCAAAAGTGATGCGGGGCCAAACAGGCGCTCCCCGACTGCACACTCTGCCTCAGGGAATGAGGTGAACTTTGAGTCTGCCAACAGATTTAACATCCTACATGAGCGACGCGCTGAAGACGACGACAACGACCAAATAGTAGAATCTGATTCGGAGGTAATTGAGCTCAGGGCTGCTCCGAAGCAAATGCGCGTGAAACGCAAGGTACTGCTGGTCCCTGGTCAAACTGCAAATAACACGGAGCGTGCGCAAAACAGCACCCCAATTGCACATGGGACTACGCCCCCCCCCCCCTGCAGCTCAACGAGCGGCTCTCAAATCTCCCTCAATGAAGCGATCTCGCTGCCCACCGACACCAATGAGGAAGCGGACAGAATAGTGGATGGACTCACAGACAGCAGCAGAATCCGTGCCACGGACGAACCTGGCCCGCTCAGCCACTTCCTCGAACTAGTGGAGCCATTCACCAAAGACGGCCGGAACAGGGAATGGAACGAATTTGAAGACCTTGTAAAGGAGGTTGTTACTACCACGGCTGCTTTCGTGAAACTCCCTGAGCCCAAAGAATACAGTGGCAAACCCAGCTCAAAAAACTTGAGCCACAAGACGGTGCAAGCCCTGTACAGGCGTAATAGGCGGCGAGCGGTACGAACGATCCCTGAGGAAGACTCTGCCTTCTGCGGATGGGAGCCGCACATACTACATGAAGCGATGCAGGCCATGCAATGTCATACGGACGACACTGACCTTGAAATCTTTCAGCGGGTCAGAAATAATGAAACCCAGGATAGCGGCATTGACGTTGACCCTTTCACAGCAGAAGAAGTGGCCGCAAAGCTTAAGAAATGTGAAAACTCCGCCCCGGGCCCGGACCGGATTACATATAATCACTGGCGAGCCGCGGACCCGGAGGCTGAGCTTCTTGCTCAGCTTTTCAACGTATGCCTGAAATTCAGACGGATCCCACAGTACTGGAAGAAGTCCCTCACGATTCTTCTCCACAAGGGCGGAGATAAAGAAGTAATATCTAACTGGCGACCAATTGCACTTGGGTGCACGCTCGCCAAGCTCTACGCGGGGTGCCTTTCGAGGCGGTTCGTTGACTGGGCGGAGTCCTATGGTGCCTTTTCTAGGTGCCAGAAGGGATTCCTACCGTTAGACGGCTGCTTCGAGAATAACTTCGTTGTGGAGCAGCGGCTGGCGAGCGCCCGGAGCATGGGGAGAAACACCTGCTTAGCATCCCTAGACATCTCCAACGCCTTCGGGACCATTAGTCACGAAGTCCTGATGTCGGCACTGAAGGCGCTTGGGGTGGGTTCAGGATTCATCAACATCATCAGTGAAATGTACACCGACAACATCACGGAATATTCGACGGAATTGGGACTTACGGATCCTGTGAGAATCACCAGAGGAGTGCGGCAGGGTTGCCCACTCAGTGGCCTCCTCTTTAACAGTTGTATCAACCCAATCCTGGAGAAGATCCAAGAAGAACACGTCGATCACGTCATTCTGGCATATGCTGATGACGTGATCATTATCGGGGACTCACCAGAAATACTGCAGGAGAGGATTGATACGTTCCACAGGGAAAGCACGAAAATTGGTTTACGGCTCAATCCGAAAAAGTGCTTCTCTGTACACCTCACGGGGAGGTCTCCTGTGGGCACCAGGCCATCCGTCTTCTACATCGAGAACGAAGCCATCAAAGCCCTTGAGGACGGGGAACCAGGGATGTTCCTCGGAAAGCCTATTAGCTACACCCTCGCCTCTTCACATAAAACTGAGGAGGACTTCATGGACGCTGCGACCAAAATCCTCACGTCAAAGCTTGCACCGTGGCAACGGATCAACGCGGCAAAGACATTCTTGTTCCCGTCGTTTGCCTACGCAATGCGGACAGGACAACTCAGCAAGTCTGCATGGAGTCGCATCGATCGTCACATAAAGCCCATGCTGAGGAAAACCCTGTATATCCCCGTTACCTCTTCAACTGACTACCTATACGGGGACACGTCGTATGGAATGTTGGGAGTGCCAATGGCCTCTGAGGACTCCGAGATAGCATATATCGACGGAGCCTTCAAGCTATTGGCCTCTGATGACGATTCATGGAGGAGCTTGGCATGGGCGGAGCTGAAAAAAGTAGTGGAACAGCGCTCGCGGACACTAGCACCTGGACCTCAGGAGATTGAGGATTTCATGAACGGCATGCCGTTCGAACGGGACGCGAAAACCAAGACAATCTGGTCATCTGCAAGGACAGCCTCTAAACGGATGGGTGTCACCTGGTCATTTTACACTGATGACACATTCGACATCACGTACGAAGGCGAAACCATCAGCAAACGAAGGCAGATATACAAGAAGCTAAGAACTCTGGCCAAAAAGAAACGTAGCAGGAGACTGATGGCCCTCCCCCACCAAGGGAAGAGCTTCGCCTGTACTGCTTCGCACAAATCCAGTAGCCACTTTCTTTCGGAGGGGAGCTTTACCCGGTTTGCGGACTGGCGCTTCATACATAAGGCCAGACTGGGTCTAACTCCATTGAACGCCTACAAGCGGAACATCCCTCAAATGGCGAAATTTTGCAGAAAGTGCCGCGAGTTTCCCGAGACCCTCCCCCACGTGTTATGTCACTGCAAACACAACATGCAGAATATAACCAAGAGACACAATGACCTCCTCAACCGGATTGTCATTGCTGCCAAGGGGAGGTGGCAGGTGCTGTTTGTGAATCAGCGGGCGGATTCATCAGCACTCAGGCCTGACCTTGTTCTCAAAAAGGGAGACTCGGTGCTCATAATAGACACCACTTTCACCTTCGAGAGTGGCCCCGACGCATTTAAGCTTGCAAGAACTAGGAAGGAGGAGAAATACCGGGGAGTCGTGGAATATTACAAGAAGCTTGGTTACGAAGACACCAGATGCGACGCCATCGTGATGGGCCCGCTGGGCACCTGGGATCGTGCAAACGACCGCGTCATGCTACGTATATGCTCCCGGAAGTACTTGCTGATGCTCAGGAAACTGGCTGTCAGCGATGCCATCCGTGCAAGCCGGGACTTATACATAGAATTCTTGACCGGTAGAAAGCAGGTCCCTGGCCCCGGGTGGACCGATTATAACAAAAAAAACGAGGAGCTTGTCGCGGGAATGGCGAACGATTACGACTACCACCTGGACGTGCTGGACGCCGAAGCCGATCTGGGACAAGAAACTGATGAACAGCGGGTTAATGCGCACCCGGACGATCCCAGGGCCAACACAACCACCGTGGCAGCTGTGGAACCCGGAAGCGCGCAGCCCAGAGTGATCTCTGAATGGAGGGGCGCCACCAACTTACACGCTGATATTAGAGACCTACTTCAGAGCTGCAGGAAGAATCATGAGGCCAATCAACAGCCGATGCACGGTGTACAGGACCCAGTGAGGCCTGATAACCAGGTCTCCAACTCTCAACCTGACCAGGCTCTCCATCCAAAAACATCGGACACTGTGCAGCCCGCGCCTATGGTGACATCCCCCTCCCACCCCGACCTTGCCTTCAACATTGACTTTGGTCTCCGTGGCAGCCAGATTGGGCAGGAATTGAATACGCCCATCGAAGCTGAAGACTGCCTACCACCGATCGAAGAAGGAAAAATCAACAACTCAGTATCTAACCTATCCTTCTCGGGAGTGTTCCCAGCAAGAAGCAGCCTTGGCGCTACAAGCGAGTCCGCACGCTTGGCCACGACACCTGTCGGAGGAGAAGAGTTGAATTTTGAATGCTCCAGCTCGTCATCGCTGGCTTCCGCTACAGCATTAGTCGCAGCCTCTGTGCTACGCACAAGTGATGCCACAGATACCCGAACCCCGGACCTCATAACCCCTAGGATGGGGAGCCAGCACCCCTCAGAAGTCAACAAAGAAAGGACACGGGAAAAAGTGCACATTGAGGAGAAACCATAAATAACTACAAAACTGTTGATCTGCTATGTATTGTGAATATTTGTAATCTATTGTAGTTTGTTCATTTTATTGTATATTGTTCATATTACTGTATAACACAAATGTGTATATGTCGGCTTCAAATGCCATTTGTAATAAATTGTAAAACAAAAATAAAAAATAAAAAGAGCGGTTTGGTATTGGGAGAAATGTATGATGTCAAAAATCAGAATGATATAAATGTTTTTACACTCTCGGGGTTTCTCGGTGTTTCGGTGTTCTTCGGTTCGGGGTTTCTCGGTGAGTGTCGGCTTCGGCTAACTTCGGATATCTGCTCCCGGCCACACTTTTCGCTGCTGTAAACCCTAGGGTCTGCCGCGTGGTCTGGGATTTTAGCCCTGTTCTCTCTTTGTCCCCCCTTTTGTAACTTCCCCTGGTTGTTTTAATTCCATTTATTCATTTATTTATTTTTTTTAAGTAAATTTAAAAATTTTTAATTATCCCTCCAGGGTCTCTTTGGTAAACCTGTGCAGCCTTATTGCTTTGTACTTTAAATTTTCACTGTTACTTTTGCTTAAACCTGTTGTTTTTCTTATGTGTTCTTTTATGCTTTTGTGTTTTTTGTATCTTTGCTTGTCTTGTTGTAACTTATTGTGTTGTGATTCAATTTTAATATGTGTTGTAATTACTTGAATCAAAAATAAAGTTCCCGGCCACACACTTAGCTACAGTAAACCTTCGGGTCTGTCGTGTGGTCTGGGTTTCCAACTTCCAACTTCCAACTCTGAAAAAACAACTGACATTTCTCGCTTACCAAATCTGTTCTAGTCAGCTTAACATCTGACTGGAGGTCTATGGACTTCTAGTATGTTAAACTAATTTTTGAACGGAGGCTCGGGTCTGGAATTTATTCCGTCTGAGCCACGAGTTGTCCCGCAATTGCACTACAAGCGGTGACAGCTCACTTAATAATAAATAAAAGAACAAAAACTCGTACATATAGATGTAACCTTCTGCTGTATGCATATTTCACGCCATAAAGTACGTAAATACGCTATATAAATTAAGAAATGAGTATTTTAGCACACCGATTTTGTAAACACAAAACAAACTAAAAATCCCATTTTAGAATCGCAAATTAAACAGATTTGGCTTGAAAGTAAGCAATTTCCTATTTTTCAAATGCAGTCTTTATATTGTAGAAATCCTAGCATGAAATTAAATGAGCTCTGCAAATTTATTTAGTTTTTCACAGTGGATGATATGCCAATGTACCCTGGATTTTCAGCACCAAAGTTCAGCACTTGCTCATTAGTTATTCTTCTTTCAACATCTATGTGAGAGAGAGGATTTTCAGCACAAAATGAAAACAGAATTCAAGAAAGAAGCAGTCTGGGTGAGAAAAATGTAGTTGCTTTTAAATCGTCTCTCATAACTGGGTCCAAACTTTTGGGAAAACAATGGAAATGTGGCATTTAAATTTAATTTTGAAAAAGCTGTTCATTTAAGGAAAAGCCAAAAGCAAAGAAGGTTGAAATTTTAAAAGGAAAATCTAAAAATTATTTTACTTAATAGGTTTTTATTTTATTTTTCCATTGTTTGTTTAGAACCGTAAGGAGAAACTAAACCAAAGGTAAGGTAACAATTTTAAGATGAATGAAATGACTAATTATTTTCACGAAAATAAAAAATAAAAAAAATAAAAACACATTGGCTATCATACTATGACGAATTTATAGTTCTAAAGATTGCTGTTCTACTTGAAAAATTGACAGGTGATCCTAAAAGTAAAAAATTTGGTAAATATTTAAAAACTCATTTCATAAAGTTTATAAGGCATATTAAATGCTATCAAATGTACAATGTATTTTGCTTATTAACACAAATAAAGGGTATAGTGCATTTCTTAAATTTTTTTTTCAACGTAGAAAAATGAGAAATTTATATCCTGTTGGGTGATAACCCTTTATTTTTTTTCTTACACAAAATACAATAAATTTAAGAAATACCTGAATATTGGAGGGTAATTGTACATTTGTTAAAAGTTACTCCTTTGGAAAAAAGCAAAATACTCCTTCAAATCAAGTCAGGGAGTATTTTTATTCTTCTGAAAAAAATTTAGCTCAATCTTTGCGCACATACTATCGCAGTATGTGCTGGACTGTCCTGATAGGGTACGAGCTGAGTGAGTTGCGTACTCTCAAGAAATTTCGGAAAATATCCAGTACTCGCGGCATGCACTCAAGATCTCAAGCAAGTTTTTGTATTTCCTGGTTTTGAGGCAACTTTCAACAAAATCAGCCTTCTTTTTTTGCTAGTCATTTACAAACTTGAATGGAAACAAATGAGGAAATGAAGAAAAACCCCTGAACCCCCCCTCAAAACAATATCCTGCGTACGACGCCTTCTAACGACGCTACCTGCTCCAAATATTTATTTCTAGTAAAATTTTATATTAGTTACTAGGTTATTACAGCTACAGGTTTTTAGCTAAAAACTGAACGTGTAAAAGAATTGACAGCGAAGTAATTATAATTTTTTACCCACTCTTCTCTACGTTGTAAATGTTTTCTTTTCTTAATATTTTAATAAAAGTGTAAACTAATGTTGCCATATAATGGAAATAACTTTTTCAGAATATTAATGGGTATTAAGGAAGGAATGAGAATTATGTATGTAGGTAATACTACTAAAGTAAGTGAAAGTTACAAGAAAACAAAAGTAAGTGAAGAAAAAAAAAGATCGTGTTCCAAGTTACAAAATGATCCATATCTGTGAATATATATATATATATTTTATATATTATATATATATATATATTATATATGTAAATATATATATATATATATATATATATATATATATATATAAATTTTCAAAGGGGGCAGCCCCCCAATCCCTCAATTTCAATACGCTTTAAATGAGACAGCACCGTATACTCTCAATAATTTCTTCAGGACAGCCCTACAGCCCTGAGTACGTGGATATCTTTTTGGAAAATTCTTAGCCGACAATTTATATTTCTTTCCTGTGCAGGAACAAATTATTAATTTAGGTTTTTATATGCTTCGATTTTAACCTATTTTTCAATAACTTACTTTTAATTATTCCTTGAAATTTAAAATTTGAAAAAAATGTTAAATGTGTTAATTGCTTAATTTTTGTTCGATGAGTGCGGCGATTGAATACATTTGATGTCTGTAGAATTTGATTTTTTGGCCGTTGCCACTCCTGGTTGCTTTTCTCGCCACATCGATGGCCACGAACGTTGTTTCGTTATTACTTGAAGCGCCTGGCACGTTGCGCCGTATCTTCGATGTGTGTGATGAGGATTCTTTGTCCTTAGCTGGGTGGATTGTAGGAAAGGTGATGGTGTCCATAAGGACCGCCCATGGGTGGGCGGAGCAACGGGAACTGTACTGCTTACTAGAAGTGGTGATGAAGTGGAGAGAGTTGCATACTTTCTACAGAGAGTAAATACTGGAGCATATCTATGAAAACTATCTTGTAGAGCAAAATTAGTTTAGATTTTGGGTACAGTACCTAGAATACCTGGTGTCGCGTTCGTAGGAGAAAGGTGCTGAAAAATGTGTCCAAGAATTCAGGACACATCAGGTAAAATGCTGTAGAAGAGAGTAGAGCGCCATCTGCTATCGTCAGTTGAAGTTATCTATTTGCTGGATCTATTAGTTAAATATTTCTAGATCGTAATTTGATTTTTTACTAATCGTTTTATTACCGTTATTTGTTTACTTTCTCAATTGTTATTGTCTGTTGCTGTTAACATCTTATATCCAATATATTATACATTATTAGTTTATTACCTTGTTATTGTAAAACGTGTTTCATTTTTCAACAAACAGTAGTTTTAATTAGTCATTATGGAAAATGATGATGATGTTAATGTGCAGTCGAAAAGTCGTAAACGGCAACGTAAATGTTTCGTGCCAGGATGTACATATTACTGACTACATATCAAGCAAAGCTAAAGAATCTCTTTTTGCTGGTCCGAAAGATCCTGAAAGGCTTAAACTATGGTATAAATTAATACCAAGACAAAATAAAGCTTTGGATGAATCTTGTGTTGGGTGTGAACTATATTTTGAACCGCACTTTGTTGAAAGGCATTACACACATATTATTCAAGATGAAGGAATATTATTACCTACAGGAAAACCTTTGCTTCCCTCTGATGCTCGTCCAACAATATTTCGCAGTCTGCCTAAGTACAGTGGCTAGAAGGGTACACCTTCCTTCTAGACACTGTAGCCTAAGTATCTAAGCACATCACTTCCACGGAAGGGAACATTATCGACTTCGAGATATGGCATACAACTACCAGAAAAAAAAAAGAAACTTTCAAATTCAAACTGTTTTTTTGGTTTTGAAAATTGTGATGTAAGAACTTCTTTTGATAATGAAAATTTGAACTTACAAAATTTTTGTGATGTGGAATTACCTTTTAAATATTGGGTCAAAATCCAATATGAACATTCCTTAGACACTTTATGTTTTGCTCTTCGGTTTGCTCATGAAGAAAACAATATAGCAGATAAGAAAATTGTTATTAAGAAAGCATCTGAAGAAAATGCTATGTGTTCACTTTTTTTAGAGGCATATTGCTGGAAAAGAAAGCAATGAACAATAAAACTGACCTACAGTTCTTATTACAGAAATTAGAAGATCTTCATATATGTTTAGATGCAGGAAATATTGAAGAATTCCCTGAAGCACTTAAAAAAAAGAAACTTACAACTATTGATGGCCAGATAAAGTCAAGGACATGCAATGGTTCAGTTTTTCGCCCAAAGACCTCATGCCAATCATGCAAGAATGAAAGAAAACTATTACAGAACCAAAAATCATATTCAAAATTTTCAAAATTCACCTATTCATTAAAACAACATATTAAATTTAAAATCTCTCTCAAAACTGGATTAAGACTAAAACAAAAATAAATAAAATTATTTAATAAACTTCAACTTTTGAAAAATGCACATAAGCAAGATATGAAGAAGAAGATTGCAGAACATATTAAGAATTTATCTTACAAACAAAATTTGGCTCGAAAAAGTACGAAAGGTATGATGTACAATAAAGAGTGGATATTGGAATGCATAATTATGCACATGAAAAGCCCAACTCTTTATGAACACATCCAAATTAATAATATACTTGTGCTATTCAGCAAAACGTGCTTGAGAAAATCATTAAAGTCATTTAAATATGGATTTGGATTCAACCCAAAGCTTTTCCCAATTTTGAAAGAAAAAGTTAATAAAATGGATACTTTTTCAAAACGTGGGTATTTATTGTTTGATGAATTGAAGCTCCCTCAAAATGTATATGTGCAATCTGATGGATTTATAACAGGGTGTGTGGACTATGGTAAATTTACGCAGACTGGTGAGAGTCATGAATTATGTGATCATGGACTAGTGATCTTATTCCGACCATTTGTAGAGAAATGGATTCAGATCTTAGGAGTGTTTGCCACTAAAAGCAACGCAAGTGGTAAAATGCTTGCCATGTTGCTTACTGAAGCAGTAATTTTAGCAGAAATGTTGTAAATTGCACCACTGGAGATGGTGCACCCTGGAATCGTGCAATGTGGAGGCAATTTGAAATTGGAGTATCAAGTAATGCTGAAATCAGGTGTAAGGTGCCTCACCCAGTTGATAGCTCTGAAGAAAATAAAAGATTCTTACACTTTTCTTTTCATTTTCCTCATTTGATTAAATGTGTGAGGAACACATTTTTAAAACATATATTTAATACTCCAGATGGCAAAGCTTTTCTTGAAGTGATAAAAGCAGTAGTATAAATGAGGACAAAAAAATTGTAACCTTGAAAGTGAGGCCAAAAATAACAAAAGTACATATTTATATAAACAACTTTGGAAAAATGAGAGTATCATATGCTTTTCAACTATTCAGTTTAGAAGTTCTGAACGGTCTGTATATTTACAAAGATCAGATTACATCTGAGTATGGAGATCCAGAACCAACTATTCATTTTATAAAAAAAATTGATGGACTTATACAAATAATGTGCTCAGCAAAAGGTCTAAAGTTTCCAAATGTAGAAAGTGAGTTTTTAAAGAAATTTCTTCATTCTATGGATGACTGGGAGAATCATTGCCATGGTATAGGTTTATTCGTGAGCAAAACAACAGCTACTGGATTGAGAGTCACAATAAGCAGTGCTTTATCTCTTATCCAGTACCTGACATCAGTAGACAATTTTAATTATTTGCTGACATCACGTTTACCACAGGTTAAACTAGAAAATTTATTTAGCATAATACGACAGTGTGGAGGGTGTAATGATCATCCTACTACTGCAGAATTTCTTACAATTGTAGAATGCTTGTCATTTTACAATTTGGCGCATTCTCCAAGAGGTAGAAATGCTGACCCATCTGTGATTGAGCCATTAATTACAATATGCCCTGATAATTTCACTGAAAATTCAATTTTATCTAATATTGATTTACTTGTTGAAAATGGAAATATTTCAGACATTTCACAAACTTTATCTAATAATGTAGCTGATGGGCAATACTGTGATGACATATTAATTTATTACGTAGCTCAGGGGTGCACAACCTTTTAGCAACTGCGGGCCAATTTCACATAGACTAAGCAACGACGGCCCGCAAGGGGTGGGGACACCCAGCAATATATTTTTAGTAAATACCAAAACAAAAAATTAAAAGTGAAAATTAAAAACAAATACAGAAATGAACAAAACAACTGACTTGCTTCAAAAACGTACAGACATCGCCAAAATCTTTTTATTATTTTGTAGAGCTAGTGGGAAATGTCTTTCAATGTCTGGTGCAATGTTGGATACAGCAATCCGTAGGTTTCCCTCCAAGTGTTCATCAGTTAGATGAGAATGACCTTTTACTTTCACTTGTTTCATTAATGAAAATGGTTGTTCACATAAGTAGTTGCTCCCGAATAATGTTGAAGACCCAGACCGTCCGACTCATCCAGAGGAATCGAGTAACTGCTTGGACGGCCGGTCCCGAATAATGTTATCGTTTTTTGAGCGTGAATTTTCAATTTTTCCATTTCACAAGACAAGTAATTTCTGTAAAATTCTAGCAAAGAAACTTCGGAAAATTTAGCTTTCAATTTGGAGTTACTCTGAATTTTGATAAGCTCCATTTGAAAATTGACGGGAGCTGTTTCAATATTTGACTATACTTGGGAAAATGTTAACTGGAAACAAAAATAAATTCTCCTCCTACAACAAACACATTCCAGTTTCCGGTGTAGGTTTGCCGTACGGTAAATTCTCGCCAACAGTAAGCCAACGAAGGACTACCATAGCAGTGTATGAATTCAAACATTCCACTTCTCACTGTAAAAATAGGCAATTTTTAATTTAAAGCTGTTTGATATTCTCTTTTTATTTGTTTTGTAGTCGAAATCTTAAAGAAAATTTGATATAAAAAATAATTTTTTATAAAATTTTATGATGCAGTTTTTCTTTTCTTTTTTTATTTGCGAAAGTCTTGGAATTTTTTTTATGTATTCGCCAAGCTGAGGGTGGCGGCGAGCCGCACACGATTAGGCCGCGTGTTGTGCACGACTGACGTAGCTGGTTATGTTGTCAGAAAATTCAAAAGCAAAATTGTTGTTGTTGTTACTAATCTTAACTGGTCTAACCAATAGGCTAGACCAAGTCCATAAGACCAAAAACACTCAAAAAGTCCAAGACAAGGAGAGCAAGATTAAAATTAAAAGCAGGGCAAAGCAAAATTAAAAGTGCTGAATGTGAAATGCAGATAGAAGATCAGGGAAACTCTCTAACAAATGAATGTTCATAATTCACAAAAGCATTTGATGATGGAGGTCTTATGTACCCCTCAATAAATCTATTTAATTTTATTAAAAATTTAGAATACAAATTTACAATATGTTTCTCTATAAATTTAATTCACAATAAGGGACTTATTTGACACTTTGTCAAACTCCACATTAAACTCTATAGGATGTGAAAACCACACGGTCGAACTGACAAAAACATTATTGAAATTTTACTTAATAACCAGACTTCATTTTTATATTAAAGGTATCAACAGAAAAAATGTAAAGGTATCAACAAAGAAACAAAGTAAAATTTTCAAAGATGAGTAAATGTAAATAGTGCATGTGAATAAATGAAATGCATGTAAAATATTAAAATAATGATACTTTTTTGTTATTAAAATATTTTTATTTTTAAATTTAGTTTTTGTCTCCTCTAAAGTAGATAATATTCTTTAAACATTTATTTTTCTGTAAATATATAAGGTTTCTGTATAGATATAAGGTAATTTTCAAGGATTTACAGTAATATGCTATAAAGATGAGCTGCCAGGTAAGTTTTATTATTTATTTAGTTATAAAGATAAATTTGACTATATCTTTCCCCAAACATAACTCACAAAATGACTTATTTTCAAAAATTTAATTTAAGTTTTATCTGAGCATTTTATTTAATTTTTTGTATAAAAGAAAGTTTATATGCATTTCTGTCTATAAATGCATTATTTAAAACAAACTTATTATAAATTTACATTCGTTTTGTATCCCTCCCTAAGTTGTAAGATGAAATTGTATGATTCTATATATATTTTATATAATTATAAAAATAACGTTTGCTGACCAAATAATAATGAAATGTCTTACAAAATAATACTGAAAAAAAAAAACATTCAAAGCATCACAGAGCGATGAAACAGTCTGTTTTAGTGCAATAAACGAATTAAAAAAATATATAGTATTTTGCATTAATATCTCCGTGTAAACAGTTAGTTTATTTAAATTTTTTATTTCAAATGACGTATTTTTTGCATAGAAAGACATAGAGTTGTCTGTTATAAACGGGTCCGTTTAAACTGCAGCGCCATCTGTTGCATTTCCTGATTAATTCGCCCGATTTTTTGAATTGAACGCGACACTACGTATTCCAGTCACTATATTTTGGGGTTTTATTGGTCTGCGATTAGTATAGCAAATTTTTTGGTACCAATAAAACTTATTGCATGATATAGTACAACCGCGATTAAACAAATGCCAAGAAACTAGTATAAATACTCGTGAAATTGAGGTACTACTATATAAAACTAAAATCTTACCTTCAGATGAGTTTTAAAATTCGTTGTGGTTTCAGAAGTCTCGCTTATAGCCGCGCATTTTAGTTTGCATAATTGGCATTCCCCAAATTTTCCATTATAAATAGGTATCACTTTAAAACATTTAATACTGCATACCATGCCCGTCATATTTCATTAATTCTCTAAATACATTTACATTATGAGCCGCAGTATCTTCCATCTTTTCTCATGTCTGTGCAATAACTAACTGCATTGCATCTCCTCAATTTATATAAAAATATATACAATGAATGCACACATTAGAACTTGGATTGCCTATGCTTCTGTTTCTACAAAGAATGCAAGTTCAAATATAGTTTATAACAGAAACTATATTTTTTATAGGTCACGGCAGACACTAAACATCCCATTAATTAACATACATCTATCTTTATCGGCACCTGGTTGAAAAAAGATGTTTAGATTAAGTCCTAGAAACAACTTCAATGACAAATTAGCCCTTTTCCCACTTGGGAATCATTCATCTGCGGTTCAAACATGGTGGTTTGAAATCTGAAGAAATGTATTTTGAAAATATAAAGTACTCTGAAAATGTATTTTCCATACATTACTAAAATGCTTAAGGTTTTTCAGATTAAAATACGAAATACCAATGTATTTTGAAAATGTATTTCAAATACATGCATTTTCAATACTGTCCAAATTCACCCGCGTGGCACAAGGAAACTATTACTTTCACTAACATCATGTGTACGTAAAGAGAGTCAATATACTGGACGACTCGGCCGAAGCGATAAGATCAGTACCATCTAGAAGTGATAAGTCGCACTAAAACGAAAGCTACCTGACCGCCGAAGAAAGCCAGAGTAAATTTGCCTATCTGGAAAACACCAGAAAATAAGTGAAAGTTATAAATCTTATCAAAGAAAACTGTAAATATTTGAATATCATAACTAAACTATTACTATAAAGACTGTGAATGGAAATACAATAAATAATTCGAACTGTAAATTAAGAAAAAAAAGAATTATTTGAAGTCATGTAAATACTCTGAATATTCGGAATACAAGAAATCTGATAGGAATAAGAATTGATCGCGATAAGATATTACGAGAGAATAATGTTTCACAAGATAAAAATGAGTAAGTCAACCTAGACCGAACAAGGAATTCTAACCTACGCTGACATGGCAAATAAAAAGAACCACAATAAGATGAATACCAAAAACGAAGAAATAATGAAGGATGGGAAGGACTGTCAGCCGTGTGAAGGAGCAATCCCCCCCCCCCCCCCCCCCAATTTTGTAGCTCTCTATTATGGTGCAAATCGCCAGGAACAATAAATTATCAGCTATTTGTCCCAAGAACTCAGCTTCCCAGAAGCCCTGCACTGAAAATTACAGAGCATAATGAGACAAACACTCCTGTCGCTTCGCTCTATCTCCAGCCATCTTCGACAAGACTAGGTCGAAACTAGACTTAACTGATAGATTTCTCACGGTCGTGTGTAATTTGATAACCCACAAAGTCAATTCACCCCTTGCGGCATAGAAGAAACACGAAAAAAGAAATCCGCTCTGATGAAAATAGAGAACCTGAACATGACACTAGAAAATAAACCATGAAATTGCCCGATCGAAAGAAGAAACACGACGAACTGACGATCAGATTGACCCCTCCCCCATTGGGGATGGGGCCAATCTGATCGTCAAGCAAAAGCACACAAGACATCGTATGATAATTCGGAAGCAGTGGAGAAATCAATCGTAGTATCTAATGGGACGTGGAAAGGTGAACTTGCAAATAATGAAGGCCGCGAAGACTGTCAAACAAGCAATGAGCACCCCGACTCCGCACTAAATGCGGTTGAAAGTAGTCAGGCTCGGTTTAAGGCGTGGGCAATTGTCCACAGCTTTAATTATATTATTACAATTAGGGGCGGCCATTTAGAAGTGAAATTAGGTGTAGTAAGAATGACTTTTATGGTCGTATTAAAAAAATAATTTTAAAATGAACCAATTTTGTGCCACTTTAATATAAATGAATTTACTTTTTTAGATAGTATTAAAATATAAAAAGGATAAAATCGTTTTTCTCCCATAATTATATCTTTTTCGAAGCAATGAACAGTTCTGCTTGAAAGTACGTACGCTCAAACACTTGGGAGATTACCAGATTTTAAACAACTTGCAGCTGGGTGCAGCCTGCAATCCCTTAGGGGACTTTGTTTTCCTCAAATACTGGGAAAAACCCAAGGGCCGATTCTCAGAATTTTTTCCTGGTTTCAAATTAAGATTGCAAACACATGGATGCGGCCTCTATGATCGCACTTCTAAAAGGACGGGAGGGAGGGGATTAGTCCGGATGGTCATTCTTTTGATCGTCTACCGTTTTAGCTCATTTAGGCATTGAGCCTAGCTGGAGACCATGCAGATAACAAACACAATGACTACAAGTAAAAAGCTACTTCTTAGTGTTCAGAGTGTTGAGTTATGCTGCCGTGCGAGATTCACAAATTCATGGACAAATATGGCTGTCTTTTAAGTTCTAACTATTCGGGTAACTTTTTCTTTCAATTATTTAAAATATTTTTGCCAAATTTCTTAATTGACTACATTTTTTGTCGATTTTTAATGTGTTTCAACAAATAAAATTAATTTGGTACTGAATTTAGCCTTTGGTATTAGCCCCAGAATAATATTGATAAAAGAATAATTTTTCATGTTTTTATCCAAAATAATATGCCCCGTGGCTGTTCTATAAGGAATTTCAGAGGCAAATAACTAAGCAATGGTGTAAAATGATCCTAATTTTGTATTTTTTCCAGTTTCATTGCAAAACGAAAAAAAAAAAATGGTACAAAATATTTTTGCGAAGTAAAATATTCCTTTATGTATCTAATCCGTAAATACTATTTTATTTTTTCATAATTGCACTTTTAGTTATAATTATAATTTAATACACTTTTAAGTAAAATGTGAATTAAACAACCTTAAAATTTGTAATATACATTTTGATATTGTGATTATTTTTTTATTTCTACTCAAACAATTTATTTAATATCCCCATGTTCTAGTCAACATTCGATTTATTATTATTCTTATATAAAGTTATATTGTATGATATGTAGTATTTTTTTGTCCATTTTTTTTTCAAAACCAAGAAAAAATGAAACATTGACGTTCCTCTTTTCCAACGAATGGAATTTATTTTTTATTCTTAATACACCCTATTTTTATTACCCCACTCGAAAGTTCATATTTTTAATTTCTAACAGCCCCCCCCCCCCCTCCCGTCCTTTTTTCAATGAATTTGGAAGCATTTGGATATTTTCCTGCGTTTCTGTTGGGCCCATGTATCTCCAAATTCTTTTCAGATGTTTTCTTTCATTATTTTTTTCAAAATTACGAAAATAAATATTGCGTGTTTTACCGCCTTCTTCTCTAATGATTGCAAATATGATTTTCCCCTCTCTCTTAGTTTTGTTATGCACTTTATCTTTCGGCAGAAAATTAGAATATTTTTAATTTTTACCACCTTCACCTTTCTTTCCTAATTGTTGTCCTAATTGTTTCCTAATGCATCTCGAAGGTCTTTTACCAAAATTTACATTCGATTTTTAACGAATTTTTAAATTCCAAAATCAGATTATCTCCAGCTACTGATATGACCTAGCAGCTTTATTCTCGATTTAACAGTTACAGAACCTCCAGCCATCGATATGATCTAACAGCTAATCATACGATTTAACAGCTGCCATAACGATCTAATGCCACGTTCATCTCCTAGCGGTTATTAATCTTTCATTCATTTATATTTTGCATCACTGAGAGCGTTTATTTTTTTTTTCGCTTTGCGAATAGCGTACTGGTAATTTGACGTCGGTTTAGGATTTGAAGAAAATTGAGTAGTGTTATTTGTAAATGTAGTAACGGGGGTTTATTTGCATCCCAGTCAACACCGGGTAATTCGTTCCAGTGATACAATAAAGCAAATGTTAAATTAGTCAAAGTGTAGAATTTTGTTGTAATTTGGATAGTATTCCATTATTATGTATATTTCCGTATGTATATTTCCACCTATTCTGTTCAAACCTCACCAATCATTGAACATCTTTAGAATCCCCAAGTTCTAATTTTTTTTTTAAACAGAACAAAATATCTCGTGCTTGTGCACTAATATTTCACAAAAGAATAAGTAACCAGACTGATCTGCAACAATCATGCCATTTCAAATATTACAGCTCTCTCACCCATTAGAAAACTTGATTTTTGAAGTATAGTGGTTATATTCTATGTCCCTTCTGTATTTTAATCAGATTTTAGAGGGGCTACAATGGACAGTCACAAACTGCTTCGAAATAGAATCCCAGATTTTTATCTGCGAAATCAAAAACCAACAAATTAAAATATTTTTGCATTTTAAATTTAATATTAAAGGACCGTCTGAACAACATATTAAAATTTCATTTTGATAAAGTCATTTTTACGGCAGTTATCGTGCTAACGGATAGACAGACAGACAGAATGAACAAAGTCATAAACACTTTTCAACTATGTTGTAAAGTGTTAAAAATTAAAATACTAATTACACCCATTACATGAATTCGATTCCCGTCACTGCCAAAACTGCCGCCATGTTCACGCGGAGTACGATCACGTTAAACATGTGAGTCCGTAAGTCCTTCCGAGAGGTTGGTGGTAAGGGAAGGAGGGTACAGTCCCTGTGGATGCCTCCCCCACTGGGTTCCGGTCTAAATTAGGTGGCACTTCCCGGCCGTCCAAATAGTTATCTTACACCTTTCTGGTAGGTGGGACGGTCTGGGTCTCAACAACAACAACCCATTATATGGAGATATCACGTAACCATTATATGAAGAAATCACGTGACTCACTTCAAAATAAAATATGGCATCCATCTTGTGTCAAAATCGTGATTTTTAAAATTCTCTTTAATTTATATTTGGTGTTGTATCCATCCTAAAACCGTTTTATTTTTGCTTAATTTCTGTGCATCTGTAATCTGAAGCAACATAATTACAATATATTTCAGTTTAAATGATCATCAAACTTTGATTATTTTTACAACGAAGCCTAATTTTCAGTTATGGAGATTGTAAACACATCAAGCTGTAAGATGAGTTGTATAAAAATTCCTGAATTTCTTTAACGCAATTTTATTTAGCGCTGGAGCCTGCAATATAGTTGATATGAATGAAACAGTCATTGATTTTACATAGAGAACAGACGATTTTATAGCAGACTTTTCCGGTGCAGTTTTAAGCACAGAGTTAAATTACTTTTACCTCTATGGTTTTAAGTTTTTAAGTAAAATAATTATTGTAGTATTGGGATGAATGAAAGGAATAGAATAAATATTAATGAATGGAATTTTTACTGCTTTTTCATAGAGAGCCAGGCAATTTATATTTCAATGACGTCATTTAAATGAAGTTCATTCTATTCGATGAAGTTTTCAAATATAATAAATTATTGTAGCATTGTGATAATTTTAAAAATATTACCACTGAATGTATTGCATTTTAGAGATGCTTAAATAAAATTGCATTGTAGTTGGAAAGTGATTCATAATCAATGCTTTATGTATGATTGATCTTTCTTGTTAAATATGAATCATGGTCGCCAATAGAGAATGTAAAGGGGGTGGGGGTGGGGGGATCATACACCCCTTGGAGACTTGGACATTAATATAACAAAGGTGAGCATCAGGCCTATTGATGTTGTACATCATGGGCTTGAGTTTGCCCCCCCCCCCCCCTCCGCCCTCCTCTGGAAAAAGTTTTACATGCGCTTATGTATGAAGTAGAAATATATTAGAATATTATTAGCAATTAATAGAAAGAATATATCAGTTTTGTAAATATAAACAGCTAGAACGAACGAAATAAAGCAATTCAAAGAAGTGCACTGAAAATTGGTGAGGACACTGTAGTCAACAATGTACTTAAACAATTTTGTATATTATTTATTTACAAATACTATAAAAATAAAAACTTAAAAATTTCTGAACCACAATATACTAAAAATTCGCTAGGGAATTATCAATGGCTTTTGATTAATTGAGATTCTCCTGTAACGTGATTTTTAAAGGGAAATCAGATTTATTCTTTCTAAAACTCACAAATACGCAAACGGATGCTTCGCCATATTGTTGCTGTGACTAAGTCTACTTCACAAACTACTTAAGTTTAATGGTAGTCATTATTAGTGTATTTCCTTGTCTTGATATTGTTTAAATTTAGGTGAATGTCATATTATTCGTGGAAAATGATTCATGTTACTTTCCTTATATACATAATGTATAAGGAAAGTACTGTGACGGGGTCGAAAATTCGAATTCGAGAATTTCAAGCATCCCTGATCACGAATCAAACATTTTTGAAGTGATGTCTGTGTGTGAAAGTATGTGTGTATGTATGTGTGTGTGAAAGTATGTGTGTGTGTGTGTGTCAGTGAGTCTGTGGAGACGATAACTGACGAACGAATGGACCGATTCAAACAAAATTTGGTACAAAAATCACAATCCGTAAGCACTGGAAGCCTATTGTTTTTATACGCAATCGAATGTTCAGAATCCCCCTAAATTTTCAAATGAAATTTTGAAAAAATCGTTAAAAAATCAAAACCGCTAATAAAGTTACGCAAATAGACATTTCTTATGTAATTTTGCATTAGAAAACGATTAATATAAATTTTAGAACGATAACATGAACCGTTCTCGAGATATTGTACATTTTTCACAAAAAATAATCAAAAAGTCATATAAAAAAAATATTTCCTATTGAGAAACATGTTCACTTTTCATATGTAATACCATGCGATAAATTGGGTGACATCATTCTCGTGGATCTAGCTCGTTGCATTCATGAAAAAAGATACTTTAAGTAATACTTTTGTATTTGAACGCCAATAGGCATTTATCTACTGTAAGAATAACTTATTTCTTCGTCCACAACACTTGGCGAGATTTTGGCGACGAATTTGGCGGAATGTCGCCAACTTGGCTACTTTTTGAAATGTTGCCAAATTAACGAAAATCTCACCAAATGGATAAAAATGACGCTAAATCAATGAAAATGGCGACTAATTGTCGAAAATTCAATATCTTGGAAAGAATATAAGTACCTACTATAAGAATAACATTTTTTTTAACTGTAAACGTAGTAAATTCATTGCATTATATAAGAAAAGTCATGTGTTGCCCACATCAGATTTTTTTAATATTATATATGACTTTTTTCTGTAAAGGTTAATTAATAGAACTATGTTTGATCCAAAATGGTGGATCCATTCGCCTTGCCCAAGAAATTTTTATTCATGAAAAGTCACGTCCCATGTACAATCATTGTCTGTCATTACGTTGTTTATAAAGGGTTGAAAATAGGGGAAAAAATATCCACGCCTTCCTATAAGCTAGCTTATATTTCTAGCTTATCAGCCAGAGCGGAGTTTAACAGGTGGGCGGGGATAATAACCTTCGACCAGAGATATAAGTAGACTGCGCATTGCTATTCAGAAGAGATTGAAAACGTGGCCACTGCATGTATCACGTGACTTAGGGTCGAACACTCGCAGATTTGGCGACTTCTTGCCGCGCTTGGCGCTATAAAATAATTTTTTTGTACTGGAGTAAAACAGTGATAAATACGTCTGATGTATTTCAAAATGCATATTGTTTAGGTTTTAACTAATCAAGTTCCATTAATCACACTAGCATGAAATTTGGCATGTCGTTGTCTTTTGTGATATATTTTAATTTCCTAGTTAGAAGGTCCAAATTTAGTATTTCGTTGTCTTTTACGGTATATATTGATTTCTTGTATTTTGAGTCTTATCGGGCTAGCCCATCCTGGGCCCGCCATAGATATATACTCATTATGTGGGAATAACTCGAGATCCGTTGTATCTAGAAAGATCATATCATATTTGGCATGATTATCTTTCATGGTATGTTTTAATTCATTGGATTTTGAACCTTACCATCCGAGCCCGTACAGGAACTGTTAAGAGTAATGCACTGAAGAATAACTTAATGTTATTCTAAGGAAAACCTCGGGAACCGGAGCAAACATTTTGTATGGTGTTGTCCTTCATATATTTAAGTTACATACAACTAATAAAAGGGTGTATTTGAAAAGTTGTTTTTTGTTTGTTTTCAATTCAATTAATAAAATCATCAGTGAAATTGCCCTTAATTTCGAAAAAAACATTAATTATATTATTTAAGGTTGTTGATGTTTAATATTAATGCATCAACATTTTAATAATGAATAAAAAACCTGTATAAACTTTGAGATTTTATAAGTATGCATTTACAGAGCTACCATACCATTTAGTATTATAAAAGTGCCACTAAAATTAATCTTTTACTTCAGTAAACGTGTATGTTTAACAAAATACTTTTTTTTTAGTTTTTGTATAAACGAAGTGCAAAATTGCCTCAATGCCAATTTTCAAATTTAGAAATATAGCTGAGCAATATACAATTCTATATAACTATTCAAAATCTTGAATATTATTCCCAAATTATGCAACAGCTACTTTGTATTCCTTGACCCCCCCCCCCCCTCCCCCCCAAAAAAAAATGTTTTTAAAGATATTTGGACATAGTGTTATTTATAATAAATCAAAATGCTGCTTGCAAGACATTAACTTGCAACTTCTTAATAAAATAGCTTTATTAGTTCATAACACCCTATCAAATGCAGAGAACGGGTTGGGCAGGAATATACATTTTAAAATATTTTTCAGTTCTCAAATTTAGAAATATAGCTGAGCAATATACAATTCTAGATAACTATTCAAAATTTTGAATATTATTTCCAAATTATGCAACAGCTACTTTATATTCCTTGCCCCCCCCCCCCCCCCCAAAAAAAAAAAAAAAAAAGAAAAGAAAAAAAAATGTTTTTAAAGACATTTGGACACAGTGTTATTATAATAAATCAAAATGCTGCTTGCAAGACATTAACTTGCAACCTCTTAATAAAATAGCTTTATTAGTTCATAACACCCTGTCAAATGCAGAGAACGGGTTGGGCAGGAATATACATTTTAAAATATTTTTCAGTTCTCAAATTTAGAAATATAGCTGAGCAATATACAATTCTAGATAACTATTCCAAATCTTGAATATTATTTCCAAATTATGCAGCAGTTACTTTATATTCCTTGACCCCCCCCCCCCCCCCAAAGAAAAAAAAATGTTTTTAAAGATATTTGGACACAGTGTTATTATAATAAATCAAAATGCTGCTTGCAAGACATTAACTTGCAACTTCTTAATAAAATAGCTTTATTAGTTCATAACACCCTGTCAAATGCAGAGAACGGGTTGGGCAGGAATATACATTTTAAAATATTTTTCAGTTCTCAAATTTAGAAATATAGCTGAGCAATATACAATTCTAGATAACTATTCCAAATCTTGAATATTATTTCCAAATTATGCAGCAGTTACTTTATATTCCTTGACCCCCCCCCCCCAAAGAAAAAAAAATGTTTTTAAAGATATTTGGACACAGTGTTATTATAATAAATCAAAATGCTGCTTGCAAGACATTAACTTGCAACTTCTAAATAAAATAGCTTTATTAGTTCATAACACCCTGTCAAATGCAGAGAACGGGTTGGGCAGGAATATACATTTTAAAATATTTTTCAGTTCTCAAATTTAGAAATATAGCTGAGCAATATACAATTCTAGATAACTATTCCAAATCTTGAATATTATTTCCAAATTATGCAGCAGTTACTTTATATTCCTTGACCCCCCCCCCCCCCCAAAGAAAAAAAAATGTTTTTAAAGATATTTGGACACAGTGTTATTATAATAAATCAAAATGCTGCTTGCAAGACATTAACTTGCAACTTCTTAATAAAATAGCTTTATTAGTTCATAACACCCTGTCAAATGCAGAGAACGGGTTGGGCAGGAATATACATTTTAAAATATTCTTCAGTTCTCAAATTTAGAAATATAGCTGAGCAATATACAATTCTCGATAACTTTTCAAAATCTTGAATATTATTTCCAAATTATGCAACAGCTACTTTATATTCCTTGCCCCCCCCCCCCAAAAAAAAAAAAAGAAAAAAAATGTTTTTAAAGATATTTGGACACAGTGTTATCAGTTACTGAAATTAAAATTTTCCCCGACAATTTTTATGATTGTAAGGTTGTGCATATCCGTGCGCATGGTTTTAATATTAAATTGGTTTCCTTTTGCAATTGATTCCCTTATAGATACATTATTAAATAAATATAAAAGAAAATACAAACAATAGGCTATAAACTTTCTTTATTATATGTCCAATTCATATATAACTAGTAATCTGCATACATAAAATTTAGGTCATATGTATTAAGTATATCATATCATCACATACATAAAATAAAGAAGCAATTAATTATAACAAAAGAAGTTTAACAGAATCAGAAAGCAATTTAGACTACACACATTTAAAAATGTTTTTAAAGAGATACAAAAAAGGAAATGCAAGACCAATTTTTCACCAGTTTACTTGCTAAAAATGTTTTGGAAAATGCCATCCTTTAAAAATTAAAATTAATGCAATACAAATGTTAAAAAAGTTCCTAGCCACTAAAATTGAGCAAGTAAAATATGTGTTCTACATTTAATGTATAATACATGGTTTTCTACTAATGTATTCTACAATGTAGAAAACATTAGATTTCTGAAGTATAGCGAACCTAACTAATCATTTTACTTTTAAGTAATATATTAAAACTTAAGAATGTATATTTAAAAATATTAACATATTTTCAATGTTCAAGATAAAAAAACTATAACATTGCCATTTTATAATTTTATTATAATTAAATACATATTTTCACCGAGTGAATAATAATTCCGATACTTAATTCCAGAAATCTTTAGTTACTTAGTGATATTTATATAAATTTTCTTGGGCGTTATTAATCATTTCATAGCATTATATGGCATAAAAACATTGTCAGGAGAAAAGAGCATGAATTAGTAAACAATCCAATTTGGCGTAGAAAAATATCGCCAAGTGAGAAAACTAGGCCTATTAAAAGTTCACGTTCATTTTATTTTTTTTCTTCTAATTTTAAGCATTTATAGAGGTTCAGTTTATGGAAGTACGGAAATATATATAAAATATTTTATTTTAAAAATTATTACGAGGCTATACATTATTTACAAAGCCAGAAAATCTACTTTTATTATAGTACGTCATGGTCGCACATGCCAATTAACTCGTTATTTTATATAAAATATGTTTTAAAATGAATGAAAATGACTTACCTGTGAAACGTAGTGTCTCCACCTTTGATGAACTTTGAAGTACATCCATATGCAGCGCAGGACATTACCATATTTTGCTGAAAATTAAACCCAAACGTGCGACAGGACTTCTCGCTTTTGAAAACGTAATGCAATTGCAATGGAAGGAGAGGTGCGCGAGAAAATATGCGCGTAGGGGAGTGCATAAGTCATGTGACTTAGTTCAGTGGTCAAGAAAAGGTTGCCGTAAGTCTCTCTACTTATATCTCACCTCGATGATAATAACATGCTTCTTTCAATGCACCGTAAAAGCTAGATGATTTCAGCTTCTAGATTTGCGTTTTAACGGGAAAAATACTTTGTAACGTCTCATTTTAAATAATTAAAGTGTAATAGTTTTCTAAAAAAAGACATATATATTAACGAAATTATATTTAAAAATATAATAAATAAAAGTATCTTTAAATTAGATTTTAAATAGGGGAGGCTAAGCTTCTAAGCCTCAATGGGCGCTACGCCACTGATATATATATATATATATATATATATATATATATAGAAACAAGCATTTTTGTGTTCATTTCGAAGGGATATATGGACTTGAAGAGAATTTTTTCGAAATGAACTTATCTTAAGCCTAAAGCTCTTCCATGTGCAAGCTTTTTTGCTTGATTTTTTAGTTTTCCTATTTTCATTCCTCATTTTTGAAATTTGTTGATTGTTTTTGTCTTTATGACCTGCATTACGCTTTATTATTTCCTCTTTATGTCTTAATTTCTTTTATTTCTTTGTATTTTGTAGAAAAATTTTGGAATAGTGTTTTATGAGTTACTACATACATTCTAACATTGGATTTACTAATTTATATTTATATATATATATATATATATATATATATATATATATATATATATATATATATATATATATATATATATATATATATATATATATATATATATATATATATATATATATATATATATATATAAGGTATTGAAATTGTAAATCCAATGGTAGAATGGAAATAGTAACTCTATCTTAAAATATGCTTACAAAATAATACAATGAAATGAAATGAAATTCAACCATAATGAGGAAATTATAATACATATTGCAGGTCAGAAAGCTAAAGATAATCAACAAATGTCAATGGTGAGAAATCGAAATTGGAATACAAAAAATATCAAGCATTAAAGCTTGCACGTGGCAGAGCTCTAGGCTTAAGAATAGTTCATTTCGAAAAAATTCTTTTTCAAGATATTTAATCGAAATGAACACAAAAATGTTTGTTTCTGAATATATATATATATATATATATACATATATATATATATATTTATGGGTTGTTCGGCCCCAATGAAAAATCATTTCGACCCCCCCCCCCCCCACGTAACAAATTTCTGTCTAAACGGCCTTAGCAAGGAGGCTCACAATTTGTATGGACGGCCCTACACTGACCTAGACCTTTGAATATAATAACAACTATAAGACAGAACACGCTAATCATCATACATTGCTAAACAAATCAAAACTCACGCATAGCTCAAACAGCTACTAATGTAATAAAGCTATAAAACTTGAAAGCAACACATAACACAAAATGAATAGCGTCGACCAGTTGCGAAGACGAAAGACAAACTTCTTCGTCAGAACAACGAAGAAGCGCAACCTTCACTCGTCTGAGAAGAACTGACAATTGATGTTAGTTAACATCAGTTCCCGATTCTTCTATGACGAGTGATAGTTACATTTCTTGGTTGTCCTGATGAAGAAGATTGTTTCATACATTCGAAACCGGTCGACACTGTTAATTTCCTGTTGTACGATGCTTTTAACAACGTTTTCTTATTTATTTATTTATGTTTTTAACTTATTAAAATGGGTTACAAATTAATATTTTAAGAGTGTTAGATTCTCTGTTATTGATCAATTTAAATATTAGTATTTATAAAATTTTCAGCATAAATAAGCAGTACACATTAATTAAAGGGCTCGAATAGTTATGAGAAGGGAATCGCATAAAGAGAACCCGAGTTCGATACTCACCGCCGCTCAAAACTATCCCCGTTGTTGTTGTTGAGCCCCAGACCGTTCGACCTACCAGAAAGGTGTTGAAGACCCAGACCGTCCGACTCGTCACCAAGGACTTGAGCATCTATTTGGACGGCCGGGAAAGGAGTTAGCGGAAGCCAACTTCAACTGGCCCTCGTCCGACGGTCCAAAGCAACGTTAATTAGAAAATCATAATAATATTTACAGGAGATTTACATATCTGATTCACAACATTGGAACTTCTGTGAATTTTTTTTTTTTTTTTTTTTTTTTTTAAAGTGAGCAGCACCATAAAAAGTAAAATAAATGTTGGTGACAAATGTTACATCTTTAGGTAAAAACTGTGGAGTAACAAGAACACTCCCGAAAACAAAACGAGGAGTAAACAACTAAAACAACCACCAAAAACATCACAAGACAAGTACAGAAAATACAAGACAACAAATACAGCGATACACCAAAGGTAACACCTCCAGAAAAAACACAGGGAGACCGACCAAAGGGAAAAGAATAAAGGGACAAACTCACAAGCTGATCAGGTAATTTGGTTTGAGATGTCTCTAGCAATGAGAACACAGTTTTTTAATTTTTCAACGGAAGAATTATTAGAGCTGACTCTCGAGAACCAGACTGCACAATTTGCGGGAGAGGGTTTAATTAAATGAAATTTTTTAGTATGGGAGCAAGCAAAAACAAAATGATCGGCGTCACCAAATGCGCCGCAAGTACAGCTAGATGTAGATTTTTGTTTGAAATAGAATAAGTAGTCCATGAATGGGCCATGGCCAGTTAGAAAATAAATAAGATATTTGTTTGTGATTTGAAGGGAAGGGTTGACCCGGGGGAGAAAGGAGGAAATGCGGGCAGGATCATGCGTCCGGGGGGAAATATAAGAATTTAAAAAAGTTTGCCAATGAAGGGAGATGTTTTGTTTACAATAATTTTTTAGAAGGGAAAAAGGGAAGGGAAGGGAAAAGGGAGAGCCGGAAGAGGTAGCAATTTTAGCATACTTGTCAGCAGTCTCGTTCCCCGAGATGTCAGAGTGGGCCTTAACCCAACGGATATTAATGAGCTTTTTATTAGAAATTGCATTTAATTTAATTTTTGAGAGATAACTAGATTTATTTTTAATAGAGTTAAAAGCCGAAAGGGAAGAAAGACTATCAGTATAAATATTAATTTTTGTATTATTTGATGAGGCCCAGTCAATAGCATAATCAATGGCAGAAATTTCTGCCTGAAAAACTGTGTTCCCATTGGCTAGTTTAAAGGTAAATGTGTCTTGAAGTGTTTCATTTTTGAATACACAGACAGCAAAACCAGTGTTTCCATCAATGGAAGAGCCATTTGTATAAACATTGAAATTAGAAAAAGAGGAGGGAGGAAGGGGGACAAGGTTAGCAATACGTTGAGAGGGAGGAATAGCAGAAATTGGGCGGTTAGAGTCAAACAAGGAAGGGGCAGGGACGGGCAGATTAGAAAAAAGATTAATACGATGTTTCCAAAACATATATTTTTTAAAATTTGTGTTTATTATGATATGAATAGGGGGGATACCAGTGATGGAGTATAGAGAAATGTTAGAAGTGGTACGAAAACCAGAAGAAATTTTTAATAGGAAAATCCTTTGAAGAGAGAGAAGCTTTTTGACCTGGTCCCCAGTTAATGCCCCGCCCCAAATTCCCGCACCATAAATTAAAGACTTTTCGATAACCGTTAAATACCAAATTTTTAAAAAGGATTTGTCTACCCCCCAGTTACTGCCAGACACCCGCCCAAAGGTGTTGGCAACCTTATAACATTTCTCCTTTAGGTTAAAAATGTGTGTACTCCATTTAAGGTTATCGTCTATAGTGATTCCTAAGTAGATAAGAGAGCGGGAGGTAGGTATTTTATAATTTAAGATTTTAAAGGAGGGCCTATTACGTATTTTGGTTCTATTCTTATTAAATATTATAGCTTTGCATTTCTCTGGTGAGACTGAGAGTTTAAGGTTAGAAAGGGTTGTGGAAATTAAATTTAATAAATTGTTTGTGTTTGAGCGAAGGGTAAAAAGATTAACACCGTAAGTAACCACCGCGAGATCATCCGCGAAGGCTTGAATGTGATAAAGATCATTATTAAGATTGAGAATAGCGTTAAAGTAGATGCTCCACAGGGTAGGGGATATAACCGAACCCTGTGGGGCGCCCATCGAAATTGTAACCAGAAAGGTGTAAGGTAACTGTTTGGACGGCAGGGAAGTGCCACCCATTTAGACCGGAACTCAGTGGGGAAGGCATCCACAGGGACCGTACCCTCCTTCCCCCACCACCAACCTCTTGGAAGCACTTACGGACCCACATGTTTAACGTGATCGTAGTCCGCGTGAACACGGCGGCAGTTTGGGCAGCGGAGGGAATCGAACCCGGGACTACAGAGTGAAATTCCCACTCGCTAACTATTGGGCTACCGCGCATCAAAACTATCCCCGTGTGTGAGTGAAGTATGGGCACGACAAATCTTAAAGTCCGAAAGTCCTTCCGAGAAGTGATAGGTCAGGGAAGCGGTTTTACGGTCCCTTTGGTTTCAACCCCCATTGGATTCCGGTCTATATTGGGTGACTCAAGGGAGTAATGTGGTACACCGGGTAATGCAGTCTGACTGACGGCAAAATGGTTCATGGCCGCTAAAATAGACGATTGATTTAATTATAAAGTGCCTGGCCATTTGAAAAAAAAAACAGTAATAGAAATAGCATTTTGATTGTACTAAAACAATTTACGTATTTGCTTAACATTTTTTTCAGAATTTTCAAATACAGTGACCGCCGGTTATAAGATTCAGTGGTTATAAGAAACAGCCGTTTATAAGACCCAAAACGACAGAAACAAATACAAACTTCATTTTAACATTAAAATTGTGTCGCTTATAAGAAACACGATTCCGCTTATAAGAAACAGTTTTCTACAGAAAATTTGTTGATTTCCTTGCGACGCGGGTGTAAAAAAGAAAAAAATCCATTTGTTTAAGGTTAACTGAAGGACGAGTTGTTATCTCTTGTCTCTGGGCGTACGGGGAGGGGGTGGGAGTTTGCTATGTAACAAAGGATGACAGAGAATTTCTCCGTAGAAAGGCTTAGGGGGAACAACCCCAAACCAGTAAGAAACGAGTTTTAATCTTTTGGCAGTTAAGGAAACATACTGATAAGGAAAGGCATCTCTGCTTATGCACTCAAATAAGATTCGTACAGCTTTAGTTAGTCATTTTATGTTTTGCTAGTGGAAGCATGTCGCAAAAGAGAAAAACCCTTACTTTGCTTGAAAAGCAAAGTTTACTTAAAAAGTATGATTCTCTACCTCTGTGTAGTCAAAGAGAAGCTGCTTCTGCATTAGAAATTCCGCACTCAACATTATGTAAAATCCTGAAAGGCAGAAATGAAATTTTGACGCCAAATTGTAATCTTCAAAGAAAACGGAAACGAGAAGGAAAGGCAGCTGCTATAGAGGAAGCACTCTTACAATGGTTTTCTAACGCCAGATTAAAGAACGCTCCTATCAGTAGGGCAATTTTACTGAAAAAAGCAGAAAATTTTGCGGAAAAATTAGGAGAAAAAGAGTTCCGTGCGACTGATGGTTGGTTAAGCCGCTGGAAAGAACGAAATAACATTGTGTACAAAAAAAATTATGGAGAGAAGCAGGACGCGGACTCCGAGTCGGCATCTTCATGGATTACGCAAAGCTTACCACCTCTATTAGAAAAATACGCTCCTCATCAAATTTTTAACACTGACGAGACTGGGCTCTATTTTAGAGCGATGCCCGAGTATACAATGATGTTCAAAAATGATCTATCCTCCGTTGGAAAAAAACAAAAAGATCGAGTTACAGTTCTATTAACAACAAATATGACGGGAACTGTAAAAAAGAGCCCTTTAGTTATTGGCAAAAGCAAACGTCCGCGCTGTTTAAGTGGAATAAAAAAATTGCCAGTGATCTACGAAAATTCAAAGAATGCCTGGATGACAAGTAGAATTTTTGAAGACTTTTTGTTAAAGTGGGACAGGGAACTGATGGGAAGAGAAAAAATTCTTTTAATCCTTGACAACTGTTCGGCTCATCCTGTAGTACAGCTGACAAACATTGAACTTTGTTTTTTGCCACCCAATACAACTTCCATCATACAGCCTCTTGACCAAGGAATTATTAAAGCATTTAAAACCCTGTATCGGTCAAATTTGCGACAGAAAATAGTAGATGCAATTGATGAAGAGAAAGGATCGGCTTGCGAAATAAGCAAGAAAATAACCTTGCTTGATGCTATCCATATGATCGCAGGCGCATGGAAAAATGTTTCTGACATATGCATTTTTAATTGCTTCCGTAAAGCAGGATTTTTGAAAAATAATGTTGACATACCAGCAGAAGATGTAGAAGAATTAGAAGCACATTTCGAAGAATGGATTCACATCGATGAAAATTTACAAACATCTGAAGAAAAAAGTGATGATGACATAGTGGCGGAAATTCAGAATGTTTGCAATGAAGAAGAAAATGAAGACGACGTTCCACAAGAAGAAAATTTTCCTACAGCCAAACAGTCGCGAGAAGCCCTAACTATAATTAGAAAAACTCTTGAACATAGAGGGGCATCAGAAAAAGTTTATGGACTATTTTATGATTTAGAAATGGATGTACGTAAACTAATCACAGACTCATTAGCACAAACAACACTGGATAAATTTTTTGCTGTTCCTCAGTAATAGATTACGGTATGTATGAAAATGTACTATGCTCTTATACATAAATGAACGACCTATGAGTTTTACTTTTTATTCTTATTTAATTACATACTAGTATATGCATACATATAGATAATATTTTAAGTTGTAAGGCTTAATTCGTAAAATAAGAAATATTTTTGAATGCAAAACTCAATTTACAAATGTATTATGTATGTACTAATATTTTACTTATATACATTTATCTTTTAAATTCTGTAAAATTGTGTTCAATAGTTAGTATTTACAATGGAAGAACGATATTTAAAAAATTTCCGGATTTAAGAAACAACTGCTTATAAGAAACAAAACGAGCGAAACGAACGTGTTTCTTATAAGCGGCGGTCACTGTATTTAGGAAAATGGCAAGTTTCGGCGCCAAGAAATGATACAGTGATGAAATATGAATAAAAATCTGCAGCACCGCCAAGAGTATATTTACTTCACGGCACGAGATGGGTTTCTCAAACCCCCTGGATCTCGGCCGAAATCAAAGCTAGAGGAAACATTTTTCACAGCTGTCATCGAGCAAATCTAGAGATGAAAATTAAAGGAAAATATATATATATTTAAATCAGTAGAGTACAAATAGAGAAAAATACTGCCGAAAACTGCCTTTTTGGACGTATTATTTCCCGTTATTCTTGTTCTTGTTGTCGTACTGTTTTTCTGTTAACGGACCTGCAGGCCAAACCAGTTAACCGACTTTGATGATTTTCTTTAATCCTTTTCTTTCGGATCCAAGGATGTACCTTTAAAAAAATTTTGGATTTCGGTTATTTTCTGTAGGAATTAAGTAAGGAATTGGAAACTAGATAGGAATTTTGTAGGGCATTTGCCTTTGGTGGCAGAAAAAAAAAAAAAAAAAAAAACAATGATGATGAAATTCAAAACAATTTTTATTATATTTATTTCACGCGCGACGCATTAGATAAAATTTGAAAATTTGAAATCGTACAGTTGGAGAGATTGTTCACCTCCATATTTGAAATGATGGTCTGTTTTATTGCCAGCATTTTTGTTTTCGTAGGATAAATTACAAATCTGGCTCTCCAAATAGTTATACCTTATACCTTCCGGTAGGTCGCAACATTGCGGCAGGCTCTGTAAAAAAAAAAAATTGCCTAATTATAAGCTTTGGTATTTCCCGATCTGCCTACAGTTGGAGAGATTGTTCACCTCCATATTTGAAATGATGGTCTGTTTAATTGCCACCATTTTTGTTTTCGTAGGATAAATTACAAATCTGGCTCTCCAAATAGTTACACCTTATACCTTTCGGTAGGTCGTAACATTGTCGCAGGCTCTGTAAAAAAAAATTGCCTAATTGCAAGCTTTGGTATTTCCCGATCTGCCTACAGTTGGAGAGATTGTTCACCTCCATATTTGAAATGATGGTCTGTTTTATTGCCACCATTTTTGTTTTCGTAGGATAAATTACAAATCTGGCTCTCCAAATAGTTATACCTTATACCTTCCGGTAGGTTGCAACATTGTCGCAGGCTCTGTAAAAAAAAATTGCCTAATTACAAGCTTTGGTATTTCCCGATCTGCCTACAGTTGGAGAGATTGTTCACCTCCATATTTGAAATGATGGTTTGTTTTATTGCCACCATTTTTGTTTTCGTAGGATAAATTACAAATCTGGCTCTCCAAATAGTTATACCTTATACCTTCCGGTAGGTCGCAACATTGTCGCAGGCTCTGTAAAAAAAAATTGCCTAATTACAAGCTTTGGTATTTCCCGATCTGCCTACAGTTGGAGAGATTGTTCACCTCCATATTTGAAATGATGGTCTGTTTTATTGCCACCATTTTTGTTTTCGTAGGATAAATTACAAATCTGGCTCTCCAAATAGTTATACCTTATACCTTCCGGTAGGTCGTAACATTGTGGCAGGCTCTGTAAAAAAAAAAAAATTGCCTAATTACAAGCTTTGGTATTTCCCGATCGAATTTCGCATTAAATATCGATACAGATACGTGTGTGAACACACACCGACAAAAATGTTGCATTCCTAAAAATTTAAGCCAGACGTAAACTACGGTTAAATACATAAAATACAGTCCAGAGCAAAGTAAGCAAGCACGAATCTCACTTTCGTTTCAACAAAAAAATATTCATCACAAAAAGATGTGATATCGTTAAACAAAAACAGCTATGTAAAAAAAATTTCGTCAAGTAATAAAAAACGTCGGCCAAAAAAAGAAATGAAATCACATATTTTGGCGCCAAGTACAATTCCATTCAGGTGGGAAAATACCGCCATTGCTTTCCGCTTATAACTAAAGTAAGAAAAATTTCGAAAGTAAACGAGAGGAGGTTCCATAAACCTTGGCACCCTACCAGGATTTTGGTTTTCACTGTACGAGAAATACTTTAGTGTAGCCGCGCTGCCCCTAATGGAACTTTATGCGCACTACATTACTTAACGAGACAGGGCGCCAAGATATATAGGACCTTCCCTCGTTCTCGTTCGGCATTTTTCGTATACTATTTATAAATGGAAATAGTTGATGCACCTGGATATAGAATTGTACTTGGCGCCAAAATATGTGATTCCCTTTCTTTTTTTAGCTGGCATTTCTCATTACTTGGCGAATTTTTTTGTTTTTCCCCTTAAAGATTTATTTTATCTTTCAACAGATTCATTTAACAAACTAATATAAGGATTTGTTAAGATTTATTGTCCAGACATGTATACATCCAAACGTTCGACTTGAACACGTTTAAAATTCGAAAATTTGTTTCCTTCCATAAAGGTTTCGCGAAATTCCCGGAGTTTTCTTCTACGACACAACAAATGATAAATAGATAAGCGTCTGCTATATCGTCGAAGGAATGCCAAAATTATCCATAAATAGGCGATTCCTCAGAGTGGGTTTGCACCATTGACGATAGGAGAAATTTCTTGTCCTTCGGTAAGTATTCTTCCATACTTCCAGCTGAAGTAGGAGAGCGATATTGTCCACTTAAGACTCAGAAGAGAGAAAATTCCAGCAGGCATATAACCATTATCTTCCTTTTTGTAACCTGAGGAAAGATAAAAATAGCTTGAAATAATTAAAATTACAAGAGTGCCCAGTGTTTCTTTCAGAATTTTCTGGCGAGCGAGGGCAAGTTTTCTATTTGCCCTATATAAATATCTCTAAATACTATCATATAATTAGAAACTAGGTTAACATCATGTCTTCGGAGGGGGGGGGGGGGGGGTGACGAATGAAAATTTAGAAGGGGGAAGGGCAAGTTTTCTATTTGTCCTATATAAATATCTCTAAATACTGTCATATAATTAGAAACTAGATTAACATCAAGTGTCTCCAGGAGGGGGGAGGGAATGAAAATTTAGAAGGGGGAGGGCAAGTTTTCTATTTGCCTTATATAAATATCTCTAAATACTGTCATATAATTAGAAACTAGGTTAACATCAAATGTCTCCGGGAGGGGGGGGGGGCGAATGAAAATTTAGAAGGAAGACAAGTTTTCTATTTGCCCTATATAAATATCTCTAAATACTGCCATATAATTAGAAACTAGGTTAATATCAAATGCCTCCCGGGGGGGGGGAGGGGGCGAATGAAAATTTAGAAGGAGGGGGGGCAAGTTTTCTATTTGCCCTATATATAGATATCTCTATATCCTGTCATATAATTAGGAACTAGGTTAACATCAAATGTCTCCGGGGGGGGGGGGCGAATAATCGTTTAAAATCAACATATACCTGAAAGAAACACTGAGGGTGTTCAAGTCGAAAGACTATTAACATCTATACAAAGGTTATTAGGATAGTCTTTAACCACCCCATAAATTTTGCAAGAAAAAATCCATGAGGGTACATGTTAAGTCGGTAGAAAAGTGGCCATGCCCAATCAAATGCAAGTGATTGCACTGCCCCTAGCGGAGAGTTTAGAAAGTTTAACGAACTCTGCAACAAAATGACATAAACGAAAAAAGCCAATTGCAAAGTTGTAGAGCATTGTTTAATAAGTAGAAATGGACAAAAAAATTGGAGCAGACGGCATTTATTTTGGCACAATTGGGTTATTTGTGAATGGCTGTCCTTCAGGAATTTCACTTAGTAAAGGAAGATGTCTCTATGTGCAATCTGTAGCGATAAATCTGGGCGTCGTACGACCATGAAATTTGGGACACAGTTAATTTTAGGACCTGGGAAGGTGAACCTCGACATTATTATTATTATTAATATTATTATTTTCGAATTAGTTATTTAGCTATTTTATAGGCTTGAATTTCCTTTGTGATCGCTAAAAACATCATAAAACGCATAGAGGAAAATGCGATTCTAATTTCATTCATAAGAGCTTGCGACCCAGTAGCTCAATGGTAGAGCGCCAGCTGGTCAGTTTGAATATCAGTAATTAGATTCCCGGTTGGGGCAGCAAGGTTGCTGAACAAATCCAATCTGTAGGTTAGTGCAAAAATGTCGTTGGTCTGAAAGTGATCCTAGTACGACTACGATTTCAGTGAACTTTGGTATATTGAGCGTCGATTTCAAATAGGAAGATTAAAGACCACGCTGGAAGCAAACCTGGTGGATAAAAATAGCAGCAGAAAGCAAATCTGCGATAAAAATAGCAGGAAGTGGTAAGTTAGATTGTCAGTTGTTCGTCAATCTGACATTAGAAGGTGGAGAATGCAGAATCCACTTAGATGATAAGAGCGGGCAATTCTTTTCCAGTAACTCAAATGCAGAACGCCTGCTGGCGATATATTGCCTAATGGCGATATTATTTGTCTATGGACACCATTGGAACTGTCTACTGGCTAGTGGAAGGAGAAATAATAAATACTAAATTAATTAAAAACCACAGATATAAAACACAGAAATATAAATTTACTGATACAGTCACCACGTGGGAGTCGAAATGCTAGCAAGGGAACACACGACAGAGCATTTTACATATCTTCGTTAAAGTGAGTGGATACCGGAATGAATATACTATTGAACGAAAAGTTATTTGAATGAAGACGATCAAAAATAGTAATCAGAATAGGACTCAGGACAAGTGGAAAGTAGTCTTTCAAAATTAGTAAAGAGTATCAAATTCAGACCTAGTGGAAAGTTAGGTGATAAGAATGGGTGTAATTCACAAAAATGAGTTATCCAATCAAGGATAAATAATGCAATTGTAAAATTACTACGTGGTGTATTTGAAATTATCAATAATATAATTTACAAATACTTCCGGGTAGTGGTAATTTTTACATATGCGTTTAAGATAAGTGATGTGGAGATAGTGAAACTGAGGATAAGAAAGTCCATGAATTCGAATAGCTGGTTTAAAATGATGTTCCTAAACAATTGAATAGAATTACAAGATCGATATGATAGAAGTTTAATAATAGTGATGTTATAACAATCTGTTTTATCATTAGATTGGTAATAACATGATTATGGAGGGTATCTAAATTTAGGTCTAAATAATTTACAGATTGACTAACACTAGGCTCATTGGGGATTAATTCTAGATTAGAGGGGTAAAAATCATTGTTAATTGGATAGGAATCATCAATGATAATACAAATTAAGTCGTCAACATATCAATATGAAATACATGAATTAGAGAAAAAATGACATTCATAATAATAAAGATATACGTTAGCTGGAATACTACTACTACAGCCCCCTTGATGTATACCAGATGTTTGTAAATATATGTTATCTCCTTGGATAATATAATTGTTGTATAACACGAAGTGCAGTAGCATAGGAAAGTTTTTTACCTTAAATGGAACATTATTGGAAGAGAGATAATAACTTTATATAAATGTTTTAATATTGATATTAAATAGGTCTTTAAAATCAAAGGTATGGAAACCATGAATATGTGGAAGCTTGCTAAGGTGATTATCAAAACTATTGTTCAGAATAAAATATCATGAATTCTTAAATTTAAGAGATTCATTAATTATATTTAAACAGTTTAGCAGGTACTAACTAGCATTAGTGTTAAAGGTATTATGTCCAAAAGTGACCGTTCTAAAACTGAGAGGTGATTTGTGGAATTTTGAAACCAAAGTAACATATGGAAATTTATAAAATTTGCAATTAATGTTTAATTGTGTATATAATTTTAGCATTTTAGTTTTGATTTTGATAGACTGATTATTAATGGGTTGAAAAATATGATTATTTATTAAGTAATTATGTAACAGAGAAACATAATATTTTTTACAAATGATGGCATAATTATTAGAAACTTTATCTATATAAGTTATCACAAAATTTAGTTGCAGTTCTTTAATAGCAGATAGGAGTTGTTTATAAGGATAACTAGACTTCGTAAATTTGATATTTATAATAACATTTTTTAGAAGATGTAGGATAGTATACTTCCATAGATGGATATATATATATATATATATATATATATATAAATTTACAAAATATAATTGTAACATGGAGATGTGAAAATGATCAAGAAATCATATCTGAAAAATGAAAGCATGGAACTTTATTGACATTAGATCAATATGGAATAGACCCACCGCGAACGGCTATGCAAGATTAAATACAACGAGTCAATGAGATGATGGTCAATTGTGTGCTGAGGGATGACATTCCACACAGCATGCAATTGGGCTTGTAACTCAACATGGTTTACTGAAATTGTGAGTTCTCTTAATCGGCGACCCATGTTGTCCCGGATATGCTGAATTGGCGGCAAATCCGGAGACTATGCTGGCCAAGGCAGGATATCGAAACCTTGTAGATTATTCATAGTTACCCGTGCAGTATGTGGCCTGGCATTTTCCTGCTGAAAAAGCAGTCCACGCCTGGTTGACAGATGGCTGTACCACAGGTCTCACAATATCAGAGACGTGTCGTTGTGCCGTGATACTGCCAGAAACGTGGATCAAATGTGTTCGTCCCCCAAATGTTATACCAACCCAAACCATGGTACCACTTAGGAGCGGCAACTGGTAGAAAAAGTTTCCTGGTGGCGCTGTTGAAAGCACCGCCATACGCGAGTACGGCCATCTGGCATGCCTAAACAGAATCGTGATTCATCCGTGAATAGAATGTTTCGCCATTTTGTCGATCAATTGCGTCTCATTTGACACCACTGGAGGCGACGTAACCGGTGAAGACGTTGAAACGGTAGGTGTCGAAAAGGTCGTCTACCTCGGAGTCCTGCATCATGTAAACGGATTCGAAATTGTTTGCGTCGAAACCACGTTACCTGTAGTGTGGGATATATGTCGTTGTAACACGGTTGTTGTGGTAAACGGTTCACGCGCAACGTTTCTCAGAAGCATACGATCTTCACGTGATGTGGTACACCTGGAAGCTCTATTACCTGATCATCGTGTCTCTCATTAACCGTAACACACACAGTTGAACTGTGCTCATATTATGATCCAGTTGTTCAGTAATCCTTCAAAGGCTCATTCCACCCTCACGTAAAGCAATGATTTGTTGCCGTTCCATTGACGACAACTGAACGTATGATGTACGTCGAAGTACACTTAACATACTGCTATGATTTTTACAACCTGAAACCAATGACGCTACAATTTAGCTTTAATATCGTTCCTCCTTGACCTGACGCTTTTATGCTGCTCGGCAAGGTGTTACTTCACTATGCGTAACGAAACTGTGATCATTTGCATATCTCGCCCTGCTGTTTCCATTACCTGATTTACATAACGCTACACCTACAACTTTATAGTGTTGCGATTTCAGTTGTGAACAGTGCATATATACAGGGTGTTCCAAAAAGATTGAATCGCGCTTTAATTCTTTACCTGTAGGTGGTAAGTGGGCAATGTCAATTGCAAAAATGTTGAAAGTAAGATAGGAAATAAGACTACGTTAATGAAATAGTCCTTCCATTCATTTTCAAAAAGTTACACTTTTTAAATTTTTATACGATCCCCTTGGACAAATTGGGTCAATCTGAAATTTTTTATTTTTAATGCAACAAGATCATTAAAAAAACCGCATAACTGTATCTTTAAAATCAACTGAATTATTATAAAGGGAAAAATCTGACATATGCCACTTTTCCGTACCATGTGAAAGGCTGTTTCATCAGTGAAAATAGGGATCATAAATAAATTGACGGCGGAAATTGCTTAGATCAAAAATACGTTAATATGTGACAAATTTTTTTATCACAAATGCATCTAAATAAAGCATTACACAGACAGAAATCATATAAAGCAGTGATACTCACTACGAGGTTGGGTATCTTATGTATTATCATCCAACTTTTTTTTTTTGTGTGATATGTCACAAATTTACATTTCTAATTTGATATAGGGTCCCCATTCACAATATTCAATTTTCAATTAAATATAACTCGCTCAATTTTAATGACACAGATATGTTGTTTTTTAATAATCTTGTTGCATTAAAAGTAAAATTCTTCTGGTTGACCCAATTTGTCTGAAGGGGTCGTATAAAAATTTAAAAAGTGTAACTTTTTGAAAACGAATTGGAGGACTATTTCATTAATGTAGTCTTATTTCCTACCTTACTTTCAACATTTTTGTCATTTACATTGCCTATTTATCTCCTACAGGTAAAGAATTAAAGGGCGTTTCAAGCTTTTTTGGGACACCCTGTATATATAATTCAGTAGTAATGGGCGTTTATTTACAACCCGGGCAACGTCGGATAATTTGTTCAAATGCTATAAAATAAACTTTACGTGCACAAGGATCTAATATTCAGGCTGTTCAAAATGCCCTCCGTCAGCAGTAATGCACATTTGAATTCGAGAAGGAATATTATCGCGTTCTGTGACAAGTATTGCAAGTGTCACCGTGTTACAGCCTTGATGAGTGAAAATACGATTTTTGACAAGTGTTTATTACCTTTCATATACGCGTTTCGTGCCTTCTTCGTGTCGATTCCTACTAATTAGACAATGCTCTATAATTTTGTAATTGGCATTTCCCTTAATTTTTTAATTCTGTGCTAGTGGCGCTGCAATCACTTTTATTCGATCGGGATTCAGTTTTGGGCCAGGGTATCAATATTCTAGCTCCACCCTACTGACAGTAGAGTGGATCCTTTTGCGAGTTTGAGTGAAACCATGACGGTCCCTCCTGACAACATGGGCCTTGTTCAAAACACGAGTTTCGGCGGACCGTTTGCATCTTTGTGTTAGCATTAGCCAATCAAATTCTTTGAAAATATCTCTTTTATGGCATTTCAAACTTCCGATCTGATCGGTCGTCAGTTCTGAACACGGCCATGGTAATCTTGGCGCGTCTGAAAAGTGTCTGCGGTTATGACTAAAGCTTCTAAATATACAGGCTGGATCAACAGCGGCCATCTTGACTCCCAGTTGAAGCGATGGCTGCACATAGCGTAGAGACAGTTACTTTCTTGTCCTTTTCTCAGGATCTCGAGAAAATCAAAATATTCTACATTACTTTCTTCTTCTTCGAGCCAAACCGTCCTACCCAAAGGTGCAAGGTATCAGTTTGGCCTGTCTGGAAGTGCCACACAATTTAGATCGGAACCCAGTGGGAGAGGCATTCACAAGGACCCTACCTTCCTTCCCCTACCACCAACTTCTCGGAAGGACTCATGGACCTACATGTTTAACGTGATCAGGCTCCGCGTGAACACGGCCACAGTTTGGTCAGAGACGGCCATCGAACTCTGGTCGTCCGAGTACAATCCCTGCGCGTTAACCACTGGGCTGTCGCGCCCCTACACTACTTTAATGAATAATTAATACAATTTTTAAAAGCAGGAGCACCTTTTTTACATCTAAATTGCGTATCAAATATCAGTCATGTAACATGCGCGTACCATTGAAGTAGTACAGGCAGAGATAACTAACTGAACCTGTTTGACTTAAAATGGTGGTTGTATCAGCCTGTATATGTAGGAGCCTTAGTTATGCCCGATGACCGCCCAAAGAATTTAAAAACTAGTTCATAACCGCTTGGTCTTGAAACTCGTTCGGGTCATGATCCGGTTATAACCCGAATGACCGAAGATTTTCCCCGGTCATCGCGGAATATGTGTTTTGCTGTAAATGCTGTCTAGAATCGCGTAAAATAACCTTGCTGCGTTATTTTTTTCTCTGCTGAGTAACCAGATAATCGATAAACAACCGTGACGTATTGGTCGTAACTAAGGCTCCTCTATGTACGAGCTGACTTATCAAGCATATTGAAGTCCACCCTAGCTGGATGCGCAACCCATTAGCATTAGCTCTATTCGTATTTTTAATTTAGTAAGTATAATTGAAATAATTATGGGTGGTTGTTCTGCGTCGAAGTGCTCTAATCATTTTAAAAAGGGTTTTAGGCTATTTCGCTTTCCTAGAAACGAAGAAAGAAGAAAACAATGGCTAATAAATAATTGGATACCCGATACTTGTGCGAACTAAGTTCTACAATATTCTAATTGAAACTTCTTTTTTTATATAAAGTATTTATTTTAAACACTTATTTTATAATTTCTGTAACTGTAGTATAGAACCCTATGGGTTTCAATATGCTTGATAAGTCAGCCTGTAGTAGAGGAGCTCTAGTCGTAACTAGAGCTCCTCTACTACAGGCTGACTTATTAAGCATATTGAAGCCCATAGGGTTCCATACTACAGTTACAGAAATTATAAAATAAGTGTTTAAAATAAATACATTATATAAAAAAGAAGTTTCAATTAGAATATTGTAGAACTTAGCTCACACAAGTATGCTCCAGTACCGGGTATCTAATTATTTATTAGCCATTGTTTTCTTCTTTCTTCGTTTCTAGGAAAGCAAAATAGCCTGAGACCCTTTCTAGAATGATTAGAGCAGTTCGGTGCAGAACAACCACCCATAATTATTTCAATAATACTTTCTAAAGTGAAATTACGAATAGAGCTAATGCTAATGGATTGCGCTTCCAGCTATGGTGGGCTTCAATATGCTTGATGAGTCAGCTCGTATATAGAGGAGCCTTAGTCGTAACCGAGAAGACTAGTTGATTGACTTCAAACGCGTTCCTAGGCAGGCCAACCAAAGAGGACGACACATGCTGCATCGTGCAAAAGAAAAACTAATTTCTAGTGCATATTTGAACAACATACGAGACGCAGTACACGAAGTAGAGTGCGTCCTGGACCCTCAATGTGTGGCCTGCCTTACTGCGAGTAGGATGGAAATCCTACTAAGGATAAAATAAGGTAAATTAAGGATCACCATCCCTAAACACAGTTTCCCTTAGTCATTTATCTTGTCAAGTTATCTTTGAGCAATGTGAAGTTGCAATTCTTCATTCTTACCTTGTTTCAAAGCCACTGTAAGTGAGAAATAAACAATAGATGCTACAATTGCGCCGAAGCTCCCAATTGCGCCCAAATATTTATATATCCTCAGTGATTGAGGGGTGAACTTTATATGCAGCATATCTTTTCCGTAGGCAACATGCAAACGTAGAATAAGTACTGCAAAGACAGCTGAAACAGATAAAAATCAAGCAAGAACAGATAAATGAACAGATAAAAATGAAGCAAGTTTCAATAAATAAAATTTAAAATGGAAACTATATTATTAAGGTGAATTTTGGGACACTGTTTTTCTTTTTATTCAAAATGAACCTAGATTTTTTGTTGATTTGATGTTATTAAAACCTAAAAACATATACATATATATAAAAAAAAACTTAACTTTCTATACATTTTTATTTTTTTTTAATTATACATTTTGATGTAATTATAGTGAAATGTAACTCAGGGAAACCCCCTGTTAAAGAATAATAATAATAAAAAGAAGAAAAAAAAAAGAGAGATCAACTTTTTAATACTTTACAACAAAGTTGAAAAGTGTTTATGACTTTGTTCATTCATTCTGTCTGTCTGTCTGTCTGTCTGTCCGTTAGCACGATAACTGCCGTAAAAATGACTTTATCAAAATGAAATTTTAGTATGTTGTTCCGACGGTCTGTGGGATCTATGAGAATATAAATAAATAATAGCACCCAATTAGTTTTGGATTGAACTCGGGTTGAAAAAATGAAATACATTGAACCCCATGAGACCTAATTTTTCAAACATTTTTTAAGCGGATTTAAAATTCACAAATTACTTCGAAAATTTTAGGTAGTATTCAAATTGTTCCATAAAATATATAAAAAAAAAAATTCAACGAAATATATTCAGTAGTTTTTTAAATAAAAATTAAAATAACAATTACACCTCTTATATGAAGCGATCACGTGACCACTATATGAAAAGATCACGTGACCCACTTCAAAATAAAATATGGCATCCATCTTGTGTCAAAATCGTGATTTTTAAAGTTCTTTATAATTCATATTTAGTGTTGTATCCGTCCTAAAACCGCTTTATTTTTGCTTAAATTCTGTGCATCTACATACTGAAATAACGCAATTACAATATATTTGAGTTTAAAGGATCATCCAACTTCGATTATTTCTACAACGAAGCCTATTTTTCATTTATGGAAAATGTAAATACCAAAAGATGTTGAATGAGTTGTACAAGAATTGCTATTTCTTTAACACAAAATTATTTAGCTCATGGAGTCTGCAATATAGCTGATATGAATGAAATATCAATTGATTTTACAGAGAAAAGAACGAGTTTTTCGATGAAGTTTTAAGCATAGAGTTTAATTACTTGTATCTCCGTGGTCTTGTGTTTTTAAATAAAATAAATTATTATAGTATTGTGATGAATGTTTATCAGTGAAGTGCTGCTTTTATAGAGAGAGCCAGGCTTGTTATATTTCGATGACGTCATTAGAATGAATTTCATTTGTTTTCGATGAAGTTTTCAAATATAATAAATTAATGTAGTATTGTGATAATTATAAAAATATTACCGAGGAATGTATCGCATTTTAGAGATGTTTAAATAAAATTGCATTGAAGTTGGAAAGTGCTTCATAATCAATGATTCATGCATGATTGATCTGTTTTTTTTAATTTTATGTAAATATAAACACTGTCTTTAAGGTAGATCATGTCAGAAAAATTTTAATTAATAAGGGGGAAATGTTAATTTTTAACTAGTTTGCATTATTAACCTATATTTTTCATTAATTATTGAAGTAAATCTATTCTTAAAGCCTTCCTGAAGTAAAGCTGGTCCAAAATACACTATGAAACAAGAAAGATCAATCATGCTTAAAGCATTGATTATGAAACACTTTCCACCTTCAATGCAAATTTATTTAAACATCTCTAAAATGCAATACATTCTTCGATAATAGTTTAAAACTTACCACAACAATACTACATTAATTTATTATATTTGAAAACTTAAACCTTCATAAAAAAAAAAAATGAGCTTCATTAAAACAACGGCATTGAAATATAAATTGCCTGGTTTAAACATCTCTAAAATGCGATACATTCCTCGGTAATATTTTTAAAATTATCATAATACTACGATAATTTATTATATTTGAAAACTTCATCGAAAACAACTGAAATTCATTCAAATGGCATCATAGAAAAAATAACACGCCTGGCTCTCTCTATAAAAGCAGCATTTCATTCATAACATTTTCCCATTCATTTCATTCATCACAATACTATAATAATTTATTTTATTTAAAAATTAAGACCATGGAGCTACAAGTAATTAAACTCTATGGTTAAAACTTCATCGAAAAACATCGTCTTTCTCTCTGTAAAATCAATGAATATCTCATTCATATCAGCTATGCAGACTCCATGAGCTAAATCATTTTCCGTTAAAGAAATACAGCAATTCTTATACAACTCATTCTACATATTTTGCTGTTTACATTTTACATAAGTGAAAAATAGGCTTCGTTGTAGAAATAATCAAATTTGGATGATCATTTAAACTCAATTATATTGTAATTGCGTTGTTTCAGTATTTAGATGCACAGAATTTAAGAAAAAATAAAGCGGTTTTAAGACGGATACAACACTCAATATGAATTAAAAAGAACTTTAAAAATCACGATTTTGAGAGAAGATGGATGCCATATTTCATTTTGAAGTGGATCACGGGATTTTTTTATATCATGATTACGCGATCGCTTCATATAAGAGGTGTAATTACTATTTTAATTTTTATTTAAAAAACTACTGAATATATTTTGCTGAATTCTTTTTTATATATTTTATGGAACAATTTAAATATTACCTACAATTTTCGAAGCAATTTGTGAATTTTAAATCCGCTTAAAAAATGTTTGAAAAATTAGGTCCCATAGGGTTCAATGTATTTCCTTTTTTCAACCCGGGTTCAATACAAAATTAATTGGGTGATATTATTCATTTATATTCCCATAAGTCTTACAGATCGTCTGAACAACATACTAAAATTTCATTTTGATTAAGTCATTTTTACGGCAGTTATCGTGCTAACGGACAGACAGACAGAATGAACAAAGTCATAAACACTTTCAACTTTGTTGTAAAGTGTAAACAAGAAAGATCAATCATGCATAAGCATTGATTATGAAACACTTTCCAACTGAAATGTAATTTCATTTAAAAATTTCTAAAATGTGATTCATTCAGTGGTAATATCTTTTACATTATCACAGTACTACAGTAATTTATTATACTTAAATATTTAAAACTGTATCGAAATATAAATCGTCTGATTCTTTATGCAAAATCAATGAATATTTCATTCATATAACTTGTATTCCAGACTCCAGAGCTAAATAATTTTGTGTGAAAAAAATTCAGCAATTCTTATGTAATTCATCTTACAATCGCTTGAGATATTTGCATTCTGCATATGTTAAAATTAGGCTTCCTTGAAGAAATAATAAAAGTTTAGGGATCATTTAAAATCACAACTATTGTAATTGCATAGGCACGGAATTTAGATACACAGATAATACACAGATAATATATATGTGTATGTGTATGTACTCAAAGTATTGGAATCGTGCCGAAGATCGGAACTCGAATTTTCAAAGGATCTACAGGTTTTGGGACTTCTAGAACACGAAAAAACTACTTTTAGGAAGACGTCTGTGTGTGTAAGGGTGTATCTGTGTATGTTTCTGTGTGTCTGTGTGGATATTACATCCACTCTAATTGAAAAACTAATGGACCGAATTTCATACAATTTGGTAGGTATGTTTTTTGTGGGAAATCCTGATGTTCATTAGATTATAGTACGATTCGTAATAAAAGAATCTGCCTTCTTTGCGAAATGGCCGCAGAAATTGCCTTTATCCACTCTAGCTAAAAACTAATGAACCAAATTTAACAAAATTTGGAGTATAATATTTCAATAACCTACAAGTGATTTATATACCAAATTTAACAAAATTTTGTATATAAATCATTTGTAGGTTATTCTACTACGATTCGGGAAAAAGGGACGGGCTATTTTTGCGAAATGGCCAGCAAAAATCGTTATATATAAAAATAAAAGACTACGTGTGCTCAATTATATCAATTAAATTCCTATTTTATATGTGATTTTTGACAACAAAAAGAATAAGACTAACCCCATTACTCTAGGACTAGCCGTTCTTGAGATATTCTAGTTTTTTCGCGTTTTCGCTACGCCACCTTTGACAATAAGTCCAGCTATCAAATGAGAACCAAATTTAAGTTTAACGTGTAAATTCAATGTCATTTAAAATACTTATGTTGTGCAGATAAACTCAAATTATCATTGAATAAATAAAGAGAACGAATATGAGTCTGCAGAGAAAGACATGTGCTGTCCACATCAGAATTTTTAACAATATTACACCAATGATTTATAGAAGTGAACGGGGATTATTTTCAGGCCATTTCGAAAAAAATGTATGATCTATATTTAAAGATCCATCAAATTTTTGTCGAATAAAATGTTCAACAAATTTAAGCTGTGTACCAAATTTTAACTCTCTAGGACGTAGGAAAGTGCATTTAAAATGCCATCAATTAAATTTATCATGAAGAGTTATATAAAATTTTAAAAAAATGAAAAATTGTTATCTACCAAATTTATTTTAAAATATGAAGCCACTCCCATATGCTAAACGTTTAAACAAATGGAGAGATATTTATTATATAATATCTCTCTCTTTTCTTTCTGGAAGATATCCCAAAGTCAGAATTTAATTAAATTTGTTTTTTTCCCTATTTTAAATAATTTTTTAATTAAAAAACTACTTCACATATTTTACTGAATTTTTTTTTATATATTCTATGGGATAATGTGAATATTTCCTAAAAATTTCGAAGCAATTCGTGAATTTTAAATGTACTTAAAAAATGTTTGAAAAATGAGGTCCCATAGGGTTCAATGTATTTCATTTTTTCAACCCGGGTTCAATAAAAAACTAATTGGGTGATATTATTTACTTATATTCCCATAGGTCCTACAGACCGTCTGAACAACATACTAAAATTTCATTTTGATAAACTCATTTTTACGGCAGTTATCGTGCTAACGGACAGACAGACAGACAGACAGACAGACAGACAGAATGAACAAAGTCATAAACACTTTTCAACTTTGTTGTAAAGTGTTAATAAAAAGGGAAGTCTATACCTTAAACCCAAAGTAACAAAAAGAATGTATACGAAGTTTTAAGTGAAAATAACAAAAAAATTTTTAAGTAGCCCTTCTTCCGCCGTGAAATAATTTCTATTAAATTTTGATTCTTCAGCGAACGCATTTAAAATTTTAACGTCCGGTTCTGCAATCGTCTGCAATCTATAATAATAAAGAAAGCTGCATGTCTGTTTGTGTCATCTGTAGCTGAAAATCTATGCGTCGTAGGGCCATGAAATATTTAACAATTATACAGGGTGTCCCAAAAACATCTCGGCTTTTATTCCTTAAATATTGATTTTAGACATATATAATAAATTACAAAGTTGCGTATAAAAAGGTACAGAATTTTATGAAACCGATTAAAATTTTCAAGGGAATTAAATTTTAAGAAATACAGAATTTAAATTTTTATACAGCCCCCGTACAAAGACCATTCCAATGAGTAAAATGTCCCCCATACACTAATAAGGTGATGTACAGAATTTCAGCATTTTATCATAAAAAGTCCCAGAGATATGAAAAGACAAAAATGCTGACTTAAACCACGTTTCGATGCATCGACATGGATTCTCAGAGGGGGATAAATCATGTCCGCTGATCGCGTTTCAGGGGTGATACATAAATGACGATTTATTAATAATTTTACAATGATTACATAAATAAATAATAATTTTGCTATTTATTGGTACAAAAGTATCTGCACTGTGTAGAAATAATAACTTTACACAAAGATTACAAAGATTGTTCAAAATGTTTTTCATCCATGCCAAAGATCCATTAAAGATAAGAGGCAGACATTGTTTGTCCATGATGCGTTTCTGTGGTGCTTCATATGCACTCTTGCTGTAAACATTTACATTTTAATTTGTGATTAATCCCTCACCAAATTTGTTTAAACATATCTCAAGGACTTTTTATGATAAAATGCTGGAATTTTGTACATCATCTTATTAGTGTATGGGGCACATTTTACTCATTGGAAATGTTATATAAACCTTCCAAGGTCCTTCCAAGAGGTTCGTGGTAGGGGAAGGAGGGTACGGTCCCTGTGGATTCCTCCCCCACTGGGTTCCGGTCTAAATTGGGTGGCACTTCCCGGCCGTCCAAACAGTTACCTTACACCATTCTGGTAGGTCGGACGGTCTGGATAACAACAACATCTCTATTATTTCTTTGGATAATCAATAATATTTTCTATTAATGTATATGTGTATATATATATATATATATATAATATATATATATATATATATATATATATATATATATATATATATATATAAATCCAATTTGTATTTTCTTCTACGTCGGGCCATGTACATTATTTCTGTAATACAATTTACAGTAATTCACACAGAAACGTAGAATATGCATTAACGAAACATGTATGGCCCTTGATAACGTACATGCGTACATGGTTTCGGAAATGCTTTTCACTTTGTTCAATTTCAATTTTATTTTTGGAGCTAGAGAAGGCCTAGCGCATCATGCAAAACATTGAAGTCCATCTTCCTTTCACGTCAGCTATACAGAACATATTCTATAAATGATCTATCTCAGGTATATATAGTACATGTAAAATAAAAATTCTTCAATTATATATATATATATACACACACACACATATATATATATATATAATCTTTAGTTGATTTTTTTATTTTATTATTACATATTTGGATTAGATTTTAAGTGAATCCACTTTTTGCAGTTTTCGTATTTTTTAATACTTAGTGTTTTATTTAATCTATATTTAATCTAATTTAGAACTAATATAACTATAACATTATGTTTTCTCTTATTTTGTAATTTTCTCCTGATTTTCGTTAGGGTTAGGTTTTAGATGGACTTAGTTGTTTATACTTATATATAAACAATTATTTTATTTCTATTATTATTTTCTCTATATTATATTGTCATACTCATTAATTCACTTATTCTATTATGAATTACAGATCTTACTTGATTTAGTGACTGGCAAATATATTTATATTTATTATTATATAATTTGATAGATATCGCCCGGTATTTTCAATTCATGTTGGGAATTGTTTAGACCGATATTCCATTACCAACATTGTGCCATGGATAGTTTTGAATATAATATTTACCCCACTAAAAATTATAATTTCAATAATTGTAAGAATAAAAAATGCAAAACCTGCCCATTTGCTTCTAATACTCAAATTACGAACAAAGATAGCCATCTGCCTTTCTGTAAAATTATTAATTGCATCTACCGATTATCTTGCAACATTTGCAATCTATCATAAATAGGACAAACTAGTAATCCCATTTATCTACGTATGAATGTACACAGAGATCATGTCAAAAAATATATCCTCAATAATAATTTTCTTCCTACCTCCAATAAGATAGAATATAAACACTTTGCTAAACACGGTTTTGAAAATATTACTATACATATTTTGGATATAAAAACAAATACAGCAGATAGGATTTATTTTGAAAACTACTATATTAAATCAAATTGTACTCTTTTTCCATATGGATTAAATCAAAAATATCTAAATGGTAATATTGTAAAAAATAATTTTGTAGATAATAAATATTTTATTTTTAATCACCTTTTTTTGAAACCCCATTTAAATAATAGTAAAACAGTCAAATTCAAGAGATTTAAATGTGGCAAGGGAAAATCCTTACAAAATGATCATAAAGCTGAGATAATTTGTTTACATAATCAATTTAATAGCACTTTTCAATGGAAATTAATAAAATCCTGGATTTTGGGGATAAAGAAAAAACATTTAAATAAAATGTATGTCTTTTTCTTAAAATTAAATCTTGCTAATGAACATTTTAATCATATTTTCTATGATTTGCTTATTACAAGATCAAAGTACTTAAATTTAAAACTTAATCAATTTCATAATAATAATACGTCTGCTAATTCTTATTGTGTAATCTCTTTCAAGCATCCCATTTATAATTCTATAAATTTTGGACATCTATTTAACAAATTCAAACATTTATTGCCTATTGCAGATTTGAGTGTTTCAAAGACTTTTAAATACAACAAGCATATTGGTAGATCAATATTTAATTATAATGAAATTTCACAATCTCTCTCTGTAGATCATAATTCTAAGTCAAATTTAGGTAATGAATGTAATTGTAAAGTAAACGATTATGCTAAATTTCTAAATACAGACCTGGAGCATATAGTTACAGGAGACTTGGGTATAGTTAAAGACAATTCGTTAAGAACCATAATGTCTTTTGGCATTAAATTCAGGTTACCCTCTTGTAATAATTCCTTTAAAGTTTTAAAATCAATAAATCTTGATCTTGATAAATATATATATAAATTAACTTCTCAATATGCTATGCCTTTAGAAGCATTTAATATTTGGAAAGTTACTTTATTAGAATCAATTAAAAATGCTATTAGTAGTACTAAATTAAGTATTAATTGTATAGTAGTATTAATTGTCTAGATCTATATATAATATTGATAATATTAAACATTCCATTAATGATTTACAAAGATCTTTTGTTATCACCTATGCTGATAAAGCCTCTAATAATTGTGCTATTATCTGTGAAAATTTTTATATACAATTTCTGCTAGATAATTAAAATAATAATAGTCTTTTTAAACTTGATTTACATTCCATTAATAGTATCAAATTGAAAATTATCAATATGTATAGTGATTTAAATATTAAATATAAATTTCTTAAATTTCCATATATAGTGCTTATTCTAAAATTTCATAAAAATCCTATTAAGTTTAGAACAGTAACTAGTGGTCATAATATTTACTCTACTTCTGCAAGTAAATTACTTCTAAATTATTTAAATCAAATAAATGATAGTTTACGTCAGTCTAGCAATAATTACCTTATTCTTAATAATAGTAAAGAATTAAAGAATAAATTAACATCATCGAAAACTAATAGGATTTCAAACTTTTGATTTTAAAGATCTTTTTAATAATATTAAGATCTCTGATCTATATGATGTAATTTTATATCTATATAATGCTTATATTGCTAATCTATCAACTCAAACAAATTTTATAAATTTTCCTAAACTTCTTCACTTTGTTATTTGCAATAATTATATTTTTCAAGGAAATAAATTATACTTACAAGTCTCAGGAGTTCCACAGGGTGGCTGCAGTAGAAGTATGTTAGCTAATTTATACCTTTATCATCATGAAAAGCCTTTTACTTCAATAGATTATACATTTTACAGATGTATTGATGATCTGATTTGCTTAGTATATACTGAAAATTATCTCATAGATATAGATTTCTATCCAGACAATTTGGAATTAATTCCTAATGAAGCTACTATTAGTAATAATATTATTTTTTGGATTTAAATCTATTTATTGAACCTTCTAATAGAATTGTTTCTAATTTATATGATAAAAAGAATTTTTTAATTTTAACATTAATAAAATCTTACCATTTGATTCCTGCATCTCGATTCAATTGTTTAGAAATATTATACTTAATCAGCTTTTTAGAATTTATAGATTATCTGATAAAATATTTCGTGCTATGCATATAAATAATCTAAAAATTACCAGCAATTTATATAAACATCCCTCTTATTTAGTAAATGGTATAGTTAAAAAGTTTAGATTAGCTGGATTTGCATGAATTCTATTCATAGTATCTTATATTAGCCAGACATCACCATTCTCTTGTATTAATAATACTTTTATTTTTACATCCACTTAAATATAAGCCTTACTATTATTAGCCCCACTTTTTTGTGGCTCTTATTGTATATTATTACTTTTTCTTTCCTTTCCGCATTACTGTTTTTTATTTCTTACGAATGGCAACAGTAGATCATTTCTTTTTCCTTTGCGAATGGCAACACTGGTCTCTTCATTCAGGGATCCAGGCTTCGACTGGTTCCAGCATATGCAGTGTTTTTTCCAGGTATTCTTGTTTCCTTTATTTTTCCTTCTTTGTGTATGTTGTCCAAGTAGAAATAATTTATAGATATAATCTATCTATTTCTTCAGAAACATACATATTTTGTGTTTGCTTCAACAAAATACTTGGACCCGATGAAGAGTTTTGGTAAAGTGAACAATTCCATTTTTAAGGCCTTGCCCTTGTCCACGTGTATAGCATTAATGCTTAGATTTTTTATGTTTTTCTATTATCGTTTCCTTACCATTGAAATTTGTTGATTTTCTTTAAGTTTATGACTCGAATTTTGTATTTTTTTCCATTTGTTGAAAATTTGCTGTTTTATATTTTTATCTTGTAGGTTTGTTAGAAAGTTAGGTTTTTCGAATTGCAGCTTCTCACTTTTCTATCATTGGACTTTCAATCTATTATTATTACATACTAGACGCCTTCGGCGACTAGTCTGTTCACTACCCTTGAAAATTCTGACCGTGGCAAACTCGCTGGCGCCATAACCCCGTGGAGTTAACAAAGTTTGTTTTGGTTTAATGACGTTAAAACTAATAATGAAATTTTAAGATAAAAAATCTGATGTGGGCAACACATGACTTTCCTTATATAATATAATGAATTAACTACTTTTACAGTAAAAAAAATGTTATTCTTATAGTAGGTACTAATATTCTTTCCAAGATATTGAATTTTTGACAATGAGTCGTCATTTTCATTGATTTAGCGTCATTTTTATCCATTTGGAGAGATTTTCGCTAATTTGGCAACATTTCAAAAAGTCACCAAGTTAGCGATATTCCGCCAAATTCGTCGCCAAAATCTCGCCAAGCGTTATGGACGAAGAAATAAGTTGTTCTTTCAGCAGATAAATGACTATTGGCGTTCAAATACAAAAGTATTACGCAAAATATCTTTTTTTCATGAATGGAACGAGCTAGATCCACGAGAATGATGTCATCCAATTTATCGCAAGGTATTACATATAAGAAGTGAACATGTTTCTTAATAGGAATTTTTTTTTTCATTTCATATGACTTTTTAATATTTTTTTTGAAAAATGTGCAATATCTAGAGAATGGTTCATGTTAGCGTTCTAAAATTTATGTCAATCGTTTTCTAATGAATAATTACATAAGAAATGTCTATTTTCGTAACTTTATTAGTGGTTTTGATTTTTTGACGATTTTTTCAAAATTTTATTCGAAAATTTAGGGGGGTTCTGAACATTCGATTACGTATAAAAACAATAGGCTTCCAGTGTTTACGGATTGTGATTTTTGTACCAAATTTGGTTCGAATCGGTCCATTCGTTCGCCAGTTATCGTCTCCACAGACTCACTGACACACACACACACACACACACACACACACATACTTTCACGCACACACACACACACATACTTTCACACACACACACACACACACACACACACACACACACACAGACATCACTTCAAAAATGTTTGATTCGTGATCAGGAATGCTTGAAACGTGCTCTCCCGTCGAAAACTCGATTTCGAATTTTCGACCCCGTCACAATACTTTCCTTATACATTATATATATAAGGAAAGTAAAATAATGTTCTAGGGAGGGGAGGAGGGGGTTCTTGAAAATTGATTTGTAAAGTTAATTTATTCCAATGTTTGTGAACTGTGAGATTCTGAGGATTTCTGTGCCTGTAACCCTAGGAAAGGGATCCCATTGATGTGTAGCATATGCCTGTGTAGCATATGCCATCACAGCCGGGATCAGCTGCTCCAATGTGTTTTATAGAGGTCTATTTTTTGTTTTACACAAATGAAATTGTATCCGTTTGTCTGCATTTTTAGTATGGCATCGCAAATGACATGAAAGTATTTTTGAGACGATGCTGCTTTAACGATGCTGCTCAGCGAAAAAAGTTTTTCTTTTAAAGATTGTCCCCACCACCACCCGATGCATAAATGCACCGCGACAATCTCCATAACTTTCTTTTTATCTATTTTTCTTATTTCTTCAGTGTTTACGTTTTTTCATTGTGGTCCCAACCACCACCCGATGTAAACAATACATCTCCACAATTCAATCCAGCATAATGAGGCAAAAACCTTATAAAAAGCAAACACTAATTCGGTTTTTAATTATCCCTAGGCCAAAAACCGTAGAAAAAGCAATCACTGATTACATTTGCAAATATAATTTAATTCCCATGCGAATATCCTCATCAGCATGGGTATCAAGAGTATGGCCCAAATATATCAGCCGGATACCACCAAACACTAATTTAGTTTTTAATTGTCCCTAGATCAAAAACCGTATAGAAAGCAAGCACTTATTCGGATTTTAATTGTCCCTAGGCCAAAAACCGAATAAAAAGCAAAGACTTATTCGGATTTTAATTGTCCCTAGGCCAAAAACCGTATAAAAAGCAATCACTGATTACATTTGCAAATATAATTTAATTCCCATGCGAATATCCTCATCAGGATATTCGCATGGGTATCAAGAGTATGGCCCAAATATATCAGCCAGATACCACCAAACACTAATTTGGTTTTTAATTGTCCCTAGATCAAAAACCGTATAGAAAGCAAGCACTTATTCGGTTTTTAATTGTCCCTAGGCCAAAAACCGAATAAAAAGCAATCACTGATGTCATTTGCAAATATAATAAATATGAAAATTTCATGTAAATATAATAATTTTACTCTGTAGACTGTTACCACCACCCGATGTATATAATACATCACCACAATTCAATCCACCATAATTCAATCACTTAAATTTTATAATGACCATAAACTAAGCTCTTAATTCCATCATTTAAAATATAACGTAATTTTCAAATAAATATAATAATTTCATATAAATATAATAATTTCACTCTGTATACTGTTACTTTTTATTTATTTTTTTTTCTCCATAGAAACACCGTGCGTCTGCGTGCGCATCTGGGTGAAAAACTCCTTTCGCGGTTTTGCCGAGAAATTGAAAATCATGACTTCCTTTAAATCCGGATCGTGTGGCTACTTTTTCTTATTTCTTGACCAGATTGGGCTTGTAAGAAAGTCTGATCTTTGAGCTTTTTAAAAATGTAAATTATTAGTCGAAATTGTCGGTATTTTTCCCGATGCGAGGATTTCAAAACGAAAGTTCGTTTATTTTAGCCGAAAGGACTTTTGTTTTAAAATTTTCAAAAAATATTAGAATTTGTCCCTGAGATTTGAAATTGATATATGTTTACTCGCAATTGTCTCCTCTTTCCGGTCGTGTGATTTGTTTTTATCTACGACGTCTGGATGGTGGAGAAAAAAGGGGGGGAAAGGGAAAAAAAACAGTCGAAATCGTTTTCTATATAAATATATCTAAATACTGTCATATAAATGGAAACTAGGTTAACATAGCATGTCTCCGGAGGGGGGGGGGCGAATAATCGCTTCCGGAGAGGATTAGCCAACCCCCCCCCCCCTCGGATCTATGCCTGAAAGAAACATTGATAGTGTATAAATAAATGACTTACCATAAACAAGGCCCCACAGTGCTGCATTCGCATTTTTGAAAGCTACAAAGGTACAGAAAATAGAAACACCAGATATAATTCCTAGAACTGCAAAAACTATCTTAATAATTGCCCCTTTTTTTCGTTTCGCCGTCGGATCATTAGGATCATTATTGCTTCGTTTCGCCATTCGATCATTGCGTCGTTTCGCCATCGCTCAGTTGCCCCTTCGGGTCGGAATTCTCAAGTCGTTTCTTTCTACCCGATAGTGATACTGGGGCGTTTCGAATATTTTCTACGTCGTTATCGAAAATTAAAGTTGATTCAGTGATAAGATGAGAGTTAACTCCTTTGTTTCACGGAAAACATTACATTTCATCTTGAGCAGACGATCAACTGATCCAAAATTGCAATAAAACAGAAATCTAATGTGAACAGCACATGATACACCCTATATATAGGGCCTTACTCAAGCAGGGGCCAGAGGGGGATAAGCCCCCTCAAGAGGTATACTCCTCCCCCCCTCCCCCGATAAAAACATTAAATGTTTAGTAGTGATATGAAACTTGTCAACCAAACGTGTCAACCAAATTATGCATCAAATATTTCTGAGACTCTTTTTATAAATCACTTTGTTTTAAAGATCTTTTTGATTTAGCTGAATTTGTGATTATACTGATAATCCTTTTATTTACATATTTAATTCAAAAATATCTAAATAAAGACAATAGTATTTGGATGCTTTTGTGTTATTGCGGGGGTTCACTATTATGCAATATAGAGTCAAATTCAACTGATAAGTAGTTAAAGGTTAATATTAAGCGTTAATTTGTATTAACTTTCAAAAATTTTCTTCGGTTAGTTAACAGCTTTGTTACTAGTTAATGCTTATATTAAAATCAATTGTAATTTTTATATATTAATAGTAATGTGTAGTAGCTATAGGGAATATTCCTAATCAACTATTAGCTTACAAATATAAATAAATATGCAATTATTTGTTAATCATTTATATATATTTATAATAATTTATATAACTTATGTATATTTATAATAATTTTTTATAATAATTTATATAGTTTTTTTTTTATCATTTGGAATATACAGGGTGTACCAAAAAGATTGAAACACGCTTTTATTCTTTACCTGCTGGAGATAAGTGGGCAATATAAATTGCAAAAATGTTGAAAGTAAGGTAGAAAATAAGACTACGTCAGTGAAATAGTCCTCCCATTCATTTTCAAAAAGTTACACTTTTTAAATTTTTATACGACCCCCCTCCCCCCCCCCCTTAGACAAATTGGGTCAATCAGAATTTTTTTTATTTTTAATGCAACAAGATCATTAAAAAAACCCGCATATCTGTATCTTTAAAATTGAGCGAGTTATATTTACTTGCAAATTGAACATTGTGAATGGGGACCCTATATCAAATTAAAAATGTAAGTTTGTGGTATATCACAAAAAAGATAAAACTGGATGATAATACATAGGAGACATTTTTGCTAATTCCGTGTAGGCTCACGACGCAATCACGGATTCTTAAGTACTTTTCACATTGAGACATGCCAATAAAAAATTTTGACACATATTAACGTATTTTTGATCTAAACAATTTCCATTGTCTATTTGTTTATGATCCCTATTTTCACTGATGAAACAGTCTTTCACATGGTACGAAAAAGTGGCATCAATCAGATTTTTTTCCTTTATTATAATTCAGTTGATTTTAAAGATACAGATATGCGGGTTTTTTAATGATCTTATTCCATTAAAAATAAAAACTTTCTGATTGACCTAATTTGTCTAAGGGGGTCGCATAAAAATTTAAAAAGTGTAACTTTTTGAAAATGAATGGGAGGTCTATTTCATTAACGTACTCTTATTTCCTATACCTTACTTTCAACATTTTTGCAATTTACATTGCCCACTTATGTCCAACCAGGGCCCTCTCTAAGGGGGGGACAGGGGGGGGAGTCTCCCCCCCCCGAATGTTGAGAAATCCCTGTACAGTTGGCAAAATCAAGATCCAAGTTGGCAGACTTGGTACATTTTAGATAAAATGATGGATGATATTTTATCATGATATACACTCCAAAGATCCATATAAATGGAATATGGATAAAAAAAAGGCTTTATTGTGTTTAACTTATTTTACATAGACACGTATTCGTCTTTGCTTCAGGCAAGACCACCTTTCTACAGCATCTTCCAAGTTGATTTCGTTTCCAAAGTCTGCTTCGCACTTCAAAAGCATGAAGCTGTTAAGCTTCAAGTTTGTCATTGTTTGTTCTCAAGGAACATTTCACAATATTTAGCTAAATGAAGGCTCTTTCATTTGTGCTGACTCCATAACCGGCTGTTAAAGTCAATTGGCACATTTTGAAAGCCAGCTTTAAAGCATTTTTGCATTGAACCATTACGTTCTTCAATGTTTCCATTGATAGTATATGTATGTTCCTCCTTGCATATGTTAACGAAGACTTCTAACTCACTTTGTAGAGCCTGCATATGAGACCTAGTAGCTGGAGGGAACATCGTAACAGCCTCTTCAATTGCTTCGATTGTCAGATTATCCTTGTTCAAGGAAAAGTTGAAAATTGAATATAGTGGAGAAATAGTTGTCTTCATAGCAACCACGTAGTCTTTAAGGTCTCTTCATAGTGTATCAAGGACAGCCTTGAACTCTTTTCTATAGCATTGTTTTAGGTCTATGTTTACTTCATTTTCAGCATACTCTTCAATCCTTCTCGGCCTCATTCGTCTTCTATGGTGCAGTTGAAAGTCATGTACAGTATCAACTTTAATGTTTCCAACACATGTTTCCGCACTTGTGATCAAGTTGTCCATTTCTGTGGTGTTAATATTAATCTTCTCCAAAATTATTACGGTGTTTTCGACTGTTCAACTGTAATACAATCAATCAAATTCAGATCAGGGCTTTTCAAAGTTTCTGTCAAATTCTTCATTTTATACATAATGTTTTTCATAAAAAACAAGATAACAATGAAGTCAAATAATTTCATCTTTTTGCATAACCCATGCGCTTTTGCTTTTGTAGCACAATCTAATTCCTGTTGTGTGGAAATTTCTTCTAATACAGATAGGATAGGTGCAAATGATGTGTTTACAGCTTTTCTAGTCTCTGCTCCGGCTGTCCACCTAGTACTAGACATATTTCTCAAAAGAAGGGCATACTTCACTTCTTTGATCTTATTCCTGAACTGTCGGAAACGGTTAGTACTTGAATTGAAGAAAACATACAATGCTTCAAGTGCGTCGAATAAGTCTCTAATAATAATGCTGATACTGCAGCTGTGTTCTACGTCTGTGATCTTGGCATGGAATGTATGGTATATTATGCCCTATGATTTCTGAGAGTTTCTTTTGTGCTCCATTAAACTGTCCTGACATTGAACTTGCAAAATCATACGACTGAAAAGCCAATGAGGGTGTGTCAATTTCTTTCTTTCTTAAAGTCTCATAAATTTACTTTGTCATTCCAATACCTGTTTTTCAGCACATTCAGAAACGTCTAGCAAGCGTTCTCTTGGTTTGCAGTTTTCATCGACAGTACGGACAACAATCGAAATCATATCCTTTTGTGAACTGTCAGGTGTGGTATCAGCCATCACTGAGAAAAAAATCACAGCTCTTAATCTCCTTAACAATTTTTTTTCTATTTCTTCAGCAACGAGCTCATTTTGTAACTCAGGACTCATGTAACTCACGTGGTACCGCCATAATTCTCTTTCATCAAACCACGTTTTCAAGATGTGGTTATATCTTGAGATCAGCGATATTATTTGTACAAAATTACCATCATTTGATCCTGATCCTTGAAATGCGTCCTTGAATCCTTGACGTCCTAGGATCCTGCATGTGTCGAGCAAGATTCTCACTACTTCTCTGTTTTGAAACTGTACTCTTTCATTTTCTATCAGAGCTAATCTCTTGGTTTGATCAAGAAGTACATCAATGTGCCGCTCCTTTATTAAAAAGTTACAATAGTTGTGGAGTGCTGATCTTTGTGCAATAGATGAAAAGTGAGTTTGTAACTTTCCCAGCTTTTGCTTCTCATTTGCCCCCAATTTCTCACTCCAATCTTCGACCATGCATCTTCACTCTTCTCTTGACCTACTCCATGAGGAAACAGAAAGCACACAAAGCAGTATGCACAATCTTTAATTGTACTGTATTCTAAGTACTGAAATTCTTTATATCAATGGGGATTGAATCTGTCTTTACCATCACTTGGAAAGGATGCCAAAATTGGTTGATAAGGCCCTAATTTGATCAAATAGTTTTTCTGATTATCTGTCAAATCTGAGGATCAAATTAGGGTTACAGTAATTTTTTTTCTCTTTTGGCAATTTTATGATACAGAATTATGCAAAAAAAACCCTTTAAGATATTTGAGTATTGAGAGACATTATGGATACATTAATCATACTGATATATCGATGAATGAAATATCGATATAAAATGTGTTATCGGTGCAAAAAAAAAAAAAACCTCCCTAGACTTTACTTAAGTTGGTAAAAATCATTACTTGACTTGGCAATTTTATCGGCTCTCCCCCCCCAATGATAAGTCTTAGCGAGGGCCCTGCGTCCAACAGGTAAAGAATTAAAGCGTGTTTCAATCTTTTTGGGACACCCTGTATAATAGTAACTATTATGGTCAATAAAAGCTACTCATTAAATGTGTTTTTGGCGAGCCCCTCCTTGAAGACTGTAGAGCCCCCCCCCCTCTTATATTTCGTCTCTGGCTACGCCCTGCCTATATAATGCAATGAATTTGTGCTTCCTTTACAGTGAAAGAAATTGCATTTTAGACGTACGGTATGTTTTTAATGTTGAATCGTACATAGGCGCTTTTCCGGATGACCGCATGCAAAACTATTTCGAAGCACACAATTAACTTGTACTTCGCGTTACACTAAATTAACAATTATCAACAGTGATAGCTCTAATATACTCGTGAAATATTAAATTTCTAATATACATTTTATATAGTAAAATATCTAATATACTAGCTTATATAGTAAAATATCTATACTTATATAGTAAAATCTCTAATATACTTATATAGTAAAATCTCTAAACCTACTTATATAGTAAAATCTCTAATATGCTTATATAGTAAAATCTCTAATCCTACTTATATAGTAAAATCTCTAATATACTAGCTTATATAGTAAAATCTAAATATACTTATATAGTAAAATCTCTATACTTATATAGTAAAATCTCTATACTTATATAGTAAAATATCTAATATACTTATACAGTAAAATCTCTAATCCTACTTATATAGTAAAATCTCTAATATACTTATATAGTAAAATCTCTAATCCTACTTATATAGTAAAATCTTTAATATACTAGCTTATATAGCAAAATCTCAATATACTTATATAGTAAAATCTCTAATATACTTATATAGTAAAATCTCTAATCCTACTTATATAATAAAATCTCTAATATACTTATATAGTAAAATCTCTAATATACTTATATAGTAAAATCTCTAATCCTACTTATATATTAATATCTTTAATATACTAGCTTATATAGTAAAATCTCAATATACTTACATTGTGAAATCTCTATACTTATACAGTAAAATCTCAATATACTTACATTGTAAAATCTCTATACTTATACAGTAAAATCTCTATACTTACATAGTAAAATCTCTAATATACTTATATAGTAAAATCTCTAATATACTTATTTAGTAAAATCTCTAAACCTACTTATATAGTAAAACCTCTAATCCTACTTATATAGTAATATCTTTAATATACTAGCTTATATAGTAAAATCTCAATGTACTTATATAGTAAAATCTCTATACTTATATAGTAAAATCTCTAATATACTTATATAGTAAAATCTCTAATATACTTATATAGTAAAATCCCTAATATACTTATATAGTAAAATCTCTAATCCTACTTATATAGTAAAATCTAAATATACTTATATAGTAAAATCTCTATACTTATATAGTAAAATCTCTAATATACTTATACAGTAAAATCTCTAATCCTACTTATATAGTAAAATCTCTAATCCTACTTATATAGTAATATCTTTAATATACTAGCTTATATAGTAAAATCTCAATATACTTACATTGTAAAATCTCTATACTTATACAGTAAAATCTCTATACTTATATAGTAAAATCTCTATACTTATATAGTAAAATCTCTACTTATATAGTAAAATCTCTAATATACTTATATAGTAAAATCTCTAATCCTACTTATATAGTAAAACCTCTAATCCTACTTATATAGTAACATCTTTAATATACTAGCTTATATAGTAAAATCTCAATGTACTTATATAGTAAAATCTCTATACTTATATAGTAAAATCTCTAATATACTTATATAGTAAAATCTCTAATCCTACTTATATAGTAAAAAAATCTCTAATATACTCGTGAAAAAGCTGACTTTTCTTACTGGTGATTGATTATTCGCATAAAATATCGTCAAAAGTCTGCCAAATCAGGCAATCAAGCCAATCTTTTCAAATCAGCAAGATCCAAAATATGCCAGTTTTTCTCGAATTTCAAGAAATTTTTATCAGAGACGTTAGAAATTTCTATAAGCATTCATCAAGATGTCTGATATAGTGTTGAAATCAAATGTTATTATATTATGTGAAGTTTGATAAAACTTTGCAATGCATTACACCTAGTTTTTCCAAAATATTTCATTTCTATTTTCCCTGGGGAGAGTATTGTGACGGGGTCGAGAATACGAGTTTTCGACGGAAGAGCACGTTTCAAGTATCCATGAACTCCAATCGAACGTTTTTAGGATGATGTATGTGTGTGTGTTTGTGAATGCGATATCTCACGAAAGAAGGGAGCGTTTCGAACGAAATTCAGTACAAATATTACAATCGGCGAATACTGGAACCCTGTTTTTAAGCGCAATCGAATGATCGAAAGACCCCCCGAATTTTCGAATGAAATTTTGAAGAAATAATGAAAAAACCTTCGGAGCCTTCAGCAAAGCTACGTATATGATCATTTCGTATTTTCATTACAAAACGAATGACGCAAACTGTAAAACTTTAGAGCTAGTATGAACCGTTCTTGAGAGTAGTTATAAAAGGGGCGTACCAGTCCAAAGAGGGGAGGCGGCACAGGAGGAGAGGCCCTCTTTGGAGTGGACCCTCCTTGGAGGGTCTTGAGACCCCCAGGAGGGAGGATCCTCTTTGGGAGGATGCCTCTCAGTGCCCCCCTCCCCTCTTTTGGAAGTTTGGTGAGGCGGCACAACACCGGATGCCTCTTTCGGAAGAGGGCAATTGCGAAAGAGGCATGATGACTCATACGGAGTGAGTTTCACTCCGAGTCTTGAGAGGGAATGTCACAATCGCTGACTGACCCTTGACCTGAGGAAGTGGTTTCAAGGGATTTCGCAATCGCTGACCGACCCTTGACCTGAGGAAGAAGTTTCAAGGGATGTCGCAATCGAACAATCTGGAAATGACGTGTCGCGCCTTGGAGCTCCTTAGCACACGTCCTCCCTCTCTGCTGGTCAGCGACAGAGTGAAAGATCTTATCAGCGTGACGTAGTTAAAGCGCCCTCTGGCGAATTTTGATGAAGTGCTGCCATCTATCGGCATTTTTTTCCAAAAGAATTTAATGTTTCACTTGTCAGGAGCTGGATTCGAACTTGGGCCCAACTGATTAGAAGCCGCGCGTCTTACCGCTGTGCCAAAGCACCCGTGCTTTATAGGCAGTTAACTTCGAAGTGTACCTTATCAGTGGAAGTTAGATTATTTTTCAAAGTTCATTCGAATAGCGATGCGCTTTATAAAGGGTGCGTTTTAAAACAGAATGCTACGGAGTGAATATAAATCTGTATATTATAACATTATGATTTTTTTTTTAAAACAAATGTATACACAAACTTTAAAAACACGAATGTAATAATTAGCTAAAATTGTATTCAGTGGATTTTTTTTTTTAAATAAATCAATCCGATTTTTATAATAATAACGAAATAATTTCGAATGTTTAAAAACAAATTGATTACGGAGTTCCAATGAACACACAAATTGTGTTCCGTGGACACAAAAATGGTGTTACATGAATACCATTCGACCATTCTGAGTGTTGTGTATCTAAAAACAAATGTATACACAAACTTTAAAAAACACGAATGTAATAATTAGCTAAAATTGTATTCAGTGGATTTTTTTTTTTTTTTTAAATAAATCAATACGATTTTTATAATAATAACGAAATAATTTCGAATGTTTAAAAACAAATTGATTACGGATTTCCAATGAACACACAAATTGTGTTCAGTGGACACACAAATCGTGTTCAGTGAATAGGATTCGACCATTCTGAGTGTTGTGTATCTAAAAACAAATGTATACACAAACTTTAAAAACACGAATGTAATAATTAGCTAAAATTGTATTCAGTGGATTTTTTTTTTTTTTTTTTTTTTTTAAATAAATCTAACTATCAATATAATTTTTTTTAAAAATGATTTGAATACACCCAAGTATAGTTACGCATTGTCAAAATGGTGTTAAGTGAATAGCATTCGACCATTCTGAGTGTTGTGTATCTAAAAACAAATGTATACACAAACTTTAAAAACATGAATGTAATACATAGCTGAAATTATGTTTTGTGAACAGGATTCGACCCTTTTAAATGTTGTGTATCTAAAAACAAATGTATACACAAACTTTAAAATAGCGCATTTAGTTAAAATGAAGTGAACAAGATTTCACCATTCTAAGTGTGTGTGTATAGCAATGTGGATTTTTTTTTTAAATAAATCTAACTATCAATACGATTTTTATAATAATAACGAAATGATTTCGAATGTTTAAAAACAAATTGATTACGGATTTCCAGTGCACACACAAATTGTGTTCAGGGAACACAAAAATTGTATTCAGTGATATATAGCAATGTGGATTTTTTTTTTTTTTTTTTTAAATAAATCTAACTATCAATATAATTTTTTTAAAATGATTTGAATACACCCAAGTATAGTTACGCATTTTCAAAATGGTGTTAAGTGAATAGCATTCAACCCTTTATGTGTTGTGTATCTAAAAACAAATTTATACACAAACTTTAAAAACATGAATGTAATACATAGCTGAAATTATGTTTTGTGAACAGGATTCGACCCTTTCAAGTGTTGTGTATCTAAAAACAAATGTATACACAAACTTTAAAATAGCGCATTTAGTTAAAATGAAGTGAACAAGATTTGACCATTCTAAGTGTGTGTGTGATTTTTTTTTTCTTTTTATAAAAATAATAATGAAAATTAGAACTCACGGAACGACGTCTTCACTACCCGCTGGTCAAACTTCAAATGAGTGATACACTCTCATTACGCTATTAAAAATTAGATATTATCTATAATGACGTCAGCAGTATGAGGTGTTGCCACCTATTTTTTCTAATAATATATTTTAATAGTTGGATACTTCAAGGGTCTGATTTGGTACACGTAATCTGAAATACATCATTTTAATGATATTACGCATTGAATATGATTCGGCCATTTTTAAAATGGTGGATGTAATTGAAATATCGAAGTTTAGAATTTAACAAACTAACGAATTTTCACCCCCAAAAATTTTAGCATTCAGTTTAAATAAAACCCAATGAATATGATATCACCATTTTAACATCGTAATTTTACTACCATTATAGAACTTAGAAGTGAGTGTACATTATTTTTTTTCAGGACACCAACACATTTTAAAATCTATTGAATAGGAATAGACCATTTTGCACATACATGTACCTAGATTTCAACACCCGGTATTAAAACCTGCTAAACATGAAACGAGTAAGTATTGTGTGAGATTTTATCACACTAACTTTCAAACTTTTTAAATTTTTAAAAATGTCCGAAATAGTTGTATTTCATCGGTAGACATAAATTGTATGGAACACATTTTTATGAAAAAAATATCTGTTTCGACAGCTTTTAAAAATAGATTTCTACAGTTGTACACTACGGTTCTAGAATTTTCTAAATACGAATCGACTGTTTGAACTACCAATCTACTGAACTCGACTGAATCTACTCTCTACTACTCGACTGAATCTACTTCTTCAGATTTTATGCAAGATGCACTCCGTCGTTGGCATTTAGGTTCTAATGTGTATGTGTATTTGAAACTTCGTCATGGGAAGTTAAAAGTGTATATATGGAAATATCTCTCTAACGATCGAAATGAATTACAGCCTACGCGTGAAGGTGTTACACTGTCACCGGCTACATGGAGTGAATTTTCTCAAAAATTGTGGTCGTTCAATATTCTATATGCAGATACCTCTTTCGTCAGTCGCAATGAGTTGTTCTGTTTCAATGACAACGGAAAATTGCATCTGCAGAAAATAATTCAATTATATGATTCAAAATTTTGTCTAACACAGTGTCATATTACCTTAGATAAAAATCAAATAGCATGTTTACAGAATAGTGTTAACAACATTAGTATACATCTTCGAGAAAGTATATTTATAGAGTGGCTTCCTGCTCAAATATTAAAAATAAAGAACACTATAACCTTTCTACCATCACTTATTTGTGACAAAAATTTTGCATTCGAACAATTAATCTCTTGTATTCATGACAACATCATGTGTCATGTAAGAAAACTTTTCAAATGTGTTGGCTGTGTTGGTCAAGTTGAAGATTTAAGTTACCATGAATGTCTTTACAGCACTCCATTACAAATGTTTGACAGAGTGTCTGAACAAGTACTTCTAAATCTTGACATTAAAAACATTGCTAAGAAAGTTTTGTTGCGTGGTGAAGAAGTCTTTTACTGCTATGATAGAAATTTTTTCGAGTCATTCAAATCAGAGGACTATGAAAGTGCGATAAGGAAATTATTTTAACTTATTTGTTTAAATGTACATGTGATAATGGTTAATGTGTATTTCATTAATAATAGATTCATTAAATGGTTTTTATCTTTCAAATTGAATTCCTTATTTATACTCATTAGCTATTTTTTTTTTTTTTTTTTTTAGCATGTTCCATTTAAGAAATGTTATATTGTTGTGAGTTATGTATCTATGCATTCAAGTGTAACAGGTTTACTAATCTCACTTTTTAAAATAAAATATAAAAAATTAAAAATAGATTTATTCGAATCATATCAAATGTCTACAGTGTGAGTTTCATGACAAAAGATATTTACACTTTACAGAGTTTAAATCATAAATTTATAATCAATGTCAAAATTCTGAATTCATTCAAAATAAATGCTAATTTATGTTCCATTCTCTAAAGTATGAAGATTCATAAACAATGCTATGTTTCAATCTCTAAGAATCGGTGAAAATTCGACTATAGTTTCTTAAAAATCTACGAAGTTGGGAGTTATTCTGTAATAGGTGTAAAATTTTGTTGTGGTCCTGTCATTTTCTGTGTGTTGTTAAATATGTACATTCAAATGGGATCATTTATTAAGAGCAGAGGGGTCTTATGGAGCACCTACAGCCACAAAATTGTGACATTTCTATGTGCATGTCAATAATGTCTCGTATTAAGATATCAAAACTCATTACATGTTTCTTTTAAGGTGTTAATTGCATATCTTTCATATTTTTTAATGTTATTGCAATGTACTGTACTTGTCTCAGAGGGTCACTCTTTCATTTAAATTCAATGTTAACAATCACCAATCCTTAAAAACAGTAAGTTATATACTATTCTTCTTTAAAAAAAAATATATATATATACTCGTTTAATGATCTTAAACGTTGTTGTAACAATAAAACCTAGCTCTTATTTGATAGTCATACACTAAGTATTGTGCAATTTTTGTCAAATTGCATTAAAATTTGATAATTTTAAATGGGGAGAAAAAAAAAACATTCGTGAGTATTCTATAATATTGAAATGCTATGATCTTCCAGCTCTTGTATGTATTGTATAATTTGATAAATTTTTCATTTAAATATGGGAACTGCTTAAAACAATAACATTGCAATTAACTCGCTTTGCGAACATGAACTTTGGGTCACTATCTGTTACACTGATAAGCGCGATAAGCTATAGAGCCGATTTGGAATGTATTTTGGGTGAGTCTTTGGCCTGCATGTTGTGTGTATTGTGGGGGGAGGGGGTATATTTATGGAAAATATGTATTCATATACATATTCTTTCTGAGAGCAGCTTTTTCAAAATAAGATCTACACATTTTAGTGGTGTCTATTGAAATGTGAGGATGCAATCATGCATTTGCAATTGTCGGATTTCCCCTTGGACGAATTCAGACGTAAAATACACCTCTAATGCTTTTTTTTTTAAATTATAACTTAACATTTAGAAGGTATATGGAATATCTGCTTATATGAAAAAAAAAAAAAATGGATAGCATAAGACAGTAGCAAGTTATTAAAAAGAAAAAAGAAAAAATGCATAATTTGGAAAGAATAATTGTGTGGTGGCAATACGGCAACATAATGACATCATTATAGATAAGATCTAATTTTTAATAATGTAATAAGAGTGTATCACTCATTTGGAGTGTGGACAGTAAGTTGTCGCTCCGTGAGTTCCAATTTTGTTAACTATTTTCAATGTGAATATAAAAATTATATGAAATGATTCTAAATATTCAAACTTAGAAGCTTCAACTAAGTTTGGTTTCATTGAAATATTTGTCCTGTAAATATTTGCATCGGTAAAACCACCATTGGTAGTTCAAACAGTCGATTCGTATTTAGAAAATTCTAGAACCGTAGTGTACAACTGTAGAAATCTATTTTTAAAAGCTGTCGAAACAGATATTTTTTTCATAAAAATGTGTTCCATACAATTTATGTCTACCGATGAAATACAACTATTTCGGACATTTTTAAAAATTTAAAAAGTTTGAAAGTTAGTGTGATAAAATCTCACACAATACTTACTCGTTTCATGTTTAGCAGGTTTTAATACCGGGTGTTGAAATCTAGGTACATGTATGTGCAAAATTGTCTATTCCTATTCAATAGATTTTAAAATGTGTTGGTGTCCTGAAAAAAAATAATGTACACTCACTTCTAAGTTCTATAATGGTAGTAAAATTACGATGTTAAAATGGTGATATCATATTCATTGGGTTTTATTTAAACTGAATGCTAAAATTTTTGGGGGTGAAAATTCGTTAGTTTGTTAAATTCTAAACTTCGATATTTCAATTACATCCACCATTTTAAAAATGGCCGAATCATATGCAATGCGTAATATCATTAAAATGATGTATTTCAGATTACGTGTACCAAATCAGACCCTTGAAGTATCCAACTATTAAAATATATTATTAGAAAAAATAGGTGGCAACACCTCATACTGCTGACGTCATTATAGATAATATCTAATTTTTAATAGCGTAATGAGAGTGTATCACTCATTTGAAGTTTGACCAGCGGGTAGTGAAGACGTCGTTCCGTGAGTTCTAATTTTCATTATTATTTTTATAAAAAGAAAAAAAAAATCACACACACACTTAGAATGGTCAAATCTTGTTCACTTCATTTTAACTAAATGCGCTATTTTAAAGTTTGTGTATACATTTGTTTTTAGATACACAACACTTGAAAGGGTCGAATCCTGTTCACAAAACATAATTTCAGCTATGTATTACATTCATGTTTTTAAAGTTTGTGTATTCATTTGTTTTTAGATACACAACACATAAAGGGTTGAATGCTATTCACTTAACACCATTTTGAAAATGCGTAACTATACTTGGGTGTATTCAAATCATTTTAAAAAAATTATATTGATAGTTAGATTTATTTTAAAAAAAAAAAAAAAAAAATCCACATTGCTATATATCACTGAATACAATTTTTGTGTTCCCTGAACACAATTTGTGTGTGCACTGGAAATCCGTAATCAATTTGTTTTTAAACATTCGAAATCATTTCGTTATTATTATAAAAATCGTATTGATAGTTAGATTTATTTAAAAAAAAAATCCACATTGCTATACACACACACTTAGAATGGTGAAATCTTGTTCACTTCATTTTAACTAAATGCGCTATTTTAAAGTTTGTGTATACATTTGTTTTTAGATACACAACATTTAAAAGGGTCGAATCCTGTTCACAAAACATAATTTCAGCTATGTATTACATTCATGTTTTTAAAGTTTGTGTATACATTTGTTTTTAGATACACAACACTCAGAATGGTCGAATGCTATTCACTTAACACCATTTTGAAAATGCGTAACTATACTTGGGTGTATTCAAATCATTTTTAAAAAAAATTATATTGATAGTTAGATTTATTTAAAAAAAAAAAAAAAAAAAAAAAAAAAATCCACTGAATACAATTTTAGCTAATTATTACATTCGTGTTTTTAAAGTTTGTGTATACATTTGTTTTTAGATACACAACACTCAGAATGGTCGAATCCTATTCACTGAACACGATTTGTGTGTCCACTGAACACAATTTGTGTGTTCATTGGAAATCCGTAATCAATTTGTTTTTAAACATTCGAAATTATTTCGTTATTATTATAAAAATCGTATTGATTTATTTAAAAAAAAAAAAAAAAAAATCCACTGAATACAATTTTAGCTAATTATTACATTCGTGTTTTTTAAAGTTTGTGTATACATTTGTTTTTAGATACACAACACTCAGAATGGTCGAATGGTATTCATGTAACACCATTTTTGTGTCCACGGAACACAATTTGTGTGTTCATTGGAACTCCGTAATCAATTTGTTTTTAAACATTCGAAATTATTTCGTTATTATTATAAAAATCGTATTGATTTATTTAAAAAAAAAAATCCACTGAATACAATTTTAGCTAATTATTACATTCGTGTTTTTAAAGTTTGTGTATACATTTGTTTTAAAAAAAAAATCATAATGTTATAATATACAGATTTATATTCACTCCGTAGCATTCTGTTTTAAAACGCACCCTTTATAAAGCGCATCGCTATTCGAATGAACTTTGAAAAATAATCTAACTTCCACTGATAAGGTACACTTCGAAGTTAACTGCCTATAAAGCACGGGTGCTTTGGCACAGCGGTAAGACGCGCGGCTTCTAATCAGTTGTTCGAATCCAGCTCCTGACAAGTGAAACATTAAATTCTTTTGGAAAAAAATGCCGATAGATGGCAGCACTTCATCAAAATTCGCCAGAGGGCGCTTTAACTACGTCACGCTGATAAGATCTTTCACTCTGTCGCTGACCAGCAGAGAGGGAGGACGTGTGCTACGGAGCTCCAAGGCGCGACACGTCATTTCCAGATTGTTCGATTGCGACATCCCTTGAAACTTCTTCCTCAGGTCAAGGGTCGGTCAGCGATTGCGAAATCCCTTGAAACCACTTCCTCAGGTCAAGGGTCAGTCAGCGATTGTGACATTCCCTCTCAAGACTCGGAGTGAAACTCACTCCGTATGAGTCATCATGCCTCTTTCGCAATTGCCCTCTTCCGAAAGAGGCATCCGGTGTTGTGCCGCCTCACCAAACTTCCAAAAGAGGGGAGGGGGGCACTGAGAGGCATCCTCCCAAAGAGGATCCTCCCTCCTGGGGGTCTCAAGACCCTCCAAGGAGGGTCCACTCCAAAGAGGGCCTCTCCTCCTGTGCCGCCTCCCCTCTTTGGACTGGTACGCCCCTTTTATAACTACTCTTGAGGTATTGCCAGTTTTTCAAATAAATTTATTAAAAAAAAAAAAGAACGAAAGAAAAAAAAGGGTCACATAAAAATGAAAGGTAATTATTATTGTGAAGTTCAATGTTTCATATGTAATATTATGCGATAAATTTGTTAACATCATTCTCGTGTATTACATAATATGAGACAGTAAAAATAAACTATTTTATAATTAATATTGTATTTTAAAGTGAATGGCTTTGTTTAGTTGATGCTAGCTTGCGCCATTTTCCAGATATTACATGTTTCCGATCTAAAACAAATAGAAAATACAGTAAATGAATAAATATATTTGCTTGCATTTATTAAATGAGTGGATGTTTTTTAAGTACTTATAACCAAAGGTGAATGCCATCGCTTAGCAATTTTCACGAGCCATTCTCGAGAATTAGGAAATATTTACCATGGAGCTGTATATCTTTCGAACAAATTGAAAAAAATGGAATGAAATTGGGTAAGATTATTATAATTACGAGATCCGCTCTCTACATAATAGAAATGTTATCTTACCTTTAGGAAGCGCAATATTTGTCAAAAGATTTAAGCGATTTTCATGAAATATAACGTAATTATTACTTTCCCTGCAATACATGGTAATACATAATGAAAGTATTGGAATCATGTCGAAATTCGAGTTTTCGACGCATCTACACGTTTTGGGACATCTAGAGCACGAAAAAAACTATTTTTAGTGTGACGTCTGTGTATGCAATGTATATATCCACTCTAACTCAAGAACTATCGGACCAAATTTCATAAAATTTTACAGGTGATTTCATAAAATTCTACACTAGTGGGTGATTCAGGATAAATACACCTGTTTTTTTTTTTTTTTTTTTTTTTTTTTTGCGAAATGGACCGTAAAAATTGTATGTATCCACCGTAGCTAAAATTCCAATAAACCAAATTTCACAAAATTTGTTAGATAAGTGATTTGTGGGTTACCCTGGTGCTGATTAGATTTTGGTACGATTCGGTAGAAAGGAATCCGCCTTTTTTTGCGAGATGGCCAGCAAAACTCGTATTTATCCGCTTTAGCTGACAGACTAATTGACCAAATTACACAAAATTTGGTAAATAAGTCGTTTGTCGGGATACCGTGGCGATGGTTAGATTTTGGAAAAAAATAATCTGCGATTTTTCGCAAAATGGCCCACAGCTCTAAAGTATCCGATCTGAAATAAAAGACTACGCATTCCCAAATGTATCAATTAAATGCTTGTTTTATACGTAATTTTTGACAAGAAGGATAAAATCAACCTTATTGTTCTAAGATGGGCCATTCTCAAGATATTTAAATTTTTAACTTTAAGGAACTGAAGACGTTTTTCACTGTATATAAAAAACTATTTAATGAAATTTCTTAAAATTTGATAGTTAAGTCCCTTGATAGTTATTCTGTTACATGAATATATATACTGATATATTAAGTACTGGTTCTTCACAGGTAAATTTCGACAACAAAGCAAATAAGATGACCGTAGGAAAACCCCATGATCGTAGGATGAACCGTTCTCGAGATATTTTAGTATTTTAGAATTTTGAGGAAATGAAGAATTTAAAGTGAATTACGTTGCAAAATGAAACAAAACTGCATTGAAAAGGCAAATTGGATATAATATCAGAAAAGTACCCAAGCTTTTTCTGCAATTAAACTCAATTTAATGCATCATGAAATAAAAAATCTGATGTGGGCAACACATGACTTTCCTTATATAATGTACTGAATTTACTACTTTTACAGTAAAAAAAAATTGGTTTTTCTTATAGTAGATATTTATATTATTTCCAAGATATTGAATTTTCGAGTATTAGTCGTCATTTCCATTGATTTAGCGTCATTTTCATTCATTTGGATAGATTTTCGTTAATTTGGCAACATTTCAAAAAGTCGCCAAGTTGGCGACATTCCGCCAAATTCGTCGCCAAAATCTCGCCAAGAATTATGGACGAAGAAATAAGTTATTCTTACAACAGACAAATGACTATTGGCGTTCAAATACAAACGTATTACTCAAAGTATCTTTTTTCATGAATGGAACGAGCTAGATCCACGAGAATGATGTCACCCAATTTATCGGATGGTATTACATATGAAAAGTGAACATGTTTCTCAATAGGAAATATTTTTTTTTATTTTATGACTTTTTGATAATTTTTTGAAAAATGTGCAATATCTCGAGAACGGTTTATGTTTGCGTTCTAAAATTTATGCCAATCGTTTTCTAATGCAAAATTACATAAGAAATGTCTATTTGCATAACTTTATTAGTGGTTTTAATTTTTTGACGATTTTTTCAAAATTTCATTCAAAAATTTAGGAGGGTTCTGAACATTCGATTGCATATAAAAACAATAGGCTTCCAGTGTTTACGGATAGTGATTTTTGTACCAAATTTGGTTCGAATCGGTCCATTCGTTCGTCAGTTATCGTCTCCACAGACTCACTGACACACACACATACTTTCACACACACACACACACACATACACACACACAGACATCACTTCAAAAATGTTTGATTCGTGATCAGGGATACTTGAAACGTGCTCTCCTGTCGAAAACTCGAATTCGAATTTTCGACCCCGTCACAACACTTTCCTTATACATTATGTATATAAGGAAAGTAAAAATCTGATGTGGGCAGCACATGACTTTCTCTGCAGACTTATATTCACGTTCTATTTATTTAAATTAAATTTAATTCATTTTTAATTCAATTTCCGTTCTCATTTGAAAACTGGACTTATTTTCAAAAATGGTGTAGGAAAAATAAGAAAAACTAAAATATCTCGAGAACGGCTAGTCCTAGTGTAATGGGGTTGGTCTTATTATTTTCTTCGCTAAGAATTACGTATTAAACAAGCATTTAATGGCTATATTTGTGCATACGTAGTTATTAAGTTTAGATTTTAATGATTTTTGCGGGCCAATTTGCAAAAAAAGGCAGGTTATTTGTTTTCGAATTATACCAAAATCTAATCAGCACCAGGGTGGCCTACAAGCAACTTATCTACCAAATTTTGTGAAATTCGGTCCATTAGTTTTTCAGTTAGAGTGGATACAAGCTTTTGCGGGCCATTTCGCAAAAAAAGGCGGGTTCTTTTAACCCGAGTCATACCCAAAACTATTCAGCACCAGATTCGTGCACAAGTGACTTACCTACCAAATTTTATGAAATTCGGTCAATTAGTTTTTTAGTTAGAGTGGATACAAAATCTGCACAGACAGACAGACAGACACACACACAGACGTCACACTAAAAATAGTTTTTTCGTATTCTAGAGGTCTGGAAACGTGTAGATCCGTCGAAAACTCGAGTTGCGATTTTCGACATGATTCCAATACTTTCCCTATACATTACCATGTATTGCAGGGAAAGTAAAAAATCTGATGTGAGCAGCACATGACTTTCCCTGCAGACTTATATTAACGTTCTCTTTATTTTAATTTAATTTGTTGCACTTATAATTCAATTTTCGTTCTCATTCGGTAACCGGGCTAATTTTCAAAGGTGGCGTAGGGAAAGTACGAAAAACTAAAATATCTCGAGAACGGCTAGTCCTAGTGTAATGGGGTTGGTCTTATTCTTTTCGTCGTTAGAAATTACGTATTAAATCAGCATTTAATGGATATATTTGAGTATACCTAGTTCTTTAGTTTACATTTGGACGATTTTTGCGGGCCATTTTGCAAAAAAAGGCAGGTCATTTTTTTCCGAATCGTACCAAAATCTAATCAGCACCAAGGTCACCCACAAGTGACTCATCTACCGAATTTTGTGAAATTCGGTCCATCAGTTTTTCAGTTAGAGTGGATACAAGTTTTTGCGGGCCATTTCGCAAAAAAAGGCGGGTTCTTTTATTCCGAATCGTACCCAAAACTAATCAGCACCAGCCCCGCCCACAAGTGACTCACCTACCAAATTTTGTGAAATTCAGTCCATTAGATTTTTAGCTAGAGTGGATACAAAATCTGCACAGACAGACACACTGACAGACACACAGACAGACGTCACGCTAAAAATAGTTTTTTCGTATTCTAGAGGTCTCGAAACGTGTAGATCCGTCGAAAACTCGAGTTGTGATTTTCGGCATGATTCCAATACTTTCCCTATACATTACCATGTATTGCAGGGAAAGTAAAATGACAAAATGAGTTTGAATCTGCAGGTTAAGTCACGTGCTGTCCACATCACATTTCTTTAAACGTCTGATAATCCTGTTTTTATTGATTTTAAGCTAGATAGAGTCAATAGCGATTCCATTCATTCCACTGATTTCTCTTAAAGTAATATTTGTCAATGTTAAGTGATTATATTACTCTCATCAATTTGCTCTTAATGTTGAAATAACCTGTAAAATTTTTCAAATACTGGAAATCCAATATTTAAAAAGACTGAGTTTAGTTTTAAAGTCTGCGACTCGAAAATTCGAATTCGAGTTTTCGACGGGAGAGCACGTTTCAAGCATCCCTGATCACGAATCGAACATTTTTGAAGTGATATCTGTGGTGTATGTGAGTCAGTGGAGACGATATCTCACGAACGAATGGAGCGGTTCGAATGAAATTTGGTACAAAAATCACAATCCGTGAATACTGGAAGCCTATTGTTTTTAAACGCAATCGAATGTTCAGAATCCCCTAAATTTTCGAGTGAAATTTTGAAAAAATTATCAAAAAATCAATAACGTTACGCAAATAGACATTTCTTATGTAATTTTTCCTTAGGAAACGATTGACATAAACGTTAGAACGCTAGCACGAACCGTTCTCGAGATATTGCACATTTTTCAAATAAATTTGTCAAAACATCTCATAAATTATAAAAAATATTAACTGTTGAGAAACACGTTCACTTTTGATATATAATATCATGCGATAAATTAGGTGATATCATTCTCGTGGATCTAGCTCGTTCCATTCATGAGAAGAGATACTTTGAGTAATACTTTCGCATTTGAACGAAAAATAGTCATTTATCTATTATAAGAATAACTTATTTCTCTGTACATAACGCTCGGCGAGATTTTAGCGACGAATTTGGCGGAATGTCGCCAACTGGGCGACTTTTTTAAATGTTGCCAAGTTAACGAAAATCTCGCCAAATGGATAAGAATGACGCTAAATCAATGAAAATGACGACTTCTTAACGAAAATTCAATATCTTGGAAATAATATAAGTATCTACTATAAGAATAACCTATATCTTTTTTACTGTAAAAGTAGTAAATTCATTGCATTATATAAGGAAAGTCATGTGCTGCCCACATCAGATTTTTTTTATTGCAAAAGTAGTAAATTTATTGCATTATATAAGGAAAGTCATGTGTTGCCCACATCTGATTTCTTTAAAATGTGCCAAATGAAAAAAAGAAATGGTTTACAAAGTCAATGTGTCAAATAAGTTTAATTTCATATATTTTTACACGATGAAACTCATTTTAATTACATAGATGACGAATGAAAATAAACTGGCGTGTGGCTCAACTTGACTTTCACATACCAGAATTCATTTTTAAGTAGCTCATTTTTTTTTACAAGAAAAAATTTGAAAAATCTGTTTCTCTGTATTGCTGGTTCGAATAATCACAATTAATGCATGTTGCCTTTTATTTTAAACAGCTTGAAAAAATCTTTCAATTGATACTAATTTTGACAATACATTAGTTTGGGGGAGAGGGGTAACTCCCCCACCCCGAGGAGGGGCTAATGATGTTATGAAACCAAAAATTGTATATCAGCTATTTTCCACTGCAATAATTAAAACTGTTGAGCCATAACTATTCCTTTTTATGCATAATTATGCCAAATTTTACCCTATGCTGCCATGTTAAGAAAATATAAAATTTCGAAGTTTGAACTCAAATTTCAAAAAATTCTATCCAGTTCGAGATTTTTTGATAGCAAAGCCGGATACAAAGTTTCGTAAATATCCATTAGTATTTATGGTAGCTATTGTGTACACAAGAAATTGACCATAGATGGACATCTCTCTAAAAATAGTCAAAACTTGTTCAGGAGGTCCTAAAACACATATTGGCATCAACATCTCAAAATCAAACATTTTCGTAAAAGTAATACTTTATCTTACTATATTCTATAATATGAGAAAGTAAAAATAATTTGAGTTTAGAGTTAAAGTAATGAGCTGTCACATCAGAAATTTGAAAAAAATAATAATATCACAGGCCACTTAGAAATGGATTCTGATATGAGAAAGTTGAGTTGAACCACACAGCAGTTAATTTCAATGAATAAATAACTACATGATTATTAAATAATTACCAAATAAATTATTTGTAATACATCAAATAGAATTGAAAGTACAGTAGCCACCGCTTAATTGAATCACCTAAGTGCGCAAGGATTTTTTCATTCAATATAGTTGATTTGATTAACAGTCAAGAAAATAAACCTCATAGTAACCACTTAAATTACATACTATGGGTTTACTTCTCCTACAACACACATGGAAATGTACAGGGAAAGAATTGGAATCGTGTCAAAATTTGGAACTCAAGTTTTCAACGAATCTACTTGTTTTGAGCACCGTAGAACACAATTAAGCCATTTTAAACAATCTACTTCTTTTGAGCACCCTAGAATGCAATAAAGCCATTTTAACATTAAAAATCTGATGTGAGCAGCACATGACTCTCCCTGCATGCTCAAATTCATATTTACTTTGTTTCTTTAATAATTCATTGAGTTTAATTGCACCAAATAACACTAAATTTTCATTTTTAATTCAATTTTTGTTTTTATTTGGTAATTGGACATTTTTCCGATAACGGCGTAACAAAAATGCAAGAAATCTCAAATATCTTGAGAACGGTTAGTCCTAAAGTATAATGGAGTGTATTATATTCTTTTCCTCATCAAAAATTGCGTATAAAACAAGAATTTAATTGATACATTTCAGCATACATAGTCTTTTTCTTTTTTTGGTGATTTTTGCAGGCTATTTCGTAAAAAAAGGCAGGTTGTTCTTTTCCGAATCGTACCAAAATCTAATTAGCAGCAGATTGTCACAAAAGTAACTTATCTACCAAATTTTGTGAAATTTGGTCAATTACTATTTTAGCTAGGGTGGATACATAAAATTTTTGCGGGCCATTTCGTAAAGAAAGGCAAGTTGTTCGTTCTTTTCCAAATCATACCAAAATCTAATCAGTAACAGAGTGTCCCATAAGTAACTTATCTATCAAATTTTGTGAAATTTAGTCAATTAGTATTTTAGCTAGGGTGGATACATGAAATTTTTACGGGCCATTTCACGAAATAAAGGCGGATTCTGTTTTTACGATTCCTACCAAAAACTAATAAACACCAGGGTCTCACCCACATGACTTACATACCAAATTTTATGAAATTCGGTCCATTAGTTTTTTAGTTAGAGTGGATACATACATTGCATTGACACACAGACATGCACACAGACGTCATGCTGAAAATAGTTTTTTCGCTTTCTAGAGGTGTCAAAATGTGTAGATCCGTCGAAAACTCGAATTGCGATTTTCGACATGATTTCAATACTTTTCCTATATGTTACCATGTATTGCAGGGAAAGAAAAAATTGATAGCTGTGTTTGTATGTCTGTGAAATGTATTCACTCTAGCTCAAAACTAATAGATGAAATGTCACAAAATTTGGTGAGTCTGGTTAGATTGTGGTACAATTTGGGGAAAAAGAAAAACCCTGGTTTTTTTTTTTTTTTTTGCAAAATGGCCATGAAAAAATCACAAAAATTTAATAGGCGACATATGCTCGAATGTATCAATTAAATACTTGCTGTATGCTTAATTTGTGCCAATAAAAGAAATAAGACCAACCCCATTACTTTATGGCTATACATTCTCAAGATGTTTCAGTTTTATCACACTTTTGCAGCATGGGCCAACGGCCGTACCGTGCTGAAAACACCGGTTCTCGTTAGATCACCGAAGTCAAGCAGCATCGGGCGCGGTTAGTACTTGGTGGGTGACCACCTCGGAACACCGCGTGCTGTTGGCCATCTCGGGTGCGGTATCCCCGTGGTTTGCGCGCTAGATTTGCACGCTACCACAAATGCCGCCGTGTTCATGCGGAGTACGATCACGTTAAACATGTGGGTCCGTAAGTCCATCCGAGAGGTTGGTGGTAGGGGAAGGAGGGTACGGTCCCTGTGGATGCCTCCCCCACTGGGTTCCGGTCTAAATTGGGTGGCACTTCCCGGCCGTCCATACAGTTACCTTACACCTTTCTGGTAGGTCGGACGGTCTGGGTCTCAACAACAACAACACTTTTGCAGCATTGCCTTGGAAAATATGTCCAGTCACCAAGTGAAAATTGAATTAAAACTGCACAATTTAGTGTACATTCAAATAATTCTCCATGCTATAATTTGTACAATTAAACTCAATTTAAAGAATTATGAAAGAAAGATTTGGAAGCTCACTACCAAATATTTTAAAACCATCAAATTAATAAATGTCTAAAGCAAACAGTAGAATGGAAATTAAAACTAACCAAGATCAATTTTGAATAGTTCATTAGCATAGCAATTTTGATTTAAAGGTGAATCGAAAATAAAAACTAGGTTGAAAATCAAAGAGAAGTCAGTATATGTGCATATAATCTTTTTCAAAGAACCTAATTTTGGAAAAGAATGGATTGGATCCATCCCAGATTTAAATTTCAATGATGTCATTTAAATTTTCCAGTTAAAAATCACAATATTGAGCCTCTTTCACAAGCCAATCCCATATCGATGCCAGTACAGATTCCATGTTACAGGAATTCATAAACACAATAGGTTCAAATAGTACATTTTTGATTTAAAAAAAAAAAAAAATTTAAATTTAAATCCCCCCCCCCCCCCCTCCACACACACTAAAAGATAATCAAAATCTTTGCTCCACCCACACTAAAAACACAAAGCAAATAATTTTTCTACATACACCATCTTTCAAAGAAATGCACCTTTTCAGTAGACTTTTCCCAAACTAAAATTGCCAAAGGACATACAGATGAAATGGAGGACCATCACGATAAAGCAATATGGGATATATTCCCGTCATTCTGTAACTACTTTTTCAAGTCTTTAGCATATAAAGCAAGTTAATTTTTGTACAAAATTTAGTTTCATTTGGTTGAATAGTTTCCGAGGCATTAAAATGTTGTAATATTTACATTTGTGCATTTTGCACATGACTCATGCAAAATTTCAAAACATAACTGCACAGTAGTTTTCATGAGTGTTCTACACAAGAGTATACGATGCTAGCAAAAAATGTAAATCAAATCATGACATTGTTTTCATATTCATTTAGTGGCCTAGTTTTATACAAAAATGGGTTTCAATCAGTTGGGTAGTTTTGGAGAAAAACCAGCTGCAAAATTTAGTAGTGTATAATGTGTATGAGTGCAATATGAGCAACATTTAAGAACAAAAGAAATTGCTTTTGCTAGCATATAATAGGCTACATTTGTACAAAATTTGGTTTCAGTTGGTTGAGTAGTTTCTGAGGCATTGCAATCTTATGGTAATTACATTTGTGCATATTGCACATGACTCGTACAAAATTTCAAAGTATAACTGCGAACAAAATTTGGATTCATTTGGTTCAGTAGTTTCAGAGAAAACAGGGTTGCATCAATTTAGCAACTGACCAATAGATAGATAGATAGAATGCTAAAATACTAAAATGTTTTTATTATCTTTATTTAAAACAAAAAGTTTAATAAATGTATAGATTTTCAATTTATCTAAAAACTGTTTTTGAGACATAAACAATATTTCTCATTTGCAAGGGAAGTAAAAGAGAACATTCAATGACCATACTGAGTTTATGTTGACTTATTGGACAAACATACAATTAAACAGTGATTTTATGCTGAAATTCAGCTTATGTGTTTGGTTATACTATTTGAATAAAAAAGTGGCCTTTGTCAAATAAAATCAATGAACCCAATAAGTGGCAGCTACTGCACAAGAAAACAGAATAAATATAGATTTAAAAAACAAAACAAATTTAACACACATAATATTTTGAGAATAAATCACAAATAATATCACAACAGTCTGTAAATTTGAAAAGAATCAAATTCCAATTGTTATATTTGATAACAAACATTATTTTGCCAGGATAAATTAACTAAAGTATTCACAAATTGTTTGTGATGAAAGTGTTGCACTATAGCATCATGAATAAATATCACTACTAGACATATAAAGACAACTATAAAACAGACCTACCAACTTCAGAAAATGAAAATGTACAAAAACTTACTTGCAATTTTATGAAATATTTTGAATTAGTAATCAACCCATTTTTAGTCTAAAAAATCATTAAAAGTAATTTTGCAGTCCATTGACAGCAATGGGCCAAAGCAGAAGTTTCCAAACTGAAATCTATGAAAATAAAAATACTTTCCATGAAAATTAGTTTATTAGTTCCGACGTACATATAAGCATAAACCTTACCTAAAGTACAAACATCACAAATAAGAAGTCAGGGGCTCCACTGTCAAAGTATTTTTAAAAAATGGTTCTCTAGGACAAAAAGTTTGGGAACCACTGAGATAGAAAATTAAAGCTTTTGTCAACATAAGAGGAGTGGAAACACCAATGATAATATCTATGTATTCAAACATCTACTAATAGTAAGTTTCATAATAAACATCATATATTTTGGATTCATGATTTACTCATTTTGTCTTTTAAAATAAAATCATTACTAATTAATTTTGTACATTACAGCAGTAGGCAACTAATTCATAATTATAAAATTTATAAACTTGAGCATACTCAGGATTTCACTGGAGATAACAAAACTAGTCCATGTTAATATCTATAATGGGAATGTGATGCTAACTTTAGGAATGCACGCTATAGGAAAATTCTTTAAGTATTAATCACTCTCATACTTAAAATAGGAAAGTTATCTGGATACAGATAACCGTTTTTCCAACACTATGTTTATATTTAATAAAGTCTCTGACATTCCTATTTTGACATTCTTATTAATTATTCTTATTTGAGATTCTTATTAATATAAAAATTCACATCAATTGGCAGATCTGTTACAAGATACACTTACTTCAGAAATGCTAGAATAAATCTTAAAGCTAACATTTTATTTACAAATTTCTAAATGAAAAATCTAAAACTCATAATCATGATTATATTACTATTTCTTTGTTAAAGTCATGCTGCAAGATATGAGTCTATTATGAATGCAGTACAACTTTAGTTCATGGGATAAGAACTCACTGCAGTGTTAATTATAAATTAATTGTATAGTGAAAAGGAATTATAAACATCCATGCATAAAGCCGTGTATCAGCAAATTTCAATAAAACTAATATGCCATGATAACACTGGCAAAATAAAAAATACTGTTTCTGAATAAGTGATCACATGTGGCAGTAATGGAATAAAACTACAATAACTTTGTCAAAAGCAGCATACAACACAAATTTAAAAGCATTAAGACCGGTCTCAAAGGCAAGAAACAACCTTCTTTGTCAGGATAAATAAAGAGTGCAAACTTCACTCTTGAGAGGTAGATCAGAAACAGATGTGAAACAAAAGGTTGACACTATTAATTCTCTGTTGCATATCTCTTTTAATGAAGTTATTTTAGTTTTATTACATTAGCAGCAGTTTAAGCTGTATGCATATATAAAAAAAGAATTTCTTGCTCTAATTTCAGATGCTAATGGTTACACCAAGCGAGATAGAAAACAAGAAACAGCTAAAAGACATAACTTTGCAGCAAACAGTACAATATACAAAAATTTATTTAAAGTACTGTTAAGAATTAAATATATGGGGATCATTACAAAAACAATATAAAACAAACATGTAATGGTATCAATCAGTTTTGAAAGCAAAATTAATATTCTCTTATACTTTTTCATAAGAGGCAGCCACTCCATCAAAAGCAGAGCACATTTTCAACTTTTTTAAATAATGTTTTCTTGCTTTTACTGAAGTGGCATACCTGCTTCTTTTATTCCAAAGGAGGAGGATTTTGCTCACTTACTGATAGCCCCATACTTTTTCTTTATGCTGTTCTATTAACAAAGAATTTCATTTACAGTAAATATAATTTTTGTATACTCAAATACATACTGAAGTAAATGTTAATCGAATTTTAAGATAGTACTTTCTTTGGAATAAATTGCACATCACACACAAATAAGTTAAGTTACGATACATACATGCTTAGTGTTAATTTAGGCCATATTTATCATACTTGACAATGGAACTTGTGATAAATAAAATTTCAAATCACATTATATCCTACTCATGACTAGAAAAATGAATAATGTTTTATTAAATAAAGACAATCAACAAAATTGCAAAATTTTTTTTTAGAGACATACATGTAAGGTAAACATGACATATGCACCAAATGTGAAATTGAAAATAGTTTCCATGACGATATCTGTTATAACAGTTGTGAGTTACCAAAATTTTAATAATGAAACTTTAAAAGTCAGTACATTAAAAAAATTTAAAAAAGGGGATGCTACAGAACTAATTGAATGTCATATCATTCGATTGCAGTTCACTGTATGTTGTAAACTAATATGCAAGCATAATAATACACATTTTTGTGTATAAGTTCATTTCATGTTTGAGTTACGTTTTTGGCATTAAAATCTTTGTCAGAAAACTACAAAAATAAATTTAAAAATTCTTATTGCAAAAAAATCTTTTTTACACCAATAAATGAGAGAATTTCGGGGATGAATCACACCAAAAACCACTAAGTCAATAATGAATTAATTGGTTTTGCCTCCAATAAAATATATATAATTGTGTATAAAATGTCAAAAAAGGTTTGTGGAGCCCAGTAGTTAAGACATGGGGATTGCACTCAGAAGACCTGAGTTTGATTCCTGTCTCTACCCAAACTATGCCCATGTTTATATGGAATATGAGTACTTTAAATCTGTGGGTTCGAAAGTCCTTTCAAGAGGTTGGTGGCAGAGGAAGGAGGGTACGGTCCCTATGGATGTTGCTCTCACTGAGTTTCAGTCTAAATTGGATGGCACTGTCCCAGCCATCCAAACAGATACCTTACATATTTGTGTAGGTCAGACAGTATGGGTCAAAAGAAAAAAAAAGTTTAACAGTTTTTGCTTTTTAGCCAGAACTGCAGCAAATGTTTTAGCAATATACTAAACAAAACTTTAACAGTTTAAACCCTGATGTCAAGCATTTCTGGCAATTTAATAATCAGCATGCAGACAATAAAAAAATTTAAACAATAAAACAATACTATCAAAGCTGGCTGCAAGGCCAATAAAAATCATCAGATAATTAAAAATAAGAAAAGTTCGTGAATTTATGCAATAACTTCACATAACAAACACACCTTCCGAGAGATTGGTGGTAGGGGAAAGAGGGTACAGTCCCTGTGGATGCCTCCCCCACTGCGTTCCGGTCTAAATTGGGTGGCACTTCCCGGCCGTCCAAACTGTTACCTTACACCTTTCTGGTAGGTCGGACGGTCTGGGTCTTAACAACAACAACATAACAAACACAATACCATCTTATTTTCATTCTATAATAGGGGAGGTTTGTCAACAATCAATCAACTTTTTTAACAAGGTGTAAATAGTTGGAAGGGAACCTTATGTTACAAATTTGAAAGTTTTTACAGGGTTGATAGATTTTCAATATGCTGGGACTTGTTACCTCTAATGCACTATTCAAGCAATTTTAGATGTGTGTTGCGAAATTAGTATTTATTATTTATTGAATTATAACTGTGCTGTGTATGATAAGTACTTAATTAAAATGGGTATATCATTAATGGGATATTAATTTCTCAGCTTAAATATGAAGATTAATTGTGTACAATATAGAGTAGAAGAGCAAAAAATAAAAAATTTGCAAATACAACATGAATATAAAAATAAACTGGTTTACTAGTTTCAAAGCAAATAACAGTCGGTACTTATCGGTTATAGAGACCATGAGATACAGACTACTTTTCCAAGTTGTCGCCAACACAAACGTTGGTGATATAATCCGATATGAGAAATTCACTACAAACATGATTACAATTTAATGTATAATGGGGTTTGATCAACTTTACTTAACAAAAAAATATTGTGTTACATTGAAATTTGTGGCGGCCAAAACTCAGCTAACATGAAGCTAAACAAGGCAATATGTAACGACCACACCAAATTTTGGTTTATATCGGTTGATAATATTATAAATAGGTGGCGCTGTTTTCATATCTCATGGCCTACACCAGCTTTCAACATTTGAAAGTAAACCATTGGTTTACTTTCAAATGTTCCTGAAACCAGGACTCATACGCAGACTATAGAGACTGCAAAGTTATAGTTATACCGATGGTCTGTGTTAAGTATACCATCGGTATAACTATTGACTCAATCTACTGATTGCACCGTAATAAGGTTTTATTTGTAACTTAAGATATGACCTTCTTTGTGATGTGACATGACCCTGTAAATATTTTTAATTTCAAGGCCACTTGATTTGACCTTGAAAGGTGTACCTTTAATTTTTTTTCAAAAAATTATATTTTGTTGGTATACTTTTTATCTTTATTATATAAAAATTTCAAGTTGGGAAAACCAAGGGTTCATAGTGTAAAAATACTCTAAATAAATATATGTTATATGAGCAGCTATTCGAAAACTACTGAGAAACCACACAAAAGTATAATTGATTAAAAAATTCTTCAGAAATAAATATCATTATTCTTAACTAAATGTTATAAATACTTTATAATGTGCATATAATTTAAAATTTTTATTTTGCTGAATTTTAAGATTTGAAAGAGTATGCAGATACCCTTACTCATATATATATTTTTTTTCAAGTACACTCACTAACATTGTTTTGTGTATATATAAATGGGCCCTTATATATAAAATCATGTATTTCAGTGATATTGAACCCTAGTTATAGTTTATACCAGAATAATGATTTAAAGAATAAAAACTTGAAGAAAATTTTACATTTTATTGTTAGAACTTGCATAGTCTCCTAATAGTGCAATCCCACAAATGATAAATTTCTGTAATTTTTCAAAAACAAATAAGGTGTCATTTAGAATTACAACTTCAATTAAATAAGAAAAATTCAATACATATAACAACTATGTAATGAATAATTTAGACATATAACCACAAACACTGGAAAATATGAGTCAAATGAAACATTTTAAAACATTTGTGTGCATTGCAAATAACTTATTCTATGAACTACTTAAAATGCAGAATTTCAAAACTAGCTAAAATAAAGACTATTTATATGAAAAAGAAAAATCATTATAACAGAATAAAAATAGAAATAATTTTCTGATTTAAAGACATTTTGATTACGTAGTCAGAACAAAATACTTAGGATTCTCATAAATTAAGAATATCTATCAGCAAAAATAAAACTTCATTAATAAAAAATGCGAGATTTTTTAATTAGTTAAAAAAGAAAAATTTAAATTTCTAATAAAAGAAATTCAAACTTTTTTTTTTATCATTTTAATTGCAAAATATTTTCTGCATTTATATTTAATAAGTGTAGAACGATTGTGTGCAAAACTTGAGAATTAAAAATACCTGCAGAGATATAAAAGGAAAATGAACAGAGCATGTGATACATATATTAGATCTTTTCATAAACACTAATGCACACATACAAAAAAAATGAATTAGATTATTTTATCTACTCACTCATAATCTAATAAACAGGGCACTAAGTATATATATTAAAGAACACAATACAATTAGTATGATAAGGTTCAATCAAATTCTTAATTTTTCAATTCATTTAGATATACAATTAACTTTATTAATCTCTTAAAACTGTAGTTTAAAATATATATATATATTTTTTTTTAATTGAACTCTCAAAACACTATATATTATTACATTTTTCTTTAAATTTAAACACATTATTGTAGTTATTTCTTTAGAAATATTTGTTGTCTTTTAATTAAGTATCTATCATCTCAAGTTGCTTGTCAAGAAGTCTAAAACTACAAGGAACTTCTACCTTCACAATCATATGCTTAGTTAAGATCTCACCAATTGCAAATAATAACATCCATGGACTTATTTTGTACTCGTCAGCATAGAATAGTCAATATCTGCAATAGCACAAGAAATCTTGCTATGTGCTACAACTTTGCAAACCTTTGAGATTGGCAATGCAACCAGCATCAATTTTTTAAAAAAAACAGCCTGCTATGCCAGTATGCAATAGCCAAGTTCATACTAACATAATATGCTTTATATAATATTGCATCATATTTTGTCATATATTATTTAAACATAGTCTTATACATTTTGGATATAATTTATGCTGAATTATAAATTTCTTAATAGCATTTCCTCTATTAACATAAATATCAAAGTTCAAAATAAGTTTATTTTATAACACATTACTTTTTCATTCAGCTTCTGCGAATGGAAAGCAATCAAAATATGAAGTGGTTGAAAATGGATCGTAATTTGCACTACCAGGAAAAGATACCTTCGGCATATGAGACTTGCAATGAATAGTGAATGAATTTCTTTTGTTGAAGATCTTCTGGCAAATATCACATGTATACACTTGCTTTTCCAAATGAGTTCGTACATGCCTGTTTAAATTAGTCTTCTGATTGAAAGCCATATTACATATATTACAAACAAATGGCTTAGCACCAGTATGAGTTAGGATATGATGATCCAAATATGACTTATTTGCAAATCCTTTATTACAGTATTCGCATACAAATGGTTTTTCAGTTGAATGAGTTTGTAGATGTCGAGTCAAATTGCTTTTGAAACAAAAAGCTTCCTGACATATGTTACAAACATGTGGCTTAACACCAGAGTGAATACGAAGATGAAGAGTTAAACTTGCTTTTAAAGGAAATGCCTTTTGACATAAATGGCACACAAATGGTTTTTCGCCGGTGTGCTTCCGTTCATGACGTGTCAAATTACTTTTGTCCCGAAAGGACTTTGGACAAAACTTACATTTGTATCGCCTATTGTCTGTATGAGTATTAAGGTGATACATCAAACTTGATCGAAAAGCAAATCCCCTGCTGCATATTTCGCAAACAAATGGTTTTTCACCAGTATGAATCACATGATGTTTCATTAAGTTTTTTTCATTACAAAAAGACAAAGAGCATGAATCACAAGGAAAAGGTTTCTTCTCAGCATGATTTTGGACATGATATTTTAAACTTGATGGAAACGAGTACCCTTTACCACATATATGACAAATAAATGGCTTATTACCAGTATGACTTTGCATGTGTTTATTCAAACCAGTTTTGTCACAATAAGATTTTTGACATATATTACAAACATATAATTTATTTACAGCATGAGTTTGAAGATGACAGTTAAAACTTGATTTCACTGCAAACCCTTTATGGCATACATCACAGACATATGGCTTTTCACCTGTATGAATACGAAGATGATTTCTCAACGTAGACTTCACAGAAAATTCTTTCTGACACACAGGACAAATGAGTTTTTTCTTACCTGTGTGACTTTGAGCATGTAAAAGTAATTCATGTTTGTCGCTAAATTCTTTACCACATTTGTTACAAAGGCATCGTTTCTTTTCACTGTGGATTTTATGGTGGCGAACAAGGGTTTCTTTACGGTTAAATGCTTTCTGGCATATTTCACACACAAACGGTTTTTCACCTGTATGGATAATACTATGTTTAACTAACTTTGAATTTTCATTGAAGCAAGTTCCACATACTTTGCATATAAAGGATTTCACAGAATGAATCCGAGCATGCCTAGTCAATTTCTTTTCACAATCAAAACCTTTTTGACATACAGTGCACTTAAACATTTTGCCATCGTCAGGCACAACACTCGCTGATTGCTCAAGAGCTATCCACTGATTGTAATCTGTTGATTTCTCGCTATTATCCACCATTCTACAAGTGTATACAGCAAAATAAAATGCTGTTTCAAATTTTCATTATGCAGAAAAGAAAATAAATACAATCATTCAGTTTGTCCGGTTAGTCTAAGGATTTAGAAGAAAACATTCATGGGTTCGCTACATCAACATACAAAGTCGCAGTACAATCAATAATCCGAAAACCACGAGTATTTCAATACCGTATTACCGTACTGACTGCGCTTGCGTATACTATAGCAGGGGAGCAGCCGCCAACGTCATGGGTAAACAGGCCTCACAACTACTTTGTGACGTCACTAAAGAAAGCTGCTATATAAGCTCTAATGTAAAGCTTATGAGGGATACAGTATACATGTGAAATAGTTGTTAATTTTTAATAATTCGTCACCCATAACAGGTATTAAACTTTTCTATGTATATAGTAATGTTTCTGGCAATCGCAATTAGTAAAATATATTGGTTTTTTTTTTGGTAATTTTTGCAATAAACGATGCATTTCTCTTGTATCTAAATTTATCTTTGTACAGAAAATAAGTTATTTAGAAAACTTGAGTAATGATATATGTTTAAAAATTTCATTTGCTAAAGTGCACTTTAAATAATTTTAAGTAAATGTACACTACTACTCATTTTTACTATAGTCACTAGTTAGTATTCTGAAAATATACATTTACTAACAAATTCTGCAGTGTATATGCGAGCTAAAAGGGAATAGTAACTAACGAAATTTCGTGTATATATTTTAATGAAAGTTAATAATTTATTTTCCGGTAAATAAAAGTATCTATGGAAAAAGATAAATTTAGATATATCATACTACAGTCAGGGAGTAAATGATTCTAAATTTCTAAAATGTAGAATAATGAAAATTTCCATACTGCTAAGTATACGAGTATTTTGCTTTGGAAATATAAGGGCAATATTTTTCTTATAACATCAGATACTCATGCTCAATAATTTAAGTTCAATAGACCTCTTATGTTTTCAAATATGTGTATCAAATTTTATATGAATTGCTGAATCTATTCAAAAGATATCCTGCTCATAAACAGATACCAAAAATTATTGAAAAATATCAACTGGTATTCAGGAGTACCCAAACATGTCAATTTACCAAGATCTGAGAACAGGATTTATAACCCTATTTTTGTCAAATGTGGATATAAATAAATAAAGCCATACCATAGTGGTATTGGCATGCGCAAATTGAAATTTGATGCTTTTGACAAGTGTAATTAATTATTTGAACAGAAGGGCTTACTTATGCTCATATCATACGCAGAATCCACATCAAAATGCACTTGACGTTCAATTAATATCGAATGAAATAAATTATAATTAATAATTGTTTGGCATCAAAACACAAAACAACAGCAAAAAGCTTCTTATCTTATAAATGGAATGAACTGGATCCATGAGAATTATTTTAGTAAATTTGTTCCAGCAAATGGAATATGATATTTGCTATTTTTTAATTTTACGTAACATTTTTTATAAATTTATCCAAAAAATTGTGCTATGTTTCAAGAACGGTTCATACAAGTATTGGTGTCATTTGTTTTCGAACAACATTTCCAAGTTATTTGTTGTTATTACTATCACAATTGCAGAAGTTCAGTTCATCATTTTTTTTTTCGTCATCCCAATAGAGCTTGGAGAGGATAATATCACTCGCGTCCACAACATTACCTAAGCTGTATATGCCCACTGGGTAAAACTAAATGGATAATAGCGATAGGCAAATGGCTAACAATGAGATAAGTTATTTTATCTAATGATATATTACGAACATAAAATGATCATTTATTGTTTTTGAACGTCCTGATTTTTAAAAAAAAATCATTAAAATATCTTGGGTGACCCAAACATTTTGTTACATTTAAAATCAAGAGAGTTATAGTATTTACTGATTGTAATAATTGTGATATCATCGTGTTATGTATCTACTGACGAAGTGGTTAGGCAATCTGCAAGTGCGGTTACGGAAACGATATAATTTGGCTGCCGCCAAGTGCGGACGCGCATTGCCAGTGGGCTCCGATTAATTGTTGTCTGACGGCGGAATTATATTTCGTTCACTAACGTTAGACGACAGTGTTATTTAAATTGGAATTCTTCAAATATATTTAAAAATAAATTACAGATAAAAGAGTCGAATTTTACGGTTTCTAGCTCCTACAAATGTATATATAGCATTAAAATAGAGCTTGAAAAATGAAGCGATTCCTTTTTCCCACTTCTATTTTTCTGAAAATAAAATATAATAATATTTGATCATAAAACTGGAGCCCCCCCCCTTTCCGGTATGCTGGGGAACCCAGCCCAGACAGAAAAAATTAGGTACACATATGAGGGGACGGGGGCCCGGAGAGGCCCCTTACCCCCCCCCCCCCCCGCTTTCCACTCCACGGACCTGCATGTGTGTGCTTTATTAGAAAAATATAAAATATTTACGCAAGTACTTCTAGTGAAGAAATATGATTTAATAGCACTAAATTTATGCTTAACTTATCTTTCAGCAAAATGTCGCTTCCATTTCATAATATTCAATCATTCAATTACAAGCAGCTATTTTTTTTAATAATTTTTAATATTATATACTATAATATATTAAAAAATATTTAATTATAAACCGTTTTTTCATTTTTTTAATTATTTAATAATGCATTTTTTATGTATACAATAAACTGAGTAAATTATTTTTTCTTTTTGCTATTAATTTTATTTTATTCATAAGGGGCAAAAAGGTTTCCCATCTGTAAGTATTTAAAACGAATTCTAATATAATATTTAATAATATATTTTTCAAAAGCATTTTTAAATTTGATCTTATAATTTAATAAATTACTCTTATTTATTATATTTAATAATTTACTTTTTAAGAATTTTAAATTTTTTTCCCTTGCTATTCCTTTTGAAAAAAATCCTGTTATAGATAAAACATGATTATTTTATAACTTTTCTTTATCAAGAAAGAAGATATTTAAAAATATACTATTTTTAGATCTCACTAATGCATATATAACAATCTTGAAAAATGGAATTTTTTCTTCCTATATACATATAAAAGGAGGGAATTGAGGACTTTGATTTTAATGAAATTATTTTCATTATTACGTGTGAGCTGGAATAATATGTCCAATGACTTTTTAAAGTATTTATTCTTATAGTACAGCTACAGTCAAGCATATATTACACAACATAGCTATAAAAAAGGGTTTGAATTTAAAAGTATATAAAAATTTCTTATACTTGTATATTGCAGTCAGCATATCGACCTAAACGGAATATAACGCTACTTTCCACCGGAAGAGAAACGACCGACTAATTTGAAGCTTCATGTTCGAAGGAAGACCACTTGCAGGTTTCCTACTGGAATTCTCTCCGCAACCGCACATGCAGGCAGCCTAACCACAGCCATCTACTGATTGTAAATAATAGTGTGATTCAGGAGATATCACTTTATTATTACAATCAGTAAATAATAGTGTGATATCTCATTCATGAGATATCCCACTCACAGATTCACATGCACACAAAATCCGTTATAAAATTAAAAAGTATACCAAAGTTAATATTCAGTATCATTTCTTTTGGTCTATAGATAGATATGCTGAGGACAAATAGAAAGGCCAATACTTTTTTGCAAGTGATCTTGTTTATTTGGTTGCTAAGTTGTTGTTAGGGCTGAGATCACGTGATATGGTTTTTATCACCAGTCTATACTTTTTACCCTCCATGACTATTGGCAATGGGTAACTGGCAACAATGAACTTTATTTTCCGATTTTATGACATTGCCGGCATGAAATTATTTAATTTTTATTGATCTCTTTTTTTATCTTAATGTTGTAGCTTTTCTTCATATATGATTAATTTCACTGTATAATGTACTCTCGATACATGTCAATGTAGTTCACTGTATTCTATTTTGATACATACGTATTTCCGAGATCGAAAAGCAACTCGTCTGCATTGATTTTTGACCTGTTGTGTTTACGGTTGACATTAGTATCTAAGTGAAATGCCTCGAGTAAAGAGGAAAGTTCCAAAGAAAAATATAGTCTCTGACGTCTCTTCTCCAGTTCCTGATAGAGCGCTTTCTAAAAGTAAGACACCAAAACATCTAATATGCATTTAATGGAACATTTTTTGTGAAAGGTTTCGTTCTTTAAGGTGATCATCGGATCATTTGCCCTGGTTTAGGAATAAATTTCAATACATATGTGTGTATGTTTGCACGGTGTTTATTGAAAACTCCACTGAACTCTGGCCATGAAATTCTGAGCCTATAGACATAATGTGGGTTTACACCTCCAAACTAGTTTTGAAATAAATATGTTACTTATTAGATTTTTAAATATATATTTTATTAAGTTTTTGCACAATTTTTCTTCTTTTCAAAATCTGATGTTTCATTGTTGAGGGTTTTGAATGCTGTGTTGATAGTGGACAAGTCCCTTTACATCTCGAAGTAAATCATGTATCTTAATGTTACAATATATATCATAATCTTATTTATAAGACAGAAAGTCATCAAGATATAAATAGGGCCAGTAGTGTTATTTGTAATGCATTGTCTACAGGTTTCAAAATACACAAATCTACAGCAAGTCTTATCTATCACTAAGAAGCATATATGTACATATTTTATATCTTTTGGTGCTATTAAGTAAGTAATGAAGTTATTACTAAATCCTGTGTATAGACCTCTACTTATTTCTTCATCTCAAAGGCATCTTTGTACACAACTTGCAGTTTCAAAGAAAGTCCAGTTCCAATCGTCTGTGGGTGAGAACACTGGTCATTTTAAATGTTGCACAATGCGTCATTCTCATGCATATTGCATGAGCCCTATAACATCATTGGCACTGACAGTTTGATCATTTGCATAACTCTTAAAATGACATTGGCATGACAAGTTTCACGGCTGTAGTTCAATTTTTTATGGGTGCATACATTTTTTTTGAAGAGTGTATATTGACAAGGTGTAGTAGAACAGCTTTAGTATAAAAACTTTTGGCAGAATCTACCATTGTTTGATGGCTAAAAATGTCATCAAAGAAGATAGTGTTTGAAAAGTATATATTAATGCCATGTTAGGCTTAGTAAATAAATAATAAAAACATATAAGTAAAATATAAAAATACATAAAAATGTAAATATCATACAAAAAAGGAAAAATAGCATATGTCAACACTAAAAATAAATAAAATTATTTAGAAACAAAATTTACGTAAGAATGCTCATTGTCAAAGGCTGCAAAGTGGCAACAGTTGATCCGTATTCATTCAAATATAGGCCTATGACCGCTTTGCGGTTTTGCCTCACTACTCTTGCCTGCTAAAAAGACATCACAGAATTGGGCATGTCTGGCTGTTAGTGGTTGTATGTAGCAACTCAACTGTTTATGCAACAGGTGTTCCGTAGCTCATAAGCAAAAGCTTATGTCTGCACAGGCTTATGTTATTTATGAGTACAAGCTTATGTCCATGCAATGGATATAACATGAAAATCATAAAATTTTAAAAACATTAAAATGATAAACCAAAGTTCAAAATCAAATATGCATTCTTACATGTATATATTCTTTACTCTTACAACACGACAACAGTTGAGAGGTTGCCAGAAATAAAATGGGATTACCAGTTCATGGAAAAATATTGTCAAATTAAAAGTTATACTAAAGCTATACCAGGCGCGGTAGCCCATTGGTTAGCGCGCTGGAGTTGCACTCGGTAGGCCCGGGTTCGATTCCAGCCACTGTCAAAACTGCTGCCGGGTTCACGCGGAGTACAATCACGTTAAACATGTGGGTCCGTAAGTCCTTCCGAGAGGTTGGTGGTAGGGGAAGGAGGGTATGGTCCCTGTGGATGCCTGCCCCACTGGGTTCCGGTCTAAATTGGGTGGCACTTCCCGGCCGTCCAAACAGTTACCTTACACCTTTCTGGTAGGTCGGACGGTCTGGGTCTCAACAACAACAACAACTAAAGCTATACCAGTGTATCATGCAGTGAGTTCAGCTATCATATACCAAATTTGTTGGATATCGATAGCTTCAATTTTCTCCTATAGACACACACAGACTAATTCTTTTATTATGTAAGATGTAGATGTGAATACAGACATTTTTTTCCTAAATATGTATATAGTTTGGTTTTGAAATCGGATTTTGCCAAAATTAGGGGTTTTTTACATTCTCAAAAACCTTTGAAGATATTTGGGTTAAGTTATAGCTTAAGTGACTGAGCATTGGCTGACAAGTTCACAGATAGATGGTCTATAGTTCATATCTATGTCGGGACATTGGTTCTTTTCTTTAAAAAATTTTCTTATATACTTGAAAACTTCAGTGAATTGAAATTAATTAATTATTCATACTGATATTTCAAATACTATAACATACCCCACGGTCTCTGGAGTATGTTTAATTAATTGTATAAATTATTAATTTTTATTGGGATTAGATTGGAGACAGGTTCGTGGCCAGTTCTGCCGACAGAATTTTCTGGCTCTTATGCAATAAATGCACCTCTACTACCATCTATTTTATAAGTTATTGACATTTTCATAACCTGTTTATGCAAACCCTATGCAAAGCATCCTTTTGCCCTTAACTGTGGGCAGCCCTAATCACAGCGAATTTGGCTCAGTTTCATCAGTTGACATACATAGTCTTTCTTTTCTGTTTTCTGTCTTCTCAACAATTTTTTGTTGAACCATTGCATAACCATGGTGGCAGATGATAATTTTCCTAAATGTTGCAGGGAATGTTTCCTGCTACAAATGCAGTCTGCCAAAAGTGCAGAGAAGATTATAAAATGATTTTTACTGCAATTCATCAGCACAAATATATAATTTGCAATACACAAATGCATCTTCTTAGAAATACAATAGAAAAGTTTTAATTAAGGTATGCTTTTTTTTATTCTTTTATTTCTATTTCCTTTTATCCATGATTACAACATATTATTTTGTATTTTATACAAAATATTTTTTCCTAATCCCTATAGAACATTTTTTCCCCCTCTGTTCAGATTCTTTGTAAATTATTTATTATTTCATGATCATTCTTTTAGTGATTTTTAGAAGAGCATATAAAATATTTATTAACATGTGTATTATAGACTTTTTTTAATTTTTAATTACGAAGGTGGCTAGTTATAAATTATGGCCGAAGTATGATTTATACATAATTTTACAGCAATTATAAATTTGCTGTGCATTATAATAGCAATCTAATTGGTACAGGTATTGGATCATATTGGTTCTTTGGTAATTCGATAATATCAACTTTTTGGTTTCATGACATCCTTAGTTTTCAAGGCCTTTTGGCTTTGCAGCAAGGTCCTTAAAAGAATATTCTTTAGCTGTTTTATATATCCTGTCCTCAAGATGCGACTCCAAACTATTTTTCATGACTTATCTAATTTTGTCTGATACTTTAAATCACTGGTAAATGAAAGATTCAATATAAAAAGTCTTCCAGCCAATCATTTCAAAGATATGTAACAACGTACTTCCCCCAAACTATTGGTGTGTATCTTTTTCCTCAGAGTTTTGTTTCCCTCAAATTCCATTGATAGATATTCATTCTTAGGAATAGTGCTGGAATTACTGATTGGTGATTTTCAAAGGCAAAGTGAAGCAGCGAATTGGATACAGAAATATGTGAATAACTGAAATAAATGTAGCGTGAGAAATTTGTACAAGCAAATTTTATAAATTTTGCAATTTTATGATGTGTTTGTAAATCTATCATGCAAAAAAAATTATTCCAATTATTTGTTTATTATTTGTTTTAATGAATAAAAGTTCCACCTGTCCAGATGTAGACCAGGCATATGGGCCCTCTTCCCTTCTTTTAAGGCATTGAGTGAAAACCATTGATATTACACGATAGCTTTCGCATTTTACACAAACATGTTCAATTTATCTTTTGCTCATGTTGACTTAGAACATTCGTGAAATTTAAGGAGTTCCAGGTCATTTCTATTCATAAAAGGCAAACTAGTAGTAACTAGTTATCCCAAAATGTCTTTTTTAATTCAGGTTTTTTGGTCTGTTTTGCACTGAAAGGGGATCCAATGTTTCCTTGAAAAGGCTGTATGCTGCATTCTTTGTTAATTTGTACTGAATTTCAATTTAGTAGTTTAAGTTTTCCTGTTGTTGTTGTTGTCCTGTTGTTGGAAACAACAAGTTTTCCTTATCTTCTGCACAAAATATTTAATTTATTATTAATCAATAATATATTGAACTAAATGAAAAAATACAGGGAAGAGTGGGACATAACCCACTTTGAGAGACTTTAAATTTTAAAATCAGGTTTGATATTAAAATCTTGTTATTTTATATATACTTCTACATCACAGTCCTTGGTATATTCCATTTAATTGTAAAAATGTTTTCCACTAATGCAGTCTGCATTGACTGCAATTTTTGTAATTATTTTGTATTTTATACAGAAATACAATTTTTCTCAAATGCATTAATTATTCATGAAATAAAGGACTGTTTTGCAGTAGTGTATTTCAAAATTCTGCATTTATGTACAATCCTCGGCATATTTTATTTAATTGTGAAAATATTTTCCACTTTTACAATTTGTTTGCATTGAGTGAAATTTTTTTAATTATTTCATGTTTTATACAGAAAAACTATTTTTTAAATGTATTATTAATAAAATAAAAGACTGCTTTGTAATGGTATCACAAAAAACTGCATTTTTATACAACTGTTGGTATATTTCGTTTATGTGGAAAAATATTTTCCATTTTTGCAATTTATTTGCATTGACTAAAATTTTTGTAATTAGTGTTTTGCACAAAAATGTTTTCTTTTCAAACATATTAATGAAATGAAGGACTATTTTTTGAATAATGATATTAAAATAATAATTTGGATACTTAGAAATGCAACCATTTCAAAAGCATAAATTAAAACAGTATTTGCATCTAAATTTATATCTTTAAAATTTTAATTGAAAATTAGCATTTGTTTCATTCTTTAAATTTAAATACAGTTATCTCAATTGTTAAAATGAATTCTGAGAATAATAACAATTTAAGAAAATATGACAGATTAAAAAGCATTTTTTTTTTAAATACAAAATTTTTGGGATTTCCTTTTTTTACCCTTCAAAAATGGATCTGAATATTTAATTGTCTTAGGTTCTTAGGGGTTATTTTATCAAATAATAACTAATTTCATGAAAATACACAACATTGTGTTTGTATTCAAAAATAAATTTAAATATATTTAAATGAGCAGTGCAAGAGGAGATTGATAGAAGGAAAATTTGAATTCATGTGTGGTTAATGTATAGATATGGTTATGCTATTTGTTTCATTTTAAGTCAATAAATATTTGCAGATTTGAGGGTATATAAGCAGTTAACTTCCCTTTTTAAATTTTTATACTTAAATTTTGTTAGTTAGATTTTTAAAAACTTCATTCTCTTTAGATATAGGCTGTTTGTTATATGTAACAGTTATGTAATAAACAAAAGCTTGTTACAAACTGCTCCTGTAACCAAAATTTGCATGCTGCACTATCAAAAAATTATATACTACAAACTTCTACAAATTAAAAGATTGTCTGCTACAAACTTTTTCAATTTGTTAGAAATGCTGCTTTGAAACAGTTTTTAGCAATCACATCACTGTTATTGTGATGTGCTTTTTGCATGTATGTATTTTTAATATTGGGGGGGGGGGGGGGGAACTTAATACCATTTTAAATTGGTTTATTATTGTATTGGTTTAAAATTGCTTCAATTTGATTAAAGCAATATTGATAAATGCTTTCTGTCATTAGCTAAACTTAAAACTATATTTAGTGTTTATGATTTATTGTTGTTGCACTACCAAAAATCTGATGTGGGCAGCAGATGACTTCCTTGCAGACTCAAATTCATTTTTTCTTTATTTCTTTAATAATTCATTAAATTGAGTTTAATTGCACAAAATGACATTATATTTGCATTTTTAATTCAATATTTATTTTTATTTGGTAATTGGACATTTTTTCGAAAGTGTCGTAACAAAAATGCAAGAAATATCAAATATCTTGAGTTATCAAATATCTTGAGTTATCAAATATCTTGATAACTGTTAGTTCTAAAGTAATGGAGTTGGTTGTGTTCTTTTCCTCGTCAAAAATTACGTATAAAACAAGCATTTAATAGATGCATTTGAGCATTTGTAGGTTTTTTTTTAGATTTTGGCAATTTTTGCTGGCCATTTCGTAAAAAAAGGCAGGTTGTTCTACTATTCTGAATCATACCAAAATGTAATCAGCACCAGAGTATCCCACAAGTAAATTATCTACCAAATTTTGTGAAATTTGGTCAATTAGTATTTTAGCTAGAGTGGATACATGAAATTTTTGTGGGCCATTTCACAAAAAAAGGCAGGTTCTGTTTTTCAGAATTATACCAAAAATTAATTAGCCTCAGGGTCACACCCAAGTGACTTACCAACCAAATTTTATGAAATTCAGTCCATTAGTTTTTGAGTTAGAGTGGACATTGCACAGACGTCACTTTAAAAATAGTTTTTTCGTATTCTAGAGGTCTGAAAACGTATAAATCTGTCGAAAACTCGAGTTGCAATTTTCGGCATGATTCCAATACTTGTTTTCATGTTTGTCGGAAATTTCCAACATGAAGAAATGAAATTTAGTTTAGTTGCATTGATCCATAGCAGAGTGAGAAATATCCATAGTAGGCAAAACGAAGACGAAGTTAGGTAGGTCACTTTTATTCGTGATGAAGAAATCCATTACCATGTAATTATCACAACACTTGGTAATCATTAAAGGTAAAGCAACAATATATATATTGAATGAGCTAGCAAGCTCAAAAGTTGTTGATACATGCATACAGGACCATCTTAAAGGAACTCCGGGTAATAGAAAAACATAAGTATATTACTTAGATATAGATGCATGCTCTTTGTTGAAATCACCGTAATTGGTGTCATGCCTGGCAATTCTATAACTTCTAAAGAGATAATTCCAAGTAAATTTAACACCGTAAAAAACTTTGTTCACGACTTATATAATGTTGTAAAAACACCGAACTCAACTATGAGTATACGACTGCATCTTTGACTGCGTTTATCTGACTCCTAAGTTACTGGTCAGATCATCTATCAATCCATCGGTCTGTCTGAAGACTGTCGGCTTTCGACCGACTGTACCAACTGATCGTCTTCTGCAAAAGATCAATGGCCTTCTGGAGTCTCGATAGTCTGAAGTGTTTTAAGATTGGTCCACTATATATATCCGAGGATGTGGCTGCTCCGGAACGCCATCATAGCCAGAAATGCCCACGGATATGCAAATTACTTGCATATGTGTCGAGTACACGATTTGCATGAATCACATGCTGGAAAAATGTCGCGATTAACTCCCGTGAATGAAGTGGGTTGTTCACCAATAATTTATAGGATGAAAAACAAGTTCAAGGGAAAAGTGAATTGCGATGTTTACATACATTTTTCCAACAATACTTTCCCTATACGTTACCATGCATTGCAGGGAAAGTAAAAAATTTTAAATGTCACAATTTGTTTTTAAAATTATTTAATTTTTATTTTAAAAATGATGAAAAGTACTATACATTTTGGATTAAATTTGAAATTGTTTTTTACTGATCCAGATGTATTTGCACTTGGTGCATTTAATATTTTTTGAAAAAGTTTAGACAGTGATTTGTAGGAAAATTACTGAAAAATCTATTTAACTATTTTTCTAAGATAAATAACTGGCAATTTTTTTAAAATCATGAATTTTATTTGGATCCATTTTTCTATTGCAATATAGTTTGCAGTTTGCACTCTGTTAAGATACTAATTTGTTAATTTAGGTGTCAATCCATTTAAATATTGAACAGATTTTCCCCAATTTAATTAGCAAAATATAGGACTACACTTAAATTGAAGTTAAAATATAACAATGTAACATTTTTATATTTGTACTTATATATAATTGTTTAAATATTCTATTAAATATATTTAATGATTGCTATAGATATCTATAATATAGCATAATGCTACAGAAATGTTATCAGGTAGGTCAAAAAAAAGTCAGGAAAAGTTCTGAAATTGCACTTTGAATATCCTGTAGACATCCGGTACTAAATTGCCCTCTTGTGCATTTATTGCTGTGTTTTGCTGCAATTAGGTAATAACTTATCAAAGTTTTACTTTCCTTATATACATAATGTATAAGGAAAGTATTGTGACGGGGTCGAAAATTCGAATTTGAGTTTTCGACGGGAGAGCACGTTTCAAGCATCCCTGATCACGAATCAAACATTTTTGAAGTGATGTCTGTGTGTGTGTGTGTGTCAGCGAGTCTGTGGAGACGATAACTGACGAACGAATGGACCAATTCGAACCAAATTTGGTACAAAAATGACAATCCATAAACACTGGAAGCCTATTGTTTTTATTCGCAATCAAATGTTCAGAACACACCTAAATTTTTGAATGAAATTTTGAAAAAATCGTCAAAAAATCAAAATTACTAATAAAGTATGCAAATAGACATTTCTTATTTAATTTTTCATTAGAAAACGATTGACATAAATTTTAGAATGCTAACATGAACCGTTCTCGAGATATTGTAGATTTTTCAAAAAAATTATCAAAAAATCATATAAAATAAAAAAAAAAGTATTTCCTATTGAGGAACATGTTCACTTTTCATATGTAATACCATACGATAAATTAGGTGACATCATTCTTGTGGATCTAACTCGTTCCATTCATGAGAAAAGATACTTTGAGTAATACTTTTGTATTTGAACGCCAATAGTCATTTATCTGCTGTAAGAATAACTTGTTTCTTAGTGCATAACGTTTGGCGAAATTTTGGCGACAAATTTGACGGAATGTCGCCAACTTGGCGGCTTTTTGAAATGTTGCCAAATTAACGAAAATCTCGCCAAATGGATAAAAATGACTCTAAATTAATGAAAATGACGACTCATTGTCGAAAATTCAATATCTTGGAAAGAATATTAGTATCTACTATAAGAAAAACCTATTTTTTTGCTGTTAAAGTAGTAAATTCATTACATTATATAAGGAAAGTAATGTGTTGCCCACATCAGATTTTTTAGTTTTTATAAGGGGATTAGAATTTAATTTATTTAAACTAAGCTATATATCAAAGAAAAGACATGTTAATTGTGAAATCAGATGTAAAATTGTCGTCATAGCGTTAAGCCCCAAAGCATTGGAGCCTTCAGGAAGAATCTGATCTGTTGAGGCACATTGAGTGTTGAGACACATGATAGTGGAGCATCTTTGAATACCTCATGGAATTGTTTTGTGCAGTAATTGATGTATGGAATGATTTTAATGTGTTGTAAACATTTGATTTAAGCCTTTGTTACTCAAGAACCATCTAAATTTTTCATCTGTTTGTTGAATTTTTTTTCCATATTTTTCACTGTAAGTTCATTACATGTGTATTGTCTAAAATTGCTTCTAAATTGCTTGAGTTGTTAGTTATTACTTTCCTTATATACATAATGTATAAGGAAAGTATTGTGATGGGGTCAAAAATTCGAATTCGAGTTTTCGACGGGAGAGCACGTTCCAAGCATCCCTGATCACGAATCAAGCATTTTTGAGGTGATGTGTGTGTGTGTGTGAAAATATGTGTGTGTGTCAGTGGGTCTGTGGAGACGATAACTGACGAACGAATGGACCGATTTCAACCAAATTTGGTACAAAAATCACAATCCGTAAACACTGGAAGCCTATTGTTTTTATACTCAACCGAATGTTTAGAACCCCCATAAATTTTCGAATGAAATTTTAAAAAATCGTCAAAAAATCAAAACCACAAATAAAGTTTCGTAAATAGACATTTCTTATGTAATTTTTCATTAGAAAATGATTGACATAAATTTTAGAAGGCTAACACGAACCGTTCTCGAGATATTATACATTTTTCAAAAAAAGTATCAAAAGGTCATATAAAATAAAAAAAAATATTTCCTATTGATAAACATGTTCACTTTTCATATGTAATACCATGCGATAAATTGGGCGACATCATTCTCGTGGATCTAGCACGTTCCATTCATGACAAAGATACTCTGAGTAATACTTTTGTATTTGAATGCCAATAGTCATTTATCTGCTGTAAGAATAACTTATTTCTTAGTGCATAACACTTGGCGAGATTTTGGCGACGAATTTGGCGGAATGTCGCCAACTTGGCGACTTTTTGAAATGTTGCCAAATTAACGAAAATCTCGCCAAATGGATAAAAATGAGGTTAAATCAATGAAAATGACGACTAATTGTCGAAAATTCAATGTCTTGGAAAGAATATTAGTATCTGCTATAAGAAAAACCTATTTTTTTACTGTTAAAGTAGTAAATTCATTACATTATATAAGGAAAGTCATGTGTTGCCCACATCAGATTTTTTAAATTAGGTAACATAACTAAAAATTTGTCTCAGAAAAGTTGATAATTAATAATTTATGTATTGAAGGTGCTGTCGCAAAATCACCCCTTCAAGTGTGGCATCTAGAGACATTGAAATGGTTCTGAAATTACAGTATTTATTGGTTATGTATAAGACATTTGAAGTGGATTATGCATTTATCTTAAGCAGAAGTGTTTTAATGTGTATGAGGTATGGTTGAAATAGAATTATAAAATATTTATAAAAATTTATAATTGAAAAGTATCCCAAGGTGCCCCACTCTCCCTATTTGTTAATAAATATTATCAAGTAACTGATTGAAATAATTAGATAAATTTAACAAAACTATTTATTACTACTGTCTTATAAAACTGTTTTTAGGACCATCAAGGTATTCACCGAAAACTGAAGATGTTAGATTCCCCTTACAAATTTCAGCATCAGAATGCCCTTATAGGTTAGGATGCATCACTCTAAATCTTCAGGATGGGAGCCATTCTGTCACCCCTGATGTGTTTGTTCACTTTAAGCCAGAATCCGTAAATTGCTCTTTGCATTGGAAACAAGTTGATGAAAATATGGAAATACAGGTAATATTTTTTCCAGTTATTTATTGATAAAATAAGAAATCTAGTTACTAAATAAATGTTAGTACAGTGTAACCCCACTACTCAAAGGTTAGGACTGAGGGGGTGGTGGATGAATGAAACAGAGGGATTAGCAACTATGCGTAACATTTTTCTATTGTTTTCATATACAGTATGTACATAAATCTACTGATCAATACACAAAAATTGCATAAAGAATCACTATTATTGCACAAATTACTACATTATTACACAAAGGATATTTCACAAATGCATTTTATATTATTATTTACTAATATGTTACTAATTGTGATTGACTAATTGGGACAGCACAAACTTAAATTCACTAATGTAATTCATTCAGTAAAGTTAATTAGTTGCTAAATTTTATAAAAAAGCACTAACACAATTGTAAAACCCACTTCTACTATAGCTGATAAGACTATCATCCCAATAGCTCAATCGGGTGTCAGTGTAAAAGATTTTTTCGTTTAAAAGTTACTTTCCAACATTGGTCCTTTGGGGTTTTTTTTTAATTTGAAGTTACTATCATTTACATTTAAAAAAAATTCACAATTTATTAAAGTACTACATAATTGTATTCATTTTTGTGAATGTAATTTAAAGGTATTTTTAGTCTTCATTTTTTACTAAATAGTAACAAATGTAATCATGTGATATTCAGTATCTTTGTTCTAGGACTATTTTCAATCAGCTGATATATAATGCTATAAAAGTTTGATTTTTGGACTAATTTAATCCATGCTGTGCTAATTTTCATTTTCTTAAGAATCGTTAAAATCTAGTAGAAATTTTTTTGATGTGGTGATATGAAAAATCATCAAAATCAAAAGTTTGATTATATATTTATTATTAGTACTATAATGAGCCAGATCTGCCTCTCTCTCTCTCCGTCCAAAATATTTACAAGAAATTAGCAACGAGTTTGGCGACTTTTTTTTAATGCCACCAAATTGATGAAAATAATGCTAAATTAACAGAAATGATGCCAAGTTGATAAAATATAAATCAAAACTTAATTAGGATATTGATTTTAAATTTTAGGAATGGATTGATATTTAAACAAATTAATAAACGATTGGTATTTTAATTATGTTTCAGTAGGGTATGTCTGTCTGTTTCACTTAGCGTTAAATTTGGCGACAAATCTGGTGACTTTTGGAAAATGTCACAAAATTTACAAAACATCGCCAAATCGATGAAAATGTTGCTATGTTATCGAAAATTCAATAACTTGGGAAATCTACACTTTTAACTACATTTACTGTTCTTGATAATCCCTGTTGCTTTGAGGAAATTATTAATTTAATATTCTTTATTCAACATATAATGAGTTTAACTGTTTGTGAGACAATTGCATTTTATAATGTCTAGGGAAGTGTTAGGGTATAGTATGTATGTTACCATAGGGATTTGGGTAAAAATAGTAATATTGAATGGGTATTTGGATAATAAGTGCTGCAGGTGACCATATGGAAGGAAATCTTTTGTAACATTACCCTGTCTTATCACAGGCTTACCCTTCCTATGAGTGTATTCAAAAGCAATGCCAACAATGGTAAAACAATGTGTAAATTAATTTGAAATTAAAAATCAACATGGCAGTACACGAAAAGTGTTTGAATAAATTATTTATCCTTAGTTGTGAAATTATTGCTATGGGTCCATCTAGATTTATATATTGTTTTTTTAAAAAATGCATTCAAATAGCATTCTTATGCAATTTTGCTAATTATATGAAGCATTGTTTTCCATTAGACCTGAGAATAGATACTCGCTACAGGTCGTTTAAATAATGCAGTGTGGCGATTAAGTGAAATAACTAACCAGTTACCACTCTTCTCCCCCATTCTGTTTTAATCAGAAAACTGCCCAGAAATTACTGCTACTGTTCACTTTTTCTCTCTGTAATTCTCATGCTTTATATGTATATATAGTATAATAATATGTATATATTACATATTAAATATATATGACCATACTTATCGATTTTACAAAAAAATTCACCACTAAACTAAAATTGCCTACTGGCCACTTGCTACTAAGTGAAAATTTGAATTTTCAGATCTATTTTCTATCCATCTTAATTCTTAATTAATACAAAGTTAGATAAGCAGAACTATCATTTTTACACAGTTGAGTCACATTATTGTAATCAGTGTTTCTTTCAGAACTTTTTAGCCGGAAGGGCGAATGAAATTTTAGGGGGCACATGTTTTCTATTTGCCCTATACACCTGTCCCCTGATTTACACGGAAAATATGTTCTGCACAAAACCGTGTAAATTGAAATCTTGGATTTTGCTAAGAAAAATCGTGTAAAACGAAAATAACCCCAAAATATGCATGATTCAGTCATTTATTTAAGTAAAACAAAAGTAAGACATCTTAGAAAACTTAAAATTATACTTAGTTTATAAAACAACAAACATATGAATGTAGTAATATAACAGATTTAATTTATTTTACATTAGGAACAAAGAACAAAAAAAACAAAAAGATCCTTAAAAATTAATTATAAGTTTAATCACTGTCATCACTTTCATGTATTATCAGTCTTTTCTTTCTGATAGGTATGATGTCACTTTCATCAGAGCTTTCTTGATGCGATTCTGGCTCAGTGATTGACGAATTAGGCAAGATCTCGGGTTGACAAGACTTTGTCATGAAATCGGTAATTAACAATTGCGTAGGTTTTTTTGCTAAATCTTTATAGACCTCTTCATATTGATTTAAGCATTTACTAAGGTCTCGCTGGAATCGGAGAGCTCGATCAACATTTGTGTCATATTGTAAGAAATGGTTGCCCAATTTTCTTCCCAAATCGAGTCCTACGCTTATGATTCTTGCTGTGAACGAAACTGGTTCAGATTGCTCTTCATCAGAATCATTGTCTTCATCATGTTTGTTTGTTTCACGAATCATGTTAATTAAATCATCTTCATTCAATTCTTCATCAGCCATTATTTCTTCAATATCTGCCTGAGCTAAATCTTCAAAACCATCTCCTCCTATAGTATGGGCCAACTCAGTGATCTGAGAATATTCATGCTCTATTGGTGATTTATCATTTCCATTTTCAACAACATCCGGCCATATTGCTTTCCAGCAGGCGTTGATCGTTGATTGTTTGATCTGAGTGTATGAGAGTCTAACATGCTTAACACAATCTAAAATTGTAAATTTCTTCCAAGCATCCATCAGAGTAAGAGATTCATCATTCTCATTTGTTCTAAGATATACCTGAAAGTTTGCTTGATGTACAGTGCTTTAAAAGTCGAAATTATTCCTTGATCTAACGGCTGTAATAAGGAAGTTGTATTCTTTGGTAAAAAAATGACTTTTAAATTTTCGTGTTGTAAATCTGGAGGATGACCTGGTGCAGTATCAATTAATAGAAGAGCCTTAAAAGGCAATCCCTTTTTAGTTAAATAATTTTTGACATCTGGAACAAAGAAGTTATGAACCATTCATTGAAAGCTATGGCAGTGACCCATGCTTTTCTATTAGCCATCCAATTGTTGGGTTGCTTTAGAATTTAGGTAATTTGGGGATTTGAAAATTTACTTTTATTTCTTTTTCCCTGGCTCAATATTCTTAATTTGGTAATATTTAAATAATATTTATTGGCTTTTTCATTTATTCTTTAATTAGAATATTTTTAATCTTTTAATAGAAGATTAAAAATATTCTAATTAAAGAATAAATGAAAAAGCCAATAAATATTATTTAAATATTACCAAATTAAGAATATTGAGCCAGGGAAAAAGAAATAAAAGTAAATTTTCAAATCCCCAAATTACCTAAATTCTAAAGCAACCCAACACAATAGATGGGAAGGTTTTTGATATTTATTCCTTTGAATGATCGTGGTGATTTTGATTTGTTAATCACCAATGGTTTCATCATATAATCGCCAGAAGCATTGCAACAGAAAAGAACTGTTATACGACTTTTCGCTACTTTATGACCACTAGCTGATTTGTGAGCTTTGGCTATAAAGGTTCTTTCCAGCATTTTTTTCCAGAATAATCCAGACTCATCAGCATTGAAAACCTGATCAGAAGTGTAGGAGTTAGCGGCAATGATTTCTGCAAGTTTTGCTGGATATAGTTGTGCCGCATCCGAATCAGCAGATGCACTTTCACCTTTTATTCTCAGATTATGTAAAGAATGTCTTTGTTTGAATCTCTCGAACCACCCATGGCTTGCAGAAAAAGATACCTTCTTTTCATCGGACGAAGTCGACAGCGACTGATTCTTAAGTGATTGATAAATCTTCAAAGCTTTATTTGTAACAGCATTGGTATAGATCGGGATTCGCTTTTGAGTTTGGTCTTCTATCCATATCACTAAGGCTTTTTCCATATTTTCCATTGTAACATCTCTAACATATGAAGTCGTACTCATACTGCTGCAGGTTCCAGCTGCTACACTTTTTCTAATGGAGTCTTCATTTTTTCTTATTGTCCTTATTGTGGCTTCATTCATGGAATAAAATTTAGCAACATCCGTTACTCTTTCTCTATTACGTAGATGGTCTAATATTTGAATTTTAGTTTCTGAAGAAATAACTTTTCTTTTCATTTGATTTTTCTTCAAATCCTTTGACATTATAGAACCTTAACAAATTTACGCAAACTATAAAGATGCAAGAAAAACTATAAATGTTGAAAACTTACCAGTTCAAAAGATAAACGCACAATAATATAAGCTTTGCTGCTAAAATGTTACTGCCCTATGTACTTGAATGAACCAGGTAGCTTTACTGTTGTGAAATACATACGGGGATTCCCCTATTACGGGGATTTCCCTATACTGGGATTCCCCTAAATGTATATATTTTACAACACTGGGAATCCCCTGTTGTTTTCATCAGTGTTACCAAAGGAATAAAATTCAAAAATGTCATCAAATCTTTGTATAGGCGTATATGGAGCAGAATATACATTTTTATCAATTTTTAGAAATCTGTTAATTTATAAACCGTGTAAAAGCGAAATTGTGTAAATCGGCGGATAAGTGTATAAATATATGTAAATGTTGTGTCACATAAATAGGAACTAGGTTAACATAAAATCCCTCCTGAGGGGGGGGGGGGATTCTCATCTTCGGAGCTCTCTCCTCACCCCACCCCTCGGAGGTATGTCTGAAAGAAACACTGATTGTTACTACCCGCTGATATTCAGAGTAACCACCATGTGCAGTGCGGACAGCAGCTAGACGCGCTAGGAGTGACTCAATAAGGTGTTGGAAAGTGTACACAGAGGTATGTGGAGCCATACTGACTGCAGTGCATCTGACAGCTACTGGAGGGTACGTGATGGAGAATCCATAGAGCGAATAACCTGATCGATGTGGTCCCACAGATGCTCAATTGGGTTTAAGTCTAGGGAATTAGGGGGCCAGGGAAGTACTTTGAAGTCTTCATTGTGACCCTCCAACCACTTTCAAACAGTTCTCACTGTTTGACATGTCGAATTATTGTGCTGGTAGATTCCATCCGCCCCAGGGAAAACAATCAGCATGTATGGGTATATGTGGTCTGCAAAGATGAAATCATAATGAATTCAGTTTATAGTGTCTTCCACAGATATGAGTGGACTCAGAGAATACCGCGAAAATATTCCCCAGACCGTAACGCTGTCCCCACCACCTTGTGTTCTTCGAACGATGGTTGATGACTGTTTGTTCGCCAATCTTTCATGCTTTATACACCAATGTCCATCCGTTTGATGAAGCAGAAAATATGACTCATTAGAGGAGGCAATCTTTTGCCAATCAGTGGAGGTCCAATTCTGATACTGCCATGCAAATGTAAGCTTTTTCTGCAGATGCACCTTCGTTTACATGGGTGCAATAACCCTCCGTCTGCTTCAGAGGCCAATACATAACAGGGTTTTCTGAAATGTCATTTGAGACACACTTCCGGTAGCTTCCCTTGTTATTTCAATCAGCCGTCACGAACCTTCATTGCCAATGTTCACCTCTCATATCAATGGTGCGTTTTGCTCTACAGCTTCTAAGTTGCATATTCGCAATGATGCCATTTCTCCAATGACAATACACTTTAACCACAGCAGCACTCGAACAGTTCACGAACTGCACTGCTTCGGAAATACTGCCACTTTCGGCCCGGAACCCGATAATCATCCCTTTTTCCAAATGTGATAAATTGAAAGTTTGCTTGATGTACAGTGCTTTAAAAGTCGAAATTATTCCTTGATCTAACGGCTGTAATAAGGAAGTTGTATTCTTTGGTAAAAAAATGACTTTTAAATTTTCGTGTTGTAAATCTGGAGGATGACCTGGTGCAGTATCAATTAATAGAAGAGCCTTAAAAGGCAATCCCTTTTTAGTTAAATAATTTTTGACATCTGGAACAAAGAAGTTATGAACCATTCATTGAAAGCTATGGCAGTGACCCATGCTTTTCTATTAGCCATCCAATTGTTGGGTTGCTTTAGAATTTAGGTAATTTGGGGATTTGAAAATTTACTTTTATTTCTTTTTCCCTGGCTCAATATTCTTAATTTGGTAATATTTAAATAATATTTATTGGCTTTTTCATTTATTCTTTAATTAGAATATTTTTAATCTTTTAATAGAAGATTAAAAATATTCTAATTAAAGAATAAATGAAAAAGCCAATAAATATTATTTAAATATTACCAAATTAAGAATATTGAGCCAGGGAAAAAGAAATAAAAGTAAATTTTCAAATCCCCAAATTACCTAAATTCTAAAGCAACCCAACACAATAGATGGGAAGGTTTTTGATATTTATTCCTTTGAATGATCGTGGTGATTTTGATTTGTTAATCACCAATGGTTTCATCATATAATCGCCAGAAGCATTGCAACAGAAAAGAACTGTTATACGACTTTTCGCTACTTTATGACCACTAGCTGATTTGTGAGCTTTGGCTATAAAGGTTCTTTCCAGCATTTTTTTCCAGAATAATCCAGACTCATCAGCATTGAAAACCTGATCAGAAGTGTAGGAGTTAGCGGCAATGATTTCTGCAAGTTTTGCTGGATATAGTTGTGCCGCATCCGAATCAGCAGATGCACTTTCACCTTTTATTCTCAGATTATGTAAAGAATGTCTTTGTTTGAATCTCTCGAACCACCCATGGCTTGCAGAAAAAGATACCTTCTTTTCATCGGACGAAGTCGACAGCGACTGATTCTTAAGTGATTGATAAATCTTCAAAGCTTTATTTGTAACAGCATTGGTATAGATCGGGATTCGCTTTTGAGTTTGGTCTTCTATCCATATCACTAAGGCTTTTTCCATATTTTCCATTGTAACATCTCTAACATATGAAGTCGTACTCATACTGCTGCAGGTTCCAGCTGCTACACTTTTTCTAATGGAGTCTTCATTTTTTCTTATTGTCCTTATTGTGGCTTCATTCATGGAATAAAATTTAGCAACATCCGTTACTCTTTCTCTATTACGTAGATGGTCTAATATTTGAATTTTAGTTTCTGAAGAAATAACTTTTCTTTTCATTTGATTTTTCTTCAAATCCTTTGACATTATAGAACCTTAACAAATTTACGCAAACTATAAAGATGCAAGAAAAACTATAAATGTTGAAAACTTACCAGTTCAAAAGATAAACGCACAATAATATAAGCTTTGCTGCTAAAATGTTACTGCCCTATGTACTTGAATGAACCAGGTAGCTTTACTGTTGTGAAATACATACGGGGATTCCCCTATTACGGGGATTTCCCTATACTGGGATTCCCCTAAATGTATATATTTTACAACACTGGGAATCCCCTGTTGTTTTCATCAGTGTTACCAAAGGAATAAAATTCAAAAATGTCATCAAATCTTTGTATAGGCGTATATGGAGCAGAATATACATTTTTATCAATTTTTAGAAATCTGTTAATTTATAAACCGTGTAAAAGCGAAATTGTGTAAATCGGCGGATAAGTGTATAAATATATGTAAATGTTGTGTCACATAAATAGGAACTAGGTTAACATAAAATCCCTCCTGAGGGGGGGGGGGGATTCTCATCTTCGGAGCTCTCTCCTCACCCCACCCCTCGGAGGTATGTCTGAAAGAAACACTGATTGTTACTACCCGCTGATATTCAGAGTAACCACCATGTGCAGTGCGGACAGCAGCTAGACGCGCTAGGAGTGACTCAATAAGGTGTTGGAAAGTGTACACAGAGGTATGTGGAGCCATACTGACTGCAGTGCATCTGACAGCTACTGGAGGGTACGTGATGGAGAATCCATAGAGCGAATAACCTGATCGATGTGGTCCCACAGATGCTCAATTGGGTTTAAGTCTAGGGAATTAGGGGGCCAGGGAAGTACTTTGAAGTCTTCATTGTGACCCTCCAACCACTTTCAAACAGTTCTCACTGTTTGACATGTCGAATTATTGTGCTGGTAGATTCCATCCGCCCCAGGGAAAACAATCAGCATGTATGGGTATATGTGGTCTGCAAAGATGAAATCATAATGAATTCAGTTTATAGTGTCTTCCACAGATATGAGTGGACTCAGAGAATACCGCGAAAATATTCCCCAGACCGTAACGCTGTCCCCACCACCTTGTGTTCTTCGAACGATGGTTGATGACTGTTTGTTCGCCAATCTTTCATGCTTTATACACCAATGTCCATCCGTTTGATGAAGCAGAAAATATGACTCATTAGAGGAGGCAATCTTTTGCCAATCAGTGGAGGTCCAATTCTGATACTGCCATGCAAATGTAAGCTTTTTCTGCAGATGCACCTTCGTTTACATGGGTGCAATAACCCTCCGTCTGCTTCAGAGGCCAATACATAACAGGGTTTTCTGAAATGTCATTTGAGACACACTTCCGGTAGCTTCCCTTGTTATTTCAATCAGCCGTCACGAACCTTCATTGCCAATGTTCACCTCTCATATCAATGGTGCGTTTTGCTCTACAGCTTCTAAGTTGCATATTCGCAATGATGCCATTTCTCCAATGACAATACACTTTAACCACAGCAGCACTCGAACAGTTCACGAACTGCACTGCTTCGGAAATACTGCCACTTTCGGCCCGGAACCCGATAATCATCCCTTTTTCCAAATGTGATAAATTGCTCCTTTTAGCCATGACAACAAAGTTTAAACAAAGTGACAACATATGTTTTCAGAATTCCTATAGTACACCTTATATACCTACCAAGCCAGCTCACAACATGTCTTTTTTCATTGGCTACGTATTGTTGACGTCAAAAGTAGGAGGTGGTCACAATAATGTGACTCGACCCTGTACATTGTGTGTAAAAATGATTTATTATTTTCTTAGAAAATAAATAAATAATTTTCTGTAAAAGTATGGTTACACAATTTAAGTCTTTAAGAGAATCCAAAAACGACTATTTCCTTTTTTATCTTGTTTCAAATTAATCAATTCAAATCAATCAGAGTTTCTACAGTCCTTAGAAAATTCTTGTTTTTTGTTTGTCAATTTTAATGACCCTTAAAAGTACTATTTTTCATCAAAGGTCCTTAAAGTACTTATTTTTTTTTTTTTCAAATGTTTTTGGAAAGTCCTCCTCATAAAAGTCATCCCCCTTCCAAAAAAATAACAACTTTAGCAATCACCAAATAAAGTAAATTGTTGCCTGCTACTGGCTTACCTTGCTTCAAGTTAATTTTTAGAAATTAAAATTCAACAAATAATCATTAATCTTGGAAATGCAGAAGATGACTTCATACTGTAAATTAATAATAAGTTAGAATATAAAATTTGAAAATTTTAATTAGCTTGAAAGTTAATTTCATGATAAAAATGTAAATTTTACAAAATATACAATAAATTTTGAATTACAATAGATGCAAATGATTTTAAAAAATCCAAAATTTCCAAAGAACAATAGCATGGAAAAAAACTCATTCTCAGCCTTTAAAAACTTAATCCTACCTTTAAAATTGAGGAATGTAGAGTATCCCCCTTCTGGTGAATATTAACAAGAAAGATCAATTATGCTTAAAGCATTGATTATAAAACACTTTCCAACTTCAATGCAATTTTATTTAAACATGTCTAAAATGCAATACATTCCTCGGTAATAACTTTTGAATTATCATAATACTACAATAATTTATTATATTTGGAAACTTCATCGAAAACAATTGAAATTCATTCAAATGACGTCATAGAAAAAATAACACGCCTGGATCTCTCTATAAAAGCAGCATTTCATTCATAAACAATTTCCCATTCATTTCATTCATCACAATACTGTAATAATTTATTTTATTTAAAAATTAAGACCATGGAGCTACAAGTAATTAAACTCTATGCTTAAAACTTCATCGAAAAAAATCGTCCTTCTCTTTGTAAAATCAATGAATATTTCATTCATATCAGCTATGCAGACTCCATGAGCTAAATAATTTTGTGTTAAAGAAATACAGCAATTCTAATACAACTTATTCTACATATTTTGCTGTTTACATTTTACATAAGTGAAAAATTGGCTTTGTTGTAGAAATAATCAAATTTGGATGAGCATTTAAACTCAAATATATTGTAATTGCGTTGTTTTAGTATGTAGATGCACAGAATTTAAGCAAAAATAAAGTGGTTTTAGGACGGATACAACACTCAATATGAATTAAAAAGAACTTTAAAAATCATGATTTTGAGACAATGGATGCCATATATCATTTTGAAGTGGGTCACGTGATCACTTCATATAAGAGGTGTAATTATTATTTTAATTTTTATTTGAAAAACTACTGAATTTATTTCGCTGAATTTTTTTTTTATATATTTTAAGGAACAATTTGAATATTACCTAAAATTTTCGAAGCAATTTGTGAATTTTAAATCCGCTTAAAAAATGTTTGAAAAATTAGGTCCCATAGGGCTCAATGTATTTCATTTTTTCAACCCGGGTTCAATCCAAATCTAATTGGGTGATATTATTAATTTATATTCCCATAGGTCTAAGACATTTGATAGAATACCTTTCAAACTTTTGTTCAATCAACTGAACGAGATGATTCCTATAGCTAACATCAAAGTAAAGCTTACATACCGTTATGTACGACCCTACGGAAAAAGATTATACAATTATAACCAAATTAGTAAAAATATATCTATGATGAATAGTAAAGTATGTAAATGCCATCTTAGTGATTTACGAGACAAACACCATAATCATATAATTACAGGTAATCTTGAAGTGATTGATGATTTGCCTTTAAGAAATCGTTTTTGAAAAAGGAACAAAATTCTGCAGACAAGAATTTGACCACGTGAAAGAAGATTTTAATCTAGATTTGGATTCTTTCATATATAAATTAGCTATTAAATATGGATTACCCATAAAAGCCTTTGATGAATGGAAATATAATATCCTAAACTGTTTTGTCAACCAATATAATAGCAAACTCAATATTCAATGGAATTCAATCATCCCCTCTTCTATCAGGGAAGTACATGAACGTTTTGTGATCACATATACTGATAAAGTGGTATCGAATTACGCAATTACCTGCAAACCTTATTACATAGAAATCTTACAGAAATCTTACATGGATCCCACAATGTACAAACCTTTACCTTATAATTTAACTGTGATGACAAATAAAATCAGGGCTCTATATAAAAGAATTGGCATCAATATAAAAAATGCGTCCTTTCCTTATTTAGTACTCATTCCAAAACTGCATAAAACACCCGTGAAATTTCGTACGGTAACTGTAGGATGTAATACATATATTACATTGGCTAACAAAAAACTTATGAATATACTTAAACCTGCATATAAAGCTTTATTAGTACAAAATCCAATAATCATAAAAAACAGCTCTGAAGTAATTAAACGACTGAAGTATTGCAATAAAGATATACAGTTCACCAGTTATGACTTCCGGGACCTTTTCAACAACATTGATCTTAAAAAATTGCATGAAATACTTTTACTGGTACATACAGAATACAATCTTAAAAAAGTAATCACTTTACGAAGGTATATGGATTTAATTCAGATCGTTTTGTTTGAGAACATATTATGTAACGGAGGAGTCTTTTATCAACAAATTAGGGGTATTCCTATGGGTGGGGGCTGTTCATCAGTCCTGGCTGACATATATTTAACATATTTCGAAAGGAATAATCATGTATTATATGAAATGCCATATTACAGATATGTGGACGATGTGATTTTAGGCCATTACTCAAGTACTCCTGAATTTGAATTTGACTTTTATCCTCCGGAATTGGATCTTATCAAGAACCCTAATAGTGTCAAAAACGAAGTTAATTTCCTGGACATAACCATTAGATACAAACATAAAAATGGAATTCATACAGTTCTGTACAATAAACGTAATAATTATGATATGAAGATTAACCAAATAATTGGATGGAAGTCGAATTTGTCTAGGAATATTTTCCGTAACATCATAACAGGACATCTGAGAAGAAATCGTAATAATAATACTTTCAAAAAAGATTGTCTCACATGTAACAAACTCATTTTACAGGAAGCACTTAAATATCATTACCCACGGAATTTCCTTAAAGATATTTACAATTCTTTTTTTAAAGAAGAGGATTATTCATTCTTTAATGACTTGAGAATATGACATCATATTTGAATAATCGAGGTACGCATGCGTATGGGTACATACTATATATGGCGAAACGGACGATACGTTTTAGTCGGTAGCATCATTGCCAATGTGATTTCGTCGTTCCATTTCTGTCTTCTTTCTGTCTGCATTCTGAGGCCTCCTTTTCTGCATTTTGGAGCTTTCATTTTTGCACATGCTACGGGGATCTGTCATTGAATTGCATTGGTATCCGTGGGCGTTGTCTAGACGAAAAGTACTTAAAACGGGAATGAGAGGTCGCTATCCCTCTCAGCCATTTTTATGCAATTCATATGGTTTTCCCCCTTTCCTTTTTTCAAATCGTTTAAATTGGTTATATCCTGCTTCAGTATATAGTGCTGCATTGCGCCTTTTTCTGAGTGGTATTATATTACATTTTTACGTATATTTCATATTTGTATAGTTCTATATATATATATAAACTAAAAATCCCTAAGTATCAGATTTATATGTATTTAATTATAATAAAGTTATAAACTGGTAATACAGGTTTGTTTGTTTTTTTATCTTAAACTGTAAAAATATGTACATATTTTTAAATATCATACATTTCTTAAAATATTACTTTAAAATAAAATAATTGGTTATGTTTTCTATACTTAGAATACATAGAAAACCTGAGGTTTTTTCTACACTATAGATTACACCAGTAGGAAACCACATATTATACATCAAATGTTGAATACATATTCTACGTGCCCAACACTGGCCATAATTGAACTCACTTTTTGAGCTTTGGTAATTGGTTTTAGACACATATTTTCAATTTGAAAGTTTGTTAAAATTAAATGCAAAATTCTTTTTTTTTAGATGAGTGATATTTTTATGATAATAGGGGTCTAAATTTTTATACAGTCCCCTTAGTAAAGAAAGTTCAATTAGAAACAAGAAAGATCAATCATTCTTAAAGCATTGATTATGAAACACTTTCCAACTTCAATGCAATTTTATTTAAAAAAGTCGAAAATGCAATACATTCCTCGGTAATATTTTAAAACTTATCACAATACTACATCAATTTATTATAATTGAAAACTTAAACCTTCATTGAAAAAAATAAACTTCATTCAAATGACGGCATTGAAATATAAATTGCCTGGTTTAAATATCTCTAAAATGCGATACATTCCACGGTAATATTTTTAAAACTATCATAATACTACGATAATTTATTGTATTTGAAAACTTCATCGAAAACAACTGAAATTAATTCAAATGACGTCATAGAAAAAATAACACGCCTGGATCTCTCTATAAAAACAGAATTTCATTCATAACTTTCTCCCATTCATTTCATTTATCACAATACTTTAATAATTTATTTTATTTAAAAATTAAGACCATGGAGCCACAAGTAATTAAACTCTATGCTTAAAACTTCATAGAAAAAAATCGTCCTTCTTTTTATAAAATCAATTAATATTTCATTCATATCAGCCATGCAGACTCCATGGACTAAATGATTTTGTGTTAAAAAAATACAGCAACTCTAATACAACTCATTCTATATATTTTGCTGTTTACATTTTACATAAGTGAAAAATAGGCATACTTGTAGAAATAATCAAATTTGGATAATCATTTAAACTGAAATATATTGTATTTGCGTTGTTTCGGTATGTAGATGCACAGAATTTAAGCGAAAATAAAGTAGTTTTAGGACGGATACAACACTCAATATAAATTAAAAGGAACTTAAAAAATCACGATTTTGAAACAAGATGGATGCCATATATCATTTTGAAGTGGGTCATGTGATCGTTACATATCATGGTCACGTGATCGTTTCATATAAAAGGTGTAATTATTATTTTAATTTTTATTTAAAGAACTACTGAATATATTTCGCTGAATTTTTTTTTATATATTTTATGGAACAATTTGAATATTACTTAAAATTTTTGAAGCAATTTGTGAATTTTAAATCTGCTTAAAAAATGTTTCAAAAATTAGGTCCCATAGGGCTCAATGTATTTCATTTTTTCAACCGGGGTTCAATCCAAAACTAATTGGGTGATATTATTCATTTATATTCCCATAGGTCCTACAGACCGTCTGAACAACATACTAAAATTTCATTTTGATTAAGTCATTTTTACGGCAGTTATCGTGCTAACGGACAGACAGAATGAACAAAGTCATAAACACTTTTCAACTTTGTTGTGAAGTGTTAAAAATTGTGTTGTACAGTAACCAGTCAGATTAAAAAAATCTGGTGTTAGTATCTACAATGTTTCTGAAGGTATTTACAATAGAAATAACATAAAAAGTTGACAAAATAGACTCAAATTGGAAAATTGAAATTAGGTTATCCCTCAACTTTTGCTCATGCTGTAAGGGCTGTCTGCAAATTGAAACAAGACTAAAACACGTCTGGGCAATTTTATTTGCAACTAACTCTGGATTTGTAGGGACAATATTCCTGATTTTTTAATGGGCACTAACTTGCCAAATATTGCAGATAATTACTCCTATATTTTTTTCTTTAGACTATACTGCACTGCTCATCATTTTTTAATTGAACTAGCTCAAGGGACCCTATAAAAATTTAGATTTATTTTCATGAAAATACCACCTACCAGAAGAAATTACATGAAAATACTTTGCATTTAATGTTATCAAACTTTTAAATTTGAAGAATGTGTTTAAAGCTAATTGCTGAAACTCGAAATGTGGGGTCAACTATGCTGAAACACTGTGTATGATTTTACTATAATTGTACACATTGTTATGCTTAAGATATATGAATTAGTTAAAAGTTCATTATCTTTTCTGCAGTATAGGATTTAAAATAATAAACTGCAACAAGTAAGCATACATACGTTTTGGAAATCATTGGATAATCAACTTTGGAGATCAAATATTCATGGAAATATGTTCACAGGTAATACATTTATAGATAATAAATATACTGATATATTTTTATGGCAATAAGTATTATGTTAGTGTAATTAAATATGTTTAAATTTCATGAATATATATATATATATGTTGTTGTTTTTTGTCTCCAGGAAAAATCTTGTACTGCTACTTATGAAACTCCATATGATATTCTCCATGATTTGTTTGCATTAAATATTTTCAATTTTGTTATAAGTTCAAAAATATTACATCCAGGAGATATAGAAGTGCATGTGTGCATAAATACAGCAGCATTTGTGTCTCTAACCTATGCTTCTGAGCCATTTTCCTATCGCTACAAAGAAAAGGTGTTTAATGTGTTAAAGTTCTTTTTGGGAATTGAATTTGAAGGTGAGTTAAATGTATTTTATGGTTATATATATATATTAGAAAAATGTAATAATAAAAAATTCAAGTAATATTAACATCCAATATTTAGTTTTACCACAATATATTATATATAAGGAAAATTCTGCAATAAAAGTCAGTTATACACAAATAGAACAATCAGTTAGAGGTCTCTAAACTACAGTTTGTGGAATGGGTTTATCCTTTCAACAAGTGCTTTATTAAAAATAATGAATTTTTATATTAATCATTATGACAAAATTGTCATGTTGTAAAAGACCCTAAATGAGCATTTGATTTTTATAAAAACAAAAATCTTTTATTTTGTTTCAAAACCCACTTGATGTTGTTCCTGATAACATTGATATAAATATGCAGTGAGAATTAATAGATTTGCAATTGGATAATATGTTGAAATTATTATTTAACAAGAAAGATTAATCATGCATAAGCATTGATTATGAAACACTTTCCAACTGAAATGCAATTTCATTTAAAAAATTTTAAAATATGATGCATTCAGTGGTGATATCTTTTACATTATCACAGTACTACAGTAATTTATTATACTTAAATATTTAAAACTGTATCGAAATATAAATCATCTGATTCTCTATGCAAAATCAATGAATATTTCATTCATATAACTTGTATTCCAGACTCTAGAGCTAAATAATTTTGTGTGAAAAAAATTCAGCAATTCTTATGTAACTCACAATCGTTTGAGATATTTGCACTCTGAATAAGTTAAAATTAGGCTTCGTTGAAGAAATAATAAAAGTTTATTGATCATTTAAAATCACAACTATTGTAATTGCATAGGCACGGAATTTAGATACACAGATACACAGATAATATATATGTGTATGTGTGTGTGTGTGTATGTATTCAAAGTATTGGAATCGTGCCAAAGATCGGAACTCGAATTTTCGAAGGATCTACACATTTTGGGACTTCTAGAACATGAAAAAACTATTTTTAGGAAGACGTCTGTGTGTGTAAGGGTGTATCTGTGTATGTTTCTGTGTGTCTGTGAGGATATTACATCCACTCTAATTGAAAAACTAATGGACCAAATTTCATAAAATTTGGTAGGCATGTTTTTTGTGGGAAATCCTGATGTTCATTAGATTATAGTGCGATTCGTAATAAAAGAATCTGCCTTCTTTGCGAAATGGCCAGCAGAAATTGCCTTTATCCATTCTAGCTAAAAACTAATGGAACAAATTTAACAAAATTTGGTGTATAATATTTCAATAACCTACAAGTGATTTATATACCAAATTTAACAAAATTTGGTATATAAATCATTTGTAGGTTATTCTAGTTTGATTCGGGAGAAAGGAACAGGCTATTTTTCCAATGCATGTTGTTTATTATATTTTACTTTTTTAAACCATTGATTCCCAAACTCTGTTCCGCAGAGCTTGGTAAAGGACTTTGCGGAAGCTAAGAAAATAGGACACTTTCACAAAAATTAGTACATTAGTCTCAATGTACATATAGGCCCTACCTAAAGCAAACATATTAAAAGTGAAATGAAGTGACTTCCACAGTCAAATTCTTTCTGAAGATGGAGCTCTGTGGGACTAAAAGCTTGGGAACCTTTGAGCTAGATATAATCAGAAATATATGTTTTTTAAAATCTTTACCATAGTAAAGCAGATAGCATTTAGCTGATAAGTTGGCTTGAAAAGGTTCGAGCATACCCTTTGTTGGTCCATAACCAGCTTTGGATGTCTCTAATGAACTGATCAGAAGAACTGTTTATGACATCTTTAGAAAGCAACAGTGCGAGAACTGGTGCAACATCAAGTGCCAAAGGCTGGCAAAAGAACTGAACTGTAAGTGCCTTACTGTGCATCATAGGGAGCTATTCAACCTCAATAGCACTGTCATTAGAAGGGCTCTGGGCACTGCACCAATAAAAGACACCTAAGTATTGTGGGTGTCACTAAGGACCCGATCTGTAGAGACTGTAAGTACAGCGAAGAAATTGCCACACACATACTCTGTGAGTGTGAAGTGTTTTCTGCTCACAGATTTGAGCATTTGGATCGACATATGATCGAGACATGGAAATTACAGGATATTCCTGTCAAGTGCCTACTGATTTCTGCTTCAGCTACTGATTTCTTCTCTTAGGGACTATTTATCCTTTGGGGATGTACAATAGGCCTCTGGTCACTGTGCTGGGCTCTCTTTGAGCCACCCACCTCTAAGTCATGAGTCATAAAGCAGATAGCATTAACTGTGTTTTTTGTATAGGTCGGATAAATGAATTTTTAAATGCCTTATCAACACATTTAACCAAAAAATTTTGTTTCATAGAGTAGGAACAATTTAATTCTATAAACAATTTTTTCACTATTAAGAGAAAGACATACTATTAAGAGAAAGAATTAGAAAAATAAATGCTTATTAAACAACATCATTAAAAAATTAGTGTGTAAACAGATTTCAAACTAAAAAAAAAAGTCTTTGTCAGGGTAAATTAGACAAAGAACCAGTTACAAGTAATTAAAGACAGACTCTTGCCTGCTCTTGTTAGTAATGGTGCTCTGATTTATCCTGACAAAGTATGGTCTTTATTACCTTTGAAATAGGTTAATACCTCATTCAAACTTTTTATGCTGTTAACCAACTGACAGGGTGTTTGCAGTTTCTTAAAAATTCCATAATTGTTTATTTGAATTTTGAGGACCGTAAAACTGTTTAAATTTGCACCAAAGTATTAAAAAATTACAGTAAAAGTAGAAAAAACTGTATCCTGCCCAAAAGTAATGATCAGATTTCAAACTGCAGAATTTTTTCCATCATCATGGAAAAAGACTTGAGTTACTTCATTTTTTCTAGTTCCTGTTTCTTACACTGTTTTGGTAGAAAGCCATCCCTGACTCCCATAGTCTAATAATAGATTATGGTAGCATCCATAATCAGGATGTACATGCAAAACCTCAATGCCTTTTTTATTTTGTGTAACATTTATTTCATTTTAGTGTACAATTATATCCATGACAGTCTGTTCTTCCGATCAGAACTTTCTTCCATTTTATTATTCATTTATAAAAGTCTCTAATATATCCATGAAAACTCATCATTTCTTACTTGTGATCATTTGCATAAAATATCATCAAAAGTCTGCCAAATATTTTCAAATCAGCTAGATTCAAAATATGCCAATTTTGCTCAAATTTAAAGAAAATTTTATCAAAGACAGTAGAAATTTTTACAAGCATTCCTTGAAAGCTCTGATATAGTTTTGAAATCAAATTATATTATATCATGTGAAGTTTGATAATGCTTCATAATGCATTTAATATATTTTTTTTCACAGTACTTTGAATTTTTTTCTATAGTCCTTAAAAGTGCTTCTTTTTAATAATGAGAAAATGTGCAAGTACCCTGACTAAGTATTTTTCAGATTTTCATAATTTAATTCTGTTGATGAGCAACATGATATAATTTTCTTCAAATAAAATTTCAGAGAAGTAATCTGCTCAATGCTATTTTTATGGAAGAAATATGCTTACTATAGAACACATTTCCCAGCACTTCCCGGGTCCTAAATAAGCTCCTATTACATAAATAATACAGATGCAGATAACCCCATTCAATTTCTAAATGGCGTGCTTGGATAAAAAATCATTCCCATTTTCCATTTTTATTCACGTACAACTATACCAATTTTACAACATGTGCATAATATGTCCTAAATGAGCTCCTTTGATGGCTTAAAAAAGCATGTTAAATAAATATACTTAAAATTGCAAAACAGAATAAAGCTTCTTATTTTCTGCCAAGAGAAGTAAAATTAAGAATTAACTGCTGTCTCAGTGAGTTTTCAATATATATTTGCTATTTTCAAGCATTGCACTTATAACCATAAAATATTGGAATGTCTTAAAGATGAAATCAATGCCTTTAAAATTCAAGAAGTTAGACTTTTGAATTTTAAAACCCAACTATCTCTCTGGGAACTCTTTCTGCTTCAGACATCAGACTGCGGATTATTGTTCGTATTTCTTGTGTTGGATAAAGTTGTCTGCTAGAATAAATTGATAATAAAATGGTGGTTAAAATTTTAAATTTAATCTTTCAAAGGGTTGCTTCTTTCATTATTATCTGCTGGAAATAAATTTGATTTTTAGGCCAAAAATTTCATGGATTTTTGGCTTTGAAGAATGTTCATAACTTTTCATAACCATATCAAGTATTTTTAGAAAACTAATTTGAATTTTAAAAAGTCTTGATGTATTGTATCTGCTGCGTGGTAAATACCACACGTTCTTTCAGAACGCTATAAATACTTAATATGTTCATGGAACACTAAGTTAAAGGCCGTCGTGATCGTAAATGGTTTAAGCTGAAAGTTAAAAAGGTAATTAAAAGGTTTGGAAATGAGGACACGAATTAGATTTAAAATAACAAAAAGGTTTTATTTACACTATTTAACATTAAAATATGAAAAAATAAGATTTGAGCTTACAAGTTGCTCCCTTAAAATATTAACATCTCGTAAATCATTATTACCTCCTAATTCATTAATCACTAATTCTACCGTAATCTTACTCACAATTCTCAAATATTAAAAATAGTCACACACTTCAAAAAGGCTAGTTACTTTCATAAAATTATTCCTCACATAGAGGTATTTAAAAGAGCGGAGAGGAGAGATACTAAATTACTGAGTGCTGTGCGAAGTCAGAGGCCTTACCTCGGTTCCTGGGCACATCGGCCGGATGTTCGGTTGATCAGGCAGGAGATCGGGAAGCTTCTCGCTCCCACGAGCTTTCAATATCTTAACTCCACAAAATCTAAAAAGGCACTCTCGACTTTTACTGCCAAAAAACTCTCTTCAAAACTTTCAATTTGATCTCTCCTCCCTCTCAAATTTTATTCGTTGCCAGGTCCTAAGCCCCCCCCCTCAATATTATTGGAGAGCACTTGTATCATCACTTTCAGTGGCCAGTCCGTGACAGAAGGGCTTGGTCAGTAGCCCCTGAATTATTACTTGCAGGTGGCTGAGGTCTCACGCTCCTACTTGAAACCCTGGGCTTAACTGCGCCCCCAACGACCGCTTACCCCCCGATGCGTTTTCCTCCATCTTGTACTGGACCACACACATGCAGTCCAAGCTCCACTGACCCTTCCCTTTGCAGGTGGCCAGGGGGGAACCTTATACATATTTGTAACGGGGCTAGGGACCGTCCTTTGCAGGTCGCCTTCCTCTCCAATATTTAGTAATGTCACATATTTTTGGAAAACACTATGTGACAGTATCGTTCAGGGATCTGAAGTACTGTTATACCACATTTTGCTGCTGTTCGTAGCTTCAGTTTTCTTCCACAGATGACACAAACACACAGACATCTTCTTTTTTTATGTAAGATTTAAAATTATGTCATCTAATCGAACATTAAAAAAGACTAAAATATTTCAAAACCATTAGGAAACAAACATATATAAAATCAACTTTATCAAAATCGATTTATCTTACTATTACCTTAATACAAATTAATTTTTTTAGAATATGAAGATGGTTACGTAGTTGATGAAGAGCAGGTTCCAAAAATCTACAGCAACATATGCAACTGCTACAATCCTGAAATCAATGTATCAATATCTCATGACTATCTCATTCCGAGTTTACGGAGTTATCAATCTCAGGCTGTGCACTGGATGCTGAAGCAGGAGAGAGAAGACTCTGTCAACGAACGAAATCTCCATGTGCTTTATTCTGAAATAACTTTACAGGATGAATCTGTTATCTACTTAAATAAATATGGTGGATTGTAAGTAACTTCAATATATTGAATTTTACCATTTATAACAATTCTTGTAGGACCAAAATATTTCTTATACTAAATTACACCAAAATATTTCTTTACTCTTAAATTGTATCTGTATCATGTTGTAAGTGATATCGACTGCCTGATTAAGAGATGAATTATACAGCACAAATTGCTGAAAATAAAAAATTGACACTTTGCATACACATGGGACTTGACCTATAAGTAATGAGAAAAATCGAAAATCTTGGAATTTATTCAAAACGTGTATAAATCACAGAATTTTTTCTTCTAACTTTCTTTCAGCTATAACTTTAAAATAGCTAGACACACAAAATTCATTTTTGTATCATCATACACAGAAAAAAGTATTCCATTTTTTTTTTAAATTAACTCTATTGGTGTACAATCAACCATTCTTGAGATAGTTTAATTTATAGTTATGGGAGACGATTTTTTTAATTATATTTTATAAACTAATTTATTTATAGTTTTTTATTCTATTGTGGTAACTATGGTAACCGAGTTACATTTCATATAACGAAATTTTTTTTATGACTATTCTTCAAATCAATTTATTGAAAAATAATGTTATAATTAATTGATTTTTAGCTTAACTGGAAACATTGAAAATAAGGCAACTTACAGTAATCAGAGATGAAATATGGTCTTACATATTGCAATTTGCATTTTAACAGAACTATGAAATAAATAGTATGTAGAGACCGAACTCTGCTTTTGTTGATGAGGTTTATATAGTTGTGTGAGTGTATATTAAGTACAGTAAGACATGGTTATAATAAACAACTTGAGGGTCCATTAATTAGCCTACTAAATCTGTTCTATAGCAGAACAATATAACTAAAGGAATGATTAGTAATGATACGCTTAGAAAAATATAAGGATTATACTCCCTTAGAGGATTATAAAATAAATAGAAATTGCTTGCAGTCCTTAAAAATTCTTAAACACTGCTTAATTCCTTATCTTGATTTTCAAGGACCTTAAAACTGCTTAAATTTGTACCAAAGTGCTTAATTTTCTTACAAATAACACAGTTCAGAAAGTACAATAAAAGTATTTCCTGTACAAGAGTGACAATCAGATGCATACTGCAAAACTTTTCTCATTTCTATATGGGAAAGGGGTTTAGGTGTTTCATATTTTCTGGTTCCTATTTCTTCAACTATCCAGGTAAAAACCAACCCTGATTTCCTGAATTAGATTACTATGGCACCCATAATCAGAGTGTACCTGAAAAATCACAGGACCTTTTTTATGTAACATAAATTTTATTTAAGTGTACAATTATATCCATAATTACTGGATCTTTTGATCAGAAAACCTTTTTCCCATTTTTCTTTATTAATTTGTAAAAGTCTCTAATATACTTATGAAAAGCTCATATTTTCTTACATGAATATCATTTGCATAAAATATCATTAAAAGTCTGTCAAATGTTTTCAAATCAGCAAGGTCCAAAATATACCATTTTTTTTAAATTTAAAGAAATTTTTATCAGTGATGACAGAAATTTCTATACGCTTTCCTCGAAATTTATGATATAGTGTTGAAATCAAATGATATTATACTATATGAAGTTTGATAAAACTTCATGATATAATAATATCATCCACTTTTTTCTACACTACTACTTAAATTATTTTCTGTGGTCCTTAAAAAGCGTTTAATTTTTTTAATGAAAAATGTACAAGAAATCTGTAATTTGAAATGACAAAGTGGACACCAATCTCAGCTTGCCCTAGATGACATTGAAATCCATCATTTATATATCTGCATTTAGTTTAGGCAAATGATTCAATTGTCATATTCTAGGAATTCTTATTTTATCTTTTCCCTGAAGCATATTCCTTTTCTTAGGAACATGGTTTTTATTCCCTTTCTTTCATCAAAAACATTCACAAAATCTCTACCTAATATCTTTCAACACTTTAGCCCCATAGCCAAAGGCTTGTTATTTATGTTTTTCCTTGGCTGTGTATGGAAGCCATTTTTGCAGGTTGCCTGGTGATTAGATCTAATGTTGCAACTCCAAATTCATCTAATACCTCCTAATTTTTCATTTGAATGAATTTTAAGGGGTTGAATTCTGAAATCTGAAATTTCCAGTAGGATCCATTTTTCAAATTTGGAAATTTGTCAAGCTTTTGAAATGAGAAACTTAGTAAAGGGAGCCAGATTTCTTCTAAATATATTCTTAGCAGATACTAGCTAGGTCAATGGTTCCCAAATTTTTAAACTCAAAGACCACTTAGTAATTAAAAAAAAGAAAATGAACCCTTTGGCATCAGGATTTAACAAAAAATTCCTTAAAAAACAAGATTTGACAAAAATTTTACTATAACATATACTTTTTGTGTTATTTGCCCTTATGATTGTCATGGTCCTGGACCTCACTTTGGGAACCGCTGATCTGAGTCATTATATGAGATTAGTATGAGATTTCATTAGTATGAGATTTCAGTAGTGTAAAAGAGTATCTACATTATTACAACGTGCCTGACCATGCATTTTTTATGGGAATTTACAATATGAATACTGTGTCTAGAAAGTAAAGGTTGGTCTTAAATGAGAGATACGGATCTCGGAATGAATGTTCAAAATTAAAAATTAATACATTTCTCTTTATTTGCGAATAAAATAGAAAAACACACTAAAACTGAAAATTTTGTTAACTTTGCATTTTTGTAACCCTGATTTAAAATTCAAATTCCTTGATGTGCTTATTTATTTTTATTGAGATAAGGGTCTATTTGAAATGGAAGGCATGGATTTTTAGATGAAAGTTGTCAAATAAAATATTTTAAACATGTAATAGATTTTAATTATTTGCAGGGGAAAAAAATGAAAATTAATTTTCTTTTTCTTTCTTTCATAATTTATTCAATTGAGTTTAATTGCACAAAATAATATGGGTAATTATTTGAATTTACACTGTATGTGTATTTGCAGTTGTAATTCAATGTTTGTTTCCATTTGGTGATGTAACATATTTAAGACGGTGTTGCAAAGATGTGGAAAGACTGGAATATCTCAAGATCGATTAGTCTTAGAATAATGGCCAATGGAGTTAGTCTGATTCTTTTTATTGTCAAAAATTACATATAAAAATCAAGCATTTAATTGATACATTTGAGCATAGTAGATTTTATTCAGATTTTGATGATTTTTGCAGGCCATTTCACAAAAAAGCAGGTTTTTTCCCAAATCACACCAAAATCTAATCAGCACCAGGGTAACCCACAAGTGACTACCCTACCAAATTTTATGAAAATTGGTCAATTTGTTCATTGCACAGAAGCACACAAATGTAATGTAAAAATAGGTTTTCGTATTCTAGAGTGCTCAAAATATATAGATCCATCGAAAACTCAAGCTACAATTTTCAACACAATTCAATAATTTCCTTATACTACATTACCGTGTATTTTGTAGGGAAAGAAAAAAGTGAATTCTGGATATATAAATTAGAGGCTTTTCTTAAAAAAAATATGGATCTTAGAATGAAACTTGTCAAAATTAAATAAATATATATATATATATAATATATAAAATAGATTTTTAATTATTCAATATTGAAGTGGAATTTTGAATAATTTTCACAATTTATTCATAATGATTCGCAAAAGTTATAAGCATAGTTTGTCTTATCATCATTGTAAAGTTCAAAGAGTGATCTTTGAGACCTGAGCAGAATCTATAATAAGATATTCTAATTTGTGATGCTTTTTTTTTTTCTTTTTTTTTTTTGTAAAGAATGTTTCTGTAAAAAAAAAAATAATAATAATAATAATAATAATAATAATAAGTTCTTTCTGTTTGAAGACATAAATTGATTTTATAATTACAACATCTAAGAAACTTTTCAAAGTCCAATAAAGATGTTGCAGGAGGATGAAAATCCATCATTTGGCCCTCTCATAAAACAAAAATTATTTATCTAGCTTTATTAAATATGATAGCAGTTAATTAAAGGTATAATATTGAGAAAGATATTTTCAACTTTCAGAGCTTCATTTGAAGAATTGTTGCTCATGTGCAAAACATATTCTTGCTAACAATTTTTAAAAGGTTTGATTTCACGAAGAGACCTGACATCATCTTGCTTACTGTTAAGGATTCTTTCAACTGCTACCGAAGGAAATTTTATGTTCAGCAATCTTTGTGTTAAGCATTCACTATGGGGTTTTAATGTGATTTTTTAATGTTTATTTAACAACTTAAACATTAAACATTTGTTTTAATGTTTGAGCAGAATGTTGAGCAATTGACACAGAAATCTATTCATAGAGATTAGAAATTTTATCAAAGAGTTTCAATCTTAACATCACTCTGACAGTTTTTTAAAAGTTTGATGATGAGAGGTTGAAATTACTTTGAACTAGAGCTTTTCAACAATTGTGTAAGAAAGCATGATGTCATTCCACTTCAATTAAAAAATTAAAAGGAGATTGACACATTTTAATAGATGCATTTTAGAGACATGGGTTATTATGGGGGTGCTATGGGGAATATTTAAATTACTTTGAAATAAAGCTTTTTGACAATTTTATGAGAGTATGTTCTTCAATTAAGGAGCATATAGATACATTTTAGAATCATGGGCTGGAATAGAGGTGCTATGGGAAGATTATCGCAGCATCTATCACTAACCATAGCAGCTAAATTGTGGTTACTACTTTAGGCACTGCGACTAGTTTTATGTAAAAACATGTTCTCTCAGTTTATCATGCAGTTTTGTATATAAAATTTAAAGATAGTTCTAGAAAAATTATGCAAAATTCACATTCTTAACTAAATTCTTTAAAATTCTTACTTTTTGTAGATTCATAGTATATGTAAACAAAAAGTATTGCAATAGTCAAAAATCTGATTTTCTAATTTGATGGGTTTTCTCATTTTTAGCATTCCTGAATATGAATCAACAATTTTTCCAATAATGAGAACCGTGTGTCTGTTATCAAGAATTCTCAAACAATTTGAACAATTAAAATGAAATTTTCTAATATTATTTCTATCAGTAAACCTTAGAAGCCTATTTATTTTTAAATGATCCACTGTTCTTGCATGGGTACGAACCACCTACGAACATGCCACTTTACCAGCTGAAGTTGAATCACAATCTATCTAAGAATCACACTCCTCATAGTATCTGGGAGGGGGGTCTCCCCCCTTTGAGGGATGCTAATGACATCACGAACACAGAAATTGCACCGTGATTGTTTTTTACAACAGTGATTGAAACGAAAATTTGTGATCATTGAGCTATAAATAACTCCTTTTATGCATGATTATGTCAAATTTTGTCCTATGCTGCCATGTTAAGAAACTATAAAACTTCGAACAAATTTAAGTTTTTGCTCAAATTACAAAAGACTATCTAGTTCTAGATTTTTCGTTAAGAAAGCTAAATATAACGTTTCATGAAAATCCATTATTTGTGGCAGCTTTTGTGTAAACTAGAAATCGACCACAGACAGACAGACATCCCATTAAAAATAGTCAAAACATGTTTAAGAAGGTTCTGAAACATAAATTGGCATCAAAATCTTGAAATAAAAAAAATTTCTGAAACCAATGCTTTATATTATATTCTTTTATCTGAGAAAGTTAAAATAACTGGGAAAAAGGTTTTACATTGAGGTAAAAAAAAATATATTAACTCTAGACTTAACCTTCTTAATAATCCCATCATTTCCACAAATGCAAAATGAAATCATTAAACATAGCCATCATAATTGCCAACTCTTGTCCCTGCTTTGTTTTGTTTAGGCTGCTGACTCAACATAAGCAAACACTTGGTGAAAACTGCATTTCACAAATATGGAATGTGAGGGAATCTGAGTCCGAATAATTATAGTTGCAAGTATTAGTTTTAGAACAAAAATTTTTAAAGATATAAAACGATAATTTTCAGCCTATATTTGATAAAACTTTTCTTTTAATTAGCTGTAACCCCTGCAATATTTTACTTTATGAACCCCTTTTTATTTATATTTACTGTTATTCTATTTGTAATTTTGACTCTGTTCTGACCCTTAGTTATGCTTAGCGACTCGTTCTTGACTCTCTGCAGGTCAAGCCTTTACATGATATTCTAAAAATTTAATAGCAGTTGCTTTACAATTTTGTCGACATTCATGTTGATTATTAAACTCTATTTCTTATTGTAATATGCATTTTTATGATTATTTATTTGATCTCGTTGTTTCTTAAGAGATTAAAAATATATAAATTGATGCGTGTGATTTTGTATGTAGTTGATATATGTAAATTTTGCCTGTCGGGTATGGCCTATATTTAAGCACTTGTTCACACTTTATTTTACTTCGCTACTGATGAAGGACATGATAATGTCTGAAAGTGCTTTGGCCATGTGATTGTGTACATCATAATAAAGCGATTTTAATAAATGACTTTTTAACCACTTATTTGGCTGTCTTTGATTTTAGAGTACATTTTTAAAGAGTTCAAATTTTCGGAACCTTTTAATCCAAATTGACACCAAACAAAGAACAATTGAGCTGAATTTTTGTAAAGAAAGCAAAACTTGCAATTTATCTGGCAGATAAGGAAGCACATCATTCATGATCTTTCCATCCCTCTTTCTACTAATATTTATTTTTTTATTTATTTTAGGAGATGTTATGGGAGATTACTTTTGATCCGTCTGATGAAAAGCGAATTTTATGGAAAATGGAAGTAAAATAAGTAAAGAAAATAGTAGGATAACGAGGCTGAATATTGAACTCTATTTTAACTTTCATCCAACAATGGTTATTCATATCTAATGCAATAGCAAGATTTAATCAAATAGAAACCAGATATTGAAGAATAAAATTGCTGACCCCCCAACCCTCGATTAACTACTGATTTTGGGAATTTTCTTGCCAGTTACACTACTGGAACCACCCATGCTTCAAAATGTAAGTTTCTGCCCTTTCTCGGAGCAGGTAAACATTTTAGGACATGCATGAAAAATTGTCCTTTTACAAGTCGCCTTTGGCCTTCTGCTTACCTGATAAAGGAAAATGTGTGTGTGTATATGTGCAAAGTCTGTAGTGTGAAATCTATGTATCATACAGCTAATTTTGTAGGCAGTTACTGTAAGATCCGGCAAGGTGCGCCACGGCTATTTTTTTTTAAATTTGAGCTAGTTTTTTAGTTAATTTATGTTTCAAAATATCACTATAAGGGTTTAAAAGTACCCCGATTAGTGGTATGTTGGCCAATCTGGCAACTCTGAATTTTACTGGAAACAACAAGTTTAATATCTAAACTATACAGTATGTCCCAAAAAGATTGAAACACTCTTTAGTTCTTTACTTGTTGGAGATAAGTGGGCAATGTAAATTGCAAAAATGTTGAAAGTAAGGTAGAAAATAAGACTATGTTAATGAAATAGTCCTCCCATTAATTTTCAAAAAGTTACACTTTTTACATTTTCATACGACCCCCTTAGACAAATTTGGTCAATCAGAATTTTTTTATTTTTAACACAACAAGATCATTAAAAAAACCCTTCATATCTGTATCTTTAAAATTAACTGAATTATGATAAAGGAAAAAATCTAACTTATGCCACTTTTCCGTACCATGTGAAAGGCTGTTTCATCCGTGAAAATGAGGATCATAAACAAATTGATGATGGAAATTGTTTAGATCAAAAATACGTTAATATGTGTCAGAATTTTTTATCACAAATGCATCTAAATAAAGCATTACAGAGATCATATAAAGTAGTGGTATTCACTACACGGTTGGGGCACATAATTAAAATATGTATTTTATCCTATGTATCATCATCCAGTTTTTTTTTTTTTGTGATACATCACAAATTTACATTTCTCATTTGATGTATGGCCCCCATTCAATTTTCAACTAAATATAACTCGCTCAATGTTAAAGATACAGATATGCAGGTTTTTTTTAATTATCTTGTTGCATTAAAAATAAAAATTTTCTGATTGACCAAATTTGTCTAAGGGGGTAGTATAAAAATTTAAAAAATGTAACTTTTTGAAAATGAATGGAGGACTATTTCATTAATGCAGTCTTATTTCCTACCTTACTTTCAACATTTTTGCAATTTGCATTGCCCACTTATCTCCAACTGGTAAAGAATTAAAGTACATTTCAATCTTTTTGGGGCATACTGTATATCTGACTAGGAATAGTTTTATTTTGCATAAGTCCCTTGTGGCTAACTTACTCAGTTTAAAAAAAAAATTAATTTATGTATCAATAGTTAAAGATCTTGATACTATTCTTAAGATAAATAAATAAGGGTTGGACCACTGACTATAAATATTTGAACATAGCACCGAATGACCTTTGCTTTGAGAGTTTCCCTTTCATGCCGATGCACAGGATCCAGCCGACTTATCCCTGGCTTCCAGTGTCTACCTTTCTGTTTCAAAACGAAAGGCAGTTACAGAAAAGTCAAATGCTGAAGTATAGAATAAAAGAAGACAGGAAAATATCAGATCTATCAGTTTATCAGTTCTCAGATATCAGTTTATCGGTGTTATCAGGAAAATACCAATATCTAGTGGCAAAACCGATAATCGATATGGGAAGGGAACACCCCTAGAAATATCTTAGGAAGCTGGATATGGAGTAAATTATGAAAGAAATGTGACAGAGATACATATAATGTAATTATTTAAATGAAGTGCCACTATACTTACATTGACTACAAATGTTACATCTAAATGTTTCATCATCAATAACTTCATTGTTTGTGGTATGACTTGGGCAAAATAAACCAAATTCTATTAATCTATTAAAACTGTATAGTTAAAAAATATTTTTCTTTTAATCAAAACTTTTCAAATCTCCAAAATGTATTGAAACCTTTTCGTAGGTGCATTGTACCATTGTCACACATAACTCATATCAACCTTTTCCCATTCAAAATATGCAAAAGCAGTGATGTTTCATATCTATAACAAGTAACAGTGTAACTCATTATTTTTTATCTAAATCAAAAACAATCAAAATATTATATAGACTCACTATTATCAAATGATTATGCACTGTATCTGTGTATATATATCTGTAATTGCAGAAATGAATGGAAACCATTGTTTAAGAATTATTATAAGGCATTCTTGAGATGTTAGAAATTTTATCTTTCCTCATTTAACATAATATAACTCATGAATAAAATTTTGTATGCATATTTTAATTTGTAACAACAATAAGCCTTTTTATTTTCAGTGAGTTAGAGTCATAAAAAATCTTTTGTATGTGTTATCATTTTTCACAATATCAGTATTTTATGGTAGGTCGGACGGTCTGGGTCTCAACAACAACATCAGTATTTGTAATCTGTAGATATAATCATTTGCTGGATGCATCCAATTTTTCTTTAATTTTTCAGCTTTGTAATGGAACGATACTCCCCTGAAAAACCATGCAAAGGAGGCATTCTTGCAGATGAAATGGGTTTAGGAAAAACCCTTGAGGTTCTTGCTTGTGTCTTATTGCATCCAAGAGATGAAACAGAGAAGAAATTCAAAGAAGTAATCACTCATTTTTAAGTGTTAAGCTAAAAGTTCTTAGGCTTAAATAAATGGGCCACTGTTTGTGCACATATTCCTATATAACAAAATTTTTATTTCAAGGGGACCAAGACGTAATAAACATTCAATAAATCGATTTTTTGTTTAGTAGTTCAAAATAAAATAAGTTCTGTTGATTATAAAAATATATAGTGTAGCTTTCTTCTCATGAAAAGTAAGAATTTTGAACTTATATAAAAGATATAAATCACAAGTGCCACGTCTATTTTAAAGGTCTTTTAAAAAGCAATTTTTCAAATTGTTTTTTTCTCTGCTTTGATACACTATGCAAATTCTATAGCATTTACATTCATGAAATTTTGCAAGAGCATAAAATTTATGATTGTGCATTTAGTGAACTTAAACTTTTCTACTTAAATTACTTTGTATTTTTAAAAAGTGTATACAAGTTTGGAAATTATTACGTATCAATAATAGACATATTTTCCAATTTTTTTTTCTTTCTTAATATTAAGCAATTTAAGTAGAAAAGTTTAGGTTTACTAGATGCACAATTATAAATTTTATGTTCTAGCAAAATTTCATGAATGTAGATGTTATATAATTTACATAAAATGTACCAAAGCTGGAAAAAACACATTATGAGAGAAGATTCTTTGAATGGCCTTTAGAATGGATGTGGTGCTTATTTATATCTTTAAGCTCATTTTTTTTTCTTTTCATGAGATGAAAAATACATAAATTATATATTTTTGTAATCTGATCAGCAAATCTTATTGTATAATTTAAGCTACTAAGCAAAAAAAAAAAAAAATTTTTTTAATATGTTTATGTTTATCCCATCTTGGTTCCGTTACGAACTATCCTATTAGCACTGTCCAATTTCTATTAGGTATCAGGCTAAATATTCCTTCAAAATTATTTTGCAGGCCATGAAAAAAAATATGATTTTAAATAATATAATAGGAAATAATTTATACTAACAGGCTATTAGTGGTCATAAATATAGCAACCAGTTTTTATAGCAGTAAATTTTTAGCAAGTTCTGTACCTGCACAGCAGGTGCCCCGCCCCCTTCCCCCTTTATTTGACCACCAAGGTCCCTTTTTTGTGTGGACACAAAATTTGTAAAGCCATAAAATTAAACCCAAATTGAGTGTGAGTAGATTGAGTGGATCCTTAAAGATTCAGCCTTCTAGGTCATTGTGTGTGTGTGGGAGGGGGGGGGTCTGGAGGATCTAGAGAGACTTCAAAACTCAATGCCCTCTTTTTTACACAGAAGCAAAGATATTAAAGCAACAGAATTAGGTCCAAGTTTAGCATAAGCAGATTGAGTGGATCCATTGCAGAGTTGAAGATACAATGTGAAAATTGCATCAAAATCACCAAGTGTCGCTTAACAATAAACTATCTAAAAATGAAGATTTAAAAAAAAAACCACCATTCGTTTTGCCTCACGTTTAGCCTTCTAGATCACTGTGTTAGCTTTTTAGGTTACTGTTGGGGGTGGGAAAGTCTGCAAGATCTAGGAATGCTTAAAAACTTATCTCCCGTAACAAAATCAAAGCAAGCTTCGCGTAACAATGACCTTTTTAAAAACAAAGATTTTAAAAAGCCGCATCCCCCTTCTTTTGGCACCCTGTTCAGCCTTCTATGTCACCGTGCTAGCGGGGGGGGGGAGAATCTAGAGAAAATCTAGAAAGCCTTAAAAACTCATTGCCTCCCCCCCCCCCCCCCCTGCATGGCCCAAAAAATTGTAAAGTAACAAAATTGGTCCAAATTTAGCTTAAGCAGATCAAGTGTGTCCAAATTTAGCTTGAGCAGATTAAGTGGATCCGAATTTAGCTTGAGGAGATCAAGTGGGTTCATTGCTGGGGAAAAAACACAATGTGAAAATTCTATAAAAATCTGAGCAAGTATTGCTTAGCAATTCCTTAACTTTATAAATATGAAAATGCACAAAAATCGTAAAGCAACAAATTTGGGTCCAAGTTAGTGTGAGCAGGTTGGGTGGGCCCATAGCAGAGTAAAATACACAATAGGAAAATTTCATGAAAATCAGGTTACCATGCCCCCCTTCTTGCATGACTGCAAAAATTGTAAAGTAACAAAATTTGATCCAAGTTTAACATGAGCAGGTCAAGTGGGTCCATAAAAATTCAGCCTTTTTAGGTCCCTGTGAGAAGGAGTATAAAGGATTTATAAAGACTTCAAAACTCACTGCCTCCCTTTTTGTGCAGATGCAAAAGTCATAAAGCAAAAAAATTGGGTTCATGTTTAGCATGAACAGGTCAAGTGGGTCCATTGCAGATCAGAAAATACAACATAAAATTTGCATCAAAAGAAAATTGCATCGAAATCAAAGTAAGCCATCGAAATCAAAGTAAGCCCATAGTTAACCATAATCTTTATAAATGAGAAGATTTTTTAAGAATCCTCCCCCCCCCCTCCCCCGGTTTTTTGTCCCTGTTCAGCTTTCTTGGTCACTATGAAGGAGAGTCTACAGTAGGTATGGGCAACCTTTGGAAAGTTGGGGGCTGAAGTTTAGGATATTAATGAAGTCGCGGGCCGTAGATAACAGGTAGTTGTGAAAAAATAATAATGATACTGTTTATTTTATTTTATATTTATAAAGTATAATGCTAAAGTTAAATGAATCAAAATAATATCGAATTGATTAAGTATTTAAGTATTTACTTACAATCAGCAGAAATTAATTAGAAGCTTCAGCTTGAACTTGAGAAACAAGATAATCAATGTTGGCTTCAATCCCACTAATACACAGGCGCAGAGTGTTTTCCAAATTTTCATCTGTAAGCCTGGTTCAATACTTCGATTTATTAGTTTTCATCATGGAAAAGAACTGTTCACATTTATAAGTGCTTCCAAATGCGCAAATCATTTTCCTTGCAAATGCTCTCAGCTGTGGGTACTTTTCTTCGGCAAGGTATATTCTGTAGAAATCACTTAGCTCCACGTCTTCAAATTTTGACTTCAAATGCATGTCTTCCTGAAGCTCGATCAACTCCATTTGCAGGTGTTTCAGAGCCGTCTCTACGTCACTTTTCATCGGAGTAGCAAAAAGGTTAAAGTAGCTATGCATGTTTTCGAAGTCGGAAAATATATTAAAAAATTGCTCCGACAGTGATTTTAGTTCTCAGCATATTGAGTGTAATCAATATTTTCGTGACTGGACAGTGTTGAAAAATGATAACAGCTTCCAGATCGCATGTTTGTTTCCCACAAGCGAATTTTGTTCTGGAATGATTTTAGACGGCTGTACAATTCGTTTACCAACTGACCTTGTTTTTGAAGCTTCAAATTCAACTCGTTTAAGTGACCCGTGATGTCAACTAGAAATGCTAAATCACATAACCATTTCTGATTACTGACTTCAGGCAATGGTTTTTCTTTGATTTCCATAAAATCGGCTATTTCCTCTGTAAGATTGTAAAATCTTTTTAGCATTTTGCCTTTGCTTAACCACCTTACTTCTCAATAATATTGCACATCACCATTCTCTGAAGAGAAGTCATCCAAAAATGCTTTGAACTGGCGATGGTTAAGCGCGCAGGATCGAATAAAATTTATGGTCTTTACTACCACATCTATAACGTTCTGCAATCGGATGGACTTAGAACACAAGTTTTGTTGGTAGATAATGCAATGTAGGATTATTAAAACGACTTTTTGCACATTCAAGTCAATTACTTTTTCTTTCAAAATTCTGATTAAACCCTTTCGTGAACCGACCATTGAAGGTGCACCATCTGTGCAAACCCCAATTAATTTGCATCACTGCAAACCATATTGTTCGATAGCACTTTTAACCTCACGAAAAATATCTTCTCCAGCAGTGGTCCCTTTTTGAGGCTGTAAAGTCAGCAATTCCTCAGTTGCAGTGAATTCTTTGTCAACGCCTCGTATAAAAATAGCTAGTTGCGCTGTATCAGACAAGTCGGTGCTCTCGTCCAAAGCAATCGAAAATACTTTAAAATCAGTCACATGATCAGCCAATTTTTTATTGATATCACCAGCCATCATATCTATACTTCGAACAACAGTACATCTTGATAAGCTTATTTTCTCAAATTCTTTTTTCTTTTCGAGAAATAAAACATCTGAAATTTCTAACAGGCACTCTTTAACAAATTCTCCTTCAGCGAATGATTTCGATGACTTCACTATTTTTGAACAGACTATGAAGCTAGCTTTCACAACATTGTCCAGTTGTGTCTTTTTTTTATTAAAAATTTTTTCTTGCTGTTTGTCCAAATTGTTGATTAGCCTTTGAATTTTAACTTTTCACAACTGACCCGTGAGTGTATGCTGAGTAATATGCTTACTGGAATAATGCCGCTTCATATTGTATTCTTTTAAAACAGGTATGGATTAATTACACAACAAGCAGATAGGCTGACTATTGCGCATAATAAAAAAATATTCATAAGTCCATCTTTCTTGAAATTGCCGACATTCCGTGTCTACTTTTCGCTTTTTTACAACAGACATATTTTCATACACTTTCTGGACTGAGAAAACTTAAAAACAAAGCAAAAACTATCTCCATGCAACGTAACGCGATGAGTGTACCACCAACCTCAGAAGAATATAGCACATGTGACTGGGCTCACCATCGGACATTCCACAAATATCGGAGGGGAGATGCAGAGGTGCTACCGTCGCGCTATCTGGTGGTGGTTCTGGTGGCTCGTAACTACAAATCAAAACTAAAAGTTCACTATCCTATTTTCGACGATTTTTAAAACGATTTGAAAGATGGTGAAATCGGACGGACAATAGAAACACACATATAGTTCAAGCTTCCCCCCCCCCCCCTCCTCTCACTCTCGTGTTGGCGAGAACCGAGAATATTTACTTTTTTTCGAGCGCAATTTTAAAATGTTCTGTGGGCCGGATCAAAATCCGGGGCGGGCCACATCCAGCCTGCGGGCCGGGCGTTGCCCATATATGGTCTACAGGATCTAGAAAGGCTTGAAAACTCACCTCCCCATCAAAATTGCAGCAGGTGTCACTTAACAATAAATTTTTTTAATAACAAAGATTTAAAAGGGAAAAAAACACCCTCCCTGCCCCCCTTCTTTTGGCCTTCTGTTCAGATTTCTAGGTCACTGTGGGGGAGGAGTCTAGAAGATCTAGAAAAATATGTTGCATCTAGTCTGGAATGTGTATATGGTTGTTGCTATTAGGCAAATGATAATTATTTGAGTAAATTACTCACACTCGAAATTATATTGTTTGATAATGTATCTGTATAATAATCTGATTCATAATCTTTATATTTTTCTTTGTAGCTTTCATTTTCTACAGAACTACTTCCAAGAATTGTCTCTACTGTCTCACTTCGTAATTCCAAACAAACAAAGCGTAAATTTTCTGATTTTGAAGATGATGAAAGCTGTTCACAAGAGAAGTTTGAAGAACTTCAGGAATCCATGTCTTCTGATGAACAACATTTTGAATGTGTCTGTGGATCTATGAATGGTTTATATAGCTATAAAAGACAAATAAAATGTCATAAATGTGGTATTGTACAACATGCTCAGTGTGTATTGTATTTACCAGATACTATTTCTAATGAATATTTATGCCCCTATTGCTGGATAAAAAAACCAGTAAGTTTTAATTGATTCAATTTCCTTCTCTTTGTAAAAATACCTTTTCAGCTCTATAATTCTTCTCAGTTTTATAAAATTATATAGCTATTTATTTATCTATAAAGACTAAAATCTGCCGAACTATGGGGAAGGAGGGTACACGGTCCCTGTGGATGCCTCCCCCACTGGGTTCCGGTCTAAATTGGGTGGCACTTCCCGACCGTCCAAACAGTTACCTTACACCTTTCTGGTAGGTCGGACGGTCTGGGTTTCAACAACAACAACACTAAAATTTTCTGAACTACAAGTTATATTTCAAATTCGAGCACATCCCTTTAAATAGTATTGAAAACTGTATAGACAAAAACTATCTTATTCAAAAAAAATATATCCGACAGAGTTCATTTTAAAGCCACTTTGAAAGTTTTTGTCCCATTGACACTAATGAAAAATTATTTTTCTGCATCGTATAACTTGTGTACAAAAAAGCAACTTTAATATTTGGTTGAAAATTTTTTATAAATTTTCAGCTCCTCTATCCAAAATTATTACTCATGCTGGAGAAATTCGATTATGTGAAAGAATGACTAAAAATACTTCTTCGAAAAGCCTCTGCTAGATAGCACTCTCTCTGACATCATTGAGCAAGTAGTGAAGTGAAGAGTATATAATGGTGTGTGCACCAATCAGTATCTCATTATAAAGTACATTGTCACAGATTTTAATGTTAATTTTTATTTTTACATTTCATAATCAAAAGTTAGCACGAATCGAGATTTAAAATAGATTGATCTCTTATGTCACATATTTATTGCATAAGATAAGACTTAACTTATTATTAAAAGAAACTGTTACAGATTCTAATGTTTAATTTTATTTTTATGAACAGAAGGACAATGATATTTTATTACTTATGTTTTTATAAATCCTTATTTGAAAACCTAAACAATCAGATTGAAACTGAGCGATCACTAGTCTGTTGCTTTCTGAAAACACAGAACTCATATAATTGCTACAATGGTTGCATTGTAGCAATGAGTCATATCCTATGAATAAACCAATTCTTGAAATTACGTATGGGACAGAATGCCTGCGAGTTTCACTAGTGTATTTAAATTTGCAGGATGTTTTTGTGTTTAGCAAGGAATTAAGACAATGAAGGAGCAAAAAGTGAAACACAAATGAAGTAGCAGATTAATTCTCATAGATGTTTTTTAACAGTTGGCCTTCACCTGCAAATGTACCATAATGTACTTAAAATTAAAAAAAAAAATTGGATGCACTTGAATTCAAGTTCAAATTGCATATTGCTAAGCACAAAACTTAACTTTGCATACTGGCAATAAATGAAACAAACACAATGTAAATTACTTTAAAATTATATAATAAGAGCAGACGATTATTTCAGAAACTAGGTTATATGATTGTATGCTTAAGTTTGCAAAAGATTTCCTCCCATTCACTTATCTGCAGCACTTGCACTTCTACTATCCAAAGATATGTGCGAATCATGCTCCTATTCCAATGAATATTATTTTTTATATGACTATCTATCAAAACTTAATGCTATATCATCCTCTAACAAAACACAATGAATTTATGACCCCCTAACAAAATATACTTACCCCACAAACAGTAAAGAAACTCATTATATTTTGAATCAAAAATGTTAAATTAATAATTCCCAAAGTGACAGGGAATAACAAAAAAATGAATAGTGTAGATTTTCTTAGATATTGAATTTTCGTTGATTTGGTGACATTTTACAAAAGTCACCAAATATGCCACCAATTTTATCAAATTTGTCGCCAAGTGGGATAGACAAACGGACTCTATTTAAATATAATTCCTTTATCATTCCCAAACAAATTGCAATTAATTTATGATTCCCCTAACAAAACATGTCTCAATTAAACTCACTACATTTTGAATTAATAATAATGAAGTAAATTAATTTTTCTGAAGCGACAAGGATTGTTAGAGAAATTAAACTATTTATAGTGTTGATTTCTTGATTTAATGAATTTTCATCAATGTAGCAACATTTTCATTGATTATGCGACATTTTCATCAATTTTACGATATTTTGCCAAATTTGTTGCAAAGTAGGATGGTGAGACAGACAGTCCCTACTGAATCTTAATATCAGTACCATTCCCTAATAAAACACAATTACCTCATGACCCCCTGGACCTCCTAATAAAACTTACCTGTCCCACAATCAGTAAAACACACTTTAGTAAATTAAAATCAAGTAGATTAAATTGATAATTTCTACAAAACAGCATGGGTTATCAAAGAAATTGAACTTAACTTTCTGAGATATTGAATTTTCATCAATATGGTATTATTTTCATTAATTTAGTGCTATTTTCATTAATTTGGTCACATTTTCATCAATTTGACAACATTTTTTAAAGAAATATTTGGTGGTGGTATTTCACCAAATTTGGTACCAATCATTACAGACAGGTGAGAAGTACGGATGTGCAGGGTTTGGGGAACTGCTGTTTTGATTGTGTGGGCTAAACCTGACATGTGGTATTAATGCCCGACAAAATTCCTGACATTTATTGTTGTTGTTCTCTAGGCAAAATGTTAGTGTTGCATAAAGTAACATTTATGTACAGTAAATTTTACAGATCTATATACATGATAATAGTACTTTGCAGAGAGATTCTGCATCAGGCGGATAAGTCCTGACTTTTGGAACTTTAAGTTCGAGGCAGTCGAACGGAGGTTCGACCGATCGAGATTTCAGGAGCGAGTCTAGTCCGAATTGATGAAAGTTTTTTTCTCGACTGAATTTTGTATATGCCCCAGAAGGAGTGACCGACCATCTTATTGGTCATCGTCGGTCTGGGGCTCATTTATGGGGGTGTCCCCCATGCATGCCACGTGTTTTCGAGGTGCACCATCGTATTGTTTTTCACACATGCCGGTGACGAAAATTATGACTTTCAAATGCCAACATACTGTCACTGGCGTTAGAGTTATGTTGAAGGTCCAGATCACTCGGCTGGCCCAAAGGCTTACAGAAGGTGGTTGAAGACCCAGATCACACGACCAACCCTAGGGTTTACGGTAGCAAGATGTGTGGCCGGTTACAGAAGGTGGTGTTAAAGTTATGTGTAAATCCCCATCGGGAGTCTTCAGAAGTCAGGCGTCCAAAACATTAAATGGTATGCGGTTTCCTCAGTTATCAGATACACAGAGAAAAGCCGCTTCTAGTTCGTTTTGGTGCAGGTAGCATAAATGGCAATAGACCACCACAGATGGATGAAGAGAGAGAAGGACTATTCTTTTAGAGTGGTATTTGAATTTCTATCTTGTGCTGACAAGTTTAGAGTCAAATGTCATTTTGTTTTTCATTGAACTCTAGATCTGTTTGCACAGAAGAAAGAAATCAAAGTGTTTCCGAAACTATATCGGTTTTTATTGTTTTATTTGTGAAGTAATTTTGCATTATAATGAACTGGCTTACAATGTAAAATGCAGTTCAAATCAAGATAAATAAACATGCTAAGTTTAACAATCTAAGCTTTGTTCGATATTGAAATGTTTATGAAATATTACTGCTACTGCATAGCATACAAAAGTTAAAAGAAAAAATTGTAACATTCAATAATCTATGCTTGGAATCTTAAGATTTTTCTGTTTCAGTTTGAAATGTTTGCAAAAGATGATGGCTGACAAAACTCCTCGGATAAGTTCTAATTCAGCAAACTGAACGTGACCATCACTTTACTGACATCCTTAGCATTAATTGTATAATATCTATCAGCTTCAGTATGCACATCAACATTCAGAAGCACATAATTTTTATTTTATTTTATTTATTTATTTATTTTTTTGGATGACTGGTTTCATTGGATATTTAAGTGATGCTTATGATAGGCCATAAGGATGAAGGAACATTATTTTCATAACGTTATCATCTACTTAATCATCATTATTTAAAACATTCCCAACCCACCATTTTTGATTATAAACACAAGCAACAAATACTGAAATATGCAGAAGGTCTGGTTCATCTTATGGTGCTGCTGTAATTTGTTCTTTGTAACTATTTGAGTTGGAATCATGCAGCAAACATCTGGTCAAGCAGTTCTTTTTCTTTATTGTGCTGCAAATTATTTATATATAAAAGTGCTCGGCAGCAAGTTGTTTTACTGTACCAGCCACTCCATCCCACACTCCTTTTCCATGAGCAGTGCCACTCAGCTAGCATATTCAAATATTGTTTATAGTAGCACAAGTTTATGTATTTTTAATTATATTTGTACTGTGAAACAGCTCCTGTGAACTGCTGCAGTGTTATGAGATAATGTCTGACATAACAACATAGCTGTTATGATTTAAGCAGTTATTTGAATCTTTATAAAATATTATGAGAGGATGTATTGTGGCTTGGTTATTAGGCCAGTGAAATGACTGCATGTTATCTTGCATCACGAATGAATAATTCCCAGCAAAGTCTCAAATTATTATATATTCATTTACCTTTAGAGCTAACTTCAATTCATTTAGAAAGCTTACCTGTTGTGAAGCAATGAATGAATGGCTTAATAAAATTATAAGTTTTTCAAGCAATTTGTCCAAAACATTCTCTATAGTATGAGTTAAACATTCCAAGGTTGATCTGTCAGTGGTCAGCCACTGCTTATAGGTAGGCTATTTTATCAATGTCAGTTTCAACAAAGATATTAGAGATGAAGTTTCTCAAACTTTCTATACCTGGACAGTATTTACATGTACCAAAATAGCATTCAGGTAGCGCAGGATTACAAATGATACATGCTAGACAGTTTTTGTAATAATTTAACAGAATAGAAGATCCTGTAGAAATCTCTTTTAATTTGCATTCAATAAGTATTAGCTTTACATTTTGATGAGCAGAACATACACAAACATTGTGAGAACATTGTAAAAACATGGTTCTTGTACCTGCAAGAACTGTGTTTTTAGGTTACAACTCATAAAATTTGAAGAATCCTTCCAACATGTTTGTCAGTGTGTCTTTCCTTAAACAAGACATATGCTTCATTTAAATTGTTCAAAAATAATATTTCTATTTCTGTTGCCCATTTTCTTTGATAAAAATAAAACCCTTCTTCCTTGGCATGCATCTACTGATCTCATCATTGAATATTTTTTTTTACTAATTCCGCTGTACTATTTTTTAGTGTTTTTCCAGGTTTGGGGTTGGGAGTACCTTTTTCTTTAGCTAATTGTTTAACTTTCCTTGTTGTAAAATTTGACATTTTAAATTGTTCCTGTTTCTTCCTAATACCCCAATTTAATGAACATATCTTTAGAATTTGCACTCCTTAGTTCACTCCTTTTGGTAGTTTTAGAAAATTTGTCTTTCAGTGCAAAAATTATTTCAGAATCTGGAGCATCAGAGTCTTTCGAATCACTATATGGTACATTTAAAAATTTTCTCTTTACAGCTTCATTAAGTCTCAAAACTTTTGTTTCGGCATATTTTTTTTTTCTTCTTTTCTTTATAACGGGGTTTTTCTCCAATTGTTCATAGACTTGTATTCATTAATTCAATTGTGGTAACCATCTGGAAAATATCCCCTATTTAATAACTGCTATTTGAACCCTCCCTCTCACCACTAAGTAAGCTTTTAGTGTCATTGCTTTTTCTTTATTCATCTTTTTCAATTTTTCAAGATTTAATCTACTTTTTACACAAATGTTATAAGTTTCTAGAATAGATCTAATTAAGCCTACCATCCATGGGTGAACTACTTTCAGATTTCTTCAACTTTTGGAATGCCTTGGTTCATTGAAAATATTACATCAAAATGTTGTTTTGCTAATTTCTATAATAGTAATAAAAAAATTTTAACATTCTGCAACATGAATAATACTTTACAAAATTACAAGCAGTTGAGCTCTGAAATAATAAAGCAAGTATATCTAAAATAAAACTGACACAAAGAACTCAAATTTAAGAACAGTATTCTTAAGCAAAAACTGAAGAAAAAACTATACTTTTGTTGCTATCTTTTGGAAAATTTAGTAATCAAATCCAAAAGGTAAAGGAATAAAATTTTAAATGTTTTATAATTCATTGAATTTTTAGAGTTCCAAGCTGAAATTTTAACAATACTATCTTGAAAGGTTCAAACAATATACTATTTTTTTTTTTTTTTCAAAATTTAAAAAGGTAGTTTTTGAAAGTTCAAATAAAATTTTAAATGATCTTAAGAAACTGTTACTTTTATAATTATATACGAAAGCTAAATCATTTTAAAGAGGTAATTATAATCTTTCAAAAGAAACCTATTTTGTTTTTTAAAATCAAAAATAAAGAAATGCTGAAAATAGCTGCTGAAGAATCTGCTGAAAATAGTCCAGAAATACACATTTTCTATCTAAAGATGAAAGCTCTGTAATTCTGTTAATTTTTTTTAATCACTAAAAATTTGTATATGGCTATCTCTAATGCATAGTAGCATATACACTAAATTTCTTAAAAAAAAAAACAAGGTTGTAAACCTCCCACCTTGTGTGTTGATTTCAGATGGAATAACCCACCTGCGGACATGGATGTTATGCTGTCCATAAGGGCATATCCCCCTCTGGTAACCAGGGCAATATCATATGACTGTAAAATGGTGCACAATCCAGCTGATAAAAATGAACTAATGATTGAACAATCAACTGCCTGGCCACTAAGAAAAAATAAAAGATTTGCAATCATAATAATGCACATTATGTTTCAGGTGGCAAATTTTTTGTCCACATCTGCAATGTTTGCAACAATTGTCAACAATTATGATTTGATGACAATTGTCACTTTGTCGCCATGCTGACATGAACTCTAAATATGAATAAAAGTTTCAAAATACTGTGTTTCCTACAAGTGCATAAAAACTAGTTATGTATAGTGCATACTTTGTTTCCCTATGTTAGCTTCAATTTCCATAAAGAGCAAAAACAAACCCATATGTTATTTCTATTAGGGTCATTTCTGACACGGAAATGTATTGCATTTGCACTAAAATTCCATTAATCATGTTAAACTGCTCTGTCATCTATTAGAAATTTTAAGACATTTCCAAGAACTTATTCCAAGCAAAAGTTTCTAGAAACTATAAAGTTGTAAAAAAAAAAAAAATTAGTAACTGGAAAATTGACAATTATCTGATATTCAGCCATATCTCATCAATGTTGCCAAGATCAACCACCTAACTCTTTCTATTCTTCCCAACACCATTCTGTGCTTTGACCGGTCCAACATTAACTCTGACACAGCAGTTCATGTAAGTGGTTTAAAAGAGACTTGATTCTGAAAACTATAAACATGTTAATTTTATTAGTTGCGACGTTTTTAGTATTCAAATCTTCTGAACTTTTTACCCCAAATTGACACTAAATATTTTACATTCAGCAAAAAATCTTCAAATTTTGAAAAGCATTTACAAAATTTTAAAACTATCAGCCTACAGACATATCTCTATATTCTACAGCTCTGGACAGGCCTGGATATGACCTACAGGATCTCTGAAAATTTTCTGGTGGGCCAGGCTTGGTGGATTAAATTTTATCCCTTATTGATAATGTGTATTATGACCTGAAGTTGAAAGGGCCAATTATAGCCTATTTTTCTGGGCCGATCTCAGACCTTGTATCTGGACCTGGCTCTGGACCCATTGTGTATTGAAATACAATGCAAACTGTGTTAGTTTTAAATGTTACTTTCTTCTTATTGTCTTTCTTAGTAGTGCTCTTTATTTAGGATCTTGTAATATCTCCAGCAACTCTCATAGTATCCCCATCTACCATAATCTATCAGTGGAATGAAGAAATTACAGGGCATATCAAAAAGAATTGTTTGAAAGTCTTCATGTACAAAGGTGTTGAACATCAAAAATTTGTTGATCCAAGTTTTTTAGCTAACCACGATATTGTGCTAACGTCGTATGAAACCTTTAAGAAAGAGTTGAAATATGTTGATGTTCCATATGGTAATTGACTGTTGATATTTAAAGTTTTTATTTCTTATAGTGTTATATCTTTGATACTAGTAGTTAATCATAGAATAAATGAATTGTATTATAATTTTAAAAACGTCTTCTGTACCTCATAGTTAGTGATGAGCTGCGAAAGTTTTATTTATCAACATGTATACTGGCTCCTAATGTTTTGTAGTGTACATTTAAAAAATGCATCTCACTATTCATTTCCAGTTCGTATTATGTTATGAACTAATATATAAGCTCACAAAAATTTATTGTATACTAGAAAATATATAAGACATTACCCAGGATTTAAGATGCAAACGTCTGTTTAAAATTATACCAGAACATATAGCAATCCTCCAAAACCCAACAACACTTTTATGATAATGCTACATCCCATAGCAATAAATACATGTTGTTATGTCAATTGCAATGCCCAGTGCATTTCTGCCAGAAAATGGATCCTTTCCCCAGCAAAATTGAAAATCTTAATTTTTATGCCCTTGTTTGAAAATTTTAAAAATAAAAAAACAGAGAATTAAAAAAAAAATTATTAGTGTTCAAAGATATATACCCATATTTTTGCCTATTTCTATTAAAGTATAGAATTGTACTAATCTTCCATTTTTGGATACAATGAAATAAGAATCAGATAACTTAAAACATGCATATTTTGATGTATTTAAAGATAAATAAATAAATCTAAAGAAATTGTCCTATGGATTTATTCAAAGATCATTAGGAAAAATATTTTTTTATCATTCCGATAGTGTCAAGATGGGAACTCTGTGATAATATTTTCTATAGCTAAAGGACCGATTTGTGTGAAAATCGCTCAAAATCATGCTTGAGCATAAAATAACAAAAAATATAATTCACATTTTTGAAAAATCTCACTGATATACATCATCCAATGACCTGAAGTACATCTGTAGCAAATTTCACCACTGTCCGATTCTTCACATGACATGCATAGACACGCATATACACAGACGCACAAACATCTTTTATTATGTAAGATTCATTTATAAGTAATTTATGTTTGAGTTAAATTGTTTATATTTTACTTTATAAAATGTTCGATTGAAATTAATTTCAATTATGTCTCAAAATTTAAACAGCCATCTTACATAATAAAAGAAAATGTCTGTGTGAGTGGGTGTGTTTCTATGTGTGCATGCGGTTTGTAGCTGGAAATCCAAGTGTTATATGGTTGTAAAATTTGGTACACAGGTACTTCTGGACCTAGAAAGGTGCACCTCTGTGATATTTAAAAAAATTCTAATTAGTTATTACAATTTTTAGCTCAGTTTGGAGTGATTTTCACGCATCAGTTCTTTAGTGACTGAAAATATTATCACTAAATATTTATTGAGTTTCTATCTTGACACCATTGGAAAACTCAAAGAATGTTCTTTCTAACAATGTTTTAACCAATGTTGCAACCAATAAAGTAATTTTGTTTTATTGTTATTTTGAATGCATAGAAATTTGCATTTTTTAAGTTATCTAATACACTTGTTTGCAAATAAAATTAAGCACCCCTAAAAAATAATCTGATCATCTCGAAATTTCGCATACAAATTCCTTTATACTAAGTATGTAAATGATTAAATTTGCAAGGCCAATGATTGTTAATTTTGGTCATAGCACGCGTTTCTACTGTACAACTAGCGTCCTATAAAACAGGTTAAAAATGTGGACAGTTTATCTTTGCTTGTTATCGGCATTGCAGTTCTATGGAAACACAACCAATAATGCTGTTATGACATTGCCAAAGACCTTATAAGGCAATTAGACGAGTTCGAACATGGTCATATAGTCAGATGCATGAAGCTGACTGGTCATACCGAGTAATAGGCCGCCACCTGCACTGAACGGACACTGCTCTGCAAAGATGTTGGCAGCAATGGTTTCTACAAGGAACTCATTGGCAGAATGAAGGCTCTAGAAGGTCAAGATGCACGAATGTGAAGCAAGATCGAATGATTGTGAGACAGGCCCGAATTGGCCCAACGGCATCATTGTCCATCATCCAACGTGCTACAGCCTCATCCATTCCACCCATGGTACCTTCCACGATCTCACAGCACTTGGCTGAGATGGGGTTATGTTCACTGCGGCATTTAAGATGTCTGCCTATAACCCCACAACATCGACAGAGTCATTTAGAGTGGTGTCGTAGTCGAGCATCATGGCTGCCAGCAAACTGGCATCGCATAGTATTCAGCGATGAATCATACTTTAGTCTTTCAGCAGATGACTATCGGGTATGTGTGTGGAGGCGCCAGGGCCAGCGGCCTCAATCAGACTTTGTTCTACACAGGCACACAGCCATTACCTCTGGTATAATGGTGTGGGGCGCTATCTCTTATGACAGCAAAATGCCCCTAGTCATCCTGTGTACAACTCTAACAGCTCAACGATATGTTGATGAAATCCTGCGGCCGTTTGCATTACCCTTCATGGCACATCATTCTAGGGCCATTTTCCAACAAGAGATAATGCCGCGCCACATACGGTTTGCATATCTGTGGACTATCTCTGTGCTGTTGATACTGTTCCTTGACCAGCAAGGTCCCCAGACCTTTCGCCAATCAAGCATGTATGGGACATGCTAGGTTGCCAGATTTGGGCAGCCTGAAATGTAGCAGATCTGGAGCAACAATTGAGAAATGCTTTGCGGAATGTATTGCAGGATGACATTAGGAAACTTTATCGCTCCTTACCTAGACGTATACAAGCATGCATTGCCGCCAGGAGGGGGGGGGGGTCACCAATTACTGATTTGAAAATTCAATGTGCAATTCCTAACCATTGATGGTTCCTGCGGCCTTGATTTTGTAATCATTTCATTACCTGTGTATGAGTTGTACACATATTTAATTTCAATAACAGTCACTTTCTTCATGGTGCTTCTTTTTTTTTTAGCAAAAGAGTGTATATATATTGTCACATCCAAAAAAGTTTTTTTAAATCATTTAGTCAATGCATAATTTAATTTTTGGTAATTTTTTGAAGTAAAAACATAGAAGTAACAAACCCATCTCCCATGGACTGTGGTTTACCCTTTGACTTTCCTCCTGGTATTTCTGTGCGTGCATGCTTTAGCCATGCCTTCTCTCCTGCATGTTTCTTTTATTTATTTTTTTCATTTCTTTTATTTATTTTTTTTCATTTCTTTTTATTTATTATTATTTTTTTTCCCCCTTTTGCTCTCCATGTTTGTGGAGAGCGTGTGTGGAAATGATTCAATTTTTTGTAGAGTGTTAGACTGCTCATACACTTAAACTAAAGATTTCACATTTTGTAGTGAGGCAGATTGTAACTGATTTGATATTTTGAAAAGTGAATGGTATTATTTAAGTATTTTACACTTATGTGGGACCCTGGCAATACTGAATAATTTGTTCTAGTATTCACATAAAACAAACTCACAATGCATAGAAATCTTATTTCTGTATGTTTGGATACGGGGATTTGAAATTTTTTTTATATGTAGCACATTTATTTTCACTATTGGGAATGCTGATATAAGTTTAATTGCTCATAGTAAATTTTACAGGATATTATAACCACTATTTTTTAAAAGCTAAGCACTTAATCCAAAATTTAATTATATATCCTTGTAGGGATTTCAAAGGACTACAAATTACTTACAGTTCATAGGTAGAATTTTTAGTTTTCTAGATAAATGCATTACAAACCTTAAAAATATAAAATTTTCAATCTTCAACTTCTAGTGTTCGATTCCTGTTAATGCTCAAACTATCTATCTCCGTGTCTATGCAAAGTATGGGTACATTAAATCTGAAAATTCTTCTGTGTGAGAGGAAATGGAAAGGGCCATAGACATGCAGGGGCCAGAAGAGGCTGAGCCCCCCCTCCCCCCCAAGAGATATACTCGGACCCTACCTTGATAATTAATTTGTAGTAGTAGTGTGAAATTTCATACATGTCATTCAAATATTATATGAGAAACTCCTTTTTCAGAACTTTTTGTAAACTTCATTTAAATAGTACAGAAGTAAGATATTTTAGTTGCTGAATTTGTAGTTATATTGATGATCATCCATTTATTTACATATTTAATTTTAAAATATTCAATAAAGTTTTTAAAATTAAATTAAGAATATACTAGTATCTAGGGTACTTTTGTATTATTGAGAGTTTCACTGTTATACAGTGCCAACTGATGACTAATTAGTTAAATATAGTAATTCACTATCATGTAACACATTATCAACTAATGAGCAATTACAGTCAATTTAATATTATGTGATATACCATATTTAATTATAATTAAATATTTTTTTGAAACAGTAATTTATTCAAAAACTGAAATTTAATATTTTAGTGCATTACCCTCTGCCTTCCGAATGTGTTTTTGAGGGAGCTTCCCTTGAATTTCACTTCAGCCTCTTTTGGATTACATTTCTAGCTATGGCCCTGGTGATGGGTTAGGGAAGTAGGGTACGGACCTTCTGGTTGCTATCCACATTGGGTATCTGTCTAAATTGGTTGCATTGTACTGGTCATCCATACCATTTTATATGTTTGGGTAGATCAGTCTGTCCAGGTAGGAAATGAGAAAGTCTTCTTTAAATTAACAAGACCATTGCTAGAAAAGTATGAAAGCCTTGTAAAGTCATATTATTGATCTAGGAATTGGGTTTTTACTAAATGGTTTTGTTGTTTACTATTTATATCTATATTTCATCATTTAGAACAGTGTTCTTCAACCTGTGTTCCGCGGAACCCTAGGGTTCCAATCAAACACTTTAGGGGTTCCGCGAGTCGATACTACAATTCGAATGTTCGACATATGTATGTATAATACAAATACTTTATATGGAATATTTATCTTCTTGTTTGAATTAATGCAAATTTATATCTTATATAAAGTTTTTATAACAAAGGCAGGGTCGCACCTTGTTCATAACATGCAATACGTAATATGACACATCCCCCTCTAAAATTAAATCTGGGTGTGTTACTGAACGAAGGGTTCCAAAAAAAAAATATCTCAAAAAAGGGTTCTGCAGGATGACAAAGGTTGAAAAACACGGATTTAGAAGATATTTCGAGTGAAAGTAAGCAAAGTAAAAACTCTCTCATATATATATATATATATATGTTTTAATAATTCAAAATATTGAAAAAATTATTTTTGTATATTCATAACTATCTTATTTCTTACAAAATAAGTATAAATTGTTTTGATTTTATTTGGAAATTTAAGCATTAAAAGTGTTTGCATTTTTCAAAACACTCCAATTTCACCTGGATATCCCAACCATTGGCATTATTCATGAATGTTATATTTTGAATATGACTCTTACAGTTATACGATTATAACATTCAAATGATGCTGGAACCTTATTGATTTTAAGCGCAAACGTTTAGAGGGTTCGATTTTGTTTTTAAATCAAGAGAGTTTGTCATCATGTTAAATAAAGTAACAAACATATTTGTTGTAATCTTTTATTTAAGTATTTCAATATATTGCTTTCATTACTAAAGTGCAAAATGTTAAAAATAATTTTTAGTTCATGAAAGTACTTATTTATTTCACTTTCTTTTTTCCTTTTATAGGAGATGCTCGCCATGTTTTACGGCATCGAAAAAAATTTGGTAGTCTTCCATCACCTTTATCTACCATTCAATGGTGGCGAATATGTCTTGATGAAGCTCAAATGGTGGAAAGCGTTGCATCCAAAACCTCTAAAATGGCACTAAAACTTCATTCTATAAATCGCTGGTGTGTTACTGGCACTCCTATTCAAAAGTCTGTTGAAGGTTTGTATATGTTATCATTTTCATGAATTTTATTTGTTCCATTCATGAGATAAGACACTTTTTGCAATAGTTTTGTATTTTAGTGTCAGGCAATTCACCAATTGTCATTTATTTCATGAGATATATATAAAAAATTGGATCTTGAATTTTAGGAATCTGTTGATTAGAACTCAAACCATTAGTTTTATTTAATTAAATATTAGTTTCTAATTATTTAAAAGTTTGATATATAGACTATATTGCTTAGCAAGCACTAGTATCATTTCTAATAACTGTTAATTATGTTGGAGGGGAAACCTTTCCTCTTAACTTCTATATTTATTATTTATTTATTTTATATTCATTTCTATTTTTTCTTATTTATTATATTTATATCGTTATTTACTTACTTTTTATATTTCTGTTTCCAAATTAAAGTTATTATATTTATATACATTTCAGAGTTATTATTTACATATGCCTGATCGTATAGATTTAAATAAAGTTTACTTTTATAATTATTATTTGTTTCTTTATTACCTTTTTCTATTACCTACAGCTTGGTCTGTGCTCGACTTTGTTTATATACCAGAAAAGCATTTCAGTATAACTATTTAACTCTAATAATTTCCACTTACCTTTAGATAAATAAATATCACAGCCAACAAACAGCTAAAGAATATACAACTCTTATTAATGTTAAATTAAAATTTTCTTTATTGACAACAATTAAAAAACATCTGATTAATTCAAGCTTCAATTTAGTGTAAAGTGGTAAAAATTTAAGTTAGTACATTACGTTATAATTAAATCAATTAAATTTAAAACCCAGGAATCAGAATCCACTCTGATCTGAAGACCAGAGTTTGGTCTACCTGGAGCTAGCTGTCCACCAACAAAAATGTTAAATTGTATTAACTCTCAAAAATATTAAAAACTAACACAATAATTTCAAACAATTATTTTTGTATCTATAAAACTATGAGTATGCAAGTATTGCATGCAAGTAGATGTCACTTAAAATTCTTATTAATTATTTGAATTTCAAAATGCCACTCTAAACGGAAACACAGCCAATGCCTCCGCGGCACAAGATGAATTTTTCTTTCTGCAAATGGTGATAAATGACCTGGTTTGTATGCGGATAGACACACACTAGGCTTTTCTGGAAAACTTATGAGCATACTCATTTATTTCCTTTGCGTACCTGAGTGAGCAGGTAAGTCAACACAAAACACCATGCTGTGGAACACTTGGGTGGGCCGATGTCATGGATGCTTACTATTTGGAGGCCACTACACTGGTGTTGCACACACCCCATGATCGCTATCTATGACTTTTGGAGATTTACATATTATTCGTTGGCTTGCAAAAATTTGTACTGGTGGTGGGGACGTAGATTTATAGGAGGTCTGTTATGCATGATGATACACTGACAAACGCTTGTTCATCCCCATCTTCAATTCCTTGGATCCAAATAATAACAGATGTAGCTAATTGCTTTTAATTTTGTATTCACCGTCTGGTGGTGAGCCCGGTGACAAAAATAGCCGAGTTTGTGCAGCAAGAGGTGTAGCCTTGGTGAAAGAATTTACATAATGACGAGCAAATTGTGAGACGCCGGCTCTTTCATTTCTGGCGACGGTGGGATACAGGTGCTCTTGCATGGGGCCTGTTTCCACGGATTTTCAGCAGCAGTAGAAAAACCTCCTCACACCACGCCGGTCAGCAAACGAAGGTCTCTTAGCAACCGCTTGCCTCCCAGGAGACGCCAAACTTGGAGAGTGCAAACCTGCTCTTCGTGCTGAGCGCTCATGCATATACCACGGAAGAAATATATGATGTTATGCCAAGAACCGCGAGTCGTGAAATTTCCGCCAAGCGGCAACCACGAACCCACACGGTGACGCATGGTCACCGGATGTCGTGAGGCAACCATACTTGCAGGTGTTCAAGAAAAACCAAGAAGGGCCAAATTTCACTTAAAAAGTGCCTTTTTTCTGCAAACTCGTAAATGAAATGAAATGAAGTTAACAGCCGAAAACGAAGATCATGAGAATTAACAAAAGGTTATTTAACGTTTAAAAGCACATTACTCACAATTTTGAATAATGAAAACAAAGAAAATGACAACAAATTTACGTTAAAAGGGGAATAAATCGCCAAAATATTCAAAAACAGCAAATAAATTTAGGATTTTGAAGGGAAGGGGGAAAATAATGAATTTTGAACTATTATCAAATTTTGAGCCAATAATTAAATTTAGAATAAAAAATCCCGGCATAACAATTATCAAGTTACATTTGCATGGAATATATATTACATGTTGTCATCAAGAAAAGTTTCAGATTTTAATGTCAAATCAACACCAAAAACATTGTATGTTGGATTATTTACATGATTGTTTCACTAGGAATAATTGTGAAAAGTAAATTCATTGCATTATGTAGGGAAAATCATGTGCTGCCCACATCATATGATTTAAGCATCATTGAATTCGAATAGAATATTTTGAGCTGATGTGTATGTGCATGTCCATGAGTCTGTCGATAGAATGCTCCCAAAACAAGTTGAGCTATTTTATTGAAATTTTATATGATTATAATATTTGGTAGATACTGGAACCCTGTTGATTTTAAATGCAGTCCCCAAATTTTTAAATTATTTTTTAAGAGAGTCATAAATAAACAAACATATTATTTGTAATTTATCATTAGAAAAAAGTGGCACCCAATTTAGAATGCCAGCATGAATTACTGAAATATTTTATGTTTTTCAGATAAACTTGAAAAAAGTTACATAAAGTTTTAAAACATACATTAAGTATTGTTAAACACATTTATTTATTTTTTTATATGTATATATATATATATATATATATATATATATATATATATATATTGTTTAGATGCATAGCATGAAAAAAAGGGTCTAATAATCATTTGCAAAAGGCAACGAGTTTAGTCTAAATTACATTGTTTGAATCATAAAGGTAAAGAGAAACTCTTACTTTGATTTAAAAACTTATCAAAAGTATCTATGGAGTTTGAGAGTTCCTTTACCTCTATGGTTATATCTCAAATACTTATTAATTTCTTCAGGCTTTTGTTAATAAAATTACATATTATTTGATCTGAAAGGAATTTTATTTAATTAAATATATGGTTCATGTTTGGTGATAGGGTCATATAATAATGAATCTGCATGTGTTTAGAGATATTAGGAGTGCAAGAGCTATACCATCATTCTGATAATGATTGTGAGACAAACAGAACTAAATACAATGGACAATGAATGCTTGAAAAAGTCAAATGGAGACTCACACTCCAGAGATTGAGCAGTAAGATACCAACAGATACTGAGCATTAAAATACACTAAAGTGCAGATGCTCTGTATGGGTACAGCTAGTATACAATATTGTATAACAAGTGTATTAACATTCTCATGTATCTAGCATGTTTCATTTATGAGAAATTATATTTTGTATTAGTTTTGCATTTTGACATGTATTTTGCACATGAGTATAAGTAACTCGTAGTTACAGAACATGCCTAAAGGGGAGAAATTACATTTTGTATTAGTTTTGCATTTTGACATGTATTTTGCACATGAGTGTAAGTAACTCATAGTTACAGAACACGCCTAAAGGGGGTGTTCACAAAGCAAAAAAAAAAAATTTGCTTTAGGATCATGACACACACATTACACCACATAGTGAATTTCTTTGCTGCTAGTGTTATAATTTGCTATTATGTGCTGAAAATCTGTAATAAATGGTGAAACAAGTTCACAAGTATTGGTACTAAGAGTGTGTTTCCTATAGATAAGTTTTCAATTTGCACAGGTTTAAGATTTTTTAATGCATATTTTTTTACCAATAAAATTGTCAAAAGTACCAAATTTCATTTTATGTTATGTTAATTCCATGCCAATAACATTGTGATATTGGTTTTGACAGGACTCACCATGAGGATTTGAAAATGATTAGCAAAACTGTCAATCAAAATCAAAGTTGATTAACAAATATATAAGTTTGAATAACAATTTTCAGATTAATGCTGAATTTCAAATTGATACAAAGTAAAATACTCACATTGCACTAGCTAATTTTCATAAAATTCTCTTAGAAATGTTGACTAATTTAATGTAAATAGTGACAAAGTTGCTAATGTTGCCATAGATTGGAAGTTTGACACCTAGTACTTGCGAGCACCAGCACTCTCATAAATGCAAAAATGCATGTATGTTAATTCGTTTGTCTGATGTGCCTGAAGGTGGTGTTTTGTACGAGAGTGTTTGTTGATTATAAAATATTGCCGACCCCCTATTCTAGATAATAAACAATTAAATTTAAGCATTCTTAATAGAATTCTAGCAAAAGGAAATGAAAACTGACAAATTTTATATGTGACCCATTTATAACCTCAAGCTTAATCATTTTTTACATGTGTTTTCCGGGGTTTTCAAAAAATATTTTCATGAAATGTACTTCTCTGTAGGAATACCTGCCAATTTTATACAGACCACATGATCCAAAATTTATTTTTCTAAACATTTGCACCAATAATTTTTAATTTGTTCATATATGAGAAGCTTTATTCCACACAGGTCAATATAGGGATACAAAGCAATATTTTCAGTGAGTAAAGAACAAATGCTGTGAGGGAGGTTCTTTATGGTAACCAAGATCTGAGATCAACTGTAGTCGTAGCTTATGTGGAAAATCAAAATCAATGCAAATTATGAGATTTTCAATGGAGGGGGGCTCTTTAATAGGATTTTTATGCAGTTTTATAATTTATTCGCAAAAAGCAATATTGAATTGCAAATTGCAATGCTTCTCTGAATATGAGCCCAGGGTTTTGATATAGATAAGTAAAAATATATGTGATATTTTTTTCTAAATTTATCAGAAAAAACTTTATTAGTGTCTAGAAAAATCCTGCTGTCCATTTCTAGTTTTTAAATGTCAGCTAGTTAAATATCTTGCTGATATATTATTTCCAGATTTATACGGTCTACTCCTGTTTCTGGGAGTGAATCCTTATCAGGAAAAGTTTTGGTGGAAAGATGTATTGTGGAAACCTTTTGTGAATGGAAATACATCCAATATGGTTTCCGTCTTAAAACAGATTGCATGGAGAACACCTAAAAAAAAAGTTTGGAATCAGGTAAGATTTAAATTATGATTGTATATAAGGTTTTTCACTATTTCATGTTACCAGTTTCTATATATTTAAAATTAAAAATCTGTCTGTTCGGTTCTATACCCAACAAATTCAAATTTTATTTTATTTTTTTACAGTAGATAACCACATTCATGTTTTGAGTTTCAAAGTCTTTTTCAAGATATCACTAAAAATTATAAAATTAAACCTTTTATAAAGAAAACATCGAGCTGATACAGAGTCCACCAAAATATGTATTTACTCTTGGTATATGCTAAAATACACGTTTACTCTTTAAAATTTTACTGCAGCATAAAAATCTGCATTAAGAATTAGTACTAAAACATAACATTTTCATTTTATATTTCAATATATATATTTTCCTCTTAAGGTACATATTAATTTTTTGAATTTCACTCTGCCATATGTTATTTCATTATTAAAAGTTTGTTATTTTAAGAATGTGATGATGTTCCGCCCCACTAAATGATCATTCACAAATCTATGGCATGCATATTATATGGGTGTATTATACGGGACATGACAAACCCCAATTTTCAAGGGTCTGTAGCTCATCCCTCAAGATAGCTATAGGGTTGATCGTTTTTCTGTAATATGAATATGAGAAAAAAAACTTACAATTGGTGTGGTAACACCCAAGGAAAAAAACTTTAAAGTGACACTTTTCACAATTTTCGGCCCACACTTATTTTCTTTAATGTTGATGGGCCTACAACCTTAACTATTGAACTAATATTAATGAATGATGACTCATATTGTATGTTCTGGTGGGAGGTACATACTTTTATTTTAAAACTTGAAGCTAAATTTGATTTAGGATTTCAAAAATTGAGAAAACATGACTTTTCAGCTATTTTCTTCAATGTTACGAATCTACAGCCTAAATTACTGAACCAATTTTAATCATTGATGGCTCATTTTGTGAGTTCTGATGAGATTTTTAAACTTAGATAAATTTAATTTAAAATTGAAAATATTGGAAAAACATGAATAAATGGTCTGTAGGAATTGATGTTGCTGGTCCCAAACCAGGGACCCGGTGCTTACAAGACCAACATTATAAAGTTAGAGCAAAAGCTAGCTTCCACTCCGAACTTAAAATTCAGGTTCATGTTCCTATCATCTTCAATCAATGTCTTTGGCAGGAGCAGAGTTGGCTGCTGCCACACACTCCACCCCCTGATGAGAAGCCTGGTCGAATTTCGGTGAGGAGGGGGCCACCCAGAAAACCCCCACGCGTCCCCATTCAAAACTCAGTCGAGGGGCTGAATGTCTGGGAGGTGTGTCGTACCTCGAGTGTGACGTCAGTCGTGGTCAACCAGGAAGAGAGTGGTAGCGCCTCTGGCTCCGCGTTGTTCTGCCATCTCGTGTTGAGATGGTGAGATCGTTCGAGAGGGAAAGTTGCGTGCTTCAAACATCTAGGTTCTCCATTTGTAGGAATTGATGTTGCTAGTCCCGAACCAAGGACCCGGTGCTTACAAGACTGACATTATAAGGTTAGAGCAAAAGCTAGCTTCCACTCTGAACTTATAATTCGGGTTCATGTTCCTATCATCTTCAATCAATGTCTTTGACAGGAGCAGAGTGGGCTGCTGCCACAGGTCCTTGGTGGTAAATTAAAATTTGCAATACCTGCTATATAATTGTTGCATAATCATATTGATAAATATTTCTACAAAAAGCATTGAAATTTCACAAAAACACCACTTAATGATAAAACTATGAAAAAAACATTAAGAGAGTGTTAAAGAAAACTAACTGCAAATAAGTTAATTGGTAAAGGGACAGCCATACCAAGTTTTGGTAAATTTGTGAAACTTCTTTCAAAGGAAACAGCCACCATAAAAGTATTTGTAGTAACAATAAAAGAAATGGATACATTTATTTCACCAAATATTCCACCATCCACTGGTACTATGCAAGTGCATTAAGCTGCCTAGACCTTCAATAAGAAAAAAAAAACAGCCTGGAGCTTTGTTGTTTGACTTGCAACCAGTGTGCCCTAGGATCATAAGAATGCACTCATTTTTACTTTGGAATATTTGAAACTGGTTTACAATTCTACAAGATGTCTTTGTTCCAGAGATAAAAACAGCCCATGCATAACCCCTGCAAATCATCATGGGACTATTAAGTGTCAAATTAAATAACTATGTTGTGATCAAAGCATTTGGTAAAAAAAGTGTCAAGCAGTTTTGGGGAAATATAATTATTGTTGAAGAAGACAATTTTCAAGTCAGATTTATGAAAAGATGCCCTGGTTCCAAAAACAAATTTGTTTCCACTAAAGAATCTAAAGCTGTTGTAGCATTTGGTAAATTAATTTGTATACTTGAACAACCCCAAGTTAACAATCATTTCCAATATATTTTTTATTTAATTCCTCATAAATGTAACTTGGTTTAAAGCCTAAATTTATAATAATAATGGAAGCCTATAAATGTCGCTTCCATGGAATTATATGTCACCTCCACGTTATAAGAAAATAGAAAACTGGCTTTAATTTGCTTAGAATGCTTTCTTGACTTTTGTTCGAGGTTTGTATAACTTGATTGACATTCAGGAACACAAAAACATGAAATAAATAATAAAACTTTGACTTTTTCAATAGATTTCAATAGATTTTGGTTGCAGACGAATAACAAAAAAGTTGCATATTCAATAATTTGAATGCTGTTAATAAACCAAATTTGTAGGAGGGAAAAAACTAGTTTGTTCAATGAATCAGCACATGTAAATTAAAAGTTTAGAGGGTAAAATTTGAATGATAATTTTTTTTTTCATGTACAGAAACCTTTATTACACAGTTCAGCTGCGCTTTTTTTTTAAAGATATCTATATAAATAAAATTGAAAATCTGTCTGTCTGTCTGTTTGTCTGTTTGTCCCGTCATCACGGGAGAATGGCTTAACCGAATTTCATGAAATTTTGTGGGTAGCCTGGAAATAGTCTCACTTAAAATGTAGTCTATGTTTGGAGTTTCTGCGATCAGTGGTTCTCGAGATATTAGTAAAAAACAAAATTTTCGTTTGTCTCATCATCACGGGAGAACGGCTGAACCGAATTTAATGAAATTTTGTGGATAGCTTTGAAATAGCCCCCATAAATTTAGCCCAAGTTTCGAGTATCTACGACCAGGGATTGTCGAGATATTAATGAAAAACGAAACTTTTTCCTAGGAGTTCTACTCTCTAACTATGTGGTTTATCCAAACGAAAAGCTTGAAAATTGTTTGAAAGGGAATTAAAACTTTATCTCTGAGTTTCATGGGAGATTTTTTGCGCCAATTAGTCACTTTCTGAAAACATGAATTGTTTGAAACATGATTTAAATGGGAAATCTTTCTCCATGGTTTATATTTCACAAGCTTTTACTGAACAATGAAAAGTATAAAGAAATCAAAATGGTTATTTAATTTCGCAGTTTATGAGGAAGATTCTATCTTATATCATGTTGCTCAGAAACGCAATTAAATTAAATCTGTCTGTTAATTTTAATTATTATTTTTTTGATTTGAATAATTAATAAAGAGATATAAAAATATATTTTAGAAAAAAATGATTTAATTTTTCTTATAGCATTTTTGACTGGATGATATCAATTACGGTCTTCAGGTTTAAATGTTATTATTATTGATATTTTTGGGGATTATTGATTCAGGGATTATTGATATTTTCAAGTTATTATGCAATTGTTTTATTATGACAAAAATTGTTTAAACTCATATATTGTACGTTGTACGAGTAATCTTCTATAAATACATGGGTATATATCTTCTAATCTATGAGAATATAAGTAGTACAGGTATATTGGCATATGTTTTGATATATATTGGCATATATTGGAATCAATTATGACCTTTTGGTATGAAGAGTGCGGAGATTATTGATATTTTCAATTTATTATGTCATCTCTTTTATTTTGGTAAATATTTTTTAGACTCATATTGTAATACGGGTAATATTCTACTAGCACACTGGCATACTTTCTAATCTGCAACAATATAAGTAGTACGGGGTTGCATATATTGATGCAATTCTTTTTTTTTTTTTTTTTTTTTTTTTTTTTTTTTTTTTTTTTTTTGTAAATTTGCTTACAAAAGGGGCCAGGATGTTTTATTCTTCAGATCTGCCCATGAAGATAATTTTGCATAGTGAGAACAGATATTTTTAAACTTCTCTTTAGGAGCAATAAATTTAATATTTTAACAGAATTTGCACATGATTGCGAATTATAAATTTCTTTATATTATATACTCTGTATGAAGAATGGATATGCTGCTAGTATTAATATAAAACATAAATAGAGGCCAATATAGGCAAAACATGGCATTAAAAACATAAGACATTTTCTTCATATATGAGACAAAAAAGGCAATGAAAGCCTTTTATGACATTTTACTTCAAATTCCAGGTGTAAAGCCTGGAATTTGAATACAAATGAACCAAAAAACCCCATTGAATACATTGAATACAAATGATTATGATACAAATACACCTGAGCAATTTGGGATATATGAATGTATAAGAAAGTCGGTAGAGCCTCTTGTTCTAAATATTTTAAATTTGTCTCTAATGTGGTTTTAAAAACTAAATATTTTTAGTTGTGTAATATTAAAAGAGCATTCTTTATTTTTAATAGATTGGTTTATCTGAGCTGAAAGAAGTTCTTTACATGATGGATTTTTCACCTGTCGAGAGGGTATTTTATGAAAGACAACACTCATTGTGTAGGAATGACTTCATTCAGAAAGTGGAAAGGTTTGATTGCTTGGATGTAAAATTAAGCTCCATGGACAGACGTATCTTGAGCAAGGTGATATATTTTATATAAATTGCTGTAGACATTTACATTTGATAAAATTTTGTGCTGTTACCAAATCCTCCCTGAGTCCAAAGAAATTTTGAAATCTGAAGTCTGAGTCCAACCGAACCCCAAAACTTGTGTTTGACCTGACATGAACTTTTTTTTTATATAATACATATAAAATCAACTTCAAACTATCTACATGTACAAAATATTACAAAAAGTGTTTCACTACACAGCAGAAATAAACAATAATTAGTGTTTAAACCTGTCGAAGACAGCAACACGAAAATTAGGTTTCAACTTTTTTTTTTATGAATTTTATTTTGTTTAACAATGTATGAGGCTTAATGTGGAAAATAGTCATCTTAATCAAAAATAAGCTCAGTTAGGTTTTGTCCCTTTTGGAGTTAATGCCATAAGTGTGCTAAATTTTAGACTTCTGTGTCAATAGAGGACTTCTGGGAAGTCTGGAAAGACTTTTTACCCCCCCCCCCCCCCCGTCCCCCCCATTTTCTCCATTCTCATAGAGGGGGTGACTCTGTGAACTATACTACATATGTGCGAAGATTCAACATTCTAGGTCATCAGATGGCTTCTTTAGGGTCTAGAAAGTCTATTCAAACCTCTCACTATTTTCTCTTGTCCCCTACCCCGAATAGAGAATAAAAAATTTGGCTTCATTAAGTTCTGCTCCTTCGCCTATACTGTAAGAGTGCAAATATTCAGCCTTCTAAGTCATTGGGGGAAGGGGACTTCTGGAAGATCTGGAAAGACACAAACATGTTAGATAATTATTGTGTAGATTTTTCATACTTTTATAACTTTTAGAAACATGAACCTTGTGTGGGCCAGAATTTCCCAAATTCAGCTTATGCCTGGTTTGAAACTTTTCAAAAGAAATGTGACCCAATCTGGGCTGTGATCTGAGCCAAGTTTGGGTCAGGAGCAGGCTCACAACCAGACAGATCTCTACATTAGAGTTCTAATGCTCAACCTAGGGCTGAGCAAATGTTAATGGGAAGCAAGAGCCAGTTTACAAATTTAGGAACCTACCTTATATTGCATTATATTACATGTTAAAATGGAAAAATGTAGTAGATTGTCAATAAATAAAAAAAAAAATGTAAATACACAATTTCATCTCATTGGAACAAAGTCTTCAACGATTTCAACATTACAAAAGACAACAACTTCAACATTGCAAAGAACAAACGACAACTTCATCATTACAAAGGTGTTCAGTTAGTATGGGTTCATTGAACAGTAGAAAGATTGTTACAAATAGAATTTTCATGAAATACTAGAAATGAAATACCCAGTATTGCTTGAGCCTTAAATAAGCACTCATTACATAAATAATACAGATGTAGATAATACCACTCAATTTCCAAATCATTTTCCCTTTCGCTTATACCTAAATCTTTTAGTTTCAATGCATGTATAGTCCTGCTCAACTATATACCACTTAGTGCATTTCACCCCATACCAATGTATAGCAAATCAGAGAAAAAACACAATTGAAAATTTGATTTTTATGCATTTGGTTGATAATTAACAGAAAATAGAGTAATTATTTATTTATTTATTTATTTTATTTTATTTATTTATTTTATTAAAATATGAAGAAGATATGTATACATCCATATTTTAGCCAAATTATAGAATTGCGCTTATTTTCAGAGATTGTGTGTTTCTTAAATTATTAAAGTTGAAAATATATAATTTATGTTTTTTTAATTTTTACTATAGAAGATACACACACACACACAAACATATTCTTTTAATCTCAAGGAAATTGATTTGGAGTTCCTAGGTAAACCAATGGTTTCCTTTAACCTCTGTCTAAAAAAAAAAGGTTGCGAAATCATAATAAACAGACAATTAGCCTAAAAAGAATCTGGATCCTAAATTATTCCTGAATTAGCCTGGAAGCTGAACATAGGAGACAAATTAGGTCTGGACATAGTGGTGCACATAGTACGGAATTAGGACATGTCCTAATTCAGACCATGCGTGTTGCATAATTTGGAAAAAGAGAGATAATTTCTTCACAGAAAGAATAGGAGCATGTTCCACGGGACACTGCCTTATATTCTTTTAATGCAGTGGATTTCAAACAATTGTTTGAGAATTTTGAGGCTTTTTAAGTGTTTGATCATCAATTAATTAAAATTCCAGTATTCACATGTTATAACAGTTCTACCGAAATATTTCATATCACTCTGTTTGTCCATCCTTAAGTTCACATATACAAGTATATATTTATCACACATGCAACTTATAATAAAACATGAATCAAATTCAAAACTTCAATTTTCTTTTACTTGAAATTTTGTTAATCAGGATTAGATTTTTAAAATAAATATCAAGAAATGTAATTTTGATAAAGGAAGCAAGTCACTTTTATACAAAATGATGTATTCATCATGTATTCAGTATTCATCATGCTGTTAAAAAAAGTAAGGAATGCTACCTCAGTCATTTGGCAACATTGAAGCTCATTGGATGAGAATTAGTTAAAAGGTAAGGTATGCTACCTTCGTCATTTGAGTTAATATCTAAATTTTCTTATAGAACATTAAACTCATTGGATGAGAGTTAGTTAAAGAAGTAAGGTATGCTATCTTAGTCATTTGAATTATTATAAATTTTCTAGTAGAATATTGAAGCTTTTTGGATTATTTTATTTATATTCTATTACATGCCTGTGTATTTGCTTAATTTTAGGTATTACATCCATTGAGAAGATTGCAGCAAACATGCTGCCATTTTCAAATTTGTTACAGCAATTTTATTGATGTGCACAAAAAGTGAGTATTAAATTGTTTTTGTCAAGTTTTGAGTTCATAGAGTCAGGGGTTAAGATACTTAAAAAAAAAAACTTTCATGGGAAATAAAGTACAGACTTAAATTTAGTGCTCAAATGCAGTGCAGATTTAATTCTTCTTAAATTTTATTATATCATGCTGTTTAGTAACTGAATTAATTCAAATGTGTTTATGTAGATTTATGTAAAATTTAAATAATAAAATAAATTAATATAAAAATTAATTTTGTAAATAAAGGGGTAATATATTTTTGATTACATTATATCAATTACTATTTGGGGATATAAGATTCTGGGAATTACTGATATTTTCGAATTTTAAAATCATCTGTTTTATTTAGGAAAATATTTTCCAAATTCACATATTTTCTATTGTATTAACCAGATTGTTGCAACAGGATAAAAATGGCATGGGTACAACTTTTATTATCATTTAAAGTTTTAATTTAAATGTATGTTGACCACAATTCCAATTGTTTGTGAATTGGTTTACAAACAGAACTAAGTTACTTTATTCTTCAAATTTGCCAATGAAGATAATTTTGTATAGAAAGAATAGGGATTCTTATTCATATTTTATGGGGGATTGAATTAGATAATTTAATAAAATTTTTTGAAGAACAATATCATTTAAAATAATACTAAAATTTGCTTACTGTTAATCGCAAGCAATGCCGGATATATCTGCTAATATATAGTAAATTGTTTAGGTTATAAGAAAAAATGTCTTTTTTTGACATGGTTTTAAAAATCAATTTATCTCACTTCAAATATTAAAATTTAAAAGAAAGAAACACTTTTAGCACTGGCACTGTATTAACTATTTACCTACCAAATTAAATGACAACTATAGTTTTTGTAAATGAATGTAATTTAAAATTTTAATTAAAGTTTGGGAAATTTATTTGGACTACACATTCATAAATCTAATCTCTACAATGTCGTTAAGCGCAATTGCCAAGTCTTGAATGTTTAATTTATGTGTCTTTCAAATCAAGAAATTTTAAATAAACCAGAAATGGTCAAATTCACCTATTCACAATAAATAACAATTTATTATTATTATTTTTTTTTTAAATTTAATTTAATTTATTTATTTATTTATTTTATTTTTTCTGCAACAAATTATTTTAAAAATCAGCTCTACTGATTGAAACAAATGTCTTATTACATAAAATCTGCAAAATGATTAATTTAAATATTTTTTTATAAATGTTCCCAGTTGGTAACATTGGGAGGTAAACTCGTAATGTAGAAAAGATTCATTGGGCTTTTTATACCCAGTCAATAACCATGAACAATTTATTCATGGTTATTGGCTAGGTGTAAGAAGTCCAATATATTTTTTTCTTATTATATGCTTCTGATTAAGGACGCTTTACGTCTGAAAGTGCCTATGCTTGTAATATGTTTTTAATGTCTTTTAGTGCAATCAAATAAAGATTTTTATTCTAAAGTATTTTATATTTGAATTTTAAGAGTTATTTATTTCTATAGTGACTTTAATTATGTTACCTTGATCAATTACTAAGTTACTTTATTTGGTATGTTTTTAATCAATAAAGATGTGATCAATAAAGATGTGTATTAAAGCCTGGGATCCTTAGTAGTTATTTAATTTCAGAAGATAGTACTGAAGAACCACCTACTTTTACATATACCTAAAGTTTTAAAAGAAAGAACAAAAACAACTACACAAAAGTAGAGCATTACTAACATAATTTTATTAAACAAAAAACAGAAGAAAAACTCAGTTTCAAGTATTTACTTTTATCTGATGAATATTTACTAAGATACTGTCATAATTAAGAATTAAAATAACTTTAATATCTAAAGATAATCATTAAGCCTTTAGCTAAAAATTTAAAATCACAGGAATGATCTTCCCCAGGTCTGAAGACCTGAGTATAGTTTGTGCCTGGCAGGTTGTCCACATAAAAAAAATATAATTTTACATTATAAGGGATAATAAATTGTTCTTCAAAATATACCTTTAAAATTCGAAAGGAAGTTCAACATGTAAACACTATAAGATATTGAAATTATGAGCCCAACGAAATTCCCCAATGCATAATTTTTAAATAACGATTTCTGTGCTTCAAGCTGTTGACACTAAGCTAATAAGTTCTCAAAACATGAGTATACTCAATAGGGCATTCTAATTAAAAGGCCATTTAATTCAACTGAAGCTTGAAAAAGGAAGAATAATGCCATTTAGAAGCATGTATAATATCAAGAATATCGATGCACATTATTGAATGTCAAAACATGCGATAAATATACGAGGCATGTTTTTTAAGTAAGTACCGTTTTGGAATTAAAAAAAGACGTGCAAAGATATCGCAATAATTTTATTTCTACATGAAAGCCTGTACCTTAATCTACTTTTCTACATAATTTCCGTGAATATTGAGGCACTTGTCATAACGTGGCACCAGTTTTTGAATACCCTCCTCATAAAATTCTGCCGCCTGACTTGTTAACCACTGTATCACAACTGTTTTGACTTCGTTATCGTCTTGAAGACGCTGACCACCCAGGTGTTTCTTCAAGTGCAGGAACAAATGGTAGTTCCTGGGCGCCAGATCAGGGCTGTATGGAGGATGATCTAGTTTCCCATTTAAAAGATTTGATGAGATCTTTGGTCCGATTAGCCACATGTGGACGGGCATTGTCATGCAGCAAAACGATACCCTTACTCAACTTGCCACGTCTTTTGTTCTGGATTGCACGACGCAGATTGTTCAATGTCTCACAATAAGACGCTGCATTGATTGTCTCATTACGAGGCAGAAACTCCACTAGCAATACTCCTTTTTTGTCCCAAAAAACTGTGCACATGATTTTCCGGGCAGAAATTGTTTGCTTAAACTTCACTCTTTTGGGTGATGATGAATGTCGCCATTCCATGGATTGTTGTTTTGATTCTGGTGTGACGTAGGCCACCCATGTTTCGTCACCAGTAACAATTTGGTCTAAAAAATCTTCACCTTCATTGTGGTACCGCTCAAGGAAAGTCAATGCACTGCCTAAACGTTGGGTTTTGTGCAAATCCGTCAACATTTTTGGAACCCAACGTGAACACAATTTCCGGTAATTCAAGTTCTCGGTCACAATGCGATACAAAACACTACGAGAATATTGAGGAAACCAGTCGCACATTGATGAAATTGTAAAGCGTCTGTTTTCTCTCACCTTTTCTTCCACTTTCTGCACCAAATCTTCATTAAAGACCGAAGGACGCCCACTCCGTTCTTCATCATGCACATTTGTGCGGCCATCTTTAAATGCTCTCACCCATTTCCTTACCATTCCATCACTCATAATGTTTTGTCCGTAAACTTCACAGATCTCACGATGAATATCGATCGGTTTTACGCCTTTAGCACTAAGAAATCGTATAACAGCCCGTACTTCACAATCGGCGGGACTCACGATTGTCGGAGGCATCTTAAACACTCAGTAAACAACGTATACAATGAAGAATCAGACTGTAATGGCGTCAGTGCGTAGACAAGAGATGTAGGTAACCAGCGCGCATGCGCGGAACGCCGACCGTAGCGCTGCGGCGGCGGAATCGCAAAACGGTATTTACATAAAAAACATGCCTCGTACCAGTAAAGTGTACAACAAGTGTAAATCTCCTGCATATAGCAACACCAGTTCAGTCATCCACAAACAAAACATGTCCTTTCCTTTTCACTGCTCCAAATAAATCCTTTCCAATGAATTTCACTCTTCTCAAGAACCACCACCACTGGTGAGCGAATCTTACGCATAGCGTTGTGCGACACTGAATACACTGAGGAGAACAACTGGCACATTGCCAACAAGTGTAAGGCTTGCACATATATCGCTGATCTAACTACCTGGCGTGTGTAACCATAGATATATGTTAGAACAATCAAGGCAGCTGTGGAAGCTTTAAAGATGCACTTTTTTTGCAATTTCCATTATTGAAATGCATTGTTTGAAAGTAAAACTTAAGTCTGCTACACTGGTGAATAATTAAAGGAAATGATTATCATTTGCTGGTAATTTAGAATAGTGAAGTGCTTAAAAGGATGGTAAATTAAAATTAACATGAGTTAAATTGCCGAAAGAGATAACATTAAATTAAGATAGTGTTTTGAAGGAAAAGGGGAAAATAAATTAAGGTATTTGAACTTTAATAAATTTGAGAATAATTTGCCTCTGAACATCAACACAACACAGCAAACAATTTTAGATTTGATGGTGTAGCAGGCCAGATTTGGATTGCAAGTCACTAATTGTCTATAACTTTACTTTTTTAGGAAACTTAACATATCCAATCTTTATTTTATAGCAAAATGACAACAGGTGAACTACTTGCTCGCTTGTTAAAAACTACAAAGTATGAGTGTGAGGAATTTCACAGAAAGTTTATTATGTCACTAAATGGTATGTACATTTTTGTCACTCTTATGTATTGTTAAATATTAGTTTTATACTTTAATAATATAAAAACTTTGTAAATACAGCAGTAACACAAATATATCATGGTCAACTTGTTTCAAAAGCAGAAAACAGCCTTATTCTTTAAGACAAACAAGGAAATAGCCTTCTTTTTCATGACATTATTTTGAAATACTTTCTTTTTATTTTTCTTCTTTGTATTTTTTAGATCTAGTTTAAACATCTTATATATTCTTGTTACTGTTTTAGTAGGTTTACTCACTTTTAGTTATTTCAATTCGCTCTGCTATCTGTTCTCTTAGTGCCTTGCTTTCTTTTCATGAATTTTTTTATTTCTTCTATATTTTTCTTTCTTCTGTGGCTTTTACCATTCATTCATAGTACCTAGTATCTCGCTTTTTGTATGTCATAGGTTTTCCTCTTTCATTTCCTCCCATCGTGATGGCAACCTTTTGCCATGTGTGCCATTCTATCGCAGTTACCAAACTTACTTGAATAATTGAGGTTGCACTTCTTGTTTGTCCTGAAGAAAAAAGCTGTTTTCTGCCTTCAAAACCTGTTGATCAGTATAACTTTGTGTTTATGATGTATTTATAAAGTTTTTATATTATTGAAATCTTATTACAGCAGTTTTTGATAATTTTATTTTATTAATTATATAATTTATTTAATTAAAATAATATCTATCAATGGTGTTTACAACTTTGTTGTCTTTCTACATTGTTAAATCATACCGAGTTATCCAATCCAAAGCTAGGATTGTACATTGCAGATAACAGCATTCATCAACCAGTTATGTGTTTATTATGTGCCCTTCAGCCTGGAATAACTGATACTTGCAATTATCAAAACCAGTTCATAGATATTTGCAATAGCAGTATAATCCTAGCATTGTTAACTATTTATTTTATAAATTATTTAATTAAAATAGTGTCAATGTATGTACAATTGTTTATGAATTATTAAATACTTTATGCATACCTGAATATACTTTATGAATACTTTATGCATAGTAAAATCATACCCATTGTCTTTATTGTTAAATTATACCCTGTGAGCCAATCCAAAGCTAGGATTGTGCTCCCATTGCAGATAGCAGCATTCATCAACCAGTTTTGTGTTTATTATGTGCCCTTCAGCCTGGAATACCTGATACCTGCAATGAGCAAAACCAGTTTATAGATGCTGTTATTTGTAATAGGAGTACAATCCTAGCATTGTTGAATATTAATTTTATAAATTATTTAATTAAAATATTATTAATATATGTACAACTTTTTTATGTATTTTTAAATACTAGCAAAAGCCAGGCTTTAGAAGGACTTGAACGTATGAAGTATGCGAACTGTGAAAGATTTCAAATTAAAACTTAATTTTACAAATAATTATGAAATTATATGTATAAATAATTTATTTTAATATTTGAGAATCCTAATACAAAAGAGCATATTAGATTTTAGAATTTGAATATTATTTTAAAGAAACTATAAAACAATGACAAAACAGAGGAAAACAATGAAATCAAAGTAACACATTTATCTCAATAGATTTGTGTTATATTATTGTATGTATTATGGAGGCAAAGTAACTCTCCAACTCCATGGTGTAAATTTTGTTTCATCATGTTCTTCTAGCAACTGTGTTAAAAAAAAAAAAAAAACAGGTTGTGAAGCTTTATATTGGACTCTTTATTTAAGTTTTGTGCAACAATGGTTAATCTTATCCGAAGTGCCACTAGGCCTATATTTTATTTTTACACACTATTTGTAGGCCGACCGTCCAATTAGTTGCTCAAGTCCTCAGGATGAGTCGAACGATCTGGGTCTTCAACACTATTTGTAGGAAGCATAGTAAGCATGCACAGTTTAAAAATGGGCTTTTTGCTGTGTTATAGTTAATTTTAATAATTGAAATTATGATTCTACAAATCTGTGTGCAATTTCATGTATGTATGAAAAATATCATCTTCCTACTTATTATAGTTTTCGAGTAAAAGGTATCACAAAATTGTGAGTTGCAAACACTATTTTATAAAACTAAAACACAGTGAGACACATTGTCATATCATATTCAAAGTATCTAATTAATATTGCATAGACAAGAAAAATGAAAAAAAAATGAAAAAGGGAAAAAAAATTATAGTAAATAGATGTATTATTCATTTACCTTTTATAAATGTGTATGTAAAATAAACATTTCCTTCCTTTATGCTCTGAAATATTTTAGTAGTTTTTTCCAAATGCAGTACAACATTTCAAATACGGAATCCTCTTGACCTCGGTGATTCCGAATTTCAGACTTTTCCGGATTTTGGTCATTTTTTGAAAAAAAAGTATGGATCTCCCCTCTTCCCTCCTTTCTGTAATTTGAGCCTTCTGTATTCCACTACAAAACGGAAATTTGAACAGTTAAGCAAATATATGAAACAAATAAACAAACACTCAAACAGAAAATTCTTATTTATTATACACCTTTAAAACAATTTAAACTTTTTTAGCAAACATTTCTGTAATGGTACATTTTCTCATAATTTTGTTTTTCCAAACTAACTTTTTCCTTAATTTTAATGACATAAATTCTTGTTACAAAGCTCCTTTGTTCCAGTTCTTTAATAACATTGTTCAGTCACCCTTCTAAATTTTCCAAAGAAACCTTCTGTTCATTAATATTGACATCAACATTGTCACGATTGCCAATTACGTAACTATTTTCTTATTGCTGCAACAGAGCCACCCGTAAGGGGGAATTGGACACCAAGTGGAAAGACCCAGATTTCTAAATTTTCTTTTGGGGACTGGAAAAAACATGAAAAATTCTCAACATATGAAAGAATCAAATATGGACAAGGGGGGGGGGGGGGGGGGCTGATACATGTTTGAAGAGGGCCCGCAATTTCTATGGGTGACCCAGGCTGCCAGATAAAAATTGGAAAGCATGTTTCACTGTTCATGAATCAGACAGACGATAGTGTTATGCCGAGATTTGACAGCTCTAAATTTAATTAATAGTTCAAAATTTGAAATAGCTTAAAATTTGTTATTTTTCCCCTTTCCCTTCAAAATTCTAAATTTATTTGTTGTTTTGGAATATTTCGGCGATTTATTTCCCCTTTAACGTAATTTGTTATCTTTTTAATGTTTTTATTATTCAAAATTATACGCAATGCATCCTTAAACGTTAAAATATCCTTTGTTAATCTTTTGGCTTCCTGCTCTTGTGTTTTAACTTCAATTCACTTCATTCACGAGTTTGCAGAAAACATGCATTTTTTTAAGAGAAAAGTGGACTTCTTATCAGTTTTCCCCCTCACAGCTGCATTTGGGGTGCCATCACATCCGGTGGGTTGCTGTGCGGCGGGTTGCCGCATTGGGAGAAGTGATCTTTTTTCTGAGTCTTGGCATAACAGCGTTTTATTTCCGCAGTGTATGCGTAAGCGCTCGGCGCGAAGCGCTCGGCGCGAAGCGCAGGGTTTCACTCGCCAAGTTTGGCGTCTCCTGGGAAGGCAAGCGTGTTGCCGGGTTTTGATTCCTGACCGGCACTGTTGGAGGTGGTTTTTTTCGATCGTGCGAAGATCCGTGGAACGGGCCCCAATGCAAGGGCGCCCGTCTCCCGCGGTCGCCGTAAGGATGCCTTTAATCAAATCCCAAGCAAATTTATGCAGCTTGACCAAGATTTTGAAGTGTGCTTCTAATGAGGACATCATGACTGTCGGGGTCCAAGTTAATGCTGGCATAGTTGCCTTTGTCTGAAAGGTGTATCATCGACCTCAACAGTTTTTCCTTAATCCTACAGTGTTTGCAAAGTGTACCATCGATCCCAACAGGCCTTCCTTAATCCTACATTTCCACCAAATCGCTACAGGCTCTTGCTTGCCAGCGAATAATTCATATATTTTCTAAAACTTCATGTGCAGCGGTCTCCAAACTCCAGTGATATGTGTATCGTCGTTTCAGACATAAGTGCATCGTCATTCCACTCACGCAACTGTCCTTATTGCCGGCTCGAGTCATAAGTGCATCTCTCTACATTTTAGTGCTCCTCTCTACATTTTAGTGCTCCACAAGTATTTTTCTTCCAATAAATACGTCATTAAAAATGATCTAGTGGTGAGACTGTAGTGCTCCCTCTTCATATTTTTCTGTGTAGGCACATAATATCCTTGAACGAAACAAATACCAGTGCAGCCTTAAGCTCGAAGTTTATAAATTTGTATTTGTGCTTTTGATCCGGTCATAGGGAACTGCAAGTGGCAATATATTGTTCTCTTACAAATCCAAGCTGTATTATTGAGTACATCAATAATTTGCTCTTTGTTATTTTTATTCTCAACATTTTTGGGGGTGGACAGCTCCTTAGGCAGACCAAGCTCTGGTCTTCAGACCAGAGTGGATTCTGTTTCCTGGGTCATTTAAATTGAATTGTCAGTAAATGCAATGTACTAAATTTAATAGACATAAATAATAATGAAAATTAATAGTTCAGATTGTTTAAATTTTTAAGTGTTGTTAATAAAAGTTAATTTTTAAATTTAACAATTAGTGTTTGTGATTTCTTTAGTTGTTGTTGGCTGTGCAATTTATTTATTTAAAAGGTAAGTGGAATTATTAGAAGTTTTTTGGTGTTGAAGTGTTTTCAAAAGTGTATCTTAGTTGGGCACAGACCAAGCTGTAAGTAATAAAATAAGTAAATAAAGAAACAAAGAGAAAATAAAAATTATTAAAAGTAAACTTTATTGATTGATTAGGAAAATACTATACGATCAGGCTAATGTAAAATAATATTAAATAAAAAGTAATGATTAAATATAAATGTAAATAACTTAAAGAATAATAGTTAAATAATATAAATAAATAAATGTGTGTGTTAATCAAAAATGAAATAAGGATTAAAGTATAAATAGTAATAATTACAAAGGGGAGTAAAAACCAATACAACAATAGAACAAGCCCTTCCCTGCCCTGTATTCTCCTTCCAGATATTCCCCTTCCACCAATTATTATCACTTACTTAATTACGTCAATGTCTAGAACATTACGTTTCTTCCAGCCCATCCCCTTTCCACCCAGTGCATCATGGAACAATACAGGCAAAGAACTATTTCTTACATTTGGGAGTACCAAATGGATGAAATCTTCTTAATTCACAGAATTATAATTTCACTTTTAAGCCCTAGTTGTAACAGCTATCTGGAAAGCTCATGTAAGATCGTCTGTAGCTGGGATGAATGAATAAATGGTACAAAATTGATGAAAATGAGTAATTTTTGGCTTTAAAAGTTCTTAACTTTTAAACTAATTTGAATTTAAAAGAAAAATCCTTCTGAGCCATGTCATTTGAGGACTTGAAGTACCCTTTACCAAATTTTGTTGCTGTCCAAACCTTTGCTTTTTCTCTATAGATGACACACACAGACATCTTCTTTTAGGAGCAAGATAATCCAGTAATTAAGGCATGGAGATTGCACTCAGAGGAACTTAGTTTGATTCCTGGCTAAGCACAAACTGTCCCCATGTTTACACGGAGTACGGGCACACATTAAATCTATGGGTCTAAGAGTTCTTTCATGAGGTTAGTTGCAGGAGAGTACAATCCATGTGGATGTAACCCCCCCCCCCCCCTACTAACATCTGTCTAAATTGGGTGGCACTGTCTCAAACAGATACTTTACACATTCTGGTAGGTCAGATGGTCTGAATTAAAGGAAAGAAAGCCACCTTCTTTTATTATGTAAAATAATTTTTCCATCCTACATTTTATGGAAATGCATGCTGTTTTAAGGAAATATGCTGCTTTACAAATTTCCAAATAATTGAAATTATACTTCATTTTTGCGCTGAAACATCAAGTATATATCATGGCCTGTGAAATAAAAGTATTTTTAATTTTTATGATTGCTTTAAATTTTATGATTGCTTAAACATTCTGGAATAAAAATTAGGATACTCCAGAAGAAGAAATTTGAAAGTACCTAGAAGAAAGATTGCTTCCACCAAATGAAAACATTTTAGATTATTGGGAAAAGAACGATTTGTATCCTTGTTTGAAGGAATTATCTTTGAAGTATCTTTGAAATAATGATTAAATAATCATGTCACCATCAATGATTTTTTTAGAGTGACTTTAAAGGACCTCTAGTTTAAGTTGTGACAAAAAAAGAAGCAAATTAGATCCTGACCATCTTCTAATGCTTGTTTTCTTAAATAAAAATCAGCAGGTGTGAAGCATTTACAATTAGTCAATGATTTTAGTTTTAAAAAATGACCTAAAATAAAAAGCTGCTGTAAAATAATTAATATTTATAATAAAGAGTTTCATTTCTAAATTAATATGGTTTTATTATGTTTTTACTTTATGTTACTTTATTAATTTATTTACTAATTAATAAATAATATTTATTAGCAATTTAAAATAACTATTCAAGACAGTCAACATATTTGAATATTCAAGATCTGGTTACATTTGCATTTGAGAAAAATATTGTTTGCCCATTTCTAGTTTAATCACACTTTTGTTATTAAATGATTGACCATGGTACATTTTTATCAAAACTGATCAAAATATGTTTGACTAATTTTTTGGTACTTACGTATTATCGCAACCATGATAAAACGTAATTGATGTATCGTCCAATAAAGGTCCCGATCGATTCCAAGGACAACATGCAACAAAGTGATCTGTATGAGGACCCACGTTCGAGCGGGCTCGAACTGGTTGGGGGACGTACGCACCGCTGGGACTGTGTTGTCAGACAGGCCGGCTTCGCCGGACCAAGTCACAGAGCATACTAGACTCGCTTCTGGGACTCGCTTCTGGGTTTTTCTCAAGCAGTTCGACGTGGGTCCTCATACAGATCACTTGGCTGCATGTTGTCACGGTCCTTGCGCCGTGCGACGGTCCCAGAAGCGAGTCTAGTATGCTCTGTGACTTGGTCCGGCGAAGCTGGCCTGTCTGACGACACAGTCCCAGCGGTGAGTACGTCCCCCAACCAGTTCGAGCCCGCTCGAACGTGGGTCCTCATACAGATCACTTTGTTGCATGTTGTCCTTGGAATCGATCGGGACCTTTATTGGACGATACATCAATTACGTTTTGTCATGGTTGCGATAATACGTAAGTACCAATTTTTTTTCTTTTAAGAACTCTCTACCAGAATAAATGTTATAAGTCTTCAGGTTAAATTGATACTGTTGGCAGCTCTACTTTTGTGAAAGATATTATTTTTATGTTCTTAATATTTTTTTTTATTTTGAATTCAGGTGCAGCAGGACTTTATGTTATTCAAAAAGACTTTGAAAATGCCATCGAAACCTATGAAAAAGTCTTGACATCCATTGAAGACAATAAATGTAATATTAGAACTGATGTGACACAGCTAATTCACACTTCATTCCATTTGTCCAATATCTTGTCCGAGTCTGTTGTAAATAAAAATGGCGAAATAATTCAATCCAAATTTGTACCATCAGAACTAAATGAGAAAGTGAAAGAACTGAGTGACACGTACCTGGAAAAACTGAAGTCTGTTGTGCAAGATGGTGTAAAAGATGTTGGCGATGTCGGCAGAGAGATTTCTGAAATTATGAATAAATTCAAATTGAAGAGTCATGAATTCCCGACATCTGCCTGGTGGTGTGAGATTTTGCAAAGCATGACAGATGATGAAATGCAGTCTTTTCTTGAGAAACTTGATAATGTTTTGAAAGATGCTCCAGGTCAAATGCATTTAAGGATGGAAAATTCAATGATTGATAAGTAATACTTTTCACATTTTCAATTATATGGGGTATCTAGTTACTTTCTCATACTGTAATGTAGAGCAGTGGCCTCCAACTTAGGATGCATAAGTTGATATGCTTAGGTGCACCAAAAAGAATTTTATATTTTCTTTTTTGTGTTTTTTTTCCTCCTAAAACAAAGTTTTATATTGACAGAAAAAAAAGAAAATTAATTAAAGAATAACAAATATTAACTTGTATTTTAAATTACATGATCATGAACACAATATTAGGATCATATGAATTTTATTAGAATGCCCATTTAGAACAAAAGACATTTTTGCTTTATTCCAATGTGGAGCCTCTGTATTAAGACCAACGTCTGTTTAAAACTACAAAAAAAAAAAAAAAAAAAAATTCTACATTTGTATTTACCAAAGGAGTACATATCTAGGATTAGAGGGTATATGCAAGGAAGGTCTCCTGACCGTCATATGCCAGTTTTGACAAAACTAATTCTGGTGATAATTTATACTATAAAAAAACTATTGTCTATAAATTAGCAGCTTCATCCGCCTAGAAATCTGGAAATTAAATGTTAAAATTTCTTTAAAATAGTGTCAAATACAACCCTTTGGCAGCAGTACTCATCCTCATCAGCTATACTTGCCTCATCAGCTATACTTGCCTCATCAGTTATACTTGCCTCATCAGCTATACTTGCCTCATCAGCTATACTTGCATCAGCTATAATCCTCATCAGCTATACTTGCAGCAAACCTAACTTGTGAATGCTACAGAATATTGTGAAAGCTACAGAACCTTTTTACTCAGTTTTGTTCTTCATACCATGTTTCTTTTTTTACTTTTCATGATTCATATGCATATTTGGTGAAATACACTATTTACAACCGTGTATTGCAAAATTTAGTGGGGCCTAATGCTGTTAGTATCTGAAATATTGAAACGGAAAATAAATTCCTTTAGAGCAATAAATTAACCCTTTAAGCATGCCATTTCTTTCCCTTTGTGCACACTGCAGGGAGTTTTTTCTCCCATACCATTTTCTCCACTGCTTGCGGGTTGAATGAGAAGGTATTTTACTGAAATAAGTATTAAGTAAATAAATATGTATAATAACAGATAAGTAAGTTATAAAAAAAACATACAATTCCAAGTTTTAGTAAGTCCTCTTGGTATGATAAATTTTAAAATATGGTATATAACAAAGAGAAACTTCACACTCTCGACACTCGGCCGTCCAAACAGTTACCTTACACCTTTCTGGTAGGTCGGACGGTCTGGGTCTCAACAACAACACTCTCGACACTGGGGCGCGGTAGCCCATTGGTTAGCACGTTGGAGTTGCACTCGGTAGGCCCGGGTTCGATTCCAGCCACTGCCAAAACTGCCGCCGTGTTCACGCGGAGTACGATCACGTTAAACATGTGGATCCGTAAGTCCTTCCGAGAGGTTGGTAGTAGGGGAAGGAAGGTACGGTCCCTGTGGATGCCTCCCCCACTGGGTTCCAGTCTAAATTGGGTGGCACTTCCCGGCCGTCCAAACAGTTACCTTACACCTTTCTGGTAGGTCGGACGGTCTAGGTCTCAACAACAACACTCTCGACACTATATCCTGGTTTCTTTCCTAAGCTTTTTACCAATTTTATTAAAGGCACAACATGCAACACATCATCTAGTTGACTGTTGTGAAGGGTATGGGAGGTATATATTCTGCAAAGTACCTCCCTGTAAGATGGAAGGGGAAGACTATGATTTTCATTTGAGGATGATTTTCATAACTTTGCCTTCCTGATTTTACAACTATGGTGGTAGAATAATAGTATTTTTGTATTATTTCCTCAATGATTTCCATTCTAAAGTCAGTGAGTGTTATATTTCTAGATGTTACCTTTACTCTGTAGAATAAAAGCATTGGAGATAATTTGATCAAACAAGTGCCTGAATATTTTTTTATAATAAACCTTCATCCTTCGTACTGTATCGTAATACGATAAATTTCGTAGTGTAATATAATATGAAATACTGTCTCTGATAAAATCTAGTTTGTAGTACTACTACTGCCATCTAGTGGAAAATATCATAAACACAAATAACATAGTCATACAAAATCATATAACGTGTTATTTCTGTCAAACACACTGGAGTCTCAGTTTTCAAAGTGCATGACGAATCTACCTCGTCAACCCCACTTATCTGTAATGCAATGCATGACGAGTTCAACTCGTCAACAATGCTTAAAGGGTTAATAAAATACTTAAGGCTGACTAAATTTTAAAATGTGATCACATATTATGTATAAATTAAATCTCCAGTCGATTTTCAAATATTTACGAGAAATGTACCAAAATAAACAAAATAGAATGCTGTTTTTTACTGTATACTAGCAAAGTATAATTATAAAATAATTTTAAAAATCTTAAAAAATTTTTAAATCTGGGATTTGGTTGCCATAAAATTAGATTCGCTAAATAATGCCAAACGAATTCAAGTTTTGGATAACCATTGATTTTTAAAAAGGTTAAATATATGTTTTATTAAAATATGGTTAGAATTTAAAATGTGGTTTTAGAAATTAATAGATTTAAACTAAAGCCATTGAATTTATACAAAATAGCCAAGATTTTTAAGTACTAGTGATTATATTTAACATATTGGACTATATTCCATATTGGAAACTTGTAGGTTTTCCTTACTGTTATTTTAGAAATAATTTTTATTCCAAATAGTAATTTTCTGTTAACGCTGTTTCTGCTAAGATTATTTTCTGTTGACCTAAATAAATTTATTATTATTATTATTGCTTTAATATGGGGATTAAGCTGATATTTTTCACATTGTGTGTTTAGAATGGCATATACTAATGTGGCTGAATTTTTTTCCTTACAATCGGCTTGTGGCTGCCAGGAAACCTTTCTTGTTAGAGCTGCGTGATCAAAAATGTTTAAAGATCACTGGTATAAAGAAATTGTTCTTCTAAAAAAATTTGAATTTGAGATTTTACCGAACACATTTGAAACATATTTGGAATTATGTTCATTTGTGTGTGAAGTGTTGGTATAATTCCAGAATAAATGCACATATCACTAGTAAATTTTATAATTAGCACAAATATATAGAACATTAGAATTGGATATTTATTTTGACACTAGAACAAGTTACCTGGCATTGCCCAGGTTCTAAATAAGTGACCACTGTGTAAGTAATATAGATACAGATAACAAGACTCAATTTCCAAATTACATGCTTTGAAAATAAATAATTTCTGCACTTAATTTTTTCATGTGCAACCTTGTTAATTGAACAATGCAGGTGTAATATGCCCTAAATAAACTCCTTTTATATGTTCTTAATAAGCATGCTAAATGAAAATACAATGCAAAAAAGAAATAGTTCCTTTGCTGAGAACGATAAAAGTAAAGAATTAAATGCTATCGCAGCAAGTTTTTATTTGTTTGGGGCCATTTTTTAGCATAATACTTATAATCAGAAAATAATGGCATATTAAAATAATGAAAATTATTTCTAAAATTTAGGAATTTAGACTTTTGGATTATATAAAACTCACTGCACGTCTGTGAACACTGTCATATACCTTGAAAATGCATGTTAAACAAAAATACTTGACATCATTAAATAAAAAGTTCCTTTACTGAAAGAAGTAAAATTAAAGAATATAAAATTGCTACAATGCATTTAATGCTATTGCAGCAAGTTTTTATTTGATCTGTGCCAGTTTCAATTGTAATACTCATAATCATAAAATAATGACATCTTTAAGAAATGAAAATATCATCTCTAAAATTCAAGAACTTAAAACTTTTCAATTTTAAAACTTACTACGTATTTGCAAACTCCACCAGCTGTAGATATCTATCTGCAATTGAGGTTTACTGCAATAGGATTTTAAAATTATGAAATTTTGGCTTAAAATGTTCATAACTTTTAAATTAATTTGAATTTTGAAAAAATCTCACCCAGATAAAACATTCCAGGAGTTCAGCTACCTCTGTACTGAATTCCTCAGGTGTCAGTAGCTTTAATTTTTTGCTATTCGCAACACACACAAAGACCTACTTTATTTTATAAAATTTCAATTAGATACCCTATTATTCAAAATGAAAGATCTTGGTAAAAAATTTCTCTAATGGAAAAGAAAGAATTTCCAAAATTAAGTATAGTTTCCCAACTAATATCTTCATAACATTGAACAAGGAATCTGATTGGCTGCTGAAGGCATTGTCCGGGTCATAAATAAGTACCTGCTACATAAATAATGCAAATGCAGGTGACAGTACTCAATTTCCAAATCACCTGTTTCGAACCAAAATCATTCCCATGCTTCTTTTTTTTCATGTGCAAACCATGCCATTTGTACAACACGGGGATAACGCACCCAAAAATAAGCTTTTGATATGCCCGAAATAAGCATGCTGAAAATCTTTGCAATCACATAAAGAAAAGTTCCTTTTAATTAGAAAAGTTAGATTTTTGTTTTTTTAGTTTAGTTTTCGCTTTTAGAAAGTTTTAGTTTAAAGGTAGATTTTCATATGTTATTACAGACAAAGAAAACAAATAAAATTGCATGGCAATTGTAAAATTAAGACAAAAAAAAAAAGAAAAAAAGATGCAATCACTCACAAAATTGCAAATTATTTGAAAAAATGTGAAAATTTAAAAATATTGCGAATTATGCAGAAAACTTCAAATTATGCGCATTTCCACATTTTCCGCATTTTTTTATAGGGCCCTACTTATATTCTAAATTGATAATTATCAATATTGATAGCATCTGCACTAAGCAATATATTCCATATTTTAAAATATTTTAATAATTAATTCAGATATTCAACATCATTTTCATTAACTTAACATCACTTTTGCAATTTTAATGATACTTTCCTCAATCTGGGGGAAAATATCGTCAGGTTGGTGATATTTCGCTAAGTCTTTAAGTTTACCAACTTTATCACCAAGCATTACAGACACATGGAGATAAGAGCATTTCTTATATATAAATGACTGTTGGCAAATTATTAGGCACCAAAATACAAACCTATTACAAAGTATCTAATCTTGTGAATAGAACAAACTAGCTGAGAATGATATTAACAAATGTATCAAGTAATATTGCATATGAAAAGGGAACATATTTCACAGTAGTTAATTCTTTTCTTTATTTTATGTGATTTTTTGTTTATAAATGTATTTGAAAAAAGTGCATTGTCTCAAAAATGGTTTGTGCTAGCATTCTAAAGTTTGTATCAATCATTTTCTAATGAAAAATTACTTAAGAAGTGATTATTTACATAACATTATTGAAGGTTCTGATTTTATGATTTTTTCAAAATTTCATTCAAAATTTAAGGATCTTCCGAATATTCAATTGCATTTAAAATCAATAGGCATCAAGTATTAATTGATTATAATATTTGTATCAAATTTTGTTCGAAACGCTTCATTCATTCATCAGATATCGTCTCTACAGATTTACACACAGACATCAACATTCGATTCAAGTTCACGGATGCTTGAAACGTGCTCTTTTGTCATAAACTCCAATTTGAATTTTTAACTCTGTCACAATACTTTTCATTCCGGCCGTCCAAATGGTTGCTCGTGTCCTCTGGATGAGTCGGACGGTCTGGGTCTTCTACAATACTTTTCATTATACATTCCACCTTATACTATTATATAGGGAAAGTAAAAATATTTTAATGTCTGGGTTACAGAATAAATTCTAAAAGAAATGTGACAGGGATAAAGCAAACTTATGTAACAAAAGTGTCATTATACTTGCCATGCCAAGCTCAATACATAATGCAATATCTAAATTTGTTTCTGATTATATATACCCTTTAAGCTGTATTATAAAACAAAGAGTGTAAAAAATTTAAGTTTTAGATCTGCAACATCTGTGCATCGGCATATACACTATACATCAGAATCCACTTATTACTTGCGCCAACTGCATACTCGTCCAATGAAGTGACTGCAAACATTTCATCCTCGATAACATCATTGGTTGTGGTCCTATTCATGCAAAATAAACTGCATTCTACTAATCTATCAAAACTGTAATATTTTCAATATATAAAAATAAATAAAAAAAATTTCAGAAAACCAAGAAGTATCGAAACTTTTCCCTAGATACCTTGTTCCTTCGATTCATGCCATGTATATCACCTTTTTCCCATTCGAAATGTGCAAAAAGAATGATGTTTCATATCAGTATATAATAAGTAACAGAGTTAATCACAATTTTTATATCTACATTTTAACTTTATAAAATTGTGAAAGTTTGTTTACTGAATTTTTAAAGCTTAATTCTCATTTCAGTCTTCAAAGAACCAGTTTTCTTGCAACAATGATTGAAAAATCTGAGGACTTGCACTCTACGCGGTTAAAACTTAGGCACATAATGGAATCTATATCTGTAGAACCAACTGCTTATGTTATTGATTCTGTTATATCTTGCCACTTGAGACCTATTGATAAAGCAACAAAGTAAGTTTCTATTTGTACATATATGTAGCTTAAAAGTTTGAAACATGAAATGGTTTTAGGACTTGGTGATTTGGAGAAAGTAGAATAGGAAATTGTTTCCAACCTTTTAATGCTTATGGGGCCTCCCACCCCCCTGTAAACTCCTTTCAGTCTTTGCGAACCTACTTAGTTTGCATATCTTGAAGTATTGAGTTAGATGCACATATAATTAAAATTTCATTAAAAAAAATAAATTTCCTATTTTTAGTTAAAATATAAAATGTGGAAATTTTATAAATACCAAATTTATGTTTATGTCAATTAGAACATTACACAAGACTGGTTCATTGTGTTACGAAATATATATTCATTAGATTTAAAATATTTCCCAATTAAATACCAAACTATGTTGCACTAAATATGATTTATTGGAATTTATGTATAGGTGTGTCTACTGTAAAGCAGAAGACATTTTTAAATCATATGAAGCTAAGCTGTTTCGTTTTGATGAAAATGTCAAAAAGTCTAAAAAGAATGATGAGGATGATAAAGAAGATAGCATTTGTTTCCAAGATTTGAGACGAGGGACACATGCAGACAGTGATCTGGAGATTGCATTGAAGTATATCCTTAACTGTAGTCGCCGCCAGGCAGGTAATTTGTTTACATTTATTCATTCATAATGTTATATTTATTTATACTACCATAGCTGCCAAGTGTTCTGAATTTTCCGTATTTGTTCTGTTTTTCAGTCTTGTTCCGTAAATAAAATTTGGGCCATAGTAGTCTGATTTTTCATCTCCATCACATTTTTATTTTATTGTATGCAAATCTGCATATTTTCACTCTACATAAGAGTATCACAAAAGTCATAAATTCGAAAGTAGATCTCGAAATGAAAAACAAAGTCAGGAATTTTAAGATCAAAGTTTTCCCGTTTATTCAATTTAAAAATCCATTCCCCCATGATCGATCGCATCTGTTTCTAAATGTGGGAGAAGCAGATTTGCATCGACTAAAATTTTTATGATTTTTTCGTATTACATACAAGAAGTACCAGATACCGCAATAAATAGCATTTGTGCACGATCCTCCGTATATTTATTTTTATTGTGAAAGTATTTTTCCACTGTTACAATTTATTTGCATTGTCTAAACTTTTATAATTATTTTCTATTTTATACTATTAATGAAATGGAAGGCTATTTTGCAGCAGTATCGCGACAAATGGTATTAATGCATGATTTTTCCTTATGCAATGTGTTATTGTGTGTCCTATTTTTCTTGCTAGTAGGTTGGTAGCTATGTACTATTGAAATCAGTAAGACTCCAACAATTTATTTTTTTTCACATCGCCAAATCAGCGATGAAGACTCAACCGGCAAGCATATAAGGGTTGCCAGAGCAACAGAGCGAGAGCACAGAAGAGAGAGAAGCAAGATAGATATAGATTGGAAGGTGGAAAGCAAGGTGCATCCTGCGTCGTGAACATTTTAAAGAGTTAACCAGTGAATTAAATGTTTAAGTGTTTGTTATGTTATGCGTTTTCATCTAAATAAATGTGTTTTGTGTGAAGTGCGGATGTTTTAATTACAGTTGGCCTTTTGTCGAGTGCTTCTATTCAAGTGTAATGAAATGAAAGTTTGCGATGTTAGTGTTCCAAAAAGAAATGGCGCACTAAAGAAGAACCTCGGAAATTTACTGGCGTAGTCATACCAGGATTAGTTTATTACGGAAGTAATAATCGTTCCTGGAAAGAAAAACAATTTGTATGCTTTTGGTGAATAGATAAAGATACGTCCGATATCAATTAATCAATGCACCAGCATTATAATACGAGTGGATATGATATTGACTTTTGGAAATTTATGTTGTTATAATATCATAACATATGATGATTACAATTTTCATTTCTATTGTACGATGAAGATATGTCCTGTATCAATTAATTAATGCACCAGCATTATAATATGAGTGGATACGATATTGATTTTTGAAAAATTACATTGTTATAATATCATGACATATGATGATTACAATTTTCATTTCTATTGTATGATGAAGATACATCCGGTATCAATTAGTTAATGCACCAGCATTATAGTACGAGTGGATATGATATGTCAATTTTGAGTGTATTTGTTACAGAAAATTAGTACGTCAGTGCTATTGAATACGCCAGTGTTCATGATAAAATGGTTTTCTGTTAATACTATTATTTGATAATTTAATATGCCAGTGTTTATGATAAAATGGTTTTCTATTAATACTGTTATTTGATAATTGAATATACCAGTGTTCATGATAAAGTGGTTTTCTGTTAATACTGCTATTTGATAATTGAATACGCCAGTGTTCATGATAAAGTAGTTTTCTGGTAATACTGTTTCTTTTTGTAACTTTAAACAATTTAGAGATAAATCAGTTAACTTCCCTCGTGATCAGGTATGGCATTTCTTGCGAAAGGTAGAAAAGAGGATTTGATGTGTTTGGCGGAAGAATTGGGGATAATTACTAAACCTAGATTTAAAATTTTGGATTTGCATAGAGAAATTCTTGGAAGTGAGACTATGGCGAAGAATTTACGAAAGAACTCCTCTTAACCATTATTAAAGAAAAAAAGATCAAATAGAAAAGGATGAAAAAGAAAGAAAAGATCAAATAGAAAAGGATGAAAAAGAAAGAAAAGCTCAAATAGAAAAGGGTGAAAAAGAAAGAAAAGATAAAATGGAATTTGAGTTAGAAAAACTCAGAATCGAAAGGGGTATTACACAGGATTCTATGTCCTTAAATTTAGGGAGTAGTGAAAGATCGAAAAGCAGTTTCGAATTAATAAAATTGATGCCAAAATTTTACTTGAAGAATGATGATATTATGTTATATCTCGCACTTTTTGAGAGACAAGCTAAAAGAGCCCATGTAGACATGACAGATTGGGTGTCAAGTCTGTTGTCACTTTTGCCCTCTGAGATCATACAACTCATCACACAGGAGTCAGAGGAAAAGTTTGAAGATTATGAATACGTTAAGGGTATTCTATTGAAAAGATTCAAGATGAATCCAGAAAGTTTCTGGAAAAGTGCGTGCAGCTACTGAAAGTTCCCGAGAAATTGTGACTTGATTTCGTATTTGAATTAACCAAGTACATTGAAGAGTGGATTGATGGACTCGCAATTAGATATTTTGATAGCCTAAAGAAATTGATGATTACTGATCAACTAAAGAGGGTACCTGGGGAGGTACAAGAACATTTCTTAGATGAATGGTTAAAAATTGTAGCACCCAATATGTTGGCAGACGACAAGTTAGATGAATATGAAAGTATACGTGTAAACTATACGAAATCAACAGGTATAGTCCGGAAAGAGAAGGTTGAGTATCACCAAAGTGAATTTAGGGAAAAGGAAAAATTTGGAGCACCACCAAACATCAGAGGGTTTAGCGAAAAAATTTGGAAAAAAGGAAATGTTCCAGGAAGGAGACATCAAAATTACAAGAACCAACCAGGTTACAATTGGAGAAATAACACTTCTAAAATCAACTATAAACCTACTTGTTTTTCATGTAGAGCTGAGGGTCATATTGGAAAATTTTGTACAATAAGGAATAATCAGAGAAAATCATCCAACACTAATGCCCAAAGCAATCATATTCGAACTATAGAGTCTAATCATGAAAATAACTCCCCAAGTTCTGACAGCACGAATTACTGTACCGGTGTTAGTGCAAAATAATTCCAAGAATAATGTGGATACTCTCCATACCATACATATAAAATGTGGAGAAACTTCACTTGTAGGCATAGTAGATTCAGGGGCGCAAATCTCAGTGATACGTGAAGATTTAGTAATGGACTTTCATAGTGAAGGAGAGGAGAAAATCAAAATTGTATCAGCTTTTAGAGAAAGTGAGATCGCTCCTTTGAAGATGATTTCTATGAAAATTGATGACAAATTACATAGAATGGTCCCCATAATATGTGCCGTTTCTAAAAAACTAACAAGTGATATGTTAGTGTGCTCTACAGCTTATGAATCATTGCGGGAGAATATACAATTGCATGAATTGGATCACAATATCATGATCGATGATGCTACCTATCTTGGCGAAAAGGAGAAGGAAGTAGGGTCTGACCAGGAAGTAATGAATGAAAATGGTCAGGAAGAAAATACATGCAGTGACCATGGTACTGTGAATGCTACTCAGGTCGAGAGTGATGGGAAACAAAAGCAGAAGTCAAGTAAGGATGGCGAAGTAAAGAGCTTGTTTATTCAATTGCAGCATGAAGATGAGACTTTGAGAAATGTCTGGGACTATGCAAGAAAGGGACAAAATGCATATGAGATAATTGACGAGTGTTGGTCCATTCTGAATGAATTACGGGTGAGACAGTCAAGCAAGTAGTTTTACCAATCTGCAAACACCAAGATGTTCTTAAAATGGCTCACGAGATTCCATTAGCTGGCCATTTAGGAGAACAAAAGACTAGACAGAAAATAAAATTTTCATTCTTTTAGCCTATCCTAAAACAAGATGTGGCCAAATTTTGTGAAAGCTGCAAGACTTGTCAGATGAGACGAGTTGTTACGTACAGGGACAGAATTTCCATACAACCGATAGCGAGACCTGAAACGCTTTTCGAAGTTTGGAGTTTAGATTGCATTGGCCCATTAGAACCTCCTTCCAGGAGAGGACATAAGTATATTATATGTGCGATAGATCTGTGTATAAGATGGGCTGAAGCTATTCCAGTTAAAGAAATCAGTGCAAAAACAACATGCAATGCATTGATGAAAATTTTTACTCAAACCGGGTTTCCAAAATTGATCTGCACTGATCAAGGAACAAATTTCACAGCAAAATTAACTGAAGCATTTTTAAGTATGTTAGGGATATCTCCCAGATTTTCTACACCTGGACATCCCGAAAGCATGGGTGCTGTGGAGAGATGGAATAGAAATTTGAAAAATATGATGAACAAAAATATTCAAGAATATGGGCGGAATTCGGATATACACCTTCCCTACCTTCTGTTTGCATATAGAGAAGTTTCCCATAGTACAACAGGTATATCACCGTTTCAACTAGTATATGGACGCCTACCCCCAGGACCACTTGCTCTACTAAAAGATGTATGGATCGGTGGAAGGAAAATTCCCACCAGGGCATCCTGAACTGTGGAGGAATATTTACATGATCTAATAGAGAAATTGAAAAAAGAACATGAGATCGCTACTGAGAAATCCGAAGTAATTCAGGAAAATTACGCTTCTAGATACAATTTGAGATCAAAGGAAAAACATTTTAAGATCGATGGATCACGTGTTGGCATCTCACCAGGAGTATTGTCGTTCTTACATTGATGATATTGCTATATTTTCTAAAACGTGGCTCAATCATTTGTCCCACATAAATTCTGTATTCAAAACATTGCGTGAAGTTGGACTAACTGTAAATTTAAATAAATGTGATTTCGGAAAAAAAGAAGTGAAATTTTGGGGCCATATTATAGGATCGGGGAGATATTCTCCTGACCCGGATAAGGTTGAAATGATGAAAAAATTAGCACGGCCTATTGATAAGAGGGAATTACGAGGTATTTTAGGACTAGCTAATTATTACCGAGATTATATCCCAAATTTCGCTTCAGTAGTGATACCTTTAACTGATCTAACCAAGAAAAGAATACCAAACAAGATACCATCTAGTAGAAAGGAAGAAGATGCATTTACAAAGTTGAAGCAATGTTTAATTGAAATGGCGGTTCTTTACACCCCAGAACTTAACAAACCCTTTCAGCTTTATACCGACATGTCCGGTACCACAGTAGGAGCTTGTTTGGCGCAAGAAGATGATTCCAAGAAGGAAAAACCAATCGCCTTCTACAGTAAAAAGCTCAGTTAGACTCGTTGGTCTATGCTTGAAAGGGAAGCATATAACGTCATCGCTTCTCTTAAGAAATATGAAACTTGGATCTTCGGGTCAGAAGTACAAATTATCTCGGATCATATTCCGCTGACCTACTTAACCCATACAGTGCTGCAAAGTCCAAAGTTGGCTCGGTGGGCCTTAACCCTCCAGCGATACAATATTACAATCAGTTATCGAAAGGGAGCGTTACACGGAAACGCGAACGCTATGTCTAGAATTCCCATGACAGACTCTAGTTAGGTAGGGTGGAAGAACATTCATTCTTAATTTGCAGTAAGACTGTCACTTGAATTGCAGAAATCGAGGATTGAAATGCTGCGAAAAGAATTAATAATGTTTTACTGTTGTGTTTTGATATATATGTGTGACTATTGTTTAAGGTATAACATTTCTTATTGTAACACGGTAGGAGATATTATTGTTAAGCTATTAGATTTATTTTTCTTGAAAATGTTAGGTGTTTTGAAATATACTGTAATATTGTGTTATTAAATCCTTATGCTCATAGGTGTAAATTTTTATGTATCAGTATGCACTTTTTAAGTTGTTAGGACTGTATTTTCGATGTGTATATGTCCATAGAACTCTATTTTCAACAACATTGTCTTTAAAGAGATGAATGTGCTTTTTTTTAAGGGAGGGGAGTAGTAAGACTCCAACAATTTATTTTTTTTCACATCGCCAAATCAGCGATGAAGACTCAACTGGCAAGCATATAAGGGTTGCCAGAGCAACAGAGCGAGAGCACAGAAGATAGAGAAGCAAGATAGATATAGATTGGAAGGTGGAAAGCAAGGCGCATCCTGCGTCATGAACATTTTAAAGAGTTAACCAGTGAATTAAATGAGTGTTTGTTATGTTATGTGTTTTCGTCTAAAGAAATGTGTTTTGTGTGAAGTGCGGATGTTTTAGTTACAGTTGGCCTTTTGTCGAGTGCTTCTATTCAAGTGTAATGAAATGAAAATTTGCGAGGTTAGTGTTCCAAAAAGAAATGGCGCACTAAAGAAGAACATCGGAAGTTTACTAAATCCATTGGCCTTCTGCCCTATAATTCATTAAAAGAATAATAGGTTGAATAAAAATTTTAAATAATAGAATCTATGACAGCATCTTTTAAAAATAAGTTAAATAAAATTGCATCTTAACTCATACAATAAATATGTCTGGCCGCCCAAACTGCTGCTGCAAACATTTGGGTCAGTTGGGCGGTCTGGGTTTTCTACAATAAATATGTGACATTAGAGATCAATCAATTTTAAATCATGATTCATACTAATTTTTGTTTATGAAAAGTAAAGGAAAAAAAGTTAAATGTTAGAATCCATGACAATGTATTTTATAGCAAGATACTGATTGGTGTGCACTTCACTATATACTTTACACTTCTTACTCTCTTTGATTTTCATGTGAGTGAGTACCAAAGGCCGTCTCGAAGAAGTATTTTTGGTCATTATTTTGCAAAATAGAATTTTCCCAATATGTTGACATATTTTTAAAAGAGGAGTTCAAAATGTATAAAAACTCTTGAACCAAACATCACAGTTCATCTTTTTTTTACATGAGTTATAAAGTATCAAAAAATGAAAGTTTCATTAGCATCAATGGGACGAAAAAGTTCAAAATGGCCTCAATCAATTTTTTGGAATCGAATGTTATTTGCTCATACAGTTTTTGATTTATTTTATGGGGATGTGCTCAAATTTGAGCTGTGACTTGCAGACCTTAGAGGGGACAAGTTTCCCAATATATGTCTTAATTATTATATTTACATATATAGAAGTAATTACTTAGGCTATATATTCACTGACGGGTTCTCATAGTCATTGAAACTCATTGAAAAATGCTTCATTTTTATTTTTGTTTTTAAGGATTTTAAAAATGCTTGAATTTGCAAGAAGGTCCTTGAAAATTCTTCAATTTATTTTTAACTCCCATTCTCCTCATGATGTGACTCAAAATCATTTTTCACCAGCTATCTGACTTCCCCCGAAATTCGGCAATTCATAAATATTTGTACAATACTTCAGCTTATATATTTTTGCTATATTGTATCTTTAAATACTGGAAATCCTAATTTTAAAATCTGAATAAATTTAGTTCTGTAAATGGTGTTTGAAAATAGTTTTAGTTTCTTCTAAAGGTCTCTTTTAAAGGTTTTTTTGATGAAAAAGCGTGGGAACCCTGATATAGTAATAGAATAGTTATTATATGTTACATATAATAATTTTACATAGTAGAGATGCTTACAACTTTTGCAATTTAGTTATGATATATGTAATTTTATTTTATTTATTTATTTTTCTTCATTTTATTTATTTAAAAAAATAATTTTGATGTGTGATGAATATGTTGTAACGTGCTCATAATTTTCTTTTTCTCTAGCTTTATCTGAATGTGCTGAAGATGGAGCTAATGAATTGAAACTTATGAATGCTTTAAAGAAAGAGTTTAAGGTTTCAATGTTTTTAATTTAATTTTCTAATATTGTAATATTCTGTATTTTTGTTAGAAACGTGAAAAAATGCTGCATATAGATACATGAATAATCGCAAATTTTGAAGCAGTGTAGATGTCATTTCTCCCTTTCCTCATATTAATTCTCAGAAAACTGTTTATATTAATTTTATTACCAATCTTCAGGTTTAATAATATGAAACACGACCAAGATTAGCTGTAATATCAGAAAAAATTATGTCATCGAATTTATAGAATGTAGCTTTCAGTTTCAACATAAAAAGTATATTTTACAAAAAATATTTTACTAATTCTTATTTAATTTTTGTAGGTTCTTCGTACTCTATGGCTCAAGTGCAATGAATATATTTCCCAAAAAGATGAAATTGAAATGGCTAAGATTTCCACAAGATTACTGCACCCAGGAGAAGTTAATCCGAATCCCCCTGTACCATACATTATCTCTCCATATGAGGTATAAATAAATAAAAGCAATCTTGTTCATAAAGTCCTATTATAATGTTGATTAGGGCTTTCAATGCTGAGGTAAAATCAAAAGCTGATATTTTGGTATCTTTCTTCTTTATCAATACCGGCATTTTTAGATTTTCAAATAAAGACAGTTTTTCCTGTGTTTAGCACTTTTGAATAAATTACCATGAATTTTAGCATATTTAAATAGCGAATCTTGACACTTTTAAATTACAGTGCATATTTTAGTGCTTTTGAATGAAATTGCATATTTTAAAACTTTTAAATGAAATAATGTAATATTAGAACTTTTAAATAAAATCACAAATTTTAGTGTTTTTTCTAAAAAGTCACAAATTTCTGCACTATTTAAAAGAAATCTTGCTTTTAGTATTATTTTTCAAAAATCACTAATTTTAATGCTTTTTAAAAGAAATTGCTATTTTTAGCATTCTTTAAAATAAAGTCTAGTCTTGAGTGCTCTTTCTTAAAAAAATTTTAGTTTTAGAGCGCTATCTCAAAAAATGCAAATTACTCTGCTTTTTAATAAAATTCATATGCGAATTACTCTGTTTTTTCATAAAATTCTGGAATTTTAGCATTTTTTCATAAAATCCATAAATTTTGGTACTTTTTCATAAAAATACAAATTTTAACACATAAAAATTGTGAAAATACCAACTTTTACTATTATTTAGATAACTTTGATTTTCAATAAGCACATAAAACACACAAAATATTATGCATAACTTATTAAGCAACTCAGAATATATTTAGCCCATTTAATTTTTTTGACTTCTAATGTTTGTTAATAGAGAGGATCCATTGTTGTGTTATAATTTGTGCATAATTATGTTGCTGAATCTTAACTGTCATTTTATTGCAATGCTTTATTTAATAAAATGCATTACTGCTTCCAACTTTTGTGCCTTTGACAATATGACTAATGTTCCCATTTCATATTTATTTCCCTCATGATCATTTCTTGTGACCTGTTTCAAAATTTTATATATTCTTTACATCAGATAAAAATAATGTTTTCTTTCCTAAAATTTTTAGAATGCTGATTTATTTTCTACAAACTGCTTCAAAAGGTTTTTATTTCTATAAATTAACATACCATATGCAAATTTTCTTGCTACAAATTTAAAATTTTTCTGCTCCACATTCCAAGTTTTATTGCTAACTCTCACAAAGTAGTATTTTTGCTAAGCACTGTATGATTGTGTTATGCATATTTCAGCACTATATTTATGGGGAGGGGGATGTTAATTATGAAGGGATAGGAATTAAAATTCCTACTTTTTTATATCAAAATTCCTGTTTTTGTTTCTCTTTTTGGGGAAAAGTGGATTTCAATTCCTGTTTATTATATAAGGTAATGTAAAGAATAAAAATTATAGAATAAAAAAACTGATAGGATAAAAAAATTTTAATAAAATTTAATTTTTGACTGCAAGAATTAAACTTTAAATATATTTTTATAGTATATTAGTTGCACATTAAAATTCAAAATGATTAAATATAAATATGTTGGTTATATAAAGGAAAAAAAATTGAGATAAAATGTAAAAATGCCTTTTGTTCTTAAACTTTAAATAACAGAATGAGTTGTGAATATAGTTCCAAACTAACATAAGTTGATTAAATTATAAGAAAAAAAGAAAAAAAGGAATTGATTTTTTCAACAAAATGATAAACAATGAGTAACATTGGTTTTTACATTGTTAAGAATACTATATATATATATATATATATGTATATATATATATATATATATATATATATAATCCAAGAAAAAGAAGATTTAAAGGAACTTGGGATAACCAAATGCTTTGCATTTAATGGTTGGGGAGGATTGCGACTCCCCCTCCTGTTGAAAGCTGCTTTTCCAGCCTAGGCAAACGCTCACGGTACCAATGCAAAGCAAAGGTTGGTCCCCAATGCGTGCTAATACGAAGGCACCCGGACGCGATAAGACAGAAGGTATCCCGATTCAGAATATTCAGAAGTAATCTCTCGTGCCACACGCCAAACGTCGTTTCATCGCCAGTTCTGGTTTATTCTGGCAACACCCGCAATTGGAGGGAAAGACGAATTGTTTTAATAAAGGATATTGTTCATAATTTGATTGCATATCAGATTGCGGCGTTTGAGAATGTCATTAGATACATTTGTATCAGATTATTTACCCCATTTACAAAAAGATTTTACAATCAAGGTAAATTACAACAAATCGAATAATGATTGCGTGATTTTGAGAACATCTAGCACAAATTGGGAAGATATTAGAAACCTTATCCAAATATACAGTAGAATTTCAAATACTGGTTGGATTATTTATAAACCAAATAACAATCCGACTAGGTAAGTTTATAATTTGAAGATTAGGAGGAAATATTTGCCATTTTAAAAATGCAAAATTTGGAACACTTTAAGGAAATTTGCTTGACATTTTTCGGTTTATGAGAGCAATATATATACTTTTCCGACACACATAGTATAATGCAACGTTTTTCAAGATGTGTTTGTTCTGCGGAACCCTTGGTGTTCCGCGACATGATAGTTTCATGTAAATTTTTAAAAAAATTTAAGAACAGAGTAAAATTGATGTATAATTTGGACAAGAGATTTTTCTTATTTTGGTAGTTTCCACCATTACATTTCAAAAGGTTTTCGCGCCCAAATAAGTTTGAAAAACTCTGGTATAATGTATAGAGAAACTATTGTGACTGGGGCGAAAACTCGAATTCGAGGTTGTGTTTTCGAAGGTAGAGCTCGTTTCAAGTATCCCTGAACACGAATCGAACGTTTTTGAAGTGATATCTGTGTGTGTCTGCATATATATTAATAAATATTGTATGTATATTAATCTGTATATGCATATTAGTGTGTGTGTGTGACATGACTGATGACTCGAAAGCTGAAAAGAATGCTTTGGCAGAATTGTGGCCATCTTCAAATCAACTGTTATGCAATTTTCATGTAGCACAAGCAGAGTGGCGATGGTTGCATTGCAGCAAGAAAGTTCCCATACAGAACAGAACTGCACTAATGAGAAAGTTTCAAAAAGTAAAGAAAATTTTCTAAAAGATACCATATGAATAATAATTTTAGGAAATCTTTTAAAAGAAAATTAAAATATTTTTACCACTTCATTTTATTTCTTAGGTTATGTATGCTACTTCTGAAGAAGATCTCATTAAAACATTTACAGAATTGCAGATTGCTGCAGCTCCTTATTTGGAATACAGAAAAAGGGTAGATGGTTTTTTCTCCAGAAGGCATGAATGGACATCGGTCGATCGACAACAGTACATTACAAGAGGACACAATACAAATAATTTTTCTGAGGCTTCTGTGCGTATATTAAAAGACATAGTGCTATGTCGCACTAAGGCTTTTAATGTTGTTGCTCTCACCAATTTTATAACTACAGTCTGGGAGAATTATCTAACGTCTAAGCTACTGGAATTTGCTAGTAAAAGAAGAAGTATTACTCACATGTATGAATCGCTTCTAAAAACAATGAATATTACTATGGATAATTGCATTAAAAAACCCAATAATTTGTATTTGGTGCCTAGAACAAATCAACTTCATGAATTTTATGAAGTTGATTTGGATATAGGTGTATGTTCCTGTGTGAGGGGTAAATCAGGGGCTTTTTGTAAACATCAATATTTTTTATTTTCAAATCTAAATATTGATTTTCCAAATTCGCCAGTTTTATCAACGAATGATAGGCATGAACTTGCTTGCATTGCTCTTGGGGACAAATGCCCACAAACATCATTTTTTTTACCAATGAATTCGAACTTGGATCAAATGAATATATCAAATTTAGGATGTGAAGAAAATGATTTGGAAGTTGAAGAATCAAGAACCGCCGAAAATGAAATCAACAACCACAGAGAATCATTGCCTTCAACAAATGGTACGTTGACATGCCTGGCAACTGTGGAAGAAAAGGAAACACTACTAGGAGAATTTCAAAGGCTCCTTTCTTTCCCTCTATCCAAATTTTCAGTAAACAGACTAGTGAAAGAATTGAAAGAAAAGGAAAAGCCTGATGAAGTAAGTTCTGCTATCACTATGATGGCATTATCTATAAAAGTAAGAAAATTTCGAGGAAGAAAAATAAAAGTACAACCTATGTCTATAAGCCGACGAAAAATTGGGATTCCAAGAGGAAGCAGTAAGATACCTCAAGGTACAAGGGTAAAACGAAAACACATTCTTGCACAAAACATAGATAAAAACTTACCCCATCCAAAAAATTAATAATGCAGGTTGCAAACAAAAGTAATAGTCTAAATTTTGGTGAGCAATTTAACAAAGTGTCTGTCTGGAAATTTAATTTGCTAGAAAATATGTTAATGCCTAAACGGAATATGCTGCAGAGCCTTAGTTAAAAAAATTTTAATGAATTTATACTTTTAAATTGTTTTAATTTTATATATTTTATTATTAAATAAAATAATTTTAAATGTTATTAGAAAATAAATAAAAATATTTCCTAATTTAAATATGGTAAACAAATGTTAAAATTAAATGCACTTTACATTTTAAAATTCTCTGGCTAATTACATTTCCAGCAAGTTACGTATGTTGTTGTTGTTGAGACCCAGACCATCCGACCCACCAGAAAGGTGTAAGGTAACTGTTTGGATAGCCAGAAAGTGCCACCCAATTTAGACCAAAACCCAGGGGAGGAGGCATCCACAGGGACCGTACCCTCCTTCCCTACCACCAACCTCTCGGAAGGACTTACGGACTCACATGTTTAACGTGATCGTATATCGCGTGAACACGGCAGCAGTTTTGGTAGTGACGGGAATCGAACCCGGGCCTACCGAGTGCAATTCCCATGCGCTAACCACTCGGCTACCGCACCGCAGCAAGTCACGTATGTGTAATCGTTCATTCAAATTAGTAATATATTATATTTATACCGTAGAATGTAGGATCTCATTAATTTGACATTTATGGATTTTTTTTGTGAATATATATATATATATATATATATATATATAATAAAAAAAGTTTGAAAGCCAATGAAAGAAAAGTGAGAAGCTGTAACTCGGAAAACCTAACTTTCTAACAAACTTACAAAATAAAGGTATAAATCAGCATATATATATATATATATATATACATATATATATATATATATTATCATTATTATTAAATAGGTAACATGAAAATATTGTAGGCTCATTTTTAATCATTTATAACAAAGAAATAAGCTATAAAAAAACTGAAACCACAATATTTTCAATTGGATTTAAATTCTGGAAAATTATGACTGAAAAATGACAAAAAATATAACAAAGTTAACTAGATATTGGATTAAAATGTTTGGGGATAAAATCCGTCATCAATATTTACTCTGTCAGCATAACAAATTTAAAGATAAATATTTCACCATATATACTATTACTGATTTTTATATTCAATATAACTTAAAACTATTTAATGCATTATCATCACTGCACACCTTTAATTTATTTAGATAAGCATGAGCCATATTTCTGAAACAGTTAATAAATATTTCAAAAGTAAACATTACTGTTCACATACATATATGCTGTGTTTAGCAATTCTTTTTATAACAGTTTTTATGGATATATATATATACTTTCAGTAACAGTATTTATTTATGAACAAACTATGGAAAATACTTGTCAAATGTGTTAAAGACAATGTTAAAAAATACTATTTTTTGTAATTGTGGAATATGCAATTTATTATAAGAGAAAAAAAAAAATAAAGATTGGATTTTGGTTTCCCAAATTTTCAGCATTTTTATTTTTTCCCTAAAGGAGATGCAAGTTCCAAATAAAGCTCTAAACTATGTTAGTTTTATTTAGCATTTTGCTAAAAGAAATCTTATTTTGCTAATACATGTTCTAACATTAAGCAACAGGTTTCCGGTTTTCCCTAATTGTAATTTTGTACCAAATTTCGTTCGAATCGCTTCATTCGTTCGTGAGATATCATCTCCACAGATTTACTGACACACTCACGCACTCACTAATTTTTCTAATTTTTTTTTTCTCTAATTTTTATTTTATACTAAATTTCATTCGAATCGCTTTATTCGTTCGGGAGATATCATCTCCACAGACTTACCGACACACACTCGTACACACACACATCAAACACATACATGCATGACTTTAAAAACGTCTGATTCGTGGTCAAGGTTGCTTGAAAGGTGCTCTCCCGACAAAAACTGGAATTCAAATTTTCGCCCATATATATGAAAGTAAAAATCAATCCATTGCCTTAGAGCTATAACTTTAACAAAGTATTCAGTTATGACTTGAACGTAAATGAGAAGTCTTTCATGCATTAAATTAATCAAATCCGAAGTATATTGAATCATTCATTCACATTTTTTTGCACTTGTACCCGCGCCCACCCTCCTCCACGTTATAGAAGAGGAGAAATATCACGTGTTTTGCTCCGAAATAACCTTGAGAAGGAATGTCTCTCCGCTCGTCACGTGATACATTTGGCGATCGCTCCGAAAGCCAGCCAATATCCGCGTGTAATGGTGAGCGGAGGGGCTGGCTTGGTATACACACTGGCCGCTCGCCACCCGGACACGGAAGAACAAGACAACCAAACAGAAGGAAACTGGACCAAAAGTGATTCCTGCCCAACTCGTTATCATATATAAACTAACATAAGTTGATTAAATTATAAAAAGAAAAGAAAAAAAGGAATTGATTTTTTCAACAAAATGATAAACAATGAGTAACATTGGTTTTTACATTGTTAAGAATACTATATATATATATATATATATATATATATATATATATATATGTATATATATATATATATATATATATATATATATATATATATATATATATATTAAGAAATAATGAAAATAAAAAGTAGTTAAGAATAATTGTCAAGCTTTCAGTCGAACAATTTGATAAATATGAAATACTAAAATGATTGATAAATATAAAGTGCCTGTATTTTTGTATCAATACTAATATTAAAATACTAGCAATATTTAAGTGAAATACTTGTTTTGAGGATACTGATATTAGATACGCTAATATCACTGAATCATGCAGAATCAAATTGCATTGCACAACTTCAATCCTTAATTTGGACAGGCTCATATGCTAGGTTCTGCTTATTTTTCTGCCATGTGATGTATATATACTGCAGTTTTCCTTAGACTTTGTATTGGGCCCTTAAAACCTTAATTCTACTATAGCCTGAATTATGATGAGCTAAAAATTTCTTGAAAAATATCTTAAAAATTGGTTTAAAAATTTAACAAAAAATACTAAATTAATAAAAGAGTATTAATTCATTTTTTTGTCAAAATGGTATTAGGTTGTCTTTAGAAAGTTTATAAACTAGATTTTTGTCTCTTAAATGTATATAAACTGTATGATACAAACTCAAGAGAAAAATTAACTAAAGTGTGGCGCAACTTGACTTTCTCATATAAGAATCCATCAAGTAGCTTATGATTTTTTTTGCAAATTTTACAAGAATTTGAAACATCTGTATTATTGTTCCGAATGATTACAATTAAAGCCCTTCATGTTAAAGGGCTTAAACTTTTTGGATTGATATCAATTGTACCCCTGTGGGGTAACTTACCTCCCCTGAGGGGGGCTAATGATGTCACAAATACAAAAAGTATCATGGCTATTTGTCACTACAATGATTGAAACTGTTAGGTTTTGTGTTCATTGAGCTATAAATAACTCCTTCTATGCATAATTGTGTCAAATTTTGTCCTATGCTGCCATGTTAAAAAAATATAAAATTTAAAATAAATTTTGAAGTTTTTGATTGAATTAAAAAAAAATTCTATCTAGTTCTAGATTTTTTGTTAGCAAAGCCAGATAAAAAGTTTCATGAAAATCCATTACTATTTGTGACAGCTATCGTGCACACAAGAAATGGACCTCAGACAGAGAGATGAACCACTATAAAAATAGTCAAAACATGTTTAGGTCCTAAAACATATACTGGCATTAAAATCTCGGAAGTCAAAAAATTTTATGAAATAATACTTTCTCTATACTTTATTTAGTATGAAAAATAAACATTTTTGTGAAATAAACTAGACTGCTGCTTGTAAAAATATAACTTTTTGATACTTCCATAAAGAAAGTGTGGGAAAATTAGGTTATTACAATTGTTTTGAGCCTTTTTCCTCGGGTTAAAAACAGTGCTCATAACAATCATTAGACAGTTGTTTCTTAACAGTTATTATGAGCACACTGTTTTGGGCCAAGGGAAGAGGACTCTAAATATATGTACTCATCTAATTTTCCTATGTTTGCTTTTATCAAGGAAGTATTGAAAATTTATAAAATCAAATAGCTACCAGTTTATATGAATTTTAATTTATTGTACTCTAATATAAATGCAATAGAATTGCACTGAATTATTAGTTGATTTTTAACATTTTCAAATATTAATGAATATCTATTGTCCAAAAGCAAGTTTTATATAGAATCTGCACACCCAGTACAGCGAACTAACATCCATATATCAATTTCCTACTTTTTAATACTCTTCAGCATAAAATAATCGATAGCTGCACTGGCAGAACTTTGTACCACAATTTTGTAAACCTCTGGCAACTAACAAAGTTGGTCATGTCACACAGCCGGCATTTATCATTATGTTATGATCTAATAGATAAGCATAAAGTACATTTATTAAACCTTTATAAATTTTTTGATAAGGAAAACTGGGGCACCGTGGGACACTTTTCGGTTATTGATTTTTATAAATATATTTCTATAGTCCTATCTTAACCAAACACTTACCTTATATATGTTAAACCCTTCCGCATAAAATAAAAGTATAGTTTACTTCATTTTATACATAATTAATAGATATATAGTTTTTGGAACCCTTCAAGTGTTCTAAGGTGTCTTGGTTTAGTACCTTTGGACAAGCCTTCAATAGATTAAAAATTATGAATTGTCAATTTAAAGAAAAAAATGTTATTTTTCCCAATATAAATAAAACCACAACATACTGTACTAGCAGGCACAATTTTATGCAATTCACATTTATTAAACTTAGGATGAAAAATCTGGAAAAATTTTAACATTTTAACAGATGAAAAATTTAGAAGCTTCTTGAGAAACAAAGACTTAAATCTAACATTTAGAGCAAATTAAAATGATTTCACGCAGCAATCACTTAAAAGAAAGTTCCATCATATGTCCCAAGGTATACCTCAACAGACCAAATTGAGGTTTCCATGCTTTTAAAATTAACTCTACAATGACCATTTTACATATAGTGTTACAACAAACATGCCTGTTTCTTTGTAGTTTTGTTTAAATACATTGAATTCTAATCCCACTGTTACTGGCTACAAAATTTACATAAAAGTTTTTTGACTGTTATCAAAACTAAAATAATTTGAAAATTATCACCTATTTAAAGCAGAGCTTTCAAAACACAGTAGAGCAAATGCACAGAAGGGCAATGAAGGAGAAAAAGGTACACAAAGTAAGAAGATTTTAATCTCAAACCAGAATTTAAATTTGAAGTTATCCCAAGGTGGGCTGTATCCCAAAATGCCTCACTATCCCTTATTTTCAAAAACATTTTTGACATTCTGTATGCATAAACATTTTTCATACTTGATTTTAAGCATTTCCCAAAATTTAAAAACTATAGAGCCTGGTACACATTTTAAGAATAATTTTATTATATTTATTTATAAAAATAACAAAACTTAAATTAATCAAAAAAAATTCTATTAACAGCTCATTTTATAAAAGTAAAATTATCAATTGCTGCAGTTAAATTTTGTCTATTTTAAAAATGGTGCATGTATACTTTGAATTGGAGGCTATGTTTTTGTTTTTCCGAATAGAGATAATCTTATTCTGTAATTGAAAAATGCTATGAAAATCATGGAATTCACATTTCTAAATGCAAAACAAGCAATAGCATTAATAATAAAGGGGAAAAACATCAACCCCTGCTTTTAACCGGAAAAAGAACAGTGAATGAATACCCAAAGAAGGTATATATACATTTACGACTATCTCAAAAATAAAGTCTCTCTTGGTCTCTTGTCTCAAAAGAAAATCCACAGACTCAAAGAACAATTGCAGTGTTTTTAAACACCTCTGTAGTGACTGTAAAGAAGACAATAAATATAGATTAATTTTGACAATAAAGAATCTTTAAAAAGCATAATGTTCACTTTTTGCCTAGGCTTGTGGCTGAGTACAGAAGACTGCAGAATTCTCTATGAAGACTATTTAGCTGATGGCAGATGGGAATATATTGTGACAACTGATGAAGCATGAATCTATTTAAATGGCTGCAGCAAAAGCTAAAGATCAATTTACTATTGCAAATAAAGTAGAAAAAGACCTAACAACTTGGTTCCAAGAATCAAAAGAAGGTTTCAGTAAAGGATTCATGATTATTGCTAGCCTTTCGTACAACAGTAAAATAAAATTAAGGAAAGTTGGAAAAAATGTCAAAATCAATTCAACGTATTACGAAGATAATGTTTTAATTCCTTTATTTAAAGAAGAAATACCATCCCTTTATCCACAGAGTCTTAATATGAATCAAATTTTATTAGGATGAAGCTGCCAGTCACACATCAAAATCTACTGCTAAATTTCTTGAAAAGATAACAAAAGATGCAGGCATTAAAGCTATACCTTTTGCTTATATTTCTTTAATGTCCACTGATGTGTCACCAATAGATTATTGTACTTTTGGGTTGTTAAAAAGAAAACTTTCTAAATGCGGACCTAAAACAATGAATGGACTATAAATAAAATCAAGTAAAATGTGAAAGAGGAGTGGAATAAATTCCCACTCATACCTTTAAGAAAAGCTTTTTTATCTTGGGAATCATCGAATGATAGTCCAGAGAAAGGGCCACCAGATAGAATATTTAATAAATAAATATTGTTATACTTCAAACCTTAATTATATTACTTTAAATTTGGTATAAAAATAGGTAAACAGCCTCTGAACTCAGACCTTCAGAAATTTGAACAATCAGTATGTGAGTATATACTGGCTTCATGTCACCTCTAGTTGTACTGTCTAATAAAAGTCAAAACATTTCTTAATGTTTTTATATGCAAATTTTATTTTTCCTCTTGTGTATAAATTTATTTCTTGGATTTGATTTTTTTTTCTTTGCAGGTACAACCTAAATTAGTGCAGTATCTTTCAGACACTATATCTTTCCAATTTGAACTTAAGAAGAAGATGGGACAATTTTATTACTTGCAGAATTTGGAAAAAGTATTTCTTTTTGTATATTTTTATTAGGTTTCTGTTGCTTTAAAATTGTTTAAATATAAGTATTCTGTGATTTCACATTCAGTCGATAAATCAAATGTTTTGGTATATAATGCAAAATAACAAGTATGAAATAAAATATTATAAATAAATTTTTTTAAGTTACACGGTTTTAGTAAAATGCACTAGAAAGTAAAAAATGATTTTTAGCTATCACAACACTGGTGGTCATATGCAACTAAAAATAAAACTGTGGGGTACCCATAAAAAATTGTATTTGGACAGTAACAGAATTTTAAAGAATAGAAGTTATAACATAGAAATAACATATATAAGAATGATTATATTCAATTAATTAAAAAAAAATTTTTTTTTGACAATTTTGATTTAACGTTCTGTGATTCTTCACTTCTATTGTTGCTTAAAATTCTGTTAATGTCCAAATACAATTGAATTCTTTTATGGGTGCACCACGGTTTTATTTTTTGTTGCATATGACCAAGAATGTTGTGATAGCTAAAAATTGTTTTTTACTTTTTAGTGCATTTTACTAAAACCATGTAACTTAAAAAGTTTTTTTATAATATTTTAATTTTTTCTCTCTTGCAATTTTGTAATCAATTTTTTATCAGATATCCAATCAAACCTTTTAAAAATATTTTATTGAATTCGTTTTGACCAATAATTGTTTGTCTGGATGTCTGTTTCAATTTCTTCCCTACATCCTAAAAATCTGAAATTTGAGACACAGTTTAGTCAAGTGGAACATTTTAATCAATTAAAATTTGGCGGATCCTCGAAAAACAGAACCAGCATATATTTTTTTTTTGCAAAATTGCCTGCAAAACATATCTTTCACTTTATATAATCCCATTATTGTAAAATAGCTAAAAGTCGTATAATATGCGGTCTGCCTCCCTTCTGTATATGTAATCCTATTATTGTAAGATAATTAAAAAAAGGGAGGATGAAAGGAAGATGGACTAAAATGTAAATGTGATATCAAAAAGACTATACGACAATCTATTGAAAATTTTAAAAAAACTTGATAAGTAAACATTATAAATAAAACGTACTAAATGGGTATAAAATACCCCTTTTTTCCTTGTAAGTTAAGGTATGGAATAAGATACACATGTGGTAAAGAAGGGTGAAAAAAAATTTTTTAACTACACATTTAGATGAAAGTATTTTTATAAATCATATGTGTAATGCAGGTACTTCAGGTACTAATCCCCTTGTTCCCTGTATAAACATGCAAGGTGTAAATGCAAGAATTGTGTGTAACATGAAAAGTTGCAAAACAGAAACATTGTTTTACACGATGAGCTAGGCCTTTTCTAGCTCCCAATAGAAATTTGAAATTGAATAATTTGAATAAAGTGAAAAGCATTTCCGAAACCATGTACGTAATCAAGGGCCATACATGTTTCATTAATCTACATTTCTGTGTGCATTCATGTATGTTATCAAGGGCCATACATGTTTCATTAATCTACATTTCTGTGTGCATTACTCTAAATTGTATTACAGAAATAATGCACATGGCCCAATGTAGAAGAAAAAAAATATATATATATATACACACACACAAAGTGTCCCAAAAGCATTGACCTCGGCTTTTATTCCTTAAATATTGATCTTAGACATATATAATAAATTACAAAGTTGCATAAAAAAGGTACAGAATTTTATGAAATCGATTAAAATTTTAAAGGGAATTAAATTTTAAGAAATACAAAATTTAAATTTTTATACAGCCCCTGTACAAAAACATTTCCAATGAGTAAAATGTGTCCCATACACTAACAAAGTGATGTACAAAATTTCAGCATTTTATCATAAAAAGTCCCAGTGATATGAAAAAACAAAAATGCTGACTTAAACCACTTTTCGATGCATCGACTTGGGTTCTCAGAGGGGGAAAAATCATGTCCGCAGATCGCATTTCAGGGGTCATACACAAATTACGAAAGAAAACAATGATTACATAAATAAATAATAATTTTGCTATTTATTAGTACAAAAGTATCTACACAGTGTAGAAATACTAACTTTACATGAAGATTAGAAAGCTTATTCCAAATGTTTTCCATCAATGCCAAAAATATCCATTAAAGATAAGAGGCAGATATTATTTGCCTATAATGCATTTCTGCATTGCATCATTTGCACTCTTGCTGTAAACATTTACATTTTAATTTGTGATTAATCCCTCACCAACTTTGTTTAAACATATGTCTGGGACTTTTTATGATAAAACGCTGAAATTTTGTACATTACCTTCTTAGTGTATGTGGCACATTTTACTCATTGGAAATGTTTTTGTATGGGGGCCGTATAAAAATTTAAATTTTGTATTTCTTCAAATTCAATCCCCTGAAAATTTTTATCAATTTCATAAAATTCTGTACCTTTTTTTACGCAACTGTGTAATTTATTATATATGTCTAAGATCAATATTTAAGGAATAAAAGCCACGGTCAATGTTTTTGGAACACCCTGTATATATATTATATAAAAGAGAGAAAAAATTAAAACTATCTGACAACAATGGGATTTTTTGGGTCCATTCTAAGCGGGTTTTTTGGGGGGGGAGGGGGGCCGAATCCGAGGAGCGGTTGTTATCGCAAATATGTATGTGTGTAAAATTTCAAGAAAATTGTAGACGTGGTTCAAAAATCGATATCAAGATTTGACCCAAACAGAGAAACTAACTTAAATAAAACAGTGTGAAAACATTTTTATTTTTAACTTTCCATACTATAGAATATAGTAGATAAAGTATTGTTTTTACGAAAATTTTTGATTTCGAGATTTTGATGCCAATATATATTTTAGGATCACCAAAACAGGTTTTGACTATTATTTTGATTTAGAGTGATGTCTGTTGTCTGTCTGTGCTCAATTTCTTGAGTGCACAATAGCTACCACAAATATTAGTATATTTTCACGAAACTTTTTATCTGGCTTTGTTAACAAAAAAATCTAGAACTAGATAGAATTTTTTGAAATTTGAATGAACACATTGAAATTTATTCCAAAGTTTATATTTTCTTAACATGGCATATAGGACAAAATTTAACATAATTATGTATAAAATGGGTTATTTATAGCTCAGTGATAATGAAATTTAATAGTTTCAATCATTGTAGTGAAAAATAGACACGATACAATTTTTGTGTTTGGAATATCATTAGTCCTAAATGTGTGTATGTGTGTGTGTGCAGGAGGGGGGGGGTACTATTAAACTTGGCATACATTGAAAGATTTTCTCAATCTCTTTAAAGTGAAATGTAACATGCTATATATTGTGATCATGTAACATGCGTAACATGTGAAATGTAACATGCTATATATTGTGTGCTATATGTGTGCTATGTATTGTGATCATTTGGATCAACTATACAGATTTTTAATTTTTTTTTCTTTTTTACAAAATTTGGAAGAAAAAAACAATATAAGCTGCTTAAAAATTTATTCTGCTATGAGAAAGTAAAATTGAGCTACATTTCAGTTAATTTCTTTTTCAATCTTTTGACAAGCAATTTATCCTTACTAAATTTCAATTTTATCTTATCAGGAAGTAGCTTTTGCAATCTCCACATTTCAAATATTTTGGTACATAGGTGTTATAATTAAAAGGGTTAAATATTTTAAATATTTAAAAAAATTTATTTTTATCAGAGAGTTATCAGACCTATAAATCAAATTTTTTGTCTTTAAGAGACTCAGCAGAACATGTATAAAGTAGTATACATCAGTGAACCTTAAACTTTTTTCACTTGTAAAATGCTTTTTCATATATATTTTTGAAATATATTTATATTGTTTTGACTTTAACAATGTCACCTTAAACTAGAGAATGTCAAATACTATCTGCAAATACTTGAATAAAGTATTCAGGATCTCAAATCCAATGTCAGTAGAAGAAATTTGAATGCCTCGAATATTGGGTCATGATTAACAGCAGGTTTTGGAATAAACAGTCAGTATATTGCAGAAAAAGAAATTTAAAAGTACCTAGAACAAAATTTACTCCCATCAAATGACAACATTTTCGACTACTGGAAAAGTGTGTGATTTAAATGTATAGGTGGAATGATAGATGGGAGAGAGTCTTTTACATAGCTTTATGCATTCTGCTATATACAAAACTTAACATTCATTCACTAATACTTATTTTTAAAATGAAGAAAATAACTATCTGAACAACTACTGCTGTGAGAATATAATATTTTAATACTTACTTCAAGAAATCAGGTTTTTAGTAGAAGTTTTTATTTATTTGAACTCTGATAATCTTCTTAAATAAGCACTTCTTTATATCTTCATAGCTGGAGAAGTTTTGTTTATACACAACCTTGTTTTTAAAAGTTAGCTCACATAGCTTGCAAAAGCAGCTGTTTTTCCTCAATTTGGTTACATTATTCTTAATTCTAGTCTCATTTATTAGTATTTTTAAAGTTTAATCGAATGTTACTTTAATTTGGTTAATAAACTGAGCTTTTGAAACCGATTTTCTTTCATTCTGTGTTATATTCTCTTTGATCCAGTCTCAATCACAAGAGACTGGATTGAGACTTGTCAATCGCTGGTGTTTTTACAGTAGTCTGATTTATGAGATTAGCCTATATTGCTTCCGAAAACAGTTACTATATTTTGTTATATTCTTATTAATTCCAATCTTCCTCTTGTAATTTACACCTATTTTCCATTTCAAAGGTTTCTCTATTTCTCCCTCCTTCTAATTTATCACAATTTCCTCATTTTTACCAGTAATTTAAGGGCTTCAATTTTTAACACTTTCCAACATAGTTGTAAAGTGTTTATAACTGATCATTCTCTCTGTCTGTCCATCCTTTCACATGATAACTGCCGTAAAAATGACTTTATCAGAAAGAAATGTTAGTATGTTGTTTAGACGGTCTGTGAAATATATGGGAATGAAAATGAATAACATCGCCCAATTAGTTTCGGATTTAATCTGGGTTGAAAATATAAAATACATTGAACCCTATGGGACCTAATTTTTCAGTCATTTTTTAAGCGAATTTAAAATTCACAAATTGCTTCGAAAATTTTAGAAAATGTTCATATTATCACATAAAATGTGGAAAAAAAAGTTTTCAGCAAAATATGTTAGGTAGTTTTTTAAATAAAAATTGATATAATAATTACACCCATGATATGTGAAGAGATCATATGACCCATTGCAAAATAAAATATGGCATCCATTTCTTTTTTCTGTGTTTAGAAAGATCATCATATTTTAGGATCATTTAAATTTTAGTGTAGCAACCGCCATAAAACCGCTTTATTTTTACGTATTACCTGTGTATCTTAATTCTGTTCCAATGCAATTACAAGATTTTTTATTTTAAATGATCACTAAACTTTGATTATTTCTACAGCGAAGCCTAATTTTAACTTATGCAGAATGTAAACAAATCAAGCGATTGTAAGATGAGTTGTATAAGAATTGTTGAAATTTTTTCACTCAAAATTATTTAGCTCTGTAGTCTAGAATAAAAGTGATATAAATGAAATATTCATTGATTTTGCATAGAGAGGCAGACAATTTATATTTCGATGAAGTTTTAAGTTTTCAAGTGTAATACATTATTGTAGTACAGTACAACCTCGAAAATCCGGACTCGTCCGGACTTTGCCGATTCCGGATTATCGATTTTTCCGGATTATAGAATTTGAATAAATTTCCGATTTAATATTAACTAAATACGCTATAAAGCATTATTTTTAGCAAAAATAATGGCTAAAGTTAAGTTAATCAATTAAAACATATTATTTAATTTAAAAAATAGGACAAAAGAAATTTCTAAGAAAAAAAAATACACATTAATAATTTAGAATGTGTGAACGAAACGAAATGATAAAATCACATTTTATCATTTCATTTAAATATTTGAATTAATATTTGTTATTTCATTAATTTTGGTTTATGGGAAATCAGTTTTCTTTATCCTGTAGATGGATATTATTTCTGCTCGGTTTTATAAAGCTTCTTTGTTCAAGACCTTTAATAGCATGATCGATTGTTTGCATAAGATTATCAATGGGTATTTTTTCTTCTCCGCATTTATCATCGCTACTTTGAACATTTTTCATTTAATATCATATCGCGAATTACGCCATCACTCAATTTATTTACGATTGGCGCATCAACATCACAGTGCAGAACTTCTGTTATATCGGCTTTGTCCAGATTTATTGAAGCGCCGGAAGATTTAATGAAGTGCCGAGATTTAATAAAGATTGAGGATTAACACTTTTGACGATATCTTTAAAGGCGTAAATGTGTTTAAACCGTTTTCGCTATTAATGAATGAAAAACAAAAAATATGAACTTAAAAGTTTTATTTATTTTCCAGCATCTATATAATGTTATGTTTAAAAAGTCTGATGACTCTGAAAAAAGTATAAAAACTTTATTAGTAATAGTCAAATGCGTAAAAAATATCGCTGTAGATAAAATAAATATCTTTTCCAAAACAGAAAAATATTTCTCCTCTCAATGATTTTTCTAAATTACCATGAGTCATTACTAGGCTGCAGCACCGGGGCGTAGTGGGGCAGGGAAAGTGAAGAAAGGAATTTGCTTAGCTCCTAATCGTAAACGCAGCCAACCCCTTTGAGAGGTCTGTGCGTTAATGACCTTGTTGCTCGGTTCTGTGCTGTACGATATTATTTAGTTATTTATTTGATATTTATAGTATGTAAATATGGCTTTCTAAACAAAAAAGGCAAAATATACAGTTGATTTCAAGCTGACACGTTCGAAGAGAACTAAAAAATCATCAGATATCGGGAGGGGGAGGAGATTCTGAAGACAAAACAGAATACATTGAAGAATGGAATTCGTACTACGAAGTGAACAAAATAAATTTCCGTGAGCGTTAATATGAATTTTCAGGATTTTTAGATTTAATTGAACAATCTGTAATAAAATGTTACGATAACGTTTTAAAGTGTTTAATATTAAAAATTACATTGTTTCAGAAAAATGTCTTTTTCAATAATGAGAAAAGGAAATTTTGATAATAAAAATTCCATATTTAAATAACGATGTATATTTTACGTGAAATAATTTATTGGGGGTTGTGACTTGAATAAGGGGGAGGAGGGATTAACGATAACAATTAATTCAAGCTCCAACCATGAGCCGATCTACGGCCGTCCATTTAAACTTTCGTTTCATTTCCGGGTTCAGAAAGTCGACCGGAAAAAATACGGTATTTGCTTATAAAATATAATTCCATATAAATAATTTTACCCTGTTGTTTTAAATCCGCGACCTTGTCAGTCCGGGAAAAAAAAAAACCCGAAAATTTGGAAAACGCCCGGATTTTGGATGTCCGGATTTTCGAGGTTGTACTGTACTGTGATAATTTAAAAAATATCACCTCTGAATGTATCTCATTTTAAGGATGTTCAAATAAAATTGTATTTCAGTTGGAAAGTGTTTTATAATTAATGCTTTATGCATGATTGATCTTTCTTGTTTTAGATTTATTTTCTCTCAGTTACTGGCTTTAATTTTTTTTCTTTTATTTTAAATCTCATATCAATGCTGTCTTTCAGTCCTGTTTCCTCCTCCTTCGTGTACGAGGGTGAAGAAACCTTTATAGACCTAAAGCGATATGTGCATGATTGGATCTAGATTTCAGTGCTGATATTTCTAGTGAATTCTCACTTTGGATGTTCTAGCTCTGTCCGAATGTACCTTTGCCTGCAGTTGTTTCTTAGTGGTTGTTTAGAGCACACTTTTTGACATGAGAAAGAGGGTTATAAAACAATTGTATTTTTTCACTTTATTTTCCATGCATGCTGTCTTCAAAGCAGTATTAGAAAGTTATATCTGAACAACTATTTTTAACAGCTATTTATTGACTAAATCCACTATAAGTTCTATAATGAGAGTTTAATGTTTCCAAACAAATATGTGCAATTATATAGCTATGTATAAATAGTAACCTCAACAATTTCTGAAAAATGTTGATAACATTAATACTTTGACTTATATGAGCTGTCTTCTGATTATTAGATTCTAAAGGTTGTATATACAAGTGTATTTGTATAATATTTACACAATAGCAGTGTACCCATTCTTCCTATGAAATATATAAAGAGACTTAATCCTTTGAGGACGGCAGCTTTCTGGAATTGCTGTGGCTCAAAGGACTGTGCATTTTGCTTCTGAACTGTTTCCAAAGGACAGTGCATTTTTGCACTAAGTCTAACTCCGGAAATAATTCGGTAAAAATCACCCATTTAACACAGCATTCTACTTTTTTCAGGAATAAAAGAAATACTTATTTTCCATTAGATGTATATGTTACACGTAAATTATCTTTTATTTAAATATTAAAATTTTAAATGATTAAAAATGATTCATTTAATTGATTAAAATTGTTATTTGTTATGCAGGAAAAATATCGAAATGATTGTTCTTAATACTTTATACGGTTAATAGAGATTATGTACAACTTTTAAAAAGAAAATAGCTTTGTTACTAATTAATATGCCTTTTACAGCTAGTGTATTTCGAAACTTGGATTCACACACAGACATGTTATTTGTCATGCAGGAAAAATATCCAAATGATTGTTCTTAATACTTTATACAGTTAATAGAGATTATGTACAACTTTTAAAAAGAAAATAGCTTTGTTACTAATTAATATGCCTTTTACAGCTAGTGTATTTCGAAACTTGGATTCACACACAGACAAACATTGCAATCTTTGCATTCATAAAAACTGTCCATGCACTCGTCAGAAATATCAAATATCCATAAATCTTCACTATCTGCATTACTTTCATAACCATCCTGTTCGATTACCATACTAGTATATTCTTCTATAAGTAAAAATGTCGTGATATAGCCATTCTCTTATCCGAAATAACCTAATAAATTCACTACCACACATTCTTCTAAAACCCAAACTTGACAGAAAATACTCGCTTACATTCCAATAATTCACCAACGCAATCATTTAACTAAAATCAAAACGAAAACACATACTTAATTACAGCATAGCAGAGTCTGCCAGAAATGATCTGTTTGTTTATATTACAAAACCACATTTTACCACTCTAGACGAAGTGATGATTCATAGGGACTCCCCTATACCAAGATCAAGCATTAGCAAAATATGTTGTAAATGTTTAAATGGATATTTAGCACCATCTAGTATTCAAATAAATTCAAACGAAAACATTTCATATGAAAATGCACATTGGTGTCAGTCGTTCTTTAGGGTATATTTCTTCTGGACGCTAATGTGTGACTGTCATCCTTGAACACAGTTTCACAGTCAATTCACGGATGTGTCTACCATCTGCAAAGGGTTAAAATACGCAATTATCTGTAAATTCCTATAGAATTCTAAATTATATTGTTATTCAAAAGATTCTATTAAAATATTTAATTTAATTCTCCTGAAAAGAAGTTTAAAAATCTCTGTTCTCAGAATACAAAATTATCTGCACAGACAGATTTGAAAAATTATATATCCTAATATCATTTGTAAATAAATTTACAAAAAGTATGAAATTTTATCTATATATACCAATATGAAAGCACTATGAAATTTAATCAATATATGCCAAAATGAAACTGTTAAAATAGTATTTAAAGATATACCTGTACTACTTTGATTTTGTTATAATAATTGGCATAATATGTGAGTTAAAAAATATTTGTCGAAATAAAACAGATGATATGAGAGATTTAAAGTGTCAATCATTCTGGTAATCTTTAAATCCAAAGGCCATAATTGATATATATATAGTCCAATCAAGAATGCAATTCTGATAAAATTTATTTCAATATACATTTTTTAATCATTTAATTAAATTTGAAATGGTTTGATGAAAATTGTCTACTGTATAACAGATTGGATTTAATTCTGCTGCTAAGCAGCGTGATATCTTTTTATTCAAAGAAATGGAATAAATATTGTCTGCAGAATGCTATTTCTATGAGAGGTTCGTTTTATATTAGTAGCTTAACTCCTGGTCCTAGGAACTTGAAATATGGATATTATTTGAAGTAATGCTATTCCAAGGCTACCCATAAACTTTAATCAAATTTGGTGCAGCTGTCCTCTTGTGATGATGAAACAAAATACAGATAGATTTTCAATTTTATTTTTATAGATTAATAACTGATTATTTTATTCCAGGCAGATGAAGAAGGGCCATTTGATGAATCTTGTCCTATTTGCAAGCAAAAGTTTGGAACATCAGTGAGTATTATTCTTTACTTGCTTTCATGCTCATTAGAAAATAGTAAAGCTATTTTTGCTGTAAGAAAAATATAGTTAAATCATAAATTGCTGATTTAGATAATTCTATTATGTATTTTCAAATATATAGACTGAGACTTTTGAAATTCACTAATCTGTTTGTTGCACAGCAAAAAAATCAAAACAACCCACAGCTAAGAAATTCAATACAGTGATAGTACAGGTTAGGCCCCAAGACAGCTTCTTTTTCTTTTATGCATTTCTGATTTCACACAATTCTACTTTTTGGCATGGATATGGAGTGATATCTTCACATTGTAATAATTTTCTTTTAATTATTGTATTTCTGTATTTGTGATTTTTAAAAAATAGTTTTATAGCAGCTGCGATTTTTGGTTTGAACATTTGCTCCTGCTCACCCTGAAGAAAGTTCTCCCATGGTGATGTCACAACCAGGGCCTGATCAAGCCAAAATGGGGCCTAGAGCCTGGTACTTCTTGGCTCTCATATGCATACCAAACACATGCAAAACATAAATACATAACAAATTTGGGGATTCAGAATCACAACCCCAAATGTCCTTTTGTACATGTAGAAAACTTCTAAACCTTTTACTTCAAAATAATGTATTAAGACTTTAAAGGAAATATAATATTTAAAACTATTAACATATTTTATAATTTAAAATAAAAACTAATATTACTAGTTGTAAGTTAATTAAAAAATTATTTTTGCTTAAATTTTTTATCACATACCCTTTAAAATCCGTTTAGGGACCCCTTAAAATTTGAGCCCTCCAGGGTGGAGACATATGCACTTATCAGTCCCTGGTCACAATGGGGAATTCTTTCTATGAAATTGTGACATTACAATATGGTTTTTATATTTTACTCTAAACGGGCATGTTGTTAAAGCATTCTTTTCTTTTTGAGAATTTTTTACATGTTATTTAAATCTAATGTTTGCATCTTTAATCATGGGCAATCAGGTATTCAACTAATAAACAAGTTTAAATAATATGAAATGTTAATGCCTTTCCATTGTTAGAATACCTCACTTTCCATCATCTAACAATAATGAACTTCAGGTGATAGATACTGTACTAGCCAAATACCCATTGAAAATCAACGGTCTCGTAATAAGCAACACAACCCCTCCCCCCCCCCCCCCCCCCCCCCCAAAGATTGTAAATTTTTTAATAATTCGTGTTTCACATTTAATTGGCAAATCGAATATTTTGGTGTGCAGAACCCCTTAAAGAAGAAAATACTGGAAAACTTTAATTACACATTTCTGCCTTTCAAACTATCTACCCATTCATAAAATTAAAGCCTCTATCTCATCCCAAAGTATGCTATTTTATCATTTCCAAATTCGAACATCTTTCTGTTGAGCACAGCTGTGGAAGACATGTAGGAAAAACTCTATTCGTCTTTAGTTTTTATCAGATGATTAGCCTATATACCAAATATCAAGCATCTATCATATTTAAAAGAAAGCCTGTATAACTTATTCGAAAAATCGAACATTTTGGTGTGCTGCACACCCTAAAGTAGCAAATATTGGAAATCTGAAATTGCACACTTTCTTCCTTTCAAACTATCTACCAGTACACCAAATTTGAAGTCTTTATCCTATCACGACGTATGCTTTTACTATCATTTCACCTTTCAAACGTTTTTTGTGTAGCATCCCCTCAAATGAACATTTTTGAAAACTGTATTTATCAAATGATTAGCCCAAATGCAAAATTTCAAGCCACGATCATATTGTAAAGGAGGTGTTTCTCATTTGTTCATCAAATCGAATATTTTAGTGTGTGGTACCCCCTACAATAGCAAATATTGAAACACTGAAATTGCACACTTTCTTCCAATGCAACGATCTACACGTATACCAAATTTGAAGTCTCTATCTCATCACAAAGCATGCTTTTTCTATCATTTCACCTTTCGAATGTTTTGTGTGAAGTATCCATACCCTTAAATGAGCATTTTTGATAATCTCCATTACTCTTGGGTTTTCTATCAAATAATTCGCCCATATATGAAATATCAAGCCTCTATCACGTTTTAAAAGAGGTGTTCACCTTTATTCCGAAAATCGAACATTTTGGTGTGCAACACCTCCTAAAGTAGAGAATATTGAAAAACTGAAATTGTAGACTTTCTTCCTTCCAAATTATCTACCCATACACCAAATTTGAAATCTCTATCTCATCCCAAAGCATGTTCCTTATCATTTCATATTTCAAACGTTTTTCTCTGAAGCACCCCCTTAATCGAACATTTTTGAGAAACTCTATTTGTCTTGAATGTTTTCATTAAATGATTAGCCCATATACCAAATTTCAAGCCTCTTATCAAAATTTAAGGGAGGAATTTCTCATTTCTTTGGAAAATCGAACATTTTGGTGTGTGGCAGCCCCTTAAGTAGAAAATACTAGAAATCTGAAATTGCACACTTTCTTCCTTTCGAACGGTTTACCCATACACCAAATTTGAAGTCTTTATCTTATCGCAAAGCATACTTTCCTATCATTTCATATTTTGAATGTTTTGGTGTGGAGCATCCCCTCTAGAGATTGTTTTCGACCTCCTGGAAATTTGATTTTTCCAGGAGGTTTTATTGAACGACCGAGCCGTGTATCAAATTGCAAGTCGCTATCTATTTGGGAAGTGCCTAAAAAAGGCATGACAGACGGACATTTCACAATTAGTATATATAGATTCCAGATCTATATAATGTTGCTGTATGTATGTCGTATGCAAGTACTTTAAAGTTTTAGATTATTTTGCATATAATATTTGGATAAATATAAAATCTAACCTTTTCATTGCTGCGTATGCAATCATAATGTACTTATGTCGTCTTTAGAACATTTAGTGCTAAAATAATTTTTGTTTTAGCAATTGTTCTATTATCCTATTTTATTATTGTCACAATCTCTAAAACTATCTAAGGTAGCACATTTTCTTTTAGCATATTTGTATGTAGACATATATGTACACTATTACTTTGCATATAAAAATTTAATTAGATAATTGTTATGGATAGAGAAATTTTTTTATAGTTTTGCTTCATCTATATTTAATAATTTGTTACTTAACTGAATTACACAACTAGCACAATTGCCTGGCTTTCTCCCAGTTTTAAGATGCAAACCTGTGATTCAAATTACTCCGGAACGTATAGTGAATTTTCAAAAACAAAATAACTCTTGATAACAGAAAATAAATAACTTGTACCACAGGCCTAATATGTCTTAAATAATTTCCTAAATTTAAATATAGCTTACTGTGCAGGTGTAGTATGCCTTTGGTCCATGCAGGGTGCATTGGCCATTACATTACTACTGCATGGACATAATACACCCTAAAAAACTAAGGTACAGTCCTTTTGTTAGCTCAAGCTAAAAATTATAGTTTTTAAAGCTAAGCTCTAGCATAATTAGAAGCTAATATATAATCGCATTGATGAAATTCCTAAAATTGCCGAGGTGATGTTTAAAATATAGATCCAGGGGGTTTGTAACCTATTTAATTTTAATGATTGGGAGAATGGGAGATACTAAACTTGCTATTGAACTGATGAACACAAAAAGAAAATTAGTCTTCATTAAAAAAGAACACTAAAATAAACCTGGCCGAAATTCGTACTCTGTTATAGTAATTGCTATGCATGCACTGTTTAACAGGTGAATGAAGTGCTATTTACTGTGTACATTTTGAAAAAGGCAAATTTTAGACCCAATTAAAAGGTCATAAATAGAGTAATTTAAATATATATGTATATATATATATATATTAGAATATGAAGATATCACTCTATATTTATGCAAAAATTGGAATTGTGTGAATCTTCAATTTGCCGATGCATGAAAATAAAAATGAATATGGTTAAAAAATATGTATTTGATGTATTTAAAAATTTAAATATCAAATAAATTTCATATTAACAAAAAATTAAAAAAAAATTAAGAAATTGTCCTACAGATTCTGTTTAAAGTTTAAGCATTCTTTGATCTTACTGGTGATGCGATTGATGCATGAAAATAAAAATGAATATGGTTAAAAAATATGTATTTGATGTATTTAAAAATTTAAATATCAAATAAATATCATATTAACAAAAAATTAAATTAAAAAAAATTAAGAAATTGTCCTACAGATTCTGTTTAAAGTTTAAGCATTCTTTGATCTTACTGATGGTACGATTGAAAACTCTATGATGATGTTTTCAATTGCCAAGACACTGATATGCATAAAACCCCGCAAAATTTCACTTAATACATAACACTTAATACTTTGAACATAAAATAACTAAAACACAATTTTTTTTTTTTCTGTAAATTACTCCAAGGTATCTTAGAACCTGACCTGAAGTGTACCAAGTTTTAGAAATGCTTGTATTGCTTAGATTTTTTGCTATTCAACTGATCAACAGACGAACAAATAAACAGGCATCTTTTGTTATCAATTTCTTTGATATAAATTCTTAATAATTTTAGGATTTTAAATGCAACAGCAAATTTAAGAATCTAAACATTAATTGTAATTTCTGAAAAATGGTGCAAGTCCCAAAGAATTATGCAACTAACCTTTATTTTTTCAGTGGTCTGTTATTCAGTGTGGTCACAGCTTTTGTCTCGTCTGTATACAGAGATTGTTGGGCAGCGTAACTAAATTTGCAAATAGTTTGGGGTTTAAGTGTGAAGGAATAAGATGTCCAGTTTGCAGAGAGATAACTGCCTGCACAGATGTTTACTTTATTGACAATGACAAGGCAGAAGATGGTGTGACAATCAAGGTATTTATGTTCATTCTACACATTTTTAATCTGTTTCTTAAATTAGTAATTCATTTTGTAATTTCTATTCAATCTAAATAACTCTCTCTCTCTCTGTATATATATATATATATAATTGAAGAATTTTTATTTTACTTGTATTATATATACCTGAGATTAGTCATTAATAGAAAATGTTCTGTATAGCAAAAGGGAAAGGAAGATAGACTGAAATGTAAATGTGACATCAAAAAGACTATACGGCAAGCTGTTGAAAATTTTAAAAGGAACATGATAAGTAAACATTATAAATAAAACAGATACTAAATTGGTATAAAATACCCCTTTTTCCCTGTTCCATATTAAGGAATGGAATAAGATTTGCATGTGATGAAGATGTGTGAAAAAAAAATTTTAACTACACATTAAGGTGAAAGTATTTTTATAAAAATCATATATGTAATGCAGGTACTTAAGGTACTAATCCCCTTGTTTCCTGCATAAGTATACATGGTGTAAATGCAAGAAATGTGTTAAAGATGAAAAGTTGTGTATAATATATATATATATAAAGATGAAAACTTGTTATATATATTTATACTGGGTGTTTCTTGAAAACTGTCTGAAAAGACACTAAAATCAACAGTTTTTTTTTTTTATTTTTTTTTTTTATTTATTTATTTATCCCACTTAACCAACAGCAACATCAGATCAAGTCCATGAACCCATGAGTCTTCAAAAGATGAAGAACTACTCCAGGACTGGAGTACAGCTGGCTCCTCTGCATACAATACATGTCAAGGCATGGGCAGGAGAGGCCTGGGCCAAATTGCACTTCGGGCAAAGGGAATAAACCTGATGGATAAACAGTTGATTATTGGAATGAAATGTGAAAAATTGCCAATAAACATAGGAGAATTTAGCTGTGATAGTTGCACACCCACCCCAAAACTGATAATTTCATAGAAATAATTTTTGTTTATACCTTCCCAGTCAAAACTATGTTAATTATAAAATTTGTGCCACTCGTAATTACAGCAAAATAAATTTATCCAGTACCTTCAGATGAAAAATTCAATAATTGAAATCCTTCACTTATTCCATTTTACTTGAACTATAAGAGTGAATAGTCAACATCCTCTGAAAGTAAATATAGGGAACATCTACGCATCTCTTTAAAACAGAAAACCGTCAACTAAAATTTGCTATTAAAATAATTATCTATGCTAGCAATTGAAGGGAAAATATTTAATAAAAATATGGGTGTAGAACAGTTAACAAGGGATGACCGGCAAAACACAGAAAAACAATATACACAGACATACATACAAAAACAATAAACATAGGCATACAATACCAACAGGAAACAATAGACATAGACATGCAAGGACATATATAGACAATTTACATAGACATATTGGTAATACATGTAATACGTTACATTTAATCTCAAGTGACAGCAGATGAGCAAACAGTTTTAAATTATAAATAGCTTATTGATAATAAATAAAATGATACAAAAGTATAAACAAATAATTTTGAATGAATGGTTTGAAACAGTCGAAAGAAATGAAAAAAAATTAAAAAGAAAAGAGAAAACAAAATATACAAACAAAAAGTGAAACAATGTAATAATTTAGCCCATGTTTCATTGATTAAAAGATAATTAAAAGCATAGGCAACTCATAAACCAGTAAATCAGTTAATACTATCACAAATCGTTTTTGCAATGAGAATACAGTTTTTAATTCTGTCGATAAATCTTTTTATTTTTACAAATACTTGAAAATCATAATGATTGATTAGCAAGAGATGGTTTAGATTATTAAAAATGTTTAGTGTGGGAACAATAAATATATATAATGGTCAACATCGCCAAAGTGATTGCACATGATAAGTTGATTTAATATAAAAGTAATACAAGTAATCTAAACAGGGTCTGTGACAGTTAGAAAATATGTTAAGTATTTATTAAAATTTTTCAGTTTAAGATCAATGATTGAACGAAAATATTTTTAACTCTAGAGGGATCATGAGGTGAGGAAATATATTAATTTAGATAATTTTGCTAAAGATCAATTAATAAATTTTTACAAAAAGAAACTTTTAGACATGAGTACGGGAAAGGAATTTTAATAAATACTTATAGATCCAGCAATTTTGGCTTAGTGGTTAGCAGTTTCATTTCCCAAATTATTTGCATGAACTTTGACCCAAAAAATATGTATTAAATGCGAATTAATAATTTTACATTTAATATTTTTAATGTAATTGGATTTATTTGAGACAAAGTGAAGAGCAGAAATGACTGTCAGAATAAATATTGACATTTAGGTTATTTTCGGCACCCCAATCCACAACATAAGCAATGGCAGTAATTTCAGCCTGAAAAACTGTATTCTTTGTATCAAATCTTTAACTGAAGACCTCATCCAATACATCGTGTTTAAAAATGTAAATGGCAAAACTAACTTTTGTATCAATTTTGCAACTATCTATATAGATTTTATAAATAGAGTTAATGTTATCAGAACAATTTGGAAAAGAAACAGTATGGTTTGAAGGTAAAACATCAGAGGTAGGTCTATTGAAGTAAAATTGGCAAGAGGAAGGGAAATTTGAACCAGAAAAGGAGTCTATTCTTTATTTCCAGAAAATATTTTTTTTTTGTATATAAGTTTAATAACAAAGTGTATAGGTGGAATACAAAGAATAGAGAAAAGCGAAATCCCAGAGGAATGTTAGCTGGAAGAAATTTTTAGTAAAAATATTCTCTGAAGAGAAATCAATTTTTTAACTTGACCAGAATTTAGATTTTCTCCCTCAACCACCAGAACCATCTATAATAATAAAGGAAGATACCTGTCTGTGTTGTCTGTAGCAAAAAATTTAAACGTTATACGGACATGTAATTTGGTGCACATTTACTTCAGGACCCGGGACGATACACCTCAGTGAAATTTTGTTAAATTGGTATTAGTTTATTAGTTATTTTAAGTCAAAAATGCTTCCCATTCATGGCTGATTTTTATTATATCTTCTATGGCAAGATAACTGATGGTGCCATCTGGTGTCTCCATCTTAAATGTAAATCATTAACTTTCAAATTAGAACATAAATTAGTACATCTCAAAAATATAAATCGAGTGCAGCCCTGCTTTCATATATATTTCAATCTGAATAATTGAGGCTTTTTTTTCCAGAAACAATTTCATTTCGGTTGATCCAAAGGAAAATTTCTTCAGGCATTCAATGTTTGAAATTTTCAACAATACACTGTAAAATTGTTAGGGACTGAAAATATAATCATACACTTTCCATCTTAACACCATCGATGAATTTTTTATTGATTTATAAGTCATACCATATAATTACTTTTACTATGCTGATCTCATGGTTTTAAAAGAATTTCTAAATCCATGACTGATCTTGACTGATGCTGTCTTTTGTGGCATGTTTTTGATAATGCTATATAATTTAATCAATTGTTTAAAATTCTAAGAGAACCTAAATGTATAAGATTGTTTTTTAATTCTAAAAGGTTTATTTATCGTTTAAACTTTCTGTTTTTCTATTTCATTATGGATACAATATTCATTGGTGAAACTTGGCATTCAATTTAGAATTCTGGTGGATTCATTTGGCATGTCAAACATCGATCATTTATTTTAATGTTGAAACTTGTTATTAGGTTAAAAATATTATAATTATTAATTAATATTTTCAGTTTCTCGTGGAGTTAGTGATATTTTAAGTGCTCTTTCAGATCAGTAAGACTTCTTAAATAATCTATTGAATTTCTTCTCAAAAGTGGGCAGTAATTATGTTTAGTGCCTTTATAATGTCCTTTATTGGAAAAAAAATCTGATGTGGGCAGCACATGACTTTCCCTGCAGACTTATATACACGGTCTATTTATTTTAATTAAATTTAATTCACTTTTAATTCAATTTTCGTTCTCATTTGGTAACTGGACTTATTTTCAAAGGTGGCGTAGAGAACATACGAAAAAACTAAAATATCTCGAGAACGGCTAAACCTAGTGTAATGGGGTTGGTCTTATTCTTTTCTTCATTAAAAATTACGTATAAAGCAAGCATTTAATGGATATATTTGGCATACGCAGTTTTTTATTTTAGATTTTGACGATTTTTGCGGGCCATTTTGCAAAAAAAGGCAGGTTATTTTTTTCCGAATCATACTAAAATCTAATCAGCACCACAAGCGACTTATCTACCGAATTTTGTGGAATTCGGTCCATTAGTTTTTTAACTAGAGTGGATACAAGCTTTTACGGGCCATTTAGCAAAAAAAGGCGGGTTCTTTTATCCCGAATCGTACCCAAAACTAATCAGCACCAGATTCACCCACAAGTGAATACCAAATTTTATGAAATTTGGTCAATTAGTTTTTTAGTTAGAGTGGATACAAAATCTGCACAGCCAGACACACAGACAGACACATGCACACACACACACACAGACGTCACGCTAAAATAAAAATAGTTTTTTCGTATTCTCGAGGTCTCGAAACATGTAGATCCTTCGAAAACTCGAGATGCGATTTTCGGCATGTTTCCAATACTTTCCCTATACATTACCATGTATACAGGGAAAGTGAAAAGGGAGAAGGTTTTATAGGATGAACTTTTACATTCATGTTTTATATAAAAGGTCTTATTTTGACTGTTAACAATATATATATGAAATATACATAATTGCCATTTTTTTTACCAGTCAAGACTTTTTTAATAGTCTATTGAATGCCTTTCTAAAAGTGGGAAGTAACCTTATAATGGATGGTAAATTAGGGTAGTGCCTTTACAGTGTGCTTTATTGAAAAGGGGAGATGGGTTTTTTAGGATGAGCTTCTACATTCGTGCTATATATATATAAGAATTTGTTTCGATCCTGTATAATATATATGTGAAATACTAGAAAATGTACCCTATGTTCCCTGAGCTGCTCAACATATCAGTGTGTTCACCCATGCAACTTTCTTTTGTTTTTGTTATATGCAAGCATATTGTTAAAACGTTATTTGGTTTTTAAGCATTCTCTGTGAGTTTGTGTAATATTTATTAGAGATTTTCATCTTAAATTCCATGTAAATTAAAAACTGTTATGTGAGTGCATACACGGCTACACCACGGCTGCTCATTTTAAATCCCGAGCAGTGCCGGGTACATTTTCTAGTATGTAATAATTTTTTTGATAAGAACCTGATACCAAAGTTTTAAAAAGCTTCTATAATCCCCCCAATTAATCCCTGCAATCTTCCCAAAATTACAACAAAATTTATATCATTTATCTTTTAAGTAATAAATATGTGGGCTCCAAGAGAGTTTATCATCAATAATTAATCCTAAAAATTTTAAATGAATTGAAATTTTTAATGTTTTTTTCTTGTAATCTAAAAATTGGGTTTCTTTTTCATTTTGTTTTCTTTTTGCCAAAGATAATGAAACTACTTTTATCTAAAGAAATTTCATGGTGAAGTCAAAGAATCAGAAATTAAGTTTAGTAAGGTGTTTGTATTATTTTCAAGAAGTTTCTGAGTATTTCCACTGGCAACCACTTCAAGGTCATTGGCAAAATCCTGGAGATAGAAAAGTGTTTAGTAGAAGGATTTATTTAGAGATTCCAAAAAATTGAGGCAATGACAGAACCTTGTTAAGAAGCTTTGGAAATAAATTTAGAAAGACTGAAGAGATCTTCAGTGTAAGTAACAGATCTATTATTGAGATAAGAAGCCCAGACCGTCCGACATTTAATTTTTGTAAAAGAAAGAATATTCCAGTTCAAATTGTCAAAAGCCCCACGGACTTCAATTGTTGTTAAAGAAACATGATTAACCAGGATGGGATCCAATATTACACTAACCAGTTTATGAGAGGCATCATCACAACTGTGAAGTTCTCGAAAACCAAATTGATTTGTAAGAATTTCCATGGTATTTTAGTAAAAATTAAATCTATTGATAAAAAATCTTTTCTAAAAATTTTCCCAATGTAGGTAAAAGACAGAAATCTGCTTAATATATAACCTGTATCAATTTATTTGATAATTTTATGTATACAGTTGAACTTTTTTAACTTGAAGTCCGAGGTAAATGTAAAATAACTTGAGTTACAGAAACATGCGATGCAGGCAAACTTTCATTAGAAAAATTAATTTTAATTTGAATTATTGAAACTTCGAGTTATAGAAGTTTGAGGTAAAAAAGTTCGACTGTATATTAATATAATTTCTTATATTATGAGATGAAAAAATTTTCCAGCTAATTTCTTGCTTGGGCAATCACATGTCTGTTAATAATATCATTTGGAAGGATTGCAAAATGTTACAACTTAGGTGAAAAAATAAATAATGCTGCTTTTAACTATCTGAAGCTTAAATGTTATAATTTTTAGAAAGAGATATTAACAACAATAATATTTGTTAAAAATTTTGCCAATTCCTAATAACCTCCCAAAATTTATTTTCTCAAAAATTTGCAACTGTTGGAAGGTTTTACTCCTTCCTTTTAAACTTACTGATTATTTATTGAATTAATTCTATTTTTATTATATTTATTAATTTTGATTTAATTTTCTTGATTAAAGTTATTATATTTACATTTTAAAGTTATTATTATATTTACATTTGACCTGATCATATAGAATAAAGTTACTTTTATTATCATTAAAATTGCTTCTTTATTTCCTTTACTGTTTGCCATTCCTATTGTTTGGCCCGTACACAACACCCCTTAGAATATATATACAACAACAAACAATTCCAAAATAATTTCACCTACCTTTGGTACCTATATTAAAAATTGCACACCCTTTAAACCTAATTAATTAATTGCACAGCCACAAAAGAATCACAACTCTTATTGTTAAATTAAAAATTAACTTTTATTTGCAACAATTCTGAATTTAAAACATCATCAGATTCATTAAAGCTTCAATTAAGTGTATAGTGGTAAAAATTAAAGTACATTTCATTATAATTCATTCCATTAAATTCAGAACTCAATTAAAGAAAAACCCAGGATCAGAATCCACTCTGGTCTGAAGACCAGAGTTTGGTCTGCCTGGAGAGCTGTCCACAACCAAAAAATGTTAAGAGAATAAAAATAACAATAACAAATTATCGATGTATACAAAATTAGGTCTTAAAGACAATGAATGAGCGAAATTATTTGCAAAAACATTCGTGTTTATATATTTTTTTGTGTGTAGCACTACCTAGATGGCATGTAAAATTTAGAACTTGAGATGTTAAATGGGAGAAATCATTTAGGGACAGCGAGTGTTTTCGCTCCCAACAGTAGATGGCAACACCAGAAATGAATAACTGGAAAACTTGTAAAAATCGTGTAGATGAAGATTGTAGTAACATGTACTTAAAAACTAACTGAGCACCATCCTTTAGGATCAATAAAATCTTCGCCCTTTGGTGCCGGTGGTGAAACGAATCACCGACTGCTCAGGATCTCACAACATTGGAGAGCACTCACACTTCCAAAACTCGAGACAAAGCAGGACCGCTGTGGCACAGGATGAATTTTTCAGTGACAAAAGAGACACAGTAGAACCGCCATGGCACAAGATGAATTTTTCTTACAAAATAACTGAAGGCACATGATTTGGCAGCAAAGCTTCAGAGGTGTACAACCAGCGATAGCAGAGCAAAAACCATGGCGATACCTTCGTTGACACCACTTTAAAGTTGTATTAAAAATGCAAAATTAGCAGGAGAAGTTTTCCCATTGATGACACCACTTCAAAAACACCAAAAACCACAGCGTTAGTGTGAAGGAGAGGTTTGTCCACTGGTCACAGGTGCCCTAGCACAAGCCCTGGACCGCAGTTTTCCCCCTGCTTATTCAAACCACTTTTTCCAACGGCGTCCAGGAGTCGAATACCCCTAGAAACCATTCGCTTCCCAAGAGCTGCCAAACTTGGCGAGTGAAAACCTGCACCTCATGCAGAGCGTCTACACATATACCATGTAATAAATATGATGTTATGCCAAGAACTGCGAGGCGGGCGTGAAAATTAAAATTACGCTGCCAAGCGCACAGTAAACCCAATGGAATGTCTGGCACCCCATTCACAGGTGTTCGAAGTTAAGCAAAGAAGGGTTCAATTTTCACTTAAGATGTGTCCTTTTTTTCACAAACTCGTGAATGAAGTGAAATCAAATTAAAAGCTGAGAGCGAACACCGGAGAATTAGCAAAAGATATTTAGTGTTTGAAGACACATCGCGCATAATTTTGAATAATGAAAAACATGAAAATGATAACACATTAATGTTAAAAGGGGATAAATCGCCAAAATATTCAATAACAATAGATTAATTTAAAATTATGAAGGGAAAAGGGGAAAATAACCAATTTTTAACTATTATTAAATTTTGAACCATTAATTAAAGTAGCATCATAAAATCCTGGCATAACACAACTAAATGAGATTAACATTGAGCTTTTAATACCCAGCTTCATAATACAATTCATTTTTACAACATTCAAAATTATTTTTGGAACTAACTTCATGAAGCCTTTACTTTTTTGTATTTCAGGGAAGTTACTCTGCAAAAGTGACAGCTGTTGTGAAATGCTTGCTGAATATAAACAAGAGTGAACCTGGGGCAAAATCACTGATATTTTCATCTGTAAGTATTTTGAAGTTTTAATTACCTCAAATAACAGGAAAAAATCTGGTATCAAAACTCACCAATATTTCTTTAGAAACTATCACATTTTGAGTTTGTAATAAAATCATACAGTAGAATTCTGCTGATATGGCCCCTCAAATACCACAGAAAATGTAAAAGGTCTCTTTCTGTAAATTTTCAGCAAAAATAAAAAAAGAGAATTCCGATACACTCTCCCAAATATAACAAAAAATCACAAAGTGTGTCGGATGGGAGAGGAAGAGGTTTATTTGGAATTTTCTGCTAAAAGAGACAAAGTATACAAAAAAGTTATCTTGGAGACCAAAGGTCGATTTCCACTATCATGGTGCATATTTTTATCAATTGATTTTATTTATCTAGGAAATTTTTAATTTTTTTTTCTATGTTTAGAGGGGGGGGGAGGAACTATTTCATGAAATCTTTCAGAATTTCAAATTGAGACAAAAAAGAGAGGAAGGGCTTTTACATAGAGCTAGAATTGATAGAATTCTACAGCAACTGAAATCTGATGTGGCAGCACATGACTTTTCATACATGCTCAAATTTCTTTTTTTTTTATTTATCTACATTAATTTAAGGTTTGTCACATAAATTAAAATATAAAATAGACACTTATTTCAAACTACATCAAATTTGCAGTTAATTTGTTTTTCATTTGATGACTTGGCATTATTACTTCCCCTACATACATAGTATAAGTATAGGAAAAATATTGTTGTTGTTGTTGAGATCCAGACTGTCCAACCTACCAGAAAGGTGTAAGGTAACTTGGAAAAATATTGTGATGAGGTCAAAAATTTAAAATGGTAGAGTGCATTTCAAACATCCCTGAATTCGTATCAAACATTTTTTAAGCTTGTGTGAATGCAATCGAATGTTCAGAACATTTATGAAGCATTTAAAAGCAATCAAATGTTCGGAAGACCCTACAATTATTATAATCAATGAATACTGGAATTCTGTTGATTTTAAAAGCAATTGAATATTCAGAAGACCCCACAATTATTACAGTTAATGAATACTAGAATCCTATTGATTTTAAAAGCAATCAAAGGTTCAGAAGACCTAATGATTATTACTAGTCAATGAATACTGGAATCCTGTTGATTTTAAAAGCAATCGAATGTCTGGAAATGCCCTTAATTTTTGAATGAAATTTTGAAAAATCTTAAATCAGAACATTCAACAAAGTGACATAAAAAATCATTTCTTATGTAATTTTTCATTAGAAAATGAATGATACAAATCTTAGAATGCTAACAAGAACTATTCTTGAGATATTGCATGTTTTTCAAATATATATATAAAAAAATACATAAAATTAAAAAGGTGATATAGTAATTATTTTTTGATGGAAAACCGTATATGTATTAATCAGTATAGCAAGTTTAGCATCCAGTTGTTTTTATATGCCGATTTAGCTATTATTAGATGGTTGGTATAGTAATTAGATTTGCATTTTCAAATTAAACAATGATAATTATTATACATTATTGATATATTAAAAACATTATAAGAATTGTAATTTTGAATTTGTGGAATATATTGATGGGAATGCAAACTATCAGTTTTATATAAAAATATATCAATTCCTAATTATTATAATCGGTTAATATATGAATTATATTACTTAGTGGATGCTAGCTGTATTTCTAATTGTCAAGTTAAATTTGTGCAAAATAAAAGTTAATTTGGTTAAGCTGTGGTAACAGATGTGAAATCTTTGCATTAATATTATGTAGGGAAAATCACGTGCTGCTCACATCAGATGTTTTTGAAGTAGCACTAAGTCAACAAAATTTAAAAACAATATAATAATAATTGTTATCCTAAAAGAATGAGGTAGGTGTTATTCCATTTTGCTATAAAAATTGTGTAAAGCATTTAATGAATACATTTAAGCATATGTTGTGTTTTGTCGAGTTTTTGCAGGTCAGTTCAACTTTTTCCAATCATACCAAAATATAATCAGTATCAGGGTAATGTCATGAAATATTATGAAATTTGGTCTGATAGTTTCTGAGTGAATGGATACATAGGTTGCACAGGCAACATGCTAGAAATATTGATTTGATTTACATGTTCCCAAAAAGTCTTAATCCATCAAAAATACAAATTCCAGTTTTCGACTATTCCAACACTTTTCCATATTTGGTAGGAAAAGTATAAATGGAAGTCTGTTTATGATTTAAATCTTTCTGGAAATTAATTTGATCTTTTAATTGTCAATTGAAATTAATCTCACTCTCATTCTAGTTGTTCAACTCATGAAAAAATATTCAGTCTCATTTCAATTTTTACTTTATAATACATAATAATGATGCCTGTGTATGTCTGTCTGGGGGCAAGATATTTCTCAAGTACATTGAACAATTTGAATGAAATTTGGTAAATTGCATCAGAGTTGTAAGTAAATGTCAGAAGCCTATTTATCTTCAGAAAGATCAGACCATGATAAAACTCAATTTTTCAAAAATTAAAAAAGTAAAAATAAATTAAATTAAATTTAACTTTGTTAAGTATAGCATTTAATTAATAAGCAGTATGAACCAGTTTTAGAGAGAGACCCCTTCTTCAGGGGACTTGAGGCAACTGGTTTGAGTACGTTTTATTCATTTTGACTTAAATAACTCCATTTAATTCGAGAATGAAAGGTAACCTGTCTCTACTTTTTTTAAACTATATATTTTTTTTTATGGCAATGTCATAGCATGTGTTATAAACTCTGACAGAAACATCTTTTTAACTGGGGTGGTTGCTTTATCTTATTCTGGAAAAATCTCATCTTTCAGTAATTGACTGAGCCTCTGTGCTAGTTTGGTAGCACTCATGGCTAACGGCATGGCTATTACTTTCCTTATATACATAATGTATAAGGAAAATATTGTGACGGGGTTGAAAATTCGAATTCGAGTTTTTAACGGGAGAGCACGTTTCAAGCATCCCTGATCACAAATCGAACATTTTTGAGGTGATGTCTATGTGTGTGTGTGTGTGTCAGTGAGTCTGTGGAGACGATATCTCACGAACAAATGGAGCGATTCGAATGAAATTTAGTACAAAAATTACAATCGATGAATACTGGAAGCCTATTGCTTTAAAACACAATCAAATGTTCAGAACCCCCTAAATTTTCGAGTGAAATTTTGAAAAAAGTCATCAAAACCTTTAATAAAGTTACGCAAATAGACATTTCTTATGTAATTTTTTCTTAGAAAACGATTGACATAAACTTTAGAACGCTAGCATGAACCTTTCTCAAGATATTGCACATTTTTCAAATAAATTTATAAAAAAAATCCCATAAATTAAAAAAATATATTAACTGTTGAGAAACATGTAACATGTTTACTTTTCATATGTAATATCATGCAATAAATTGGGTGACTTCATTCTCGTGGATCTAACTCGTTCCATTCACGAGAAAAAATACTTTAAGTAATACATTTGTATTTGAACGCCAATAGCCATTTATCCACAGTAAGAATAACTTATTTCTCTGTCCATAACGCTTGACAAGATTTTGGCGGAATGTCGCTAACTTGGTGACATTTTTAAATGTTGCCAAATTAACGAAAATCTCGCCAAATGGATAAAAACGATGCTAAATCAATGAAAATGACGACTTATTAAAGAAAATTCAATATCTTGGAAAGAATATAAGTATCTACTATAAGAATAACCTATTCTTTTACTGTAAAAGTAGTAAATTCATTGCATTATATAAGGAAAGTCATGTGCTGCCCACATCAGATTTTTTTATGTATAAGAATGTGATCTGGCTGTAGATATCCTAAGGAGGATTATGCAGGATATCTGTGGAGCTGTCAGCAAATACAGAGGCAAAACAAATTGTTTTAACCAATGTCAGTGATTTTGTTTGGCCTTGGTAAGTGGGATAAAAGTAAGGGATGAAAATTCTCATTGTGAGTGATAGGGCAAAGTGGGGTGGGACATTTTGAAATGTTAGTATGTTCATAAATTTGATGAGCTTTGCTGTGTAATTTTGGTAGACTGAGTTCACAAAAGTGGACATGAAATTTTCACACAAGTCACCTTGGCTCAGTCAGTCCATAGTTCTGTTAAATTTTCCCACTTACTTTTTGAAAATGTGCTTTTGAAAGCCATTTTAACTGCTTGCCAAAAATTATATTTACATATTGTTTGTGTTACTTTATTATCTTTAAATGTGCAAATGCACATTTAATGTATTGTGGCTAAATCATGATCGTTATAAAAAGTAGGTATCTCTTTCTCGAGATAAATATCAAGCATACTGCACTTATTGCCTGTAAATAGTATATATTCTTAAAACAGTATTGAGTGCTAGGCTTAAAAAAGTTTTATTTATTTAGTTTTTTTTTCAACAGTTTAAGCATAATTTTTATAAATATATTTGCTACAAAATTTAGATAAATAGCTTTTTTTATACATATTTTTTTTATTTAAAAGGGACTGCAGTTTACAGAACATTAGTATGTGTTGTTCTTGAGATATGGCACATTTCTGATTTTAAAATATAATAAAAAGATGGTCATTAATAGTGAATAAGTTGATGTCTTGTAAGTACTTTTAATCATAATGAAATTAACACCCTTGTTTTGGACTTACTGTGTAGCATTCTAGATATATTAGAAATTTTACTTGTCTTCAATGAGTGTTGAAGACCCAGACCATCCGACTCTTCCGAGGACTTGAGCAACAAGATGGACGGCCGGGAAAGATTTTCAATGAGTGTGATATTTCTCAAAAGAATCAAATAATTTTCGTGAAATTTTGTATTCCTGTTTTAATCAGTGACAACAAAAGGTCTATTAAGTTTCATCGTGATTGAGTTATAAGAAAGCTTTACGAGTTTCATTGAGATTCACCCAAATTAACCCATTTCTCCGCCTGTTTATCCGTAATGCTTGTTAAAAAATTTGGGTGGAATATGGCCAACTTGGCAACTTTTTTTTAATTTTGTGAAAGTGGTAAAAATGTTGCCAAATTAAAAAAAAAAAATTATGCTAAATCAATGAAATTGTATTTTGTTAGGAGTTAGTATTGCATTAATGTTTCGGTAGGGTTTGTCTGTCAATTCTACTGTCCCACTTGGCTACAAATATGACAAATTTAAAATATCGCCGCCAAATTGATTAAATGACAATGAATTAATAGGATAATTGAGGAAAATTCAATATATTACAAAATTAAGTTAAATTTCCTTGATAATCCCTGTTGCTTTGTGGGAATTATTAACTTAATATACTTGATTCACATTTAAGTGAGTTCTACTGTTTGTGATAAAGCTCCTAAATATACATTTTGACTGCAATCGGTCCAGTCACTTATCGTCTGCCTGTGCTATTTCAACAGTTGGCACATGTTACATGGCTGATATTTTATACGCAATTTAGCTACAAAATAGTTGCTTCTTCTTTCAAAAAATTATACCAATCATTCAAGAAGGTAGTTTAGAATGCTTTGATTTTCTCGAGATCCCGAGAAAAGGATGAGAAAGTAACCTTCTTTCGCCATGTACAGTCACCGCTTCAACTGGAAGTCATCTATGGTCACTGTTACACCAACCTGTATATATAGGAACCTTAGTTTGTGAGATAAATACATTTAGTTAGGGGGTCATAAATAGTGTTTTGTTAGGGGATGATACAGTATGCATGTTTCAATAGGGAGTTGTATAGGAAATAATAACATTCATTGGCAGAGGTACATGGCTCTCATGTGCTACCAGTAAGCGGATGAGAGGTAATATTTTGCAAATTTTGAATTCCGTCATATGGCAGGTATACCTTCTAGTTAAGTTGAAAACAGGGCTGAAAAAAATGTCTCCTCAATCTTGAAGCACAGCCTAAAAGTTATGAGACAGCTTTTAATTTACTTTTTTTTTTTTTTTTGCATTTTGATGACATTTGTTATAAAGCACTTATGATAAATAGTTACGATCATATAATGCATAGAGATTAACTTTAACACTTAGAAATGTGGGTTGGAAATTTTTCCGTGGAAAGTTTTCCCAGAAATTAAAAATTTTCTGCTATGTTTTTCGGGAAAAATTTTCCACATTGCTTTTTGAAAAGCAGGTAACTTTACAACATGTTTGTGATTATTCAGTTTTCTAATTTTAAGGTAGAAAGGGGATTACGCTCTATTTTGAAGAAAAGGGATAAACGAACTAGAAGGGCACTAGTGACATTTTACTTTTAATCACCAAAATTAAAATGACTTATTGAAAAAAAAAAAAATTTGTTGGATTCCCAATATATATATGGAATTTTTTGCAAAACTACAGAATCGTGCTAATCTTTGTTTTTCAAATGAGATGATAAAAATATCAGATAATCTAAAAACTGCAAATTTTGATGTATATTAAAAAAGATTTGAAATAGATATATCCATAACCTGCTCCTAATTTAACTTATCAAACCACTTAAAAGATTATGTAAAATGGGGGAGTATGTTTCGAGTTATAAGTAGTCATAGAAAGTAGACAGAAATATAAATCCTGTTGTTTGAAAGGTAAGTGTAGGAGAATAGTGTAGCAGTGTAAGTCAAAATGTTCCCAGTACTCTGCTTCATTATATAAAAAATTTCACCAAAATCATTAGAGTATTTCAAGAGATATTTAGCTTTGAAATATATTTGTACAATTTTACTTTTGTATATTTTTTTAACATGTTTTAAAATGAATGCAAGAAAACACATGTGAAACATAGTGTCTTCATTTTCCATAAATTTTGAGTTATATCCATATGCAGGGTAGAAAATTACTATTTTCAGCTAAAAAAATGCAAGCAAATGTGCACTATAAATGTATTCCACCATGTAATTGCAATGGAGAAATTAACAAGAAAATATGTGCATAGCGGAGTCCAGCAGTCATGTGACTTGGTCCATTGCTCACGAAAAAGTTGCCATAGCTTTAACTCACCTCTAGCTTTATCTAACCTTGATACCTTAAACCAGTTTATCTACATGTAATTTTTCTGCTGAATCTATGATTTAAAGCCTGTACATTTTGTACAAATTGTGTTACTTTCTTCTTTAAGTGACTGATATTTTTGTATACAAAATGTTCATTTATTCATGTATATTGAATTTTTAACATTTTTAATATTTTTAGTTTACAGACTTTTTGTATATTGTGGAACAGGCTCTCGTAGAAAATGACATCAAGTGTCTGAATGTGTGTCGGAAAATACATTTTCAGGTAAGGAAGGATTTTTTAAATTAAATATCAAATTTAATATTGCTTTCTGTTGTAAAATAGGAGTGCAAATGTTATGCTGTCAATTTGTTCTCCAGATGAGAAATTAATGCCATCACAAACACAAAAATTTTATTGTAGCTATTTTCTCACTACAATCATTGAAACTATTAAGTTTCATGATCATTGAGCCATAAATAAGCCCGTTTATGTTTAATTGTGTCAAATTTTGTCCTATGCTACCATGTTAGAAAATATAAAATTTTGAATAAATTTCAAAGAACTTCTATCTTTTGAATAATTCACATTCAAATTTCAAAAAATTCTATCTAGGTCTAGATTTTTCTATAGCAAAGCTGGATATAAAGTTTCATGAAAATCCATTAACATTTGGAACAGCTATCGTATACACAAGAAATTGACCACAGACAGATGAACATCACTCTAAAAATAGTTAAAACATGTTCAGGAGGCCCTAAAACATATGTATTGGCATTAAAATTTCGAAATCAAAATTTTCGTGAAAACAATACAAACTTTCTCCATACTATATTTTATAGTATGAGAATGTGAAAATATAATTTTTACCAAATAATACTATAAAAGAGTTGCATCTGATGTATTTTTTATTCATTTCTCAAGGAAAAATAACGTAAGGTAGAAAGGGGAAAAAATTTTCCTTTTAGAACACTGTATTGCACCAGTGCCAATGAATATTGCTCCAGAATCTGCAGAATAGGTCTGGTAGATCTGTGGGGATTGTTCTCTAAATTCTAGACCAATTTTGCTGTAGTGAAACTATAGAGAGGATATTTTTGTTCCCCTATATGGCCCATATTCTATAGTTCATTAGAGATCTCAAATTGACTAGCATCAGCCCTGTATATATCACTTTTTATGTAAAGTTCTTAAGCATGTACAGTAGGTCTTTAAAAAATACCACTTGTATGAAAGAGCTCGAGAGAGATCTCTTGCATCTAACCCTCGATTGGCAGGGTAGACTGATCCTTCAAAAGTACCGTATAAATCAAAACTAACATTTGCTAATTTTGTGGAACTGATGAGCTAAATCAGTTTTGAGAATATAGTATGTGATCTATTATTATGCTTGGGACTTTGTACTCTCTGGATGAAGGTTTTTTCCGTAATTTGGAACACTTTTTCTAAAATTTTCTGGAATGTTCTACAATATTATTGTAGAAAATTATAATTCAAAAAAGCATATAAGTATTACATAAATCTTTATTTTGAAATCTATAGGAAAAAGTATACTTCATTCAATATAATTATATATTAAAAATATATGATATGCAATTAAATTAGAATCAGATCTAGTTGTTAAATAAGAATTATGAAAATGGGGTCAAAACTTGATAGAAATTGATTATTGAAGCTTGAGTTAACACAAGTTTACACTAAAGATAATAACATTTATTAATTTTAATTAAAATTATAACACCATATTTATAAATGGGAATACATCAAGTTTTAATATATCCTGTCAAAATGGCTATATTTCAAGTGCATAATACATCTTTCTAGAAAATATCCCTTCATTTTATTAACTACATGTTTGAAAAGTAATTTTCCTACATAAAACACAAAATTATAAATAAAATCTTAATCCATGCAAACAGATTGCAAACATTGAAAATGTCTTTACAGTAAAACAAAATATAATGAGAATCATAAATGCTTATTTTCATGATATTACCAGAGAATTTTTTTCAAATTGCCAACAAATAAATGAAACAACACATTAAAAACTTATCAATATCTGAAGTTAAAATTTCCAGCCAAATGTAAACCATAGTTTCCGAATGAGCTATTTTCATTAAAAAACTAAATAATAGGAAATTTCTCCTTAAACTTTTAAACCCCAAAAGATTTGCATATTTGTCCAATAATCAGCAGAAAATGTGCAAATCTGAATCTCATGAGATAACACACTGTCTCAAAAAGAGATCCATTTTTTTAATTTTGTTTTACAGTCACTAATTTTTATTCTTAGCATTTTGGACAGTGATAATTCAAATTAATTTCTGACATTGGGATTCTAAATACTTTTTTAAATGAACCAAAATTGCATTGTAGAAATGCAAGAATGGCACACTTAGAAATCTACATAAATTATGTACTGTAACGAGGAGAGTGAAGCCTATCATAATAAATTTTTGGAAAGTAATAATTTTTTGCAATTTTCTTTTGGTGAAGTCACATCTCTTGGGACCACATCAATTGGACACATCTCTCAGGATCTAATCAGAAAAAAGCAAACCCTCCATTATTTAGGTGTTATATGGAAGTAACAATCTTAATGAGCCATTTATTCGATTTATTAATATGAATGAAATGTTGCTTTTATATAAAGAGCCAGGCTATTTATATTTCGATGACGTCATTTAAATAAAGTTCATTTGTTTTTGATGACGTTTTCAAATATAATAAATTATTGTAGTATTATGATAATTTTAAAAATATTACTGAGAAATGTATCGCATTTTAGAGATGTCCAGACAATTTATATTTCAATGCTGTCATTTGAATGAAATTTGTTTTTTTCGATGAAGTTTTAAGGTTTCAAATATAATAAATTAATGTAGTATTGTGATAATTTTAAAAATATTACTGAGGAATGTATCGCATTTTAGAGATGTTTAAATAAAATTGCATTAAAGTTGGAAAGTGTTTCATGATCAATGCTTTATGCATGATTGATCGTTCTTGTTATCATATAAATTAGTAACTATCCTATTAGTAGGTTCAATAATAAGATTTAAATCCAAAAAATTAATGTTATTACTAATAGTGGCTTCATTAGGAATTAGTTCCAAATTAACCAGATAGAAGTCTTTATCTATGACACAGTTGTCTGTAAAGACCAAACAAATCAGATCATCAACATATCTGTAAATTTTATAATCTGTTGGAAGTAAAAGATTTTTCATAATAATAAAGGTATAAATTAACTAATATACTGCTACTATAGCCATCTTGAGGAACCCCTGAGACTTGTAAGTATAATTTATTACCTTGAAATATATAATTATTGAAAAGAACAAAGTGAAGAAGTTTAGGAAAATTGGTAAATATAGTATGAGTAGAATGCTTTGCATTATATTGCTAAAATTACTACATAAAGTTCAGAGATCTTACTATTATTAAAAAGATCTTTAAAATCAAAAGTTTGAAATCCAATTAATTTACCTAGTGATGTTAATTTATTGTTTAATTCGTTACTATTATTTAGAATAAGGTAGTTATTGCTAGAAAAACAAACTATCATTTATTACATTTAAATAATTTAGTAGTAATTTACTCGCAGTAGTAGAGTAAGTATTATGACCACTACTTACTGTTCTAAATTTAATAGGATTTTTATGAAATTTAGGAATAAGCACTATATATGGAAATTTAGGAAATCTATAATTAATATTTAAATCACTATAAATATTGATAATTTTCAATTTGATACTATTAATGTAGTGTGAATCAAGTTTAAATAGACTATTGTTATTTAAATAATTTAACAGAAATTGTATATATAATTTTTTACAGATAATAGCATAGTTATTAGAGGCTTTATTAACATAAGTAATAACAAAAGATCTTTGTAAATCATTAATGGAATGTTTTAAATTATCAATATTATATATAGATCTAGACAATTCAATACTACAAATAGTATTTTTAATAAATTTTAATAAAGTAAATTTCCACATATTAAATGCCTCTAAAGGCAGAGCATATTTTTTTTTAGAAGCTAATTTATAAATATATTTATTAAGGTCAAGATTTATTGAGTTTAAAACTTTTAAAGCATTATTACAAGATGGTAACCTGAATTTTGTACCAAATGACATAATGGTTCTTAAAGTTTCATCTTTAACTATTGCTAAGTCTCCATATATATATATATATATATATATATATATATATATATATATATATATAATAAAAAAGATAAAATTAAAAATAAAATAAAAATAGTAAGACTAATTTAATACATGATCAGTGTCATACCCTATATATATATATATATATATATATATATATATATATATATAAGCCAAAAAGAATAAAAGGAATAAAAACAGAGTAGAACCATAAGAGACCATGGGGGGGTTGTGACCCCCACTCTCCGGTTAAAGCATGCTTAAGAGCCGTGGCAACACTCCCAGTAAGCCTGTACTACTCACAGAAGGTCACCCAGACCAAAGTATACACCAAAAGGACAAAATCCATATTACATGAAAAAAGCCTAATGCAAAATGAAAACTGTTATATTAAAGACTTTACCTATAACATGATGTAATACGGGTTTTGTCCTTTCGGTGTATACTTTAATCAGGGTGACCTTCTGTGAGTAGAACCGGCTTACTGGGAGTGTTGCCACGGCTCTTAAGCATGCTTTAACTGGGGAGTGAGGGTCACCCACCCCCACCCCACCCGCATGGCCTCTTATGGTTCTACTCTGTTTCTATTCCTTTTATTCCTTTTATTCCTTTTGGCTTTTATATTATGCATCGTTATATGTTAAGGCTGCTTCGCATGATATTTCATGGCATTCTTTGTATTTTTTGAAATCGGTTTAATTTGTTTTTAATATATGTATCCCTTTATTTATTTCATACATTTGGTTTTATTTGTATATATTTTCTTAACATTATTTCAAACATTTGATATTATATATATATAAATTTAAATACTTTTCTTTTCTTCTTTTTCAAAAAAAAAAAAAAAAACAGGACCGGATGGAAAACTTTAAACAAGACAGTTGTGTGAGCACACTTCTAATACCCTTGAGTTACGGATGTAATGGACTGAATATAACAGAAGCAAATCATGTTTTACTTCTGGAACCTGTCTTAGATTATTCAAAGCATTTACAAGCCATTGGACGTGTGCACAGAATAGGTCAAACTAAGTAAATAGGTTTTAATGTAATCAGAGTGTAAATATGAACTTTGTGCATTTTTAAAATATTATTTACAAGCTGTGCAAGATTTTGTATATGACAAGTATTGTATATTAAGGTTTCTACAGTCTTTAGAAAGTCCTTTTTTTTTTTCATTTTTAAGGCCTTTAAAAATACTTTTATGTGAAAAGTATTTAATTTTTTGGTCCTTAAAAAGTCCTTATTTTTTCTCATAAAACTCATTTTTTCCTTGTGAAAAAATAGCAATTTCAGCAAAAATCAGCATTTTTTCCCCTTTGCAAAAATAATAATTTTTTATAAAATAGACATTTAAAACAAGTGTAATTACCAATTAAAGTGAATCATTGTGAACTACTGATTTACCATGCACATATTAATTACTATGACCTAATCTTTCATATTTTTTATTATATTTTGTTGTTTCAAATCTTGCGTGAACCGTGGTAAAAAATGCATATGTAAATGCATTTTGGGTCCTTAAAAAGTCTCTATTTTTGTTACTTGTAAAGAATAGAAACCCTGTAAAGGAAGCCTAAAAATTAATATTATATTTCAATAGATTGACATATGTTGGGTGCCAGGCCGAGCTTATGGAATGAACACATGAGGTACAAGGATATTTAAATACAATACAAATACTATTAATATGCAAATATATGTTAATCAAGTTTACTTGGGGTTTTTGTCAGGGCTGCCTGTATGGGGGAATGGACACCATTAGAGTGGAGGAACCAGTCTCCAAAGGAAGCCCACACCACCAATATTTTCTATGACCTAAATCTCATCACCAATATAAAAATCATCACCAATATGACCTAATTTTTCATTTTTTTTATTATATTTTGTTGTTTCAAATCTTGCTTGAACTGTGTTAAAATATGCATGTGTAAATGCATTTTGGGTCCTTAAAAAGTCTCTATTTTTGTTATTTGTAAAGAATGGAAACCCTGTAAAGGAAGCCTAAAAATTAATATTATATTTTCAATAGATTGACACATGTTGGGTACCAGACCTAGTTTATGGAATGAACACATGAGGTACAGGTTTTTAAGGATATTTAAATGCAATACAAATACTATTAATATGCAAATATATGTTAATCAAGTTTACTTGGGGGTTTTGTCAGGGCTGCCTGTATGGGGGAATGGACACCATTAGAGTGGAGGAACCAGTCTCCAAAAGAGGCCCACACCACCAATATTTCTTTTGGGGTCTGGAGAAGGCATGAAAAATTCACAAAAAATGAGAAAATCAAATATGGAAGGAGCTCATGATAAATGTTAGTAGGTGGGCCCACAATTTCTAAGGACCTCACTAATTCTGCCATATAATAGTTTTATGTGAGTTTTTTTTTAAATTAGAATTAACTGGAGTGTGGCTCAGCTCGATTTTCTCATACCAGAATCCATTTTGTGATTTTTTTTTTTTTTTCGAATTTTACAACAGTACCAGGTAACATGCTATAATTGTGATCATTTGGAACAACGATTTTTCCAGTTACTGTTAGACCGACAGACAAATGCTACCGATACATCATTACAATACTATGCCTTATCAAAACACAATTAATTTTATTGATTTAGCATCATGTTTATCAATTTTGCAATATTTTTATCGATTTGGTGATATTTTTGTCAATTTGGCAACATTTAAAACACCCTGCCAAATTTTTGACCAAGTGTTATGAACAGACAAATGGAAAAATGGGTTATTAAGATATTAAATTAATAATTCCCACAACACAACTTTGATTGTTATCAAGGAAATTGAACTTAATTTTGCAAAATATTGAATTTCATCATTTATGTGCCACTTTATCAAGTTAGGGTCATTTTATCAATTTGGAGACATTTTTGTTTATTTGGCGATATTTTGTTCCATTTGCCAGATTAAAAATGTCGCCAAATTTGTAACCAAGTGGGACGGTTGGATTGACAGACAAATGCTACCAAAATATCATTACAGTACTATCTCCTGACAAAACACATTTAATTTAATTGATTTAGCATTGTTGTTATCAATTTGGTGACATTTTTTATCGATTTGGCAACATTTTGATCGATTTAGAAACATTTCATCAATTATGTAACATTTAAAACAGTCGCCAAGTTGGCGATCTCCTGCCAAATTTGTCGCCCCATGTTACAGAGACAGACAAATGGAGAAATGGGTTCTATGTGTGGGTGCACACGGATTGCATAATAGGACTGAATGACCTATACACCCTCATTATCAATTAATTTCTGATTTTTTAGGCGAGTTTGTGGGATAATACTCATAGATGTGAGTGAGTGGCTGCGAACAGTGGGCAGATCTCCAACTGCTGTATTATGCCCATGTACAGGGTTTGTATAAAAAGTATCGAGAAAATTTTCGGAAAAATAGATTTATTACAGATATTGCTACAATACAAAGTACATCCCTTGAGCGTCAACACACTTTTGCCAATGGCTTTTCCACGACTCGAAGGCTCCCTGGTAGGAGGATTCCAGAAGGTCCTTAAGGGCACGCGTGCAAGCTTCTATGACGGCACTTAGGGTCCCATGGTGGTGTTCTTTGAGGGAGGATTTCATTTTTGGGAAAAGGAAAAAGTCTGCTGGTGCCAAGTCGGGACTGTAAGGGGGTTGGGGAACCGTCGTGACCATTTGCTTTATGACAACCGTCGTGACCATTTGCTTTACAACCATTTGCTTTATGAGGCATTTTAGAAAGCAACTACATAATGTTGTATCGAAATTGGCTTATTATTTATTTTTAAGTTATTTAACTTAAACTTTTTTTAATAAAGTTTGTTTATTTATTTATATATTGTTTCTTTTTATTAATTCTTTTCAATAACTGTTTGTTACCTATTAATTGATTGTTACATATTAAAGTTTCTAATTTATATTAATAATGTTTCTTTTAAATTCCTATTCCTACTGTTTGGTCTGTGCACAATACTTTCCAATACTTTGTTGTTTATCTTTCAAAATACCAATGATTAACTCATATTAAAAAAATTTCACTTACTTTTAAACAAAAATTAAACTAGCACAGCCAAAAACTCAAGAAACACAACCAATTTATGTTAACTACACTTTTTATTATGACACAACTTAAAACTTCCAAAAATTTCACATTTTAAACTTGAAAGCTTCTAAACATCTTCCAATTCATTAATACATAAATTCCGTATAGTGGATATTTAATTTTAATATATGGCGTTACCCAAAAAGTAGACAACAATTAAAACTCAACACCATTAAATCCCTAAACTCAATTTAAAACCCAAATTAAAATAAACCCAGTTAACAATTTAAATCCCCAGCATTCAAATTTAAAACCCAGTTTACAATTTATATACCCAGAATTCAAATTTTAAAACCCAGGTTCAGATTCCACTCTGGTCGGTCTGAAGACCAGAGCTTTGTTATATACTTTTTCTTACTTTGTAATTATTAATACTTCTTTTATTTTCTTAATTATATAATTTACTATTTATACATTTATTATTTCATTTCTGTTATTTACATTATTTTTAACCTGTGATCGTATAGTTTTATTAAATCAATAAAGTTTAGTTTACTTTTAATATTATTTTCTTTGTTTACTATTTTTATTTACTTACAGCTTGGTCTGTGCTCAACTATGTAAACCTTTCAAAACATCTCAACAACATAAAACATCCAGAAATACCACTTACCTTTAAATGGTTAAATAGCACAGCCAACACAAGTCAAGAATGACACTCAATATTAAATTTAAAAATTAACTTTTATTAACAATTAAAAATTCAACATCTGATCCATTTATAAGATTTCATTATTTGTATAGTGGCATAAAGTTAAGTTAGTACATTGCTCCAAATTAAAATCTTTTAACTTTGTAATTTAATAAAAATAACCCTGGGAACAGAATCCACTCTGGTCTGAAGACCAGAGTTTGGTCTGCCTGAAGCTGGCTGTCCACCTCTAACAATATGAAATAAAAATTATTAAAACTACGAATTCTTTACGTTACAAAATATAAATACTCGTCAATAAGAGACACGTATTATTGGCAAAAACACTAGATCACATTTCAAATTAAAGGACCCCTTTTCCTTTCTTCGAATATTGAAAAACATTAAGCTCAAGGCTTCACACGTCTCATGTTGAATCATTAAATAGTGCACAGAAAACACTGTTTTCTTTTTCATCTACTGCTTGAAATTTTTAACATAGTGAAACACTTTTCAACACTACCACTAGATGTCAGGTGCAGATGCGATAAGAACCAGCAAAACTGTTGATGAGTAGTGACGATGTGGGAGATGCTTGTACTAAAGATCAGAACTTGTATGGAATACCAGATTAATTACTTTAAAAACACTATCATAGATGTCAGCACCAGACGCAATAAGAGCCGGGAAAAACTGTTGGAAAATGCCGATGATGGAGATGTTTGTGCCAGGCATCCAAACTTGTATGACGTGCCAAATTAATTATTTAAAAAAAACACTATCGCTAGATGACAGCACCAGACGTGAAGAGAGCCGGGAAAACTGTTGAAAAATGCCGATGACAGATGTTTGCGCCAGACATCCAAACTTGTATGACGTGCCAAATTAATTATTTAAAACAAACACTATAACTTGTAGTACATTATAAGCTTAGTACTAATAACATAAAACATGTTCCCGGCGACCGCGGGATACGGGCGCCCTTGCATTGGGGCCCCGTTCCACGGATCTTCTCCCGCGAAAAGCACACCACCTACCACAGTGCCGGTCAGCAATCGAAAATCCGGCAACACACTTGCCTTCCCAGGAGACGCCAAACTTGGCGAGCGAAAACCCTGCGCTTCGCGCCGAGCGCTCATGCATACACTGCGGAAACAAAACGCTGTTATGCCAAGAATCAAAAAAGGATAACTTCCGCCAAGCGGCAAGCCGCCGCGAAACGGCAACCCGCCAGCCCCACCGGATGTGCTGGCACCCTCCTCTTGCAGGTGTCCAGCCGATAACGGCATCAAGGCCAAACTTTCCCTTAAAAAGTGCCTTTTTTATGCAGACTAGTGAATGAACTGAAATGAAGTTAACAGCTGAAAACGAAGATTATGGGGATTAACAAAAGATTATTTAACGTTTAAAGGCACATTGCGCACAATTTTGAATAATAAAAACATTAAAAGATAACAAATTACGTTAAAGGGGAAATAAATCGCCGAAATATTCCAAAACAACAAATAAATTTAGAATTTTGAAGGGAAAGGGGAAAAATAACGAATTTTAAGCTATTACAACTTTTGAACTATTAATTAAATTTAGAGCTGTCAAATCTCGGCATAACATAATTCCTCTCGACCACCGGAAAAAAAAATTTTAGAATAAAATTTTTCACAACAAAGAGCCGAAAATGACCAAAAGAGAACACCATCCTGGTGGCAGAGAAATTGTAAACCTACGAGAACACTCGCTTCATGTAGCAACTCCTGGGATTACAATCTGAAAAAATGTTTACAATACATATTTTACATACAGGGAAGGCACACTGATCATGACCATAAAATTTAAAACTTGCACTTTTCCTAGACTTTAATAAAAAAAATTTCGTATCTCTCCTATAAGAGAAGAGAAAGACCTCCAAAAAGAAAACATTCATTACAACTCTAAAATTTTAAAATATTCAAAAACTCGAAGTGAACGTCAAGAAAAAACATCTGAATTCTCACCAAATTTAATTAAAAAAAAATTGAAACTCAACAAGGGAAAAATACACTGCTCACAAACAAAAAAAATCAAATCCCTCCCAATCAAAACAAAAGCCAAACTACCCCAGTAGTGTGTAGCAGAGCCTGAGCAATGTGACATAAAAATACACTTCTCATGGCGCCCCCAAGCATTCCTCGCCTTTGGGTCCGCCTCCCTTCCTATATACAACATGAGCCTGGCCTCCTCATGCTTACACCACCCTCAGCTCAACCATGCACTACCCACTTAAAAGCAAATGGTCACCAAAATTTAGAATTTAAACTGCACTGCGCCCAGGTGAAAGAAAGTCTCAAAACACTGAAAAAAAAGTCTGTCAAACCCCCGTTCCACATCCCTCGGGTTGCACAAGTGATACAGAACCAAAACCTGCCAGACTTCCTCAATAAACAAAATTCCCAATGACAAAACACACAAAAAAAATCAAGTGTTTCCAACAGGCGAGAGTACACGTCTGTACTCCCTCTAAAACTGAAATTTAATGAATAGTATCGACAATTTCAAAATTTTCACAATGAAAAAGTTGAATACAAATTTAGAATAGAAATGATGTGAAATAACTGCCAGAGCTGTGTACTTCCAAGACGGGTAAAAGAAGAAATTAACTTGAAGTCGAAGGAGTCGAACAATCGAAATCTCTCAAAAAAACTATTGTAGGCCCAATGTAGCACACCACCCTGAACGTCCCATTAAATTTCCTAAAGCAAATCCTATCGAACGAGAAATTCTTCCCAAAAAAAAACATCTCTGCAGCAGTGACTTTCATAAACAAGTGTACTTCCACTAAAAATCAAGTGTACTTCCACTAAAAATTTCACTAACTCAAAGGTCCCCAGAAATCTAACAAATTCGAAGAACTCCCACAAATGGTAAGATTTTGAAAATCAAACCCCTGTCTAAAATTTGAATCACAAACCTCAACAAAAAGGAAATCCCAAAAATGTAAATTTCAAGCAAACCAAAGTTTTAGCTCCATCTCCCAGAAAATTAAAATTCCGACAAACAACAAAAAAAAAATTTTCAAAATGTAATTTTAAACAAAAACAAAATTTAATTCTAATCTTCCAGTCTATCAATTCATTCTTAACACTCCCAATCATCACAAGTAAAGAAAAATTTCAATTACCTACAAAAAGTTTCAATTTAAAAAAAAATTCCAAAACAAAAAAACTGCATTTGTAGAGTGCATCACCCAAACAGCCGGAAAGAAGAAAAACAAAACAGAGTTCCCAATTACTTGTCATTACAATAAAACAATAATTTTGATGAAGACTTTGGACCAGCCGAAGAATTCAAAGGGTCGAAACATAAAATTTTGAGGCCTCCAAGATTAATAACTAAACAACTGAAAACTCAATTTCAAATCTCCTCCCCCACATTTGAAGAAAATACACAATCACCCAGCAACAAACTTCTAAGAGCCAAAACACTTTTAAACAAAACAAAAAAAAACATTTCATAAAACTAACTTAAATTAAAAAAAATTTTCTCAAGGAATATCAAAGAACAATCTCCATTCCCCCCAAAACAAACATTCTGAGACTGAACTTGCACAATTTAACAAAAAAAAATTTTCACTACCCCAAAGTCGATCGCTTGGCTGAAGGATCAATGACACAAGAAAAAAAACAATTTTTAGCGGGCAAGTAATTCTCCTAAAAAGGAAAGGTGCATTCCCCAGCTGAGCACCTTAAAGGCGGCTTCAAAGCACCAAAGTGACAGTTAACATGGCCTAATGAAAAACAAAAAAAAATTTTCTTTTTCAAACACATTTCTGTGGAGAAGAATTTCAATGAAAACAAGGCTTCCCAGACCTCAAAATTCCTCCGGGTGACCATGAAAACCAACCCATTAGCCTTACCTTTAACTTCACCCAAAGCCAAGAGTTGTGACCAATTACTCAAAACAGAACAAAAGAAAACTTTTGATCACTGTTCTCCCTCTTTAATAAATTTTAAAACCAAAATTTGAAATGAAACTGAAATCCCTACAACTATATTCCAAAAGAGAAAAATAATTTTCCTATCATAAAAAAAAATTCCCAACATTTAAGACTACCCCAGATCTTTTGACATATTTAGCTACTTTTAAACACACATTAAATTCAATACACTTAAAACACAACTACTAATACACATAATTTTTCGCTATAGTTAGCACTTATTTCCAATAACTCTATCTCAAATCTTAATAAAAACTGTTGCAACATTTCTCAAAAATCTCAAAAAAAATTCTGACAGTGGGCAAGGGGTCGTGAATCCCTTCCCAAAAAAAAACACAATACACACATACATCATGGGCAAGTGATTTAATTCCCGAGGGAAAAAGGTGCATTCCCCAGTGAACACCTGAAAACTGTGTGGCCTCAAAGCACTGAAGTAGCCATTATGGGCAGACTGAGAAAAAATTTTTACCCACTTAAAAAGTTGAGAAGGAATGATTTAGCAAAGCAAGGCCTCCTTTGAACCTGAATCTCCCAGAATCCCCACAACAAACAACCACTTCTCTACCACACACTTACAAAACTAAATAGCCAAAAGATCCCTAAAAAAAAATTTCTCACAATAAAAAATCCTACTCAAATTCCAAAATCACAGAGTCAAACTCCAAAGTTTTACTTTTAAATACAAAAAAATTCTACAAAACAAAAAAAATCTTTCTTAAAAACAACAAGCTATGATTAGCTTATTCAGGAGTGAAAAAGAAAAGAATTTCAACTGACAAAGCTTAATAAAAAAAAACTCCTAAATAAAAACAAAAACAGCACCAGGCAAGAGCATATATAAAAAAAAATCCCAAAACTTGCCTACCCTAAACATTTTGAAATGAAACACAAAAAAAAATGAAAAAATTCTTACATTACCATCTTACTACTTACTTTGCTTCCTAAAAAAAATTAAAACATTACCTTACTCCCAAAAGAAATTAAATTTCCAGACACTGTGCACTTCCCTATACACATGGAAATTTATTACAATAAAAAAAAATTTCAATATTGTTACTGTATAGCAATTTATCATATGGGTGGACAGCCCATTTAAATTATTGTATTTTATTCAGTGGACAGACAACTCAGGCAGAACCAAAAAGGTGAACGGCACCACATGTTATATACTTTTTCTTACTTTGTAATTATTAATACTTCTTTTATTTTCTTAATTATATAATTTACTATTTATACATTTATTATTATTTCATTTCTGTTATTTACATTATTTTTAACCTGTGATCGTATAGTTTTATTAAATCAATAAAGTTTAGTTTACTTTTAATATTATTTTCTTTGTTTACTATTTTTATTTACTTACAGCTTGGTCTGTGCTCAACTATGTAAACCTTTCAAAACATCTCAACAACATAAAACATCCAGAAATACCACTTACCTTTAAATGGTTAAATAGCACAGCCAACACCAGTCAAGAATGACACTCAATATTAAATTTAAAAATTAACTTTTATTAACAATTAAAAATTCAACATCTGATCCATTTATAAGATTTCATTATTTGTATAGTGGCATAAAGTTAAGTTAGTACATTGCTCCAAATTAAAATCTTTTAACTTTGTAATTTAATAAAAATAACCCTGGGAACAGAATCCACTCTGGTCTGAAGACCAGAGTTTGGTCTGCCTGAAGCTGGCTGTCCACCTCTAACAATATGAAATAAAAATTATTAAAACTACGAATTCTTTACGTTACAAAATATAAATACTCGTCAATAAGAGACACGTATTATTGGCAAAAACACTAGATCACATTTCAAATTAAAGGACCCCTTTTCCTTTCTTCGAATATTGAAAAACATTAAGCTCAAGGCTTCACACGTCTCATGTTGAATCATTAAATAGTGCACAGAAAACACTGTTTTCTTTTTCATCTACTGCTTGAAATTTTTAACATAGTGAAACACTTTTCAACACTACCACTAGATGTCAGGTGCAGATGCGATAAGAACCAGCAAAACTGTTGATGAGTAGTGACGATGTGGGAGATGCTTGTACTAAAGATCAGAACTTGTATGGAATACCAGATTAATTACTTTAAAAACACTATCATAGATGTCAGCACCAGACGCAATAAGAGCCGGGAAAAACTGTTGGAAAATGCCGATGATGGAGATGTTTGTGCCAGGCATCCAAACTTGTATGACGTGCCAAATTAATTATTTAAAAAAAACACTATCGCTAGATGACAGCACCAGACGTGAAGAGAGCCGGGAAAACTGTTGAAAAATGCCGATGACAGATGTTTGCGCCAGACATCCAAACTTGTATGACGTGCCAAATTAATTATTTAAAACAAACACTATAACTTGTAGTACATTATAAGCTTAGTACTAATAACATAAAACATGTTCCCGGCGACCGCGGGATACGGGCGCCCTTGCATTGGGGCCCCGTTCCACGGATCTTCTCCCGCGAAAAGCACACCACCTACCACAGTGCCGGTCAGCAATCGAAAATCCGGCAACACACTTGCCTTCCCAGGAGACGCCAAACTTGGCGAGCGAAAACCCTGCGCTTCGCGCCGAGCGCTCATGCATACACTGCGGAAACAAAACGCTGTTATGCCAAGAATCAAAAAAGGATAACTTCCGCCAAGCGGCAAGCCGCCGCGAAACGGCAACCCGCCAGCCCCACCGGATGTGCTGGCACCCTCCTCTTGCAGGTGTCCAGCCGATAACGGCATCAAGGCCAAACTTTCCCTTAAAAAGTGCCTTTTTTATGCAGACTAGTGAATGAACTGAAATGAAGTTAACAGCTGAAAACGAAGATTATGGGGATTAACAAAAGATTATTTAACGTTTAAAGGCACATTGCGCACAATTTTGAATAATAAAAACATTAAAAGATAACAAATTACGTTAAAGGGGAAATAAATCGCCGAAATATTCCAAAACAACAAATAAATTTAGAATTTTGAAGGGAAAGGGGAAAAATAACGAATTTTAAGCTATTACAACTTTTGAACTATTAATTAAATTTAGAGCTGTCAAATCTCGGCATAACAGCTTGGTCTGCCTGATGAGCTGTCCCCTAAAACAGTAAATGTTAACCTCCAGATAAATAAAACAAACACAAACTGTAAATGTTAAAATTGCAAACATATATGTTCAAAAACTCAAAAGGAAACAAAAATTAAAAGGGTAAAATTTAAAAGTTTGAAAATAAAGGTGTAAAACGAAAGTATTCAGAATAAAATATTTAAAACCACAAATTATTTAAGATACAAAAATATAAATTCTTGTCAATTGATGAAATGTAATATTAGCAAAAACACTAGATGACCGCACCATCTCTGCTAAAACCATGCACAAAACAGGCATACATTTTCAGCCCTGTTAAAACTAATTTCAAACTTCATGGCACATTTTTGAAACCCAAAGAGGCAAAACCCGGTAGGGATGATAAATATTATCCGACTTTCCAGTCACTTATAAGGCTGGCAAGGAAACACCTAGGTTCCAATCACTCATGGAACCTGAAAGCTGGCGGAATTTCACTTTTGCACAACCCTTGCAATAGGCATATCGGCGATGCTGACTCTCCGGTCATTTATGAAGCTTGCAGAGAAACACCTAGGTTCCAATCAGTCATCGAACCTGAAAACTGGTGGTATTTCACTTTTGAATAACACTTGTAGTAGGCATATTGGCGGTGCCGACTCTCTGGTCACATAAAGAACAAAAACATCAAAAACAAAGGCACGTTGTAACACTGGGATGGTAGCAGCAATAGAACGATGGCACTCGGATGGCAGAGCAATCACAAGCACTTCCCGTTGATAGCTGGCACCATGCCAAAACATCAAAAACTAGGTTGGAGATACTTAAACTTGAGCTGCATTATTAAAACCATTCACACATGGCCACGGAACTCGGGTGCCCTTGTAAGCCCCGACCCGTGACTCTTCCAAATTTTCGACTTCCTTCTCAAACGGCTGCTTGGAATCGAATGCCTTGCCAACAAAATTTTTGCTTCCCAAGAGCCGCCAATCTTGACGAGTGAAAACTTGTGCCTCACACAGAACGCCTGTGCACACCCCAGGGAATAAAAAATGATGCTTCGCCAAGAACCATGAGGCGCGAAATTGCCGCCAAGCTCTAGCTACCATGTTTTGCCGCCAAATTACCCCGTTAGACAACCCCTACGTTATGCCTCTCGGCGCCCATATACATTTGGTACATACATCTTGTTTCTACTAATAAGCCGTGAAAGGGCCAAATCCATGTTTAAAACATACGATTTTTTCACTTTCGGATGAATATAATCGTCGCTCAAAAGTGAAGGCATAAAGCCGCAAAAATAAATTACAGTGCTAGCGAATTAGCAAAGGACTTTATGGATATATTTAGCATTTGTAGACACATTGCGCATAATTTAGAGTATTGGAATGCATGAAAGGGATAATAAATTAAGGTTAATAGGAGATAAAGTGCCGAAATATGCAATAACAACAAATCAATTTAGAATTTCAAAGGGAAGGGGGAAAATCATGAATTTTGTACATTAATAATTTAGAAAAACAAAAATCTCTGAAACTAAGCACAACAATAAAGAAAAAATTGCTCCCATTTAGGTATGGGAGCCGAAGTACTTGAATCTTCTGAATAAATGCCTTGAACATATGTACTTAATCCATTTATGCTCGATTTTTATATTTCTTGGCAAAATCAAATTCACATTAGCTTTGAGCATATATTCAGCAAAATTTATCAAATTAGAATAAACACTAATGCTTTAAAACACATATTCTAATCAAATATTAAAACATGATATTTTGAAAAAATAATACTATTTTGAAACAATACTCCGATTGCAAATGGAAATCCATCCGACAGACATGTTATTTTCACAACTTTGTTGCTCTCAAGAATGCTGTGACAATGAAGAATTCATATAAATGAATTCATTAAATTATTGAAGGGTGAATCATGTGACAACTGAACTTGTTCTGTTACTTGTATTTCCCAAAAGATGATTTTGTATTTAGATTAAAATGACCCATTAGGCATAAATAGGTTAATAGGGGTTAAAGTGGTTATATTGTGAAACATATCTGTTAACATTCTCGTGGATCAATCTAGTTCGTTCCATTCACTAGAAGATACTTTTGTAACAGTTTTGTATTTTGACACCAAAGAATTCGTCAATTTCATGGAATATTAATTAAATGTCAATTGCAATTTGAACAGGATGAATAAGTTGTTCTTTTTGGATTAATAAGTTTCAAAAAGTGCCCAAAATATAATATCTTCTGTTAGCACATAAAAACAAGTTGTGCATAGTGCATACTTTGTTTTATAGTGTTAATTTTGGTTTCCATATGGTCATATCCTGACATGGTGTCATGTCATTTCTGTCAAATATCTCTGTCATCATGAATTAATAGAAATCATGTCAAGTAATAGAACAAGTTAACATTCCATGAAAAATCTTGAAAGACATTCCTAAGAACTTATTGCAAGCAAAAGTTTGTAGAAACTATAAAGTTAAAAAAAAAATTTTGGATCCTGAAAATTATATCAGATATTCAGCCATAAATCAAATTAAATATAAAGTATGTATTTAAGAATTTCATTAATTTTAATTCATTTACCTGAACATAAAACAACTTTTTTCGATGACATTTTCCCCAACAATTTTGAGGAGTAAGAATAGAACTATACATAAGTAAACATTTACCAGAGGTATTGTTTAACAAGAAAATGATATAAATGGACAGTGATTTCCACTCCTTCTGTTCCATCTCTAATGACTCACTCACCTTTGTATACAACTTAATCCAATGGTCAAGAATTGGATATACCTGTACGAAGCAGAAATGTTATTGCTTTCTCAAATGTAAACCTGAACTTTATTTATTACACCTTGAAGATATTTGGTATATATAGATATCAGAACTAATAAAAGTAAAGATAATAATAATAATTTTTTGAAATGCACATATTTTTGAAGTCTGTGGGCACATATCCGTACAAAAAACATTTTGCCTTGATGTCAGAACAATTTTTTGGTTCTTTAACAGTGGTATGATTATTTGCTTAATGAGTAATGATTAACATTATGTCTAAAGTTTAAAAGCTGTTCTACAAAAAAAAGTAGTTGGTTAGTAGGGGTGGTTGTTAAAAGAGTATTTGTCATATAAAATTTTCATATAAAAGAGGTTTTTTTTGGGTTTTTTTTAGTAAGAATAGAATTTATAAATTAATTTACTCCTAATACGAATTATAAATAATATGTTTGATATATTATAGAAAATTATTTTGAAATGTTAAAAAGTAAGTTTTTGTTATTTGCCATTAATAGATGTATTTTTTATTTTGTATTTCAGAAAGGCAACTGTGCACAAGTTTATAATTTCCAAAACAATTGATGAAAATATTCATGCTATTAATAAGAATTCATCTTCATCAGAAATCCATGTGAAATCAGAATTGACTCTTAGAGACTTAAAACACATATTTGAATGATGCTTAACAATGTTGAATCCTAGACTTGTTGTTTTTATATTTTAATATGTACCTCTTACATTTGTATTAATATTTTGTTGAAACCCTCAATTTTATTTATACACTTTTGTAGTTGTTTGGTATTAAGCATTTTAAAATTGTTATGAGAACAAAAAAATATGATTGAGTATGATATTGCACTGAAGTGATATGCACAGTGACAGCTCATCATTTGTAACTAGCTCCCTATAATGTATTGTGTTTTCATATCAAAATTACAAATACATTTACATTACATTATGTACATTATGCAAATATACTTTTATTTGTATTTTTAACTTTATTTCCATTGTTTTTAACATATTCAACACATTATTTAATTTTTAATAATGTTATGGGATACCAGTAAGGTGTGTCCATTTTATGGAAGGTGACATACCATCTTCAATACGTGGCAAGAAAAACGTCAACCACCAGCAGCTATAGATATTTTTAATAAGTCGCATGTGTTTGCATGATTTGACTCGCCGTACAGGAAAATAGACTACAAGTTTAAAACTTAACAATTTAATAACTAGAAACTTAACATGGATAACAATAAACTTTAACATAACGAAATGTAGCTTTTACATTACATACTTTGGCTCAAACCGGCCACAGCATAACTAATCTAACATCATACATGCATGTAGAGATTCGAGTAAGTGACACTCGTGAAAAGCGATGAGAGTTCATGAAAAGCTATGAGACTCTTGTGAAAACCAACGAGACTGAAGTTGTGTCGATTGCCGCCTCTTAAATATTGGTCCACAAACAACGCACTTACTGGTCAAGCAGAAACTACATAGTCCCGCAGCAATAGTGGCACCACAATGTATTGTATGAATATTCACAACTAGAAAATGTACTCATCATTGCAAGGTTAAGATGAAAATCTCTGATTTAGTATACCACGATATATAAAAAATTCTTGAAAACCAAATGTTTCTACAATACACCCACTGAGAATAAAAAGTAAATAACTTGCTGCTTGAGTATATCCTCTAAATAAGCGTGTGGAATGCATGCAATTCAGGTATGCAGCTTTCATTAGCTTGAATTGAAGAGCATGGTTTTTAAAACTAAGTTGTAACATAATTAGTAGCTGAGATTCAGAATTATCATAATAATGTAATTTATGTTGCTTTCTGAACACCTCATATCAAGAAAACAAAACATTGCCCTGATTAATTCAGGATGTAAAAAAAAGTTCAGTTCCAAGTTCTAAGTAAAATTCAAAAAATTAAATGCTAGCTCAGTGAGTTTTTATCCAAATTTTGCAATTTCTTAACGCAATACTCTGGATAATAATATAATATTAAATAAAAAAAATTGAAATGAAATATTTTAGATTCACAAAGTTAGAATTTTGCTGTTTAAGCCCTAATTACTGTTGTGACAGCTGTCTGGAATGTTTGTGTGCATAGAAGATTCATCTGCAGTAGCAATGAATAGATTGATTTTATGAAATGGTGGTGGAAGGGGGGGGGGCAATTTTCGGATTTAAAAGTTCATAACCTTTAAACTAATTTTAATAAAAAAAAATTTGATGAGGTCTGTCGTGCTGGAAGTTCAGCTAAATGTGCACTGAATTTCGCTGCTGTCCACAGCTTCGAATTTCCTCTACAGAAGATATATACACACATGCAAACATTTTCTTTTAGTATGCAAAATTATTCTGAACTGATTCTATTGCTTTTTATCTCGCTCAGAAGTATGCAATTATTGTTTTAGGGCAGCAACTAATGTTAGTGGACTGGTTTTGCTCTCACCAATATAGGTTACTGGACAACAGTAAAACCCACTTATAACAAGTTCTTTCCCATGAAGCGAGATTCTAGATATGAGGGAATTATGAATCTTTAATTGGTACAATGCTAATTAAAATCTGATTTGCTTGTTTTTAACAAGCAAAATTTTAAAGTCCCTAGGTTTAATGAGTATACAAAATTGTAAAAATCAAATTATACTAATAAAAATTATAAAAATCAGAGCAAAAGAAGAAGAAAAAAATCTTGACTTTATTCGTAAATAGTTATAGAAGTAGGAAAGGGGATATAGATTGTGGATATCAGAAAATCTATGCAGCAGACATTACAAAAATGCTCTTCACTCTCAACTTGCTTAGAAAGCACATAAATAACAAGTGTTGAGCTATGGCAAATGCAGAATTGAAAACAAAAATATTAGATTTTTGTAAATAGTTTTGGGGCAAAACAGTGAGAACCATGTCCTTATGAAAAGGAATATACTCGAAATAAAAGATGAGATGTTTGTAGAATGTAGTATTTGAACTGATAGATAGAAGCAAAATTCCTTATTGGGGGTGGGGGGTCATTGAGAGGAGGAGACAAAGGATACATTGCATAGGAACCCAGACTGCATAATTTATGGAAAAAAGTCAATAATTTGTAAAATAGGGGGCATCTGGGGGCCTGAAAATGATGTCGGTGGCACGGGGGTGGGGGTGTTGTTGAGACCCAGATCATCCGACCTACCAGAAAGGTGTAAGGTAACTGTTTGAACGGCCAGGAAGAGCCACCCAATTTAGACCGAAACCCAGTGGGGAAGGCATCCACAAGGACTGTACCCTCCTTCCTCTACCACCAACCTCTCGGAAGGACTTACAGACCCACATGTTTAACTTGATCATACTCCACGTGAACACTTTGGCAGTGAAGGGAATCAAACCCGGGCCTACTGAGTGCAATTCCCGCGTGCTAACCACTGGGCTACCACGCCCTAGGGAGGGAGGTGTATATGGGCTTTTAAGTTGGAGGGGGTTAACAGATATATTGATTGGTATCCACTGTATTGTTTTACATTACTTTTAAAACTCTCTGATGCCCTTATCGACAATTTTTCAAATTGTATATAGTCTCACTATGCAAAAGGAATTTAATGAGTAAATTAATTGGGTCCCGGGTTGCTCATTATAATTATATGTCCCACTGTAAAAGCATGATTCCAATATTTGGAATGACTCCTGTTAGTGGGTTTGTGCCCACTAAAAGAATTCATATTTCAGATGCTCCACCATAAGGCGGAAAGCGTAGAAGTGTTAATGAATGTGAGAAATGGCCTAAAAAAAAGAATTGTCAGGGAAATCATTAAAATGGCCAAGACATGAAAAAGACTGGGAATTTTTTAATTTTAGCTAGCATTTTCTTTTTTATATTAAGTTCTGTAGGTATATCGCATTGTCTGGTATCACATATAATATTTTACTTCCCTTCATCCGTCTTTGGCTTTGAATAACTGTAGAAATAAAAAATCTTTTTGCAATGTATTTGCTTAAAGCGATAAAATTTATAAAAATGCATCATAGATATATGGCCTACAAATATTTTCTGACTGGGCCAATTTGTGTCATAAAAAAAGAAATACAGTCATCCCTCACTTATATGTCCTCTCTTTTATGAGTTGTTTTTATTTTTACATCGATTTTCAATGATCCCAACCAAAAGTATGGCAAAATAATGCAACTTAAGTTTTGTTTATGCATTGCAGTTTGAAAAGTTACTCTCAGTTAAGCAATATGGAAATTTTCACCTCACAATTTCCCCAACATTCCTTCTCAGAGAATATGCCATTCCAAAGAAATTCCGTATTGATGCTGGTCTCTCTATATTATTTTAGCTCATTTCCTTAGAATCAAAGAAAGGATTAAGAACGATCAATCAAGCAAGTTTGTCTGAAGTTGCTCATTTTCACTTAACATTCCATTTCCATTGGCATGGCCTGTTCAATGATTTTTTAGTTTTGAAAATAGGTAAGTTATCAATTTTATTCAAAACGAAAGTTATTCAAAAGTCTGAAGATATGTCTAATGCATCAAAACAATCTTTAGGAAAACATTTCAAAATTCCCGCAGCAGTTCTAAAAAAAGGAGTTCTGAAAAACATGAATGCTATGACAGCCCATTTAAAATGTGGTTTTCATGCAAAAAAAAGTAACAGGATACAAAGTGGGCAGTTCGACCAACTGGTAAGTGCTTTAGTGCAATGGTTTAAAGAAATTTGTCTCCTATGTACCTGTCAAATGTGAGTTACTAAGAGAGAAAGCAGAACCCTTTTGCACAAACTTTCTGAATAGAACATTTTCAGCATTGTATGGATGGATTGAGAAACTTTAAAAAAGGCATGGATTAGCTACTTGCATCATAAGTGCTGAAAGTGCAAGTGTTGAAGAAAGTACTGTTTAACAATGGGTAACTGATTTGCCAACTTTGGTGAAAGATATTACAAGCCTAAAATCATCTTCAACTGCAATGAAACAGAACTTTTTTTTTTTTTTTTTGTCCAGAATTATGCCTGGGAAAACTTGAGCTTTCAAGTGTGAACCGTGTCATAGTGGATAAAAATGCAAAGACAGATTTACTGTTTAACTTTACTGCAATACCGATAGCTTTGAAGAGTCCTCATTGCTTCAAAAACATAAAAAAACTGCTGTGTGGCTATGAAAAAAAAAATAGTGTGGATAACTTCAAACATATTTCTGAAATTCCTTCAAAAGTTTGATAGGAAAATGAAGAGAAAAAGCAGGTGTTTTTTTTTTTGTTGTTGTTTCTGTTTTTTCCCATAGATCAGTGTCCTGTTCACCCTGTTGACCTCCCAATGCTCAGCAATACAAAAGTGGTATTTCTTTCTGCAAATTGCACGAGTAAGCTTCATCCTCTGGATTTAAAGATTCGGTGTGAAAGTTCACTACTGGAAAACTTCAATTCAGAGAATTCTTGTTGTTCTTGAATTGAAAGACACATCAAGTGAACTTTATGCTCGTCATATGCTCATCAAGTGAACTTTATGTTCTACTGTTCATCATTGGAAAATATTACTGAAACTTGTATTAAGAATTGTTTCAAGACAGCAAGCTTCATTTCATTAGAAAATCAAAATGAAGAATTTTCTCCCAATGATGAACAAGTAAATGATGAAGAATGAAATGTCATTTTAGATGGATTGATTAGTTTTAAAAAGTTTGTGGATATGATGAAAATGTAGTAACTGCAGAATTGGGGGATATTCAAGAAATAATCAGTGAAATTCAGGATGGTAATGACGATGAGGAGACAGATAATGAAGATTCAACAAAAGATCCCCCAACTTTTACGAAAGCAGTAAAAGCTTTGGAAACTTTACAACACTACATGCGACTTACTTGTGCATCGAATGCCACACATTCCCATTTCAACAAACTTGAAAAAGCTAATTTCAATGACAGGCAATAACAGAGACAATCTTTAATTTTACACTACTTTAAAACACTATAAATGTAAATAAGGTAATTAAAATTTTGAGATACTTTACATTTTTGAATTACTTAAGCTTTTAAGTGTTAAATCTAAAAGTAAATGCAATCATTGATATTTTTCCTATTCTCCATGTTATTCTCATATTACATTACATTTAAAACTTAATTTTGGCTTGAATTACACCAACTTTCACTTTGCGTCACTTTTAGTCAGTCCCTTGCGCCGACATGTGAGAAATTACTGTATCTTATATAATAAGAGAAGATATTTATGTTTCTGTGTGTATGTGTGTGTATTTTTTTTAATTCAAATTAATTTAGTTATGTTTTAGCAAGATTTTGCATAATATTCACACAAATTAGTTCCTTAGTGATAAAAAATATTATGACAGAGTGTCCTTGACATCATCGGAAAGAACAAAGAATATTCTTTCAAACAATGTTTGAACTGCATCCATAAGACAATTCTTTCACATTTATTTATTACTAAATTTTTTAATACACCGAACTTCACATTTTCTAGGTTTTGTGATACTTCTTTCACCACATCAGAAAAACTAAGATTAATAGAATTCTATAGTTTGGCAAAAAGTTTGGTGTATATCTTTGCATTCTAACAAAAACAATGTTTATGATTTCATAAGTAATTTATTTTCCTGTCTTATTTTGAAGCGAGCAAATCTGTAAGATTTTCAATGTTCTGCAATGAAGTTCTATACATTTTTTGACCTGCCGATTGCACATACCATTCGATGCTGAGATTTAAGCCATGCCTATAGAAATGGTAATCTTTCAGAAGATCATTTATTACTTTCTTTATATATATAATGTATAAGGAAAGTATTGTGACGAGGTCAAAAATTCGAATTCGAGTTTTCGATGGGAGAGCATGTTTCAAGCATCCCTGATCACAAATCAAACATTTTTGAAGTGATGTCTGTGTGTGTGTGTGTCAGTGAGTCTGTGGAGACGATATCTCACGAACGAATGGAGCAATTCGAATGAAATTTGGTACAAAAATCACGATCCTTGAATACTGGAGCCTATTGTTTTTAAACGTAATCGAATGTTCAGAACCCACCTAAATTTTCGAGTGAAATTTTGAAAAAATCATCAAAAAATCAAAACCTTTAACAAAGTTACAAAAATAGACATTTCTTATGTAATTTTTCCTTAGAAAATGATTGACATAAACTTTAGAACTAGTATGAACCATTCTCGAGATATTGTACATTTTTCAAACAAATTTATCAAAAAATCCCATAAATTAAAAAAAATATTAACTGTTGAGAAACATGTTAACTTTTCATATGTAATATCATGCGATAAATTTGGTGACATCATTCTCGTGGATCTAGCTCGTTCCATTCATGAGAAAATATACTTTGAGTAATACTTTTGTATTTGAACGCCAATAGTCATTTATCTGTTATAAGAATAATTTATTTCTCCATCCATAACGAGATTTTGACGACGATTTTGGCTGAATGTCGCCAATTTGGCGACATTTTAAATGTTGCCAAATTAACGAAAATCTCGCCAAATGGATAAAAATGACGCTAAATCAATGAAAATGATGACTAATCGTCGAAAATTCAATATCTTGGAAAGAATATAAGTATCTACTATAAGAAAAACCTATTTTTTTACTGTAAAAGTAGTAAATGCATTGCATTATATAAGGAAAGTTATGTGCTGCCCACATCAGATTTTTTTATTATATTTTTAGCTTTCAGTGTTTGTGGAGTGATGCTCTTTGCACTTAAATGAAGGATTTCAGATTTTGTATTGATTTGGATTGAAACTCATTTGGAAATTAAGTGGTAGTAGCAGGTACTTATTTAAGACCCAGACGTTACCGGGTAATTTCTTTTAGTCGATAATTAAGGAAGATGTCTGTATATTTGTTTGTCTGTAGCTGAAAATCTAAGCATCATATGGCAGTGACATTTTGTACGTAGGTTCTTCAGGACCCATGATGATGTGTCTTGACAAGATTTTTTTTCTAATTCTAATTATATTTTTAGTTATATTTTAGCACGATTTTGAGTGATTTTTGCACAAATTGGTTTTTTGGTGACCGAAAATATTATTACAAAGTTTCCATCTTAAAATCATCAGAAAGATTCTCTTTCAAATAAACTATAAATGGAAGCCATATGATAAGTAGACGAATTTTTGTGAATTTAAAAAATATATGTTTTGTGTATTCAGAAAGATGTAATCTCCCAAGAGGAGATGCCCCCATATATTTTTGCAAAGTTCCCATCATAACACCATTGAGACAGTTTTTACTTTCCTTATATACATAATGTATAAGGAAAGTATTGTGACGGGGTGAAAAATTCAGATTCGAGTTTTCGACGGGAGAGCACGTTTCAAGCATCCCTGATCACGAATCAAACATTTTTGAAGTGATGTCTGTGTGTGTGTGTGTGTGTCAGTGAGTCTGTGGAGACGATAACTGATGAATGAATGGACCGATTCGAACAAAATTTGGTACAAAAATCACAATCCGTAAACACTGGAAGCCTATTGTTTTTATACACAATCGAATGTTCCGAACCCCCTAAATTTTCGAGTGAAATTTTGAAAAAATCAAAACCGCTAATAGAGTTACGCAAATGGACATTTCTTATGTAATTTTTCATTAGAAAATGATTGACATAAATTTTAGAATGCTAACATGTACCGTTCTCGAGATATTGTACATTTTTTCAAAAAAATTATCAAAAAGTCTTATAAAATAAAAACAAAATATTTCCTATTGAGAAACAAGTTCATTTTTCATATGTAATACCATGCGATAAATTGGGTGACATCATTCTCGTGGATCTAGCTCGTTCCATTCATGAAAAAAAATACTTTGAGTAATACTTTTGTATTTGAATGCCAATAGTCATTTATCTGCTTTAAGAATAATGTATTTCTCCTTCCATAACATTTGGCGGAATGTCGCCAACTTGGCGACTTTTTAAAATGTCGCCAAATGGTTAAAAATGACGACTAATTGACGAACATTCAATATCTTGAAAAGAATATAAGTATCTATTATAAGAATAAACTATTTTTTTGCTGTAAAAGTAGTAAATTCATTGCATTATATAAGGAAAGTCATGTGCTGCCCACATCAGATTCTTTTTGTTGTTGTTATAAGCAGACATATTATTAAAGTGTTCTTTAGTTTTCAAGAATTCCCTGCGAGTTCCAGTGTAATTTTAATCAGTGGCTTGCATCAGTACCAGGTACATTTCCTAGTATACAATAATGCCAAGACAAGGGATGGATTTCATGCGGTTGTATGCTAAAAGGCCAATGAAACCAATAGAAGTAATGTAATGCAAAGGGATTGCAAATGAAACTTTGTTAAGCACTTTATCCGTCCGATAAACAGAATAGCATTGTTTCAGTAGTAATACATTTTATTTGTAATTTTTATTTTTTGCAATGAGCTGAACACCAAATAAATCTCATTTAGCATTCAATTCTAGGCTATTTCACACTGAAGAAGAAAATCCAAGTATTTGTAAAACAATTGTTTTCTGCATTTTATTTACTTTCCCTATAATACATAGTATTAGTAAAAGTGGCATAGTACATTGTAGGGGAGTACCAAAAATTTAACCCTCAGATTTTGAACATTCTTAAATATAAATTAACCATTTTTCCAAATATGTGTATCTGTCTGATTCTAGGGAAGATATCTGTGGAAAAATTGAGCAAATTTGGTGCAATTATTTCATTTGATAAACATTGGAGATTATTGATTTTTACAAAGCTTGGACCTAGAGAAAGCCCTTAATTTCTTAAGATTTTTTTTTTAATCAAAATATAGTTATATCAAAATTATCACAGAAAGCCATTATATATGTAATTTTTTTATTTAGAAGCAAATGACATAATTTACAAAATATTAGAATAGACCATTCTCAAGATATCGCACTTTTTTTTTAAATCTAAAATGAGAAAAAATTTATCAAATGAGTGAATGTTTTAAATGTACTTGTAACTGGGAAAAGGGGGATACCCTATTGTTTGAGAGTTGTCATAAGTCACTTTTGAGATATTAGAAAATTTACTTTTCCTCGGATAACACAATAAATCGGACACTTTCCATGAAATTTGGCATGTTCATTTTCATCAATAACAACAAAAATCCATTTTTAGTAAGATTAAGTTTAATTTGTGAATTGAATTTCAAGAAAGCTGTTAATTTGTGTTACAGTTTTCTCATAATATTGAAATTTGTTAATGTGTGTGAAAAGTCATGAGTTCAGCACATTTTTTTTTTATATACAGGGTGATTCAAAAGTTCGGAAGAGCAAAGTAAAATGCTATAAAAATATATCTATGAGTCAGAGAGACATGCGATTTGCAGATTAATATTCACTGTGATGGGGGATTTTGTATGGCATAAAAAAGAATAGTTCAAAATCTCGACAGTAGGGGGCGCTGCTGCAAAGAAAACAATGTGAGGTAATAATTGTGAAATGAGATATTTTATTTCAGCATAATTTACAGCTGCAAGTGCTCAATGTGTCCTCCACCATATTCCAGTACAGAGTGTAGTGTGTGAATGTTTTAAATGTACTTGTAACTGGGAAAAGGGGGATACCCTATTGTTTGAGAGTTGTCATAAGTCACTTTTGAGATATTAGAAAATTTACTTTTCCTCGGGTAACACAATAAATCGGACACTTTCCATGAAATTTGGCATGTTCATTTTCATCAATAACAACAAAAATCCATTTTTAGTAAGATTAAGTTTAATTTGTGAATTGAATTTCAAGAAAGCTGTTAATTTGTGTTACAGTTTTCTCATAATATTGAAATTTGTTAATGTGTGTGAAAAGTCATGAGTTCAGCACATTTTTTTTTTATATACAGGGTGATTCAAAAGTTCGGAAGAGCAAAGTAAAATGCTATAAAAATATATCTATGAGTCAGAGAGACATGCGATTTGCAGATTAATATTCACTGTGATGGGGGATTTTGTATGGCATAAAAAAGAATAGTTCAAAATCTCGACAGTAGGGGGCGCTGCTGCAAAGAAAACAATGTGAGGTAATAATTGTGAAATGAGATATTTTATTTCAGCATAATTTACAGCTGCAAGTGCTCAATGTGTCCTCCACCATATTCCAGTACAGAGTGTAGTGTGTGAATGTTTTAAATGTACTTGTAACTGGGAAAAGGGGGATACCCTATTGTTTGAGAGTTGTCATAAGTCACTTTTGAGATATTAGAAAATTTACTTTTCCTCGGGTAACACAATAAATCGGACACTTTCCATGAAATTTGGCATGTTCATTTTCATCAATAACAACAAAAATCCATTTTTAGTAAGATTAAGTTTAATTTGTGAATTGAATTTCAAGAAAGCTGTTAATTTGTGTTACAGTTTTCTCATAATATTGAAATTTGTTAATGTGTGTGAAAAGTCATGAGTTCAGCACATTTTTTTTTTATATACAGGGTGATTCAAAAGTTCGGAAGAGCAAAGTAAAATGCTATAAAAATATATCTATGAGTCAGAGAGACATGCGATTTGCAGATTAATATTCACTGTGATGGGGGATTTTGTATGGCATAAAAAAGAATAGTTCAAAATCTCGACAGTAGGGGGCGCTGCTGCAAAGAAAACAATGTGAGGTAATAATTGTGAAATGAGATATTTTATTTCAGCATAATTTACAGCTGCAAGTGCTCAATGTGTCCTCCACCATATTCCAGTACAAAGTGTAGTCGCGGTATTACGGCTGATACAGCATATCAACGAAAATTGCTGCTGCCTCCTGCCGTGAGGCTTCTTTCAGTGCTGGTAAGAACTGGGAATTTCCTCTATACACCCGTGATTTTAAGTATCCCCACAGCCAGAAATCACAGGGTGTGAGATCTGGGGATCTCGCAGGCCATTCATGTGTTCTATGCCTGCTCAGTAGGCGATCGGCGCTAAACATTGACAGTAGCAACTCCATCATTTGACGTGCCGTGTGGGTTGGTATTCAATAATATTTATCTGCAGCAGTGCCTCCTAGTGTCGAGATTTTGAACTAATTTTTTTTTTTCATGGCATACAAAATCAAATCCCCCACCACGGTGAATATTAATCTGCAAACCACATGTCCCTCCAACCCATATATGTTTTTTTATCGTGTTTTACTTTTGCTTCGAACTTTTGAATCACCCTGTACATTACGACTGTTACATATTTTTACATTGTTACAACTCATACATCTTGTGATGGGATTTTTTGTATGCCAGACCATGGTCTATTCTTTGTTCAATATGTGCATAAAATTCCTTTTATTTAATCTAATTTTCTTTTGAAGTTTTTAGTTTTCTTTTATACAAATTGTTTACTCTTGTGCCGATTTCAAATTTATGTTGCATACAGAGGTGAGCTGAAATAGTTGTCATTGGTTTATACAAACTTGTTAAAATTATTTGGGGACTGAGAACTAACTAGTTGTTAAATTGTGAAATACATTTAAAATACATTTAAAAAATCAGTGATGGTTCCCATTTGATGGAGTCAATAACATCTAAAAATAAAATAAAACTCCAGTAAAGTTCGATAAATTTTTGTTCATTATTTGCAATTTCATTTGTTTACAACAGATAATATGGTCCTATGGTAACTATAGTAAGTTATATAATTGAAAAAAAATCTGATGTGTGGGCAGCACATGACTTTCTCTACATAAGATAAGTACTTTACTTCTTTCAATGTGATATAATGATAGACAAGATCCACGGCACAATGTTTCTTCATTGAAAAGTACACTGACATTTGGTGCTTTTCTGGATGACAACATATAAAAGTATTTTGAATTACCAAATTAACTTATATTTCGCACAAATATAACAACAATTAGAAATATTGCTAACATCTGCTCTATTATATTATATAACAAGAAAGATCAATCATGCATAAGCATTGATTATGAAACACTTTCCAACTGAAATGTAATTTCATTTAAAAATTTCTAAAATGTGATTCATTCAGTGGTAATATCTTTTACATTATCACAGTACTACAGTAATTTATTATACTTAAATATTTAAAACTGTATCGAAATATAAATCATCTGATTCTTTATGCAAAATCAATGAATATTTCATTCATATAACTTGTATTCCAGACTCCAGAGCTAAATAATTTTGTGTGAAAAAAATTCAGCAATTCTTATGTAATTCATCTTACAATCGCTTGAGATATTTGCATTCTGCATATGTTAAAATTAGGCTTCCTTGAAGAAATAATAAAAGTTTAGGGATCATTTAAAATCACAACTATTGTAATTGCATAGGAACGGAATTTAGATACACAGATAATATATATGTGTATGTGTATGTACTCAAAGTATTGGAATCGTGCCGAAGATCGGAACTCGAATTTTCGAAGAATCTACACGTTTTGGGACTTCTAGAACACGAAAAAACTACTTTTAGGAAGACGTCTGTGTGTGTAAGGGTGTATCTGTGTGTCTGTGTGGATATTACATCCACTCTAATTGAAAAACTAATGGACCGAATTTCATACAATTTGGTAGGTATGTTTTTTGTGGGAAATCCTGATGTTCATTAGATTATAGTACGATTCGTAATAAAAGAATCTGCCTTCTTTGCGAAATGGCCGCAGAAATTGCCTTTATCCACTCTAGCTAAAAACTAATGAACCAAATTTAACAAAATTTGGAGTATAATATTTCAATAACCTACAAGTGATTTATATACCAAATTTAACAAAATTTTGTATATAAATAATTTGTAGGTTATTCTACTACGATTCGGAACGGGCTATTTTTGCGAAATGGCCAGCAAAAATCGTTATATATAAAAATAAAAGACTACGTGTGCTCAATTATATTAATTAAATTCCTATTTTATATGTGATTTTTGACAACAAAAAGAATAAGACTAACCCCATTACTCTAGGACTAGCCGTTCTTGAGATATTCTAGTTTTTTTGCGTTTTCGCTACGCCACCTTTGACAATAAGTCCAGCTATCAAATGAGAACCAAATTTAAGTTTAACGTGTAAATTCAATGTCATTTAAAATACTTATGTTGTGCAGATAAACTCAAATTATCATTGAATAAATAAAGAGAACGAATATGAGTCTGCAGAGAAAGACGTGCTGTCCACATCAGAATTTTTAACAATATTACACCAATGATTTATAGAAGTGAACGGGGATTATTTTCAGGCCATTTCGAAAAAAATGTATGATCTATATTTAAAGATCCATCAAATTTTTGTCGAATAAAATGTTCAACAAATTTAAGCTGTGTACCAAATTTTAACTCTCTAGGACGTAGGAAAGTGCATTTAAAATGCCATCAATTAAATTTATCAAGAAGAGTTATATAAAATTTAAAAAAAATGAAAAATTGTTATCTACCAAATTTATTTTAAAATATGAAGCCACTCCCATATGCAAAACGTTTAAACAAATGGAGAGATATTTATTATATAATATCTCTCTCTTTTCTTTCTGGAAGATATCCCAAAGTCAGAATTTAATTGAATTTGTTTTTTTCCCTATATTAAATAATTTTTTTAATTAAAAAACTACTTAACATATTTTACTGAATTTTTTTTTATATATTCTATGGGATAATGTGAATATTTCCTAAAAATTTCGAAGCAATTCGTGAATTTTAAATTTACTTAAAAAATGTTTGAAAAATTAGGTCCCATAGGGTTCAATGTATTTCATTTTTTCAACCCGGGTTCAATAAAAAACTAATTGGGTGATATTATTTATTTATATTCCCATAGGTCCTACAGACCGTCTGAACAACATACTAAAATTTCATTTTGATAAACTCATTTTTACGGCAGTTATCGTGCTAACGGACAGACAGACAGACAGACAGACAGAATGAACAAAGTCATAAACACTTTTCAACTTTGTTGTAAAGTGTTAAAAATACATTATTATTAATTCATCAATTTGGCATAATTTTCTTACCTTAGCATTATTTTTGCCAGTTTGGTGACATTTTCATCAATTTGGCGCTACATTATAAAAGTCACCAAATTGGTGATATTTCACAAAATTTATAATAAAGTGTTACATATTTGATGATACAACTGTTCATTTTTATGTTATGTTTTAGATAGACTTTTTAAACATGCAATATCTTGAGAACAATTCATTCTGAAGTTTGCGTCATTGAGTTTAGAATAAAAAATTATGTATGAAATGATTAATTATTTAACATTATTGAATATCCAGATTTTTTCAAAAGTATTCACAGATTGTAACAATCATACCAAATTACATTCAAAATGCTCGATTCATTTGTGAGATATCTTGTCCACAGACTCATAAACACACATAGACATAAAAACATTCAAGTTCAGGAATGCTTGAAACATGTTCTTTCATCAAAAATTCAAATTTTTTTTCTCACCACAATACTTTCCTTATACATTATATTATGTATATAGGGAAAGCAACAACTAAATATTTCAGAATTACGAGTGAATAAAGTCGTCAATGGATTTTACAGGACTTCATAAATATTAACCACTGTATTTCAAAAACTAAGAACCCAATCTAAAATCCAAATTTATATTCTTGTAGGGTTTTTAAAGGGCTACAAATTCATGGTTCCTGTTTATTCATAGCTAGTACTTTTAGTTTCTGAGATATATGGCTTACAAACTTCAGAAATAGAAAATTTTCAATCTTCAATTTGACAAGATGATTTATCAAAAACTAGCTTTGTAAAATCAAATTATCAATCTAAAAAGTGAATTTCTTGCTCAACATTTTTATTGTTTATATCTGTGTTTTCATAGTTTAGAAGATATTTCGAGTAAAAATAAGAGAAAAAAAACTACAGAACTACTATTAAAAAACTATAGAACATTGTAACTGTGTTTTCATAGAAAAAAAAAACTTATTTCGAGTACTATTAAGAGTCAGGAAAAAAACTTGTAAAAACAAAAACTTTTTTTGTTTGAAAAAAAAAATGTTTTTAAATGCTAAATTAATTTTTTTATATTCATTAATGGTACCCTATTTCTAACAAAACAAGTATACATTATTTTTATTTTTAAAAACTTTTATTTAACTTGTCATGACAGATTATTGTCTGTTGTTGTTGTTGAGACCCAGACCGTCTGACCTACCAGAAAGGTGTAAGGTAACCGATTGGACGGCCGGGAAGTGCCACCCAATTTAGACCGGAACCCTGTGGGGGAGGCATCCACAGGGACCGTACCCTCCTTCCCCTACCACCAACCTCTCGGAAGGACTTACGGACCCACATGTTTAACGTGATCGTACTCCACATGAACACGGCGGCAGTTGTGGCAGCGTGCAAATGCAGCATGTGAATTGTGCCGAATGCTGGCACAATTCGGGCTGCTGCACCCGAAATGTGACAACAGTACGCAGTGTTCCCAGGTGCTCACCCACTTAAGTACTAACTGCACCCAATGCTGCTTGACTTCGGTGATCTAACGAGAACCGGTGTTTGCAACTTCTTTGATGGCATTTTTAACATATTTTCATCCTAGAGAACTGAAATTTATTACACAGCTAGTCTAGTAGAACATTTTAATTACCTCTCTAAAGGCTCAGTATCAGTATATTCGAGAACTGATTACAACCCCCAGTTTTCAAATTACCCCTTGGATCTGGAGAAATGGCTCATTAAAAATTTCACAGATGCCTAGAGCATAGATGCTCTGCACTGGTACAGCTATACATAATAAAATATATCTGTCTGTGTGTATGTGCAGTCTGTAGAAAGAAAGCTAAGCATCATACGTCCATGAAATTTGGTACACAGTTACTTTAGTACCCGGGATGATACACCCTGACAAGATTTTTTTTTCGTTGTTATAAGCAGAGTATTATTAAAGCATACTTTAAAAATGTTTCATAGAAACTTACTCTTGAAAACTAAAGGCTTTATCAATATGCCATTTATGACCAAAAATAAATAAATTGCTGCTCGAGTTTGCTACATCACTACCCCGGGTACATTTTCTAGTATATGTATAAACAAGAAAATTTTTAATACATGATACTGCTCATGGCTAGTTATAAAAAAAAAACTTTTACCCCCAAAAAGTATATTTACTTGTTTTCTATACGTTCAGAGATATAAGCATTTTTACATTCTACACGAAAATATAACGTATAAACGGTTTAACAACGGTTATAATACCGTATGTGTATTACTTGTATATCTCATACTGGTGAGCACATAAAATGTACAAAACAGGTATATGGATGCTGCTATCTGGTCCTAAATTTGGGAACACCTCCTGCAGACAGCATGTATGAACTTATCATTTTAGCCTGAACTCGAACCTTTAAAAAATGTAATGCCGGTTCTATAGCAGAATTGAATTTGTTGGTCTTTGTTGCTGGCGTTGCAGGTAAGGCTGTAAAGTCTGTAACAGTTTAGGGTGGAGTTACAGAAAAAATACACAGACTCCAAATCTAAAATAAAATTATTTAAAAATAATTTTACTTTGGAGTATTTAATTTTAAAATATCTTTTAGGCAATAAATTAAAAAACATCAAATATCATTTAAAACCACTGATATGAAAAAGTAATCTTTAGAATAAAAGATTTCTGCGTATATGCCTGTGTCATCTGCAACAGAAAATCAGAGCTTCATACAATGGCAAAATTTTGTATGGAGGTACTTCAGGTCCCTGGATAAAACAGCTTGATGAAAATTTTTTTAATTCGAATTAGTTTAAAAGTAAATGAATTTTTAAAGTCGAAAATCCCATTTTCTGTCACTTTATTAAATTAGATCTATCCTTTTTTGGACACTGCAGATAATAATTTGAGAGCAGGTGTTTTGATTAAATAACAGGTATTTCATCCTGATGAAAAACAACTCATCACACACTAAGTGCATTTAATTTATGGGTTTTCTAACTTTACAAATTTTAAAAATTTTGCCCTACTTTTTATTAATTTGGTATTATATAATCATTATGAGTATAGTGCTAAAATTTGACTTAAATTGGATGAAAATTCACCGAGAGAGCAATATTTTTTTAATTTCAGTTCAGATGTGAAGAAACTTTTTCTTTTTTAGGACTTGCAAGTATTACCATTGTATCATTCTCCTAACGATCGGTGATCAAGCGCTTATTTAGAATGTATCAAAGGAGTTTATTTAGGGTGAATTGAAAGAGCTTATTTAGGGTGTATTATGTTGAAATGGTTGTGCATGGAAAAAATCAGAGTGATATTATTTCAATTCAAAATAGGTGATCAGGAATGGTTTCAGTTCAAAACAGGAGATTTGAAAATTGAGGGGTGTTATCTGTATCTATATTTAAGGGTGTATGGTACCCAAATTGCTAAAATCTGCAATTTTGAAGTTATAGTTGTAATTTTTTGTATTCAGGTAGTATAGTAAAAAAAATGAGATATTCAAAATTTTAAAAATTAAAAAAAAAATTAAAATTTCAAAAATTTGACAAGTTTTCTTTTTGATATAAGCTGAAAAATAATTTTTCTGAAATTTTAATTTGAACATTTTTTAACATAATATGTAAGAAATAAATTATCTTCAGTTTTTGTAAATATGAATCAAAAAATTTAATAAAAAATAATGTAAAAAAATGTGATTTTACACCACAAATATTGTTTTCGAAAATCATAATAAAAAAACAAACACATATTTCAGCAATTGCTGAAGACAAATTAAAGAAAAGTATATATATAACAATTGTTCCAAATTTCATTCATATCCGTGCAGTAGAATTTGACTTATATCAATTTAAATTTATAAAAATGTCAAAAATCACGTCTTTGAGAAAAAAGGCATTAAAATTTAACATGGCTGGTGACAACTTCAGTAGTTCAATTTTTAGCATTGCAATATCATCATCATCAGAACTCATCGTGCCTAGTGCATAAGACCTTCAGCTTGTGTCGCCACCCTGGTCGATCCTGTGCCGCAGTCCTTGCTTCTGACCAGCTCACCTATCCCATCAAATGTCTCTCCTGCTCCACCAGTCTTCTCTAAGTTAGCTTGGGTCGACCCCAAGATCTTTTCCCTTCAAGCACCCAAGTAAGTGCCACAGCAGGGATGTTATGCTGCGGCATTCTTAAGACATGTCCAGTCCATTTCCATCTACATTTTTTTTATTTCCATCTCAATTGCTTCCTGTCCAGTACTCTTGTAGAGTTCAGTGTTAATAATAACATAAGGCCAAAATACTCCCAAAAATTTTCTCAGACATTTAGTCTGCCAGGCATTTAACTTGTTGCATTGGGCCCTTGTTAATTTCCATGTTTCAGCTCCATATAGTAAAACGCTTTTGACAAAGGAATTAAAAAGGTTGATTTTGATTTTTAAATTAAGATTAGTATTTCTCCATATTTTAAACATTGCAATATAATCGGTTCTATTTAACATAGTAAGATAAATTTGATGTCATTGGAATCAGAAAATTATGATTTTTTTTTTTAAACAAAACAAAAAATTCAGACTTTTTGGGATTTTTTAGGTACCATACCCCCTTAAGTAACAGACTCTATTTAGGACCTAGGCAACACCAAGTAAATTGTTCTAGTATTGTTATAAAATAGAAAAAATAATTAGTCTTATAAAATGGAAATTAGATAAAAGTTATGCTTGTCTGAATTTAAATAATTTGTAATTTGATATGGATGTTTCTAAATCCATTGTATTGTATGACTTCAATCAGACAATCATTCTGTTTAACATACAACAATGCGAAATTTTCTGAAATTACATAAAATTTGCCAATGTCAGCAATTTTTACATTGCCAATGCAGAAAATTTTGTCAGAATTTTTATATCAATGATCATAGTAGCAAATACAGAATTTCCCAAGTGTACAAAGGAGAGTACACTGCAAGCTCAAAAGCAAGCTAATGTGCAGTGATTGACCTGTTGAGACCCAGACCGTCCGACCTACCAGAAAGGTGTAAGGTAACTGTTTGGACGGCCAGGAAGTGCCACCCAATTTAGACCGGAACCCAGTGGGGGAGGCATCCACAGGGACCGTACCCTCCTTCCCCTACCACCAACCTCTCGAAAGGACTTACAGACCCACATGTTTAACGTGATCATACTCCGCATGAACACGGCGGCAGTTGGGGCAGCGTGCAAATCCAGTGCACAAACCACCGGGCTACCGCACCCGAAATGTGCCAACAGCACGCGGTGTTCCCAGGTGGTCACCCACCCAAGTACTACCCGTGCCCGATGCTGCTTGACTTCGATCTGACGAGAACCGGTGTTTTCAGCATGGTACAACCGTTGGCTCAGTGATTGACCTGTGGCATTATGCTTGCAGATGCCGAAAATGGTCATCCTGAGCGGTTGTGATTCTTGGACATGCACTTACTGGTTTTTGCAACACTATTCCTTCACTTTGATACCGGTTCCACAAGCTGCAAATGCTGGAACAACTGACATTTAGGGCTTGGGCTAATTTCAACTGTCACTGGCCCCTTTCAGACATCCTATTACCTCCCATTGCCTAGCATCACTCAGATAATATTGTCTACTCATTATTCAAAATTTGGCTATTTCGATTTTCCTTCCGGAATCCGTAACAGGGAGATACAGGCTCTGCACAAAACAGGTTGATTTTATACCTAATATGTTTCCTTGTTAAAAAATGTTGATATGCAAAATGTTTTCTGTGGGTCAGTTTCTGTGAGCATGTGCCTGTCACGTATGCAAATTTTGTGGTTACACACCATCATATATTTTTAATTTATTAGTAAAAGAACTTTTTTTATAGTCAGTCATGATATGCTTGATTTATGAAGATTTGCCTCAGATCTATAAGTTTGGATAATTCTACTGTAAATGAAGAAATACACATTTTATTGTTGGAGATTAACTTGGGTGTGTGACTAAATAAATAGTAAATCTCAATATGTTTTATTAAACTATAAGCTACAGTAACAAATTGAGTTTTAATTTGTATAAACCCCACTTTGAGACTCTATATCTCAATTTTGTATGTAAGAATTATTTTATTAAAATAATTGTAAAAGTTAACTAGTTTTTATAGTCTCAAGCCTCTGTATATTTAATTAAAAAAATCACCTTTTACTGCTTCATAATTGCTATAGTACGCTTAAAATTTCTGGATATTATGAAATTAGTTTAAATATGCCTGAAAAACTGGAAGAATTGCTTCCACTTTTGCATAGCAGCAATGTCTCACACATGTAAAACTGTGCGAGAAGACAACTTTAAAATTAAAAATTTTCAAAATACAGCACACCGAATTCCCAATGCTTAACTAGATACTGTTTAAAAATCCATTCCATTTACTTAAATGAAATGCAATTGACAAGTTGTTGGTATAGTTCCTCATGACCAAATTATTAACGGCCGGTGATCACAAGTTTTGTAGCATAATTGGTTAAAGCCTTTAACAGACTTATCTAGCAGTTAAAACTTCACCAAATTTAATAGTAACTAGTTACGGTGTCCCCAATTAGTGATCTGTGTTTTTGTGGCTGGCATGGCAGGCATGTAGGTAGTGGTGTTGGAACTCATGGGCATAGACACTCGCAAGAGAAGGGACTTGGGAAAAATTCTATGGGCACCTATGCCCATGGATGAGACTTCCACCTACAGAAATTGAAAGAAAATTTTAAGTTTTTTGTTGTTAATCTTCTTTAAATCGTATTGGAATGATAATTTTCCAGAGAAAAATATTTTAGTGAAAATTGTATGAATGAACAATCCAAGCTCACAGTTCCAAAAACAAGTGTGGATTATTTAGATTAAAGAAATTGCTTATGTACTCTACTTCCCTTTAACTTTAAACCCTGGTGATATAGTGTACTCTGTGCAGATTTTTTCATTTTATTGATTAGATAGCAGCATTTAATATTTCTTCATGAGAACATCTATATTGAATTTATATCTGCAACTACAATAAATAATTTGACACATCAGCATGAAGTTTAAAATTTAAAAATATCCTCAAAACTATTTAGTTTCCAAATTAATTTAAGAATAAAGCTATTACCGAATTTTAAAATGTAAATATTGCTTTTGTGGGAGAGTCTAATATAATGCTTTCGTATATACAGGATGTCCCGTGCTATTGGTTCCCAATAGCTATTTCGTCAACCGTTAGTCACAGAGATATACTTCCAATTGCAAAAATGTTTTAAATTTTAAAATCTATTATTTTAGAAACAGTTTAAATCAATAAATGCATTTCTGAAAGAAATACGAAATATAAATTTTTATACGGTCTCCCGGCCTTACCAATTTTATTTAGGAAAATCATCCTTATACAATTTCATGCAAAATAAAAAAAAATCTCCCTTTTACGACCAAAATTGACAGAGTTATAAAGCATTAAATTTTATGACTTAAGTCGCTTTTCCATGCATAAAAATGTCCTGTTTCAGGCAACCAACCAATTAGGGACTGTATTGACCATTTCTCCAGGCACCCAATCAATCAGGGACCGTATAGACCTTTTCTCAGCACAAAAAGTGCTCCAACTTTAAACAACTATAAATCGGCCAATTTTGATCGTAAAAGGATGATTTTCCTAAATATAATTGGTAGGACCGGGGGACTGTATAAAAATTTATATTTCGTATTTCTTTCAGAAATACATTTATTGGTTCAAACTGTTTCTAAGATAATAGATTTTAAAATTTAAAACATTTTTGCAATTGGAAGTGTATCTCTATGACTAACGGTTGAGAAAATAATCATTGGGCACCCTGTATATCATCTTAATAAATAATAAAAGGCAATGTCTGTGTGTGTGTGTGTCTGTCTGTCTTATACACTATACGTTTCGCGACCGCGCGTCGGAGAGCTACGAAATTTGGCAATCGGAGACCCGGGGGGGAGGGAAAGGGACACGTGAAAACCGATTTTCAAAATTCTAATTATTTTTTTATTTATTTAATGTTTTATGCGATTTCGACCTTTTTTTGCCCTTTTTTCTCCACGATCCAGACGTCGTAGAAAAAAACAACTCACACCATCGGAAAGAGCAGACAATTGCGAGTAAAAATATATCAATTTCAAATCTGAATTTCGATTTCTAATATTTTTTAAAGATTTTAAAACAAAAGTCACTTTTTGCTCAAGAAAACGATTTTTGGTTTTTAAATTCTCGCATCGTGAAAAGTACTCATAATTTCGACTAATAATTTACATTTTCAGAAAGGTCAAACATCTGGCATTCTTACAAGTCCAATCTGGTCAGGAAATATTCCGTATTGCCCACAGGATCGGGATTTTAAAAGTTTCCGAATTTCGATTTCTCGGCGTTCCGCTCGGCGTGCCGCTTCATTTCTCCACCGCTGAAGGAAGGAAGGTGGTGGGTGGGGACGTCAAGGTGGAGGTGACGTCACGGTTCTGTATATGCATAGCGATGGGTGGGACAATAAGAAACCGAATTAGTTTTTACTTTCCGTTTCCCGCGCTTCCGATTTTAAATGAAATAAGAGCTTAACATATGCACTGTAGAAATTATTATATTTATATTTTAAATGATGGAACGATATGGATTTTTTAAATGGATATTTTAATTTTATGGATATTTTAAATGATGGAACGATGGATATTTAAATTTTATGGATATTTTAAATGATGGAACAATGGAATGAGGATGATGGAATTAAGAGCTTAGAGAGCATATGGTCATTTTAAATTGTAAATTAGCGCGCGGGAAGTTAGCGGTAGGCCCGGGTACGATTCCCGCCACTGCCAAAACTGCCGAAGTGTTCACGCGGAATACGATCACGTTAAACATGTGGGCCCGTAAGTCCTTCCGAGAGGTTGGTGGTAGGGGAAGGAGGGTACGGCCTAAATTGGGTGAATAAAAAGAAAGTTATGGAGATTGTCGCGGAGGGCGAAGTAGCCCAGTGGTTAGCGCGCGGGAATTGCACGCGGTAGGCCCGGGTTCGATTTCCAAAATTGCCGCCGTGTTCACGCGGAGTACGATCACGCGGAATAAACATGTGTCTGTAAGTCCTTTCGAGAGGTTGGTGGTTGGGGAAGGAGGGTACGGTCCCCGTGGGTGCCTCTCCCACAGGGTTCCGGTCTAAATTCGGTGAATAAAAAGAAAGTTATGGAAAATGTCGCGGAGGGCGAAGTACACCAGTGGTTAGCGCGCGGGAATTTCACTGGGTAGGCCCGGGTTCGATTCCCGCCACTGCCAAAACTGCAGCCGCGTTCACGCGGAGTACGATCACGTTAAGCATGCGGGATCGTAAGTCCTTCCGAAAGGTTGGTGGTAGGGGAAGGAGGGTACGGTCCCTGTGGATGTCTCCCCCACTGAGTTCCGGTCTAAATTGGGTGGCACTTCCTGGCCGTCCAAACAGTTACCTTACACCTTCTGGTAAGGTCGCGCCAGCGAGTGTGCCACGGTTACAATTTGCCACGGTCAGAATTTTCAAGGGTAGCGAACAGGCTGGTCGCCAAAGGCGGCTAGTCTATATAATAAAAGGCAATGTCTGTCTGTCTTATACACTATACGTTTCGCGACCGCGCGTCGGAGAGCTACGAAATTTGGCAATCGGAGACCCGGGGGGGAGGGAAGGGGACACGTGAAAACCGATTTTTAAAATTTTAATTATTTTTTTATTTATTTAATGTTTTATGCGATTTCGACCGTTTTTTGCCCTTTTTTCTCCACGATCCAGACGTCGTAGAAAAAAACAAATTACACCATCGGAAAGAGCAGAGAATTTCGAGTAAAAATATATCAATTTCAAATCTGAATTTTGATTTCTAATATTTTTTAAAGATTTTAAAACAAAAGTCACTTTTTGCTCAAGAAAACGATTTTTGGTTTTTAAATTCTCGCATCGTGAAAAGTACTCATAATTTCGACTAATAATTTACATTTTTAGAAAGGCCAAACATCTGGCATTCTTACAAGTCCAATCTGGTCAAGAAATAACTAAAATTGGCCCCTGGATCGGAATTTTAAAGAAGTCATGATTTTAAAATTTATCGGCGGGCGAAAGAAGTTCCCATTTCCCATCACCGGTTTCCCATCAAGCAGGCGTTTCAATGGCGCCGGTTTGTGTCTAGGTGGAGGTGACGTCACGGTTCTGAATATGCATAGTAAGGCTCCTATATAGGTATATATAGGAGCCTTAATGCATAGCGATGGATGGGACAATAAAACACCGAATTAGAGTTTGTTTTCCGTTTCCCGTGCTTCCGGTTTTAAATGAGTTAAGAGCTTAGCATATGTATTGTAGAAATTATTATATCTATATTTTAAATGATGGAACGATATGGATTTTTAAATGGATATTTTAAATAGATATTTTAATTTGTGGATATTGTAAATGGATATTTTAATTTTATGGATATTTTAAATGATGGAACGATGGATATTTTAATTTTATGGGTATTTTAAATGATGGAACGATGGAATGAGGTTGATGGAATTAAGAGCTTAGCTTATGGTCATTTTAAATTGTAAATTAGAGCGCGGGAAGTTAGCAGTAGGCCCGGGTTCGATTCTCGCCACTACCTAAACAGCCGCCGTGTTCAGGCGGAATACGATCACGTTATTTTAATTTTATGGATATTTTAAATGATGGAACGATGGATATTTTAATTTTATGGGTATTTTAAATGATGGAACGATGGAATGAGGTTGATGGAATTAAGAGCTTAGCTTATGGTCATTTTAAATTGTAAATTAGAGCGCGGGAAGTTAGCAGTAGGCCCGGGTTCGATTCCCGCCACTACCTAAACAGCCGCCGTGTTCAGGCGGAATACGATCACGTTAAACATGTGGGTCCGTAAGTCCTTCCGAGAGGTTGGTGGTAGGGGAAGGAGGGTACGGTCCCTGTGGATGCCTTCCCCACTGGGTTCCGGTCTAAATTGGGTGAATAAAAAGAAAGTTATGGAGATTGTCGCGGAGGACGCAGTAGCCCAGTGGTTAGCGCGCGGGAATTGCACTCGGTAGGCCCGGGTTCCATTCCCCCCACTGTCAAAACTGCTGCCGTGTTCACGCGGAGTACGATCACGTTAAACATGTGCGTTCGTAAGTCCTTCCGAGAGGTTTGTGGTAGGGGAAGGAGGGTACGGTCCCTATGGATGCCTTCCACACTGGGTTCCGGTCTAAATTGGGTAAATAAAAAGAAGGTTATGGAGTTTGTTGCGGAGGGCACGGTAGCCAAGTGGTTACGCGCAGGAACTGCACTTGGTAGGCCCGGGTTCGATTCCCGCCACTGCCGAAACTGCCGCCGTGTTCACGCGGAGTACGATCACGTTAAACATGTGGGACCGTAAGTAATTCCGAGAGGTTGGTGGTAGGGGAAGGAGGGTACGGTTCCTGTGGATGCCTCCCCCACTGAGTTCCGGTCTAAATTGGGTGGCACTTCCTGGCCGTCCAAACAGTTACCTTACACCTTTCTGGTAGTTCGCACCAACGAGTTTGCAACGATCAGAATTTGCCACGGTCAGAATTTTCAAGGGTAGCGAACAGGCTGGTCGCCAAAGGCGGCTAGTGACCAAATATAATTGAAAATCTATTTATTTATTTCTTTATATGTGTGTGTGTGAGTTTGTTTCATCATCACAGGAAAATGGTTGTACCGAATTTGATGGAAATTTTGGGGTATTTGAAATATCTGGACCACACTTGAAATTTAATCTATATTTTGATTTTTTAGGACCAGGGTTATCAAGATATTAATAAAAAAATGCACTATTAAGCCTTCCATTCAGATAGCATTATGCAAACGATATTTGTTCTGCAAAGTTATTTGAAAAAAAAATATGTTGCTAAGTAACAGATTTAAACCCAATGAGTTTGTATTTGAAACAAAAAATATGTAGCTAAGCAACGAAATTAAACCTTATGAATTAATACAGCAGTAAATCTATTTTATTTAAATAATAAATAAATTTTATCAGAATTGCATTTTTGATTGGATTACAGCCTTTGGATTTAAAGATTATGGGGTTTATTGATATTTTCAAATTCTTACATCACATTTTTTATTTAGATGAAAGACATTTCAAATCCATATATTGTAGTATGGGTATATCTTCTAATACACAAATATAATCTTGTAATGCACGAAAATATAAGTAGTATGGGCAGGCCCCCCACATCAAATTGTGGGACAGAGTACCAGGTAGTACCATGGGCTCCATATAAATTAATGGAGGGATTACCCCCCCCCCCCTCCTCGTATCCAATGCATTTTTGGCAAACTTAACTGTAGTAAGATAATTTTTGCTTAATATTTTTAAATAATTTAAAGTTGCGTTCTTTAGTTACAAAATAGTAAAACACAGCAGAAATAACAATCACTTAATGAAACAAAAAAGTAAATGTATATTCATCAATAAAGTAAAAAAAAATCTATCCAAAATAAATTCCAATATCAGTATTTGATCAACTTTTATTCCTATTGCCACTCTTTTAACAAAAACAGGATAAGATATTCTGATTTTGTGTATCAATCGATTTTTTATATCAAAATCTCATTCAAAGTTTCTGGTTTTTGCGATAAACGATTTTTTTTTTAAATAGGTAATAGCAGTTTGGATGTTCTACATCAGCTAGTCTCTATTTCACCACACCTTAGAGGTACGAAATGGTTAATTTTACTTAATATGAGAAGGTGTGTATGTGTGTAGTCTGTAGAGGGAAATCTAAGCTATGGATAGAAATGGAATTTGATACAGAAGTACTTCAGCACCCAGACAAATATGACTCCGTGAATTTTTTTTATTCCTATTAGTTTTTTAGTTATTTTATATTGAAGTTTTCATTTGAAGTATTTTAGTTATTTTATATCAAATCGGTTCTTTAGCGATCTAAAATTTTGTCACAGAGTTTCTATTTTGACACAATCAGAAAGATTGAATAACGTTCTTTCCAATGATGTTTGAACCAAACCAAACCAGTAGGACAATTCCTTATATTTATTTATTTATTTTATATACATTGATATGTGCTTATCTAGATTATTTGATACTTAAATATGTGTATATATCTTCATATTCTAATGAATTTTTTTTTAATTACTACATTATTTTAGTTTTTGTGAATTTTCAAACAAACGCATAAAAATTAAAAATTGTAGGTATCGTTAATGAAGTGCATATATATTTTTCTCCCCGGTGGACATCAAACCTTGGAACTCACAGTGCGGTTTAAGTCAAGTCTTCTCTCCTAAAGAAAGGATTCTATTTTTCTGCTTTCCACAGTTACGAAATGAAACTAGGAAATGAATTGGAAATTGAGGCAGTTTGAAGGTGATATAGAAATTGAGTGGTTTTATCTGTAAATGTTTTATTTAAGTAACGGAAGCTTATTTAGGACTCGGGCAACTTATTCTAGTAGTATATAAATGTCCAACTGGAGAAGAAAAATGTCCTATTTGCATCCTACGATCTTCTGATATGATTAATTTTGTAGTATGACAGGTATCTAAGACCTATCTCTCTTAACTATTTTTAATTGTATGTTCAACAATACATCAGTTGTAAAAATTTCTTTAACTATTATGAGTTATTTGATAATTTGGAAGACTACTGCTTTTCTGTAAATTTTAATTGGTTTAATTACTTCTCAGAGAATGAAAAAATTATCCACAGACCCCAAAACTAAAACATCTGATGTATCTAACAAAACTTTACCAGCAAATGAATATATTTTGATATACATAAACAATAAAAAAATTAGAACTTTATGACATGAATTCGCTGAAAATAAATGGCCACTAATTAAAATAAGTTTACCTAACACCGATTAAAATAAGTATACCTAATCACGTGGAAATCGTTTAACTCTTTTGGGAGATATTACGCTCATTGTGAAGAAAGTAAAATTTCTAATATCTCAAAAGCAGTTTGTGACAAATCCTAAATACATTTTCAATATATTTCGGGTTAAAAGTACTTAAAGTATCCACCTAAATCATAATAAATATCATTTTTAACTTTTTATAATTTTTTTTAACACAGATATAGAAGAAATGCAATATCTGGACGATGGTACATCCTGTAAATAATGTCATCTGCTTTTTAAATTAAAAAAATTCAATATTAAATAGCTATTTCTGTACATATATTGGTAACATTATTATTTTGTGTCTTTTCAGTTTTAGGAATAAATATTTGAAAAAGCCTTCTCTTGCTCTGACCTCACTGAAAATCAATAGGATTGTTATCTTTAGGCGATAAAATAATTCTACGACATTTTGTTTGATTATTTCAATCTGTTCGAGAGATATTATACTCCCAGATATTATTGAATTACCTGGTTTATACGTTTATGGGATGTTTTAAATGAGTAAACTCATCCAAAAGTTTTATACAAATTTCAAATATACAACTATTTTGCAAGAATAATTTTACAAAACTATATAAAATTCTGATAAAATAAATAACTTCATTCTAAGATCAAGATTTTACAGAATAAAGCAATCAAAAATAATATTGAAAAAATACAAGAATTAATTTAAACATACTTTTAATATCAGTCCCTTATGCTAAAGATTTTTCTTAATTACAAATAATTAATTGAAGAATTTATATGAGTGATAAAATATTACTGACAAATAAAAGAAATTTTTTCATCCCCTTATGCTGAGCTAATCGATACAAACTGAGCAACTTTGTCTCTAGAGGACCTATTCACATGAGCCTTGTTTAGGGATATTCTGAGAGATAAAAGATCTTTGAACGATGACCCCTTGGCTCCCAGGATGATATACAACACTCTGCCATTAGACATCTACCCAGAATGTACTCCAGAACCAAGGTACCTTAAACAAGCTTCCTAACACTCCAGAACTACAAAAGAGAGTCCGTAGACTGGACACCCTGATGTGTTAATTGCTTTTGGACTGTTCCCGTAAGATCTTATCTCATCTGTATGGGAGTGGAAAAGACTCCGCTTGACAAAGAGATGACCATGGCACAGTGCTCACTCTCTGTGGATAAATATTTTTTTCTTCTTGTAAAGGCATTTATTTTATCAGTTTAGTACTTGTAAATTTCAGAAGCTAAATAACAAACAATTATTTTTATTGCCTTGGGAACCAAAGAGGGCTCTTTGTTAGGAACTGGTGCCTTGTAAGGGATCTTCCCTTCCCTTCAAAGTCAGACAATTTATAGGAAGTATTTATTGTTTACTAACCCAGTTTTCTGATCCCACGTTGATGGGATAGCATACAAAGCATCTTCTTTGTATGCTACGGGCCCCTATCTTTTTTTTTCACTTTTTTGCAACAAATGTGGAATAAAAAGAAATAGAACAAGTTTCTTAACATATCACATATGGTTAATTTCTATAATTCTTTGGATTTTCTTTTTTTATTGTTTTAAAAAACTTGCATTTGCTTTCTATCTATTCTATACTTGCAATTTTATAATATGCGATATTGTATCATAAAAGAATTTGTTTTATAAATTCATATGCACAAACTATAAAAAAAATTTCTCCCAGCACCTTCAAGGGCCACTATCGTCTGCCGAGCTCCAGTACCATGGTCCTAACTGACCCCCCCCCCCTTTATGGGGGCCCTGAGTATGGGTATATCTTCTAATCTACAAGAATATAAGTAGTATGGGTATATCTTCTAATATATATTTAATGCTTTTATTTTGGCATATATTGATTCAATTTCATATTTTCTGTAAATTTGTTTAGAAATGGGATCAGGATGTTTATTCTTTAGATCTGCCTGTGAAGGTAAATTTGTATAGCAAGAACAGAAATTCTTAAACTTCTTTTTCGGAGCATAATTTAAATATTTTAATACAATGAATTGAATAACAATGTCATTTAGCTATATGCTATAGGAATTTGCACATGATTATGAATTTTAAGTTTATTTTGTATATTCCGTAAGAAGAATGGGTATGCTGCTAGTGTGTGTGTGTGTATATATATATATATATATATATATATATACGAGGTAGGATTCAAAAGTTCCCGGACTGAGTCTATAACTTAAGAAATATTATCAATTAAAATGCTGAAACACATCCTCCTTCGAAATAAGACCCTTGCACAACAACACACTTGCCATCGCTTATAAAGGTCATCGAAACACTTCTGGAATCCATTTTTAGCCATGTCCTTTAATTACGCCTGCAATGCACTTTTAACTTCATCTGCGGATTGAAATCGACGACCCTACAAGCGACTTGCTAGTTCAGGAAGTAGGCTGAAGTTGCAGGGGGCGGGATCAGGGAAGTAAGAAGGATGTGGTAAAACAGTTGTTTGCGTTTTTGCAAGAAAGTCAGCGACGAGGAGGGTTCGGTGCGCAGGAGTGTTGATATGCAAAAGCACCTATGATCTGACCCCTTTTGGTCTTCGATTAACATGCAGGGAACGATGTGTTGACACACCCTATGTATGTTAAGATCCGTTGACATGTGGTCTCGGATATCCCAACTGATTCTGCTATTTCCACTATTGTTTGCTGACTGTTCCCACATACCGTCGCAGAAACCTGTTTTCAGCAGTGTGGAAAGTCTGCGGCCAGTCAACGCGTTCGTTGTCATCGGCACTTTCCCTGCCTTCTCTAAAACGTCGATACCACTTAAAAGCTTGCGTTCACCATAATGTATCACTACCGTACACATGCTCCAACATTTCGTAAACCTCCGTAGCACTCTTTCCCTAGCGAACACAAAATTTGATATTAATTCTCTGCTCAACAAACACCATTTCTTTCAATCGCCGGTTACTAAGTGCACCTATCTACAAAATGAAGCTGCGGCGAGCCACAAACCACATGATTTTTGTCAAACCACTTTTAGAAGAGGGGGAGAACGTAGTAACACAGAAACGTTATCATAGTCGCTCTACTACAATTACTTTTTAAGTTATAGACTCAGTCCGGCAACTTTTGAATCCCACTCCGTATATAATTTCTATTCAAAATCTTGCACCCACAGTGCAAAATGACTTCCGATGCCTCTGCATGTAGGATGCTAATAACTGCTGTTCAGAATATAGTAGTATAGAAGTATATATTCATTGTCCATCTGCTATATTGACAAACATGGGCTGTGCCTGGTTATCTGAAAAAATTCAATACAAAATATTTAAAGAATAACTAACTGGGAAATAATTAATATATCCATTCATTCAATAAATTCATTAAAATAATAAAATTTAATTAATTTGAATTTTTTATCTTGTTACAATACTTTCTCTATACACTATACTATGTATATAGGGAAAGTAAATATTAGCTTAGCCATAAAAAAATACTTCTTTTTTTCATAATGCTGGAGGATTTAACCTCAACTAATATAACCCAGACTAACATTCTCTTACATCACTGCTCATACCAAGAGAGAATAGTGATTTCTGTTGCAGGAATTCCCTTTTACGACCATTTATTTTATTTGATCTGATATTTGTTGTTTGTCAGTGTGATTTAAATCTTTGAGGCCCTAACTAATAGAGTTCCATTAATTTTAATTATATGAAATTTGTTATGTATTTTGTGATACATTTTAATTTATTTTATTTTCAACCTTATTGGGCCACCTCGTCCTGGGTCCACCACAGAATATACTCGTTTTTCAAATCTTTAAGGTTTAACTAATCAAGTTCTATTAATAATAGTATCATAAAATTTAGTATGTCATGGTCTTGTAATACATTTAAATTCTTTTTATTTTCAACCTTATTGAGCTAGCCCGCCATAGAATGTACTCTTTTTTAAAATCTTTAAGATTAATTAATTAAGTTCCATTAAACATAGTAACATGAAATTTGGTATGTCATCTTTTGATGTACATTTTAATTCCTTGTATTTTCAACTTTATCGGGCCTGCCATAAGAATGTACTCGTTTTGGTGGAATAACTAGAGAACTGGAGCAGTTAGAAAGTCCAAATTTGGTATGTTGTCGTCTATTATGATATATGCTGATTCTTTTAATTTTTTAACCTTTGGGGAACTCAAGAACCAGAGCAGCTAGAAAGTCAAAATTTGGTATATCGTTGTCTTTTACAGTATATGTTGATTCTTTGGATTTTGAAGCTTATCGGGCTAGCCTGTTCTGAGCCCACTATAGAAATGTATACTCACTTTTGGGGAATAACCTAAAAACTAGAGCAGCTTGAAAGTTTAAATGTGATATGTTGTTGTCTTTCATGCATTTAAGTTCCATACAAATAATAATAGGGTGTACTTTAAAAACTGCCTTTTTTGCTTTTTACTTGTTAAAATCTTTAAAATTGGACGATTTTCATATTTTCCAAAATATGCAAAAACAGATTTATGAGAAGATGTAGAAAATTTGCAGCTAGGGTTTAGTATTTAAGACATCAATGGTAATTCAAATTAATTTCAGAGATCATTTTTAAAAGTGGCATCTTAGATATTTGATAATCACATTTTAGTAGACTGAATTTGCATGCAATAGACACAGATTACGTTTTTGCATCCTCAAAAATATTTGCCGAAATTGCATGCTATAGTGCGTAAATATAAACCCTGGAAATAAATCTAATTTGTATACAAATAATAATAAAGTTTGTGGAAAAAGATACCCGAAATAGCTACATTGTTTAGTCAGAGTTTTATTTACAACATTCTATACAAAGATAGTAAATACAACAATTTAATTACTACAATCAGACAAACTTATAAAGAATCTTATGGGACCAAATAATAATATTACTATATTATTCTATAAACAATTAATACTTGTGCAATAGTTCAAATATGATAGGATTAGCCCTAGATTTCATATCTGATTAAATTCACTATAAGCAGACTCGATTACACAATACTGCTTTTAAAGCAAGGATTTACAAGTCAACCTATTATCCATTCAAGAACACTCCGATACTAGTAATTCTATACTATATAGAGATACTATATTCTATAATACATTAAAATTTTATGTTTTATAATAGAAAGTTATTGCCAACCACTGCTTAAGATTATCAAAACACACATTTAGATGACAAAAAATTAGTTTAATGGGTGCGTTTAAAAGAAGATATAGCAGCTGAAACTGTTCCAATAATTTAATATTAGAGAAGACAAACTTCTGCTGTCAACAGTTAACACTGATTGCCATATAAATGAGTTCTACATACAAAAACAAAAAATAAACTGGCACCGACCGGTAAATACTACCAGCTTTAAAAGTAAAAATCTAATGTGGGCAGCACATGATTTTCCCCACAGACTCAAATTCATTTTCACTTTATTTTATAATTCATTAAATTCAGTTTAATAAAACAAAATGACTTGGAATAAATAATGAAATAAATTTATATACTTTCAAAATTAGCAAGGTTTTACGTGTAATTAGTATTAATAAACTACAACATTTACAAAGCCATTTAAGGATCTTATATAAAATATTTTAATTATTTATTCTATTTAATATGTAAAACGTTTGCAATTCACAAGCATGGTTTCAGACTAATATGGGATAATTCTGCGATTGCTATAGAAAGCAAAATATTTTATTTGCATCAGAATACAACCTGCAGTATTTTGGCATTGGTAAAATGGCCTGGAAAAAATTGATAGTTTCTTATATGCGGCTAAAAATTTTATATTAACCAGCTACACAATAAAGAAGCTATAACCATACCATAGGTAATTTGACCAATCTTCTGAGAAAATTCTGTGTAGATTAATCTGCCAGAAGTTCAAAGAACAGAGAGTAAAATATTTTATATACATCAGAATCCAATCAGCGGCACACTGATGATGTAAAATAGCCCAAGAGTCTCATATGAAGCTTCAATTTTTTTATTAACCAGCTGCACAACAAAGAAGCTGTAAACTTACAGTAAGGAATTTGACTGACCTCCCGGAAAAAATTCTGTCAGCTTAGTCCACAATGAGTCCAAGGACCACAAGGACCAGTGGCAGCATCTTTCTTCTCCCATCTTTAAGTAAAAGTGTCCTTATGGTCCCTAGCTTTACTGATCATTCTTTATGAGCATAGGCTTCAAAGCCCATTTATAGATAACTCCTATTATCATAGGCATAGCATTAGGGGGGGGCGGGGGGCGGCACGTGCCTCTCAAGTCTGTTGAACAACTTTTGAGCAGTGAAATAATTGCTTGAAACTGACATTTTCATTGACCTAAAATCACAATGAAAAGCATCAAAACAAACATTCTTTGAGAGTAACAAATATTACAATTTGATACTTTAGCCGTGTACTAAATTGTCAACCAAAGTGTACCTTTTCCCTAAATATTGGAGTGGGGACGTACTAACAGAAGAGCAATTTCTAAAGATAGAAGTTGTCAAATTTATTGTATTTGTGAACACAATATCTATTGTGCTGGAAAGTATTTTCAATAACATTAATTCTGGTCCCATCGCTTCAACTGTTCCTAAACAGGGTTTGGGGGGGGGGGGGAGTTTGCTCCCTTCCTGCTCCAAAACATCAAATTTAGAATTCATAGTTATCAGTGATGAATATTTTTTTATTCAGCTTTTAAAAAGTATTTATCTAAGATAACATATTTCATTATCAATATTTTATTTTATTTTTCTTTATTATTAAGAAATAGGAATTATTTTTTGTGTGTATTCTGGAATATTAATTTATTGTAATTTTATTTTGTATTAACAAGTGTATGTTAAGAACATTAGGACAGGTGCAGATTTACTGATAAGGTAAGTAACCATTTAGGGGCCCCCACTTCTGATGGGAACTCCCAATTTGCACAATATTCTTTTCCATTTAAAATTATTGCAAGGTTTTACTTGAGTTTTGAATAATTATTTTCTATATTTTCAAAATATAATGCAGAAATACTGATAGCTTAAAAAAGTAATTTCAGCTTACAAAGCCTCCAGAAAGTGTTTAGCAGGGATTCCATCATTAATTTTAAAAAGATAATATTAAAAAACTGAAGATAGTCTTCTACCATGTCAAAATGTTGCTTCTATAGGCGATGTTGATTTACATTTTTCATTGGATCCTGAGCTATAGAATTCTAGGCCCTATATAAAGACTATCCTGTAACAGTTGGCTTCAGTCTATGAGGGTTACATAATTGTCGAGTCCGACCCTGAGTTCCAGTCTATGTAGTCTCTCCTGTGATAAAAGTAAAAGATGTTACTCAAGATATAGGAATTTGTTTTCAAATTTACTCTAAAATTAGTATTTCGTTTTTAAAAGAAAATTTTTTATTTGCTTTATGTAAATTAAAACACTATCATAATCGCAAAACTTGTATGAAATTATGTAATATCAATTTGATACCATCATAATGAAAATTGTGTATCATGAGAATGCAAAATATAATAAAGAGAAGTCTGCTTAGAGTTGGTAAATCCAGCCAAAATGCAATTTGAGTTTTGTTTTTATATTTTAACTTCTATATTTTATGTTGATGAAAAATTATGTAAGGTAGAAAACAATGTACTTTGTTAAAGTTTTTCTAATGAGATGCTTTTAAACCTTGTAGACTTACTCCTAAACAATTTATTATCTGCTCCTAAAGGTGCTTCACATACTTTGTATTTAATATCCCTGTGTTTCTTTTAGTGTAGCAAGTTTGGTGGGAAAACAGCTTCTTCACAAAGGGTCTGTGTGTCCGGCTGTTCAAATTGCTGCTCATGTCGAAGGACGAGTCAGACGGTCTGGGCTTTCAACAAAGGGTCTGTGAAATCTTCTAAGAGGCTTCTCTAAGATGTTTAAATATAGGCTTTATTACACCATTCTTGAGGAAATAACACACAGATTTCACATACTCCAAGAAAGAGTTTCTGAGGAGGGGGGGGGAGTTAAATGATCTAAGTAATGAGTTATTGTGGGAGAATGGACAGTCAATGTTTAGTGCAAAATATTTCCTCAACCATAGTCCATCAAAAAATATTTAATGTTAAGCTAATCGCCTACAGGTGTAGAAAAGCCCATGTGAATGTCTCATCTTATTAACTGCTTTCTACATTGTCCATTCTTTTCACCAAAATCATAATCACCTGGAAAGTAGTATCCTATACAAAAGCACTAGACCAGCAATTCTCATCCAATGGTATGAGTACTACTGGTGGTATGCAAGACTATAACTGCTAGTCCATGAATAATATAAGCAATATATTCAGTATAAAAATGTTACTATATTCTGAATAAAAGAGCTACTCATTGATATTTTGTGTGACAGATATTTAAGGAATGATTTTAAAGACAAATTTTTAGTCGACTTCTAGAAGATGATTAACGTTACGAAAAAATAAAGTCAATAAAAGATTTTAAAGGCATTTTAGAAACAGCAATTATATGCCATTTTGTTTCATGTATTTCTATAAAGCTAAATTTTCTTCAACGTTCTACTTAAAACAAATATAGAATGAAACTTGACTTGGAACAAATTTACGTTTAAAATAAGTAAAATAGTACTAGATAAAAAATAAACAAATTTTAGTCAAACAAACACAAGTATTACATCAAATCATTTTGTTAATCAATAATCAAAGTGTCTGTTAATTATATTATTAATTGCATTTGCTAATATTTATTATTTTTGTAAATTTTATTAGAAACAAAACAAAAATATGCGACAATAATTTAATCTTGACTTCCTATTTGTATATAAGATATATTTTTATTGGTGGTGTACTGAAGTTATTGAATTTTGGTTTTGGTAGTATGCATTTATAAAAAGGTTAAGAACCCTTGCACTAGACCATTTGTAAATGAGGATAAAGTTTAGTCTCCACAAGCCAGTGTCACAAGCCAGTGTCTCCACATAGCCAGTGTCACAAGAGAATTGAAATCTATCTCCTAAAGAAAATTACCTTGGTCGATCAGATACAAAATCTTTATATACCACGTAGATGTGAGTGACAGCTGTTAATATTAAGGCCCCCATTGATTGAGATCCTGCCAATCAACCATAATGCCAAATTATGGAACCAGCCAGCTATTTTCTTCATATTTCAAGTTTCTAAAACATGTTCTGTGAAAGTGTACAAAAAATGCCTTCAGGAAATGCTGTGGAAATATCAGCGAACTATTATTACAGATCTAGTAAATTATGTGCACACTAGTTCTATCTTGTCTGTGAAAAGTAAACCAAATGATTGAAAATTAAAATATTGTGGAATAACGCATAATCTCAGAAACAGTGCCGGCAAAATGTTAAAGCAGAAAACTATATTACCTTTTTCAAAAGAGTTCCTAAAATTGAAAATTCATCGTGGGATAGATATGATGGTGAAGAGATTAAACACTGAAAAGTATTGAAACTTCTGAAAAATTCTGAAACTTCTACTAACCAACAAATTTGTGCTAACATAAACAATGGTGACAGTACATTCAGTGTAAAAGTTGTAAATATAAATTACAGTGACCGCCGCTTATAAGAAACATGTTCGTTTCGCTCGTTTTGTTTCTTATAAGTAGTTGTTTCTTAAATCCGGAAATTTTTTAAAAATCGTTCTTCCATTGTAAATACTAACTATTGAACACAGTTTTTACAGAATTTAAAAGATACATGTATATAAGTAAAATATTAGTACGTACATAATACATTTGTAAATTAAGTTTTGCATTCAAAAATATTTCTTATTTTACAAATTAAGCCTTACAACTTAAAATATTATCTATATGCATATAGTATTCAGTTAAATAAGAATAAAAAGTAAAACTCATAGGTCGTTCATTTATGTATAAGAGCATAGTACATTTTCATACATACCGTAATCTATTACTGAGGAATAGCAAAAAACTTATCCAGTGTTGTTTGTGCTAACGAGTCAGTGATTAGTTTACGTACATCCATTTCTAAATCATAAAATAATCCATAAACTTTTTCTGATGCCCCCCTGTGTTCAAGAGTTTTTCTAATTATAGTTAGAGCTTCTCACGACTGTTTGGCTGTAGGAAAATTTTCTTCTTGTGGAACGTCGTCTTCATTTTCTTCTTCATTGCAAACATTCTGAATTTCCGCACTATGTCATCATCATTGTTTTCTTCAGATGTTTGTAAATTTTCGTCGACGTGAATCCATTCTTCGAAAGGTGCTTCTAATTCTTCTTCATCTTCTGCTGGTATGTCAACATTATTTTTCAAAAATCCTGCTTTACGGAAGCAATTAAAAATGCATATGTCAGAAACTTTTTTCCATGCGCCTGCGATCATATGAATAGCATCAAGCAAGGTTATTTTCTTACTTATTGACTACATGGAGGTAGAGAATCATGCTTTTCAAGCAAAGTAAGGGTTTGCGACATGCTCCACTAGCAAAACATAAAATGAATAACTAAAGCTGTACGAATCTTATTTGAGTACATAAGCAAAGATGCCTTTTCTTATCAGTATGTTTCCTTAACTGCCAAAAGATTAAAGCTCGTTTCTTACTGGTTTGGGGTTGTTCCCCCCAAGTCTTTCTACGGAGAAATTCTCTGTCATCCTTTGTTACATAGCAAACTCCCACCCCCTCCCCATATGCCCAGAGACAAGAGATAACAACGCGTCCTTCAGTTAACCTTAAACAAATCGATTTTTTTTTTTACACCAGCGTCGCAAGGAAATCAACAAATTTTCTGTTGAAAACTGTTTCTTATAAGCGGAATCGTGTTTCTTATAAGTGACATAGTTTTAATGTTAAAACAAAGTTTGTATTTGTTTCTGTCGTTTTGAGTCTTACGGCTGTTTCTTATAATCGGCGGTCACTGTATTTCCTTATCAGCCAAAATGCTGTTAAGAGTTTTAAAATGTCAAGTAAGATCCAGAAGCTTGAAAGATTCGTGGTATTCAGATTTTCTGCGGCTCAAATATAGCATCATAAAAGATGCAGCTTTTTGCTACTACTGCAGATTATTCAGTCATGAAAAATCAGGACAAGATAATTTCACAACAAAAATAGTTTCCAACTGGAAAAAGACTTTGGAAAACTCCATAAGCATGAAAAGGCAAAAATGCATTTAAAATTGATGCAGTTTTGGAGCGAGCAGAAATTTAGTGGTAACACTGTGATAAGTTGTCAACTGCCTATTCTGAGAAAGTTGAACAAAATAGGATGTACTTGAAATTTGTGGAGAAATATATTATTTCTAGGAAAGTAATGTTTAGCTTTGAGGGGATATGATAAAGTTATGTTATCTGTGAATAAAAGGAACTTTTACAAATCACAGCGAAAGTTGAAGAAGATATAGCTAAAATGATGAACTCGCAAATTCATTCCTACAAAAGTGTCCAAAAAACAAGAATTTTTCAGACATTGTTACAGAATTAAATACTTGCTCTGCTTCTTTTATAATTTGTGATGAGACAATAGACAATGCTATAAAAGAGCATATGAGTAGTTGTGTAAGATACCTGTATAAAACGTTGGCTCATCTTCCGTATTTCAGCCATTTGGCATCTTTTTCTCATTTTAGCTTTTGACTCTAAAGATGAGTAAAAAATAATCTATCATAAAATGAATAAATATGAAATGATACTTTATATACAAATAGTAAATAACAATCATACTGAAAAAATAAAATGTTGAAAGCAGATGATCATTTCAAAATTGCTTGAAACTCCTTCAGTAAGCCTGAACTCAATGCCAAAAGGATTTGGTGCATTTTATTTGGCAGTATTTTATGCTGTAATTTAGGTTTGAAGATATTTATAATATAAAATAGTCGTCCCAATTCAAACAAAGGCTCATCTTCCATATCGTTCTGTATTTATTATTTTTCTGATAAATTATTTTTGTCTATTTGTATATAAGTATTATCTCATATTTATTCTTTTTCTGATAAATTATTTTTGACTCATCTTAAAAGTCAAAAGCTAAAAAGAAAGAAAGATGGCAAATGGTTGAAATATGGAAGATGAGCCATATAGTGAACTCTTTGTATAATATAATCAATGCATCTGCAAAGAGATTTTAAATTTCAGAAATCATTTGTGTGAAAAGCAAAGACTCAACTTTCAGAAAATGTTGTAACTTGTCCAAAACACACTGGACTGTTTTTCATCACACATTATTAGTTGGTGATAGAAAAATTTCTTTAAAATAATTGAAATATTAGATAGAATTTCAAATGTTTCAACAAATATGAAAGTAACTAATGAATCAGATGGCTTACATAAACTGATTTCACATTTTGAGTTTATCTTTAGACTGAATTTCTTATATCCTATTATTTGTGTCACAGATACTCCTTTGAAAGAGCTCCAAAATGAAGCATTGAATAGTCTATACTTGTTTTCAAAAGCAGAAACATTGATTCATTGCTTATCTTCTGAAAGAAATGAAGAATATTTTAAACGCATTTGGAATAAAGCAGGGGAAGTCTACAAAAAAGTAGTCTCTAATGGTTATAGTATTGGAAAACCGTATCTCCGAAGAAGAAAAGTGCCAAAAAAACCTGATTATGGCAATTTGAAAACAGTATGTTTGACTAATTCTCCACCAGAGAAAAAATAAAAATTAATATTTATTACTGAGGACTAGTCAGCATTTTTCTAAATTTGAAGCAGCAATTTTCAGAAAATGGTTATAGCAAAATCCTCTGAAAATATAGCAAAATAAAAAAAAAAATTCCTCTAAATGAAACATTCATAAATGATATTCAAGAATTTTTTAAAATGAAATAAAATGTCATCCTACAACTCTGATTTTACTAAAACTATGTTCAACTAAACTTCCGTAATCCGAATGCCACTTTAATAGATGACATTACTAACTTATTTATTAAGCATACCCTCATGTGTTCATTCTGTTTTAGAACTATTTGAAATTGCTTTGGCATGACCAATTACTACAGCAAGTGCAGAGTGCTCTTTCTCTGCCTTACGATGTCTAAAGACTTACCTTCACAGTACTAATGAACAAGAGAAGTTGAAGGGCTTAACATTAATGGATATTGAACAAGAGGTAATAGCAGAGTTTCCCTCCGGCACTTTTGGAAGGGTGCAGTGCCCTGCCTGCCCTTTTGTTACCAGAACAGCGCCCTCCTTGCCCTTTGTACGAGAAGAGCGCCCTCCCTGCCCTTTTGTTAGCAGATCAGATCCCCTGCTTAGCCTTTTGTTAAGAGAGCAATGTCTGTCCTCAAACGAAAATCAACCAGTTCTTGTATGACCTCAGATAAGTCCCAGAGCCCTTTCTCTGTATTCATTACCATAAATTTTAATCGTGTCTATCCCCCCCCCCCTCCTCCTTCAAAGAAAGAAAAAGGGTGATCTAGTGCCAATAAAAAGAGGATTGACAGCCCACTAAAAGAAACAAAACGGAAAGGGGAATATTAAGCACGTACATTCCTTCTTCCATCTGATGAAAACTTTCAAAACAGTTTTCTTTTTTAACTTAAATTTTTGTTAAATTATTTCATGTTTGATATGCATTTTAGTTATAAAGTTCTGTAAATGTAAACCCTGTAAGCATATTTGCTTACTTTGCAGAATTTAGAAAATGAATTTTGATGTATGTTCTCCATAGGCTTTTCTTTATCCTTTTATTACAATACTAAAACAACTTGAAAACATTGTTTACTCTTTAAAATAATACTCAAAAATAGCACTAAATGCTTCGCATAATATAATTTGTTAGTACATTTCAGATGTAAAGTTTTTAGCTTGGGTGGTAGAGAATCAGCTCCGCAAACGAGTGGGCTCTGGTTCGATTCCAAGCAAATCTTATATTTTGCAAGTACTGCCATCTGTTGCTAAAATATTCAAATACAGTTTTTCTTTAATAATCTGCAGAATTATTTTGTTTTAAATTATTTTAAGTTCTATATACAAAATAACCTTATATCAGTAAATTATTTTTAAGTTTGAATGCTTATAAAAATTTATTTCGAAGTTACTTTGAAAAATACCTTGAAGCATACTTTATACCAGCTACAGATGTGGAATATATTCTTCTTAATTAAGAAAGTGCTTGTAGAAATAGCAAATATAAAATGTGCATATAAAATTAGACAGAAATCATCGAACATCCTTATACGAGTAGTAGTTATCTTTCGACATGCAATTTTGAACATTTTAGATTAGAATAGAAACAAAAATCAAACTACTTTGAAATTTTAAAGAGGTTGTAGTTTAATAATTTGGCGCTAACATTTGAAGAATTTTTTTATTATTTTAAATGCATATAGACAATTAGAAATTTATAATACATTTGAAAATCATTTATTTTTAATAAAAAAAATAAGTTTACATGTAAATATGAAAAGTTTACTCTTTTAAGTTTGAATGCTTATAAAAATTTATTTCGAAGTTACTTTGAAAAACATCTTGAAGTATACTTTATTCCAGCTATAGATGGAATATACATTTAAATATATTTTAAAACATAATTACTCAATAAATATAAATGTAGATAAAATAATTTTTAAATTTAAAAGTTTACTTTAATGAGAAATATTTTAAACATTACAAATCAGCAAAGAACATATTTGGATATTTAATATAGATACGTATTTGAAAACATTTAAATTCAAGTATAAAATGGTAATGAACTTAAATTTGTTTAAAACATGATATTTTAATAATGGCATTCTTGAATTTAAATACTTTTTACATTTTTTTTTCTTTGTTTCATTTCAGTCAATATTGGCAATATCGCTTTTTAAACTAATTTTGTATCTTAAAATAGAGTGAATATTTTTCAACAAATATTTATTTGCTTTTTTATACGAATGTGTGACAAATCCAAATATTTTTTAATGTTCATTCATCCGTTTAAGCTTCCGATATCTGAAGTAATCCATATAAAAAAGATCAAATCAAAAATTTACTATACGAAATATTGATTTAGCAGGTGTAAAAACATGATCTACGATGCTATTGGCTGTTGCGTTGCCATCAACCGTGCGGTACGCGTTGAATTCGGTTTCATTTCGAATTTAGATTTGCAGCCTGTGTTCACCGCGGAAAAGAACTTCCCCCACTTTTTCATCGTACAGCGCATGCGTGAACTGAACCGTCCACTGCGGTGAGTGGGAAGGCACCTTAAGAGTACTCCCATTTGTAGTTCATATAATAGCTATCGACTGTGTATTTGTCTACCGCCGCTCTTAGAGAGGATCAGATACCACTCAAGTGGTGGAACCCGAACTCCCCAACAATTCTTGAGGGAAGAGAAAGCATGAAAAATGCACAAAAGAGGAAAATGAAATATGAAGGGGAACCCAGGAATTTGTATGGGCGACCCTGATTTGACTACTATGCGTTATATGCAATATAATGAAAACTCCGCTCCATGCAATAATGATACACGAACATATTTAATTCGCGTAGCGGATTTACTCCCAATGCAGGTCATGCAATAGCTATTGGCTGTGTATCTGACCATGGTTGCCCATAAGGAGGGTCGGACACCACTCAAGTGATGGGGTCCCCCCCAATAATTTTTTGAGAGAAGAGAAAACATGAAGAATGCACAAAAGAGGAAAACGAAATATGAAGGGTAACCCAGAAATTTGTATGAGCGGTCCCGACCCGACTACTACACAGACGGATACAATACACGTTATATATAATATAACCAGTGTTAGAAATTAAAAATTTGAACTAGGCGTCATTTGACGCCTATAGGTTCTGACTCTAGGTGCCAAATAGACACGGCTAGTTGCCATTTTTACATCTCTAACAATAACAACTATTTTTTAAATGCCCATTTTTGTTAAAGATATAAAAAAAGAATAATTTAGATTTTTGTATTAAAAATTGTTTTAAATTTTCTTAAAATTTAAAATAAACTGAAAAAGAAACTCAAGAAAAAATAAATAGAAAAAATTGCTAATTTGTTTTTACTTGGCAAAAAGGGCATGAAAAACCAACAAATTAAAAAAAAACTTTTATTTAACAATTTTCAATTATGGTCATCTTGTACAGTCATTGCCCCAATACCCCTTCATTTCATGCTTGAAAATTAATTTTCCTGAGTTAAAACAGCAATTAATATAAAAGTTTTAGTTGATGAAAACAAATTGCGAGAATGGAAAATACATGATCATAAAACGGGATAAACCAATAATAACGTATAAATACACATTTTAGTGACATTTCCATATAATCTTTCTTATATTACTTACAAATATAAGAATGAAACACATTTAAAATTAAAATATTATAAGGTAATCTTGAGCGAAATTTAGTCACTTTTTGTGGCCAATCATGCCAAAGTAAGGAATTTCATTTTAAAATCTGTTTACTATATTCATCTTAAAAATTTTAAAAAAAGGGGGGGGGGGGCGAAATTTGCATATTTCTCCAGAAATCGGCAGTCAGTACAAATATCGGAGCTTCACGAAGAAATGCAGAGTTGACAGCTAAGGTTCAATATTTGCAAGTCAATAATAAGTTTTTGTTTTATAGTTGCTACTACTCTTTTTCTTGTCACTTTGACAAAGTATAAATCATACCCTTGAAACTCAACTACACCCTTCGGGTGAGCTAAACAGCTTGAATGATAATAAAAAAAAGTATGAATCACATTACTTTTAGGGATTGATATAAAAAATGCATAGATGCCAACTTACCAGAAAAAAAGATGGGAACACATTGCTTGAAGAAAAATCGTGCACTAATACCGTTTTTCCCATACTGCTGCAAAATAGCCTTTTATTTCATTAATAATACGTTTGAAAAATAGTTTTTCTATTATATAGAAAAACTATTTTTATGTTTGTAATTATTTTGTATATTATATATACAAAATAATTACAAACATTTTAAATGATGCAAACAAATTGTAACAGTGGAAAAATACTTTCAAAATAAAACGAAATATAGAGGATCGCACACAAATGCCGTTTATCGCGATACTGCTGCAAAATAGCCTTTCATGTCATTAAAAATATGCTTGGAAAATAGGTGTTCTGTATAATATAGTACATACGAAATAATTACAAACATTTTAGACGATGGAAACAGATTGCAAAAGTGGAAAAGTATTTCCACAATAAAACGAAATATAAAGAAGATCGCGGACAAATGGCGTTTATCGCGGTACCCGGTACTTGTGCAATATAACTCTTCATTTCTTTAACAATACGCCTGAAAAATAGTTTTCTTGTATATAACAAGAAATAATCATAAAAATTTTAGTCGATGCAAATGTGTTTCTCCCACATTAATTAGAAACAGACGCAATTACGTAGAAACGGATTTTTAGATGAAAAAACGGGAAAACCTCCATCTTAAAATTCCAGACTTTGTTTTTCATTTCGTGGCCTACTTCCGATTTCATGATTTGTAGATACTTAATTTGTAGATAGATAATAAAATATAAATGTTATGGAAAAGAAAAATCGGACTAATGTGAATCCAAATCGGATTCCCGGAACAAGACTGAAAAAACGGAACAAGTACATAAAAACCTGAACACTTGGCAGCTATAAAAACGTCATTTTCAATGTCTGATAACAAAATATTAGCTAACCAAATTTACAAAAAGCTGGAACGATTCAATCTGGAATGCAATGTATTCTATAATAGTAAGCAATTAGAATGTAAAGATTGCAGGATCAGCCCCTTTTCTTTCAAGTGCGATACGTAGATCTACGAAGGAATAAAGGGGAGGGGAGCAATAGAAACTCGTTAAATACCCGGCACGGAGTCTCGGGCATCGGAATGTCTGAGGATAAAGCAAACAAATAAATTCTTCAGAAGTGCAATTTCAGGTCTTGAAGGGTGGGGGTGAGTTCAAGTATAATAAAGATCCCAATGTTTCCTTCCCTGAATAGGCAAAGGGGGATTTTACTGTCTGTGTACCACCTGCAGATTTATCACTGTGGGAGTGTATAAAATGCCGCTTTTTTCTCGACCGCTGTCCAGTCTTCTACTAGGGATCGTAATTCAGTCAGGGAAAGGGAAGACTGATATTTAACAATAGCATTGTTAGGCGTCAAATTTGACGACCAGATTGAAGAATCTAGTCGTCAAATTGAAATTTCTAGTCGCAAATTACGACTAACGACCGCTAATTTCGAACACTGAATATAACGATAACTCTGGTCCATGCAATAACGATTCGACATATTTAATTCATGTAGCGGATTTACAAAATTAAGTGTCTTCTTTTAACGAGTGTATGTAATCCACATACGATGCATGCAATAATGATATATACCTTGTGCAGATGCGTGTAAATCGTGTGACATTGTGTTATGGACACGCACATTATGCGTTAAAATGCACATTATGCATTATGCACAAAATCCAATTATATACACTTGTAGGGGTTTCAAAGAGCTATATTCTTGCATAATTATTTACAGGTTTAGTTTTTGAGATAGCATTTCAAACTTGAAAAAGGGGAAATTTTCACTCTTCTTCAACTCGAAAAAACGATTACTCGAAAACTATAAGCACATTTTTAAAATATAAATATAGATTTAACAACTAAATTTCCTAATACATATTTTTATCCCTTACTATTTATATCTGTCTTTTATGGTTTTGAAGATATTTCGAGTGAAAATAAGCAAAATGAAAAAAAAAAAGCAGATGCTTGGACAGATTTTTTTTTAAGTTATTCAAAAAGCAAGTTCAAAATATTAAAAAATTGAAATTAATTTTATATATTCACAATCTTGACACTAATTCCTACAAAACAAGAAAATATATTTACATTTTTGTCTATGGAGGCATATGCGACAAAAGTGTTTACATTTTTTTGCAATGCTCTAATTTTCGTCATAAAAATCCCAGCATAAATGTTATTCAAACATAAAAAATATGTGCCCTTTTTTTCTAAGAAGTGCCCTTTTTCTGGTAAGAACACCCTGCCCTTTTTTAATCCTGGGGGAAACTCTGGTAATAGTAAAGGTAATACAGCCAGAAGAACTTGACAATCTTATAGAGAAGTTTGCATCTTCAACTGAGAGATTACTCATTCTTTTTATGTGAGGTTTATACTTTACATTATTATATATTATTTACAGTATGTATAGTATAGTCATAGTAAAAATACCCATTTTTTAATGTTAGTATTAAGTACTGTAATTATGGAGAATAAATAATTTAATATTAGTTAAACTGGAGATTTGTAATCACATACAATTCACTAATACACTACTTCACAAGAATGTATTAGTGAATACATACTCACAAGAAGTATTTGCTATTTTTTCACTAGTACAGATTGAACTGGATCTGTATAAAAATGTCTGTATTATTAAATACACATACATAGCATATCCTTAAATTACCATCTCTAATAAATAATATTGCCATGATTTTAACAATGCTTGTTCATTCTCGATGAATTTTTTTTTAATTTTGTTAGAGTACAAATTTTTTTTTAACACGGACCACTGGCACATTTGCACCACAGATTTCGACCTTTAGATTGAAACCTTGACCCTACACAGACCACTGGTATATTCATTTCATAGATTTCGACCTTTAGGTCGAACCCCTGCCTCTTTACGGATCATCGGTTGCATGGAGAAAGTGATCTTGCTACGTGCGACATGCACAGATAAAATTGTAGCATATTATATTTGAGTGCCGCAGGCAACCGTTCCTAATATACTGAAGATCACTGGGGGCCCCATCCCGGTGTAGAACAGCCTTATGATATTTAGGTCAAACCCCTGCCCTTACATATACCACTGGTACATTCGTTCCATAGATTTCGACCTTTAGGTTGAACCCCTGCCTCTACACGGACCACTAGTACATTAATTCCATAGATTTCGACCTTTAGGTCGAACCCCTGCCCCTGTACGGATCATAGGTTGCATGGAGAAAGTGATCTTGCTATGTGCGACACGCACAGATAAAATTGTAACATTCTGTGTCTGGGCACTGCAGGCAACTGTTCCTAATACACCGGAGAACACTGGGGGCTCCGTCCCGGTGTACAACGACCTTTAGGTCGAGCCCCCTGCCCCTACATGGACCACTGGTACATTCGTTCCAAGGATTTCGACCTTTAGGTCGAATCCTTGCCCCTGTACGGATCATCGGTTGCATGGAGAAAGTTATCTTGATACGTGCAATAAGCACAGATAAAATTGTAGTATATTCTGTGTCTGGGCACCGCAGGCGACCGTTCCTAATAAACTAGAGATCACTGGGTGCAGACTTCGGGAAATTGGCAAAATCTAGCCCGTCCGCGAGGACGGCTACTGAAAATTTTTACCCGTCCTTGAAAATTTTTACCCGTCCTCTCAAGAATTTTTTTTCACTTTATATTCATTAATATATGTGCTTAAATACATTGCACAACAATAATAAATTAGAACCAACTGCCTCAAGATGAAGGGCAATAACTGCATATTCATACACCACCCCCACAGCTTAACTTCCGTGATCAAACTCGCCAACGCAGAGTCTCCGATAACGGACCAGACCGGTGGAATTCCAAACTATGGGTGGGGGCAGAGAGGTAAGATATGTAAGAAATCACTCCTTTTTCCAACGTTTGGTAACTTGAAGGAGTGGTAAATAAATAATCATATAAATCCTCTTGTCTCTAAGCGGTCTAAACCTCATTGGCACTAGGGAATGTAGTCAATCATCTTCTTGGACTGAATAGATGTTTCAAGTCTTAACTTCAGTTGTCAAATGACTGGAACAAATGCCATGAATGAATTTTAAACATTTTAGTTTTAAAGTTGAAACCAAAGTGGGATAGAAAATAAAACACTTTTGGCTGAAACTAGAAGAATCCATTCCAAAAATTAAAACTTGTTACTTACTCCCATCTATTACAGCAAATGAAAATTTTATAGTTTGGGTTTTAAAGAGTTAAAAGGGGATTTGAGCTTAGGCCCGGGCTGGGCTTGAGTTTTCTATTGTTTCGAGCAGGGTTGAGTCTTTTTTTTTTTTTTTTAAACATCCGTTATGATGAGGCCGAACATATTTATTTTTAAAATGGATTTAAATTGAATACATGAACTTATTGCTTTTATTTTAGCTATGTAAAGATAAATGTTTAAGAAAACAAACTAAATTCTCCGTACAAAATTTTGACAAATTTGTTTTTAACATATTTGAATACAAATCATTTCAGGCCTGCTAAGACACAGTTATCTTCAGGCAAAGTTCATTCTAAATTTATAAATTTCTTCCGGCTTGGTCCGGGTTTAAACATTGGAATTGTCGGTCTTGTGAAAATCCAAAATTTCGGCACATATAGACCTCGAAAAGGAGAACAGAACATGTCACTTCGATTGTGAGTGTGCTATCGCATTTTCATGTGGTCATTGGATTCACTGGGTGGAGGATGAGGGGAAAGAAAATAAATAGCGCCTGTGGTTACAATGCAGATCTGACAGCTCGCCTAGAAAGAAGGCATTGATAATGCACACTAGATAAGTTTATGGGGTGGGGGTAGGGAAATTTGCAGGCGACGACATTTCAATTTTCATTCATGGCACGGGAAAGGGCAGCTCTCACCATAATTTTACGATGACAACAATTTATTTATTTTTTTTTTTACAGAATCTCTAATCTCAAGGTTGTCTGTGAGAACGGCAACTTCCGAAAATTGGCCATCCTCGCCAAATTTTAACCCAGGGAAGACGGGCAATTTCTGGAAGCCTGACTTGACTGGGGGCCCTATCCAGTGTAGAACGACCTTTAGAATGACCCCTGCCCCTACATGGACCACTGGTACATTCGTTCCACAGATAGTATAAAAATTTTAAAATTCACAAAAATCATATTTTGTAATGTTTTTATGAGTTCTATTCACTGTTGCTCAAATTAAATTACACTATCATTTACATTAAAAACTCTTGTTCAGAACACAGTAGCAAAAGTCATTTTGGTGGGAGGAGCCTATTTCTAAACACTAAAAAATGCGTCACTTAGGATAGATGGGGCCAATTTCAAAACACGGTAGAGTGCGCCAACTTGGCATGAGTTGTACTTGTGGGCTGGTTTCCAGATTTACCAAAACTTATTTTAAAAAAATTACAAAATTTTTGAAAAATAATTAAAATTAAAATATATCAAATAAAAAGTAAAAGAAAATTTTGGTTCACTGACCCTTTAAATTGCACGTGACACTCCCCTCCACCCCACCACCCCTCTCGAAAAAATAAATAAACTTCTGGTCACATTATGCTTATGCCTACTGTGGTATACTATATTTCAAACCCAGAATCAGGTATAACGATGAAATCCATCTCACTTTTTATATTTGTCAGAGGTGTAGTTCCATTTCTCCATGCTATGGTTGCCATTTTCATGCCTTTGAAAGATCCATTTATAGACCAGTACTACTATGGATTACTATATTTTGGATCTAAGGATAAGTAATATCAGTGAGATTCATAACTGTTTCCAGGTGCTTGTACCAGAGTTTCAACTGACTTCTTTTGGGGGATCTTTGTAAGAGACTTTAAAAAGCCCACCTAAATCTGTAGACAACCACTATTATGAGCTACTTATTTTGGATTCCAGGACCACACACATCAGGAAGACTTTCTTTAGCTTCCTCTTTCAATAGTGAGGGAGTCCATATCTGTTGCCTGACCTCTGTACTATGGTCTAAACTGATTCCTTGATTGTAAGGGCCCTGGTTATAGGCTTCAAGACTCATTTGTGGTTCACTACTATCAACTATTGTCTTTTGGATCTTAGGACCAAGTATAGCATTGAGATTTTCCTCAGTTTTTTTATTTTTCACAATTGAAATCACTTTTTGCTGCCAGGCCTCTGTACTATGGTCCCAGCTAATAGCTTCTTTCTTGAGGCTTTCGCTACAGGTTCCAAGGTCCATTTGTAAATATATGCCACTACTACACATTTTCTTACCATGAGCAAGAAGATGTCTTCTCAAATGTGATTTACACACAAAACCTTGTCGACACAAGTCACACACATATGGTTTCTCACCAGTATGATAACGATAATGAATGTTTAAAGATGTTCTATTATTAAAAGTCTTCATACATACATTGCAGACAAAGGGTCTTTCCTTCGTATGAGTACGATAATGCAAAGTTAAAATTGATTTCTGACTGAAAGCTTTTTTACAAACATCACATACAAATGGCTTTTCACCAGTATGCTTATAATAATGTCTCTTTAAATCTACTTTGCGAAAGAAACCTTTCTGACACACATCACAAATATGATGTTTCTCAGCAGTATGAATATCATAATGTCTAGAAAAGTTTTTTCTATTTGTGAAAATTTTATTGCATATATCACAAGTATATGTTTTCTTGCTGTTACAAGAATGTGTTTGATAATGAATAGTTAACAGGGATTTCATACTGAAAGCCCGTTGACATACATCACAAATAAATTGCTTTTCTTGGTCATTAACATGTTTCTCATAATGCACATCCAAATTTATCTTTTGGTGAAAAGCTTCTTCGCAGATACTACAAACAAAGGGTTTTTCGCCAGTATGAAGGCGCTTGTGAATTACCAAAGAATGCTTTGCAGAAAGACCCTTTCCACAGACATCACAATAAAACTTAATGGCAGAGTGAATATTACGATGCATTTCTAAACTTCGTTTTGATGCAAATATTTTTTGGCAAATATCACAAGCAAATTGTTTATCACAAAAATGTGTTTCACGATGATCATTGAAACTACCTCTGAATCTAAATGCTTTTTGGCATATATCACATGTAAATGGTTTTTCGCCAGTGTGGGTACGAAAATGTAAATTTAAAATAGAGCGAGTAGCATACCGTTTTTGACAAACATGGCAAGCAAAATTTTTTTCCGGTGCTTGACCAGAATGAACAATTCGATGACTTAGCATATGAGCTTTTTGGCTAAAATTACAATTGCAAATATCGCAAACAAATGGTTTTTCTCCGGTATGGATCCGATAATGTACAGCTAAACTAGCTTTTTTTTTAAAACCTTTATGGCATATATCACATATGAATGGTTTCTCGGATATATTACTTACGCTTCCTTCATCCATTGTTTTTTTTTTTATATATATATTATCGTTCTAGATATGAATGTTGATAGCGGCCCTTAAAAGCAGAGACATTTCATATAACACAATGGACAACAGTTGACGTTGCATTTCAACAAATATGCGTTTGGCTCATATACAAATAACAGAGAATGCATTTCTAGTTATAATATATAGAAACAGCAAAATAGCAATGACTATGAGGTTTTTAATTTTTCCCAAAACAGTATACAAAAGAGAACTTGGAAACCAAAACTGCTAATGATATTAGTCGTTGCCATTAAACAGATAAAATAAAATCCTTAATGTAGGAGATAACATTGATACATATTTTATAATCAGAAAGCGTAATCAAAAGCAATAGATGACTTGCATCGACGTCACATTCCCCTAGCAACGGTAGCTACCGCCATACTCTTTGTAGACGCTGTCCACCATTACTATTTCTGTCAATGTTAAGTAGTGTCAGCTAGCGATTTTTTTTATCTTCACGGTCAAGATTTCACTATGAAATTATACCTCACACAAACAATGTTGCTTCTGGAAAGCCAATAAAGGTACCGAGAAAAATTACTTCATACGGATTTGTCTGACGATCCGTATATTATCCATCACTTCTGGATATCGTGTACTGATACAGCAAAACCAATGGATACTATCGGCATGCATTGCTTCTACTCCAAGTCCAGATACAATACAAGGAGTCAAGATACTTTTCATGTCTATTTATTTACTTTATTTTAATGTAATAATTTATTTTAAAAGAAATTTGGGAAGTATAAGTACCTCTGACCAAGAGAAATTATGTGATTTCACTCGAGCTATTAAATTGTTTTAAATTTCATTTCACTTGCCAGATCTAGATGATATCTTACTATGCTGCCTATGTTTTGATATTATTTAGAGTTGCACGAACAAAGAGACAATATTTTAAGCTTTTGTTTGTTTTCTTTGCAATATATATATATACAGTCTATATATATATACAATATATATATATATACATATCTATACCTGTCTAAGTTGGACACTCACGGTTCCCTCTAAAAGCGTCCAACATAGACAGTGTTGAAGACCCAGACCGTCCGACTCGTCAGCAAGGACATGAGCATCTATTTGGACGGCCGGAACATAGACAGTGTGATGAATTTCATTTTTTCCCTTCAATAAAATACATCAAAAGACTTCATTTTTGACATATAGAAAATACTAATAAGCCAATGGTTTTAATTAAATATTATAATTACTGTTACAAAATACCTGTACTTATGTATGTGCTTACATACTTAAAATGTGAAGCAAGAAATCTAAATACATACACCGAATTTTATACGTAATATGTAACGGCTACTCACATACTGTCAGATTGATGCAGTAATCCCTTTTTATTATTCAGAAAAGTACTCTGTCAGAAGAGTTTGTTTTTCTCTGATTCCAGATGCACATTTTTTTTTATTTTACTGTGCAGATTAAACACGGCCTCAATGAGTTCTGGCATATTTTGCATAAAAGCATATAGTTCTAATTTCTTGACACACTACATTGCACTTTCGTGTGTAGAAAGTTCTTGTACATCTGTTTTTTCCTCTTCATCCGAAGAAAAGCTGTCGTAATCACTCTTGCTGGATGTAGCAACACATGGTATCATGGGTTTCAAGAATATCGTAAAATGCAACATTTTGGCAAGCATCTGATAACTCTTTTCTGCCCGTTTCAGAAAGGCACTCTAGTTCTTCATCCAGTGACTCCAATTCGAAACTGTCTGTCACTTGACCCTCGGAAGAGCTGAGATCACATATAAATCCTGCATGCTTGAAACAATAGTGTTTTCTGATACATTTTTTCATGATTCATAAATCCATCGGATTGCGTCTAAGACTATCACCTCTTTGTCAAATTTTGCAGCATTCTCACAATTTTCTGCAGCCTGGACCAGTTCCGCATTAGTTGTTTCCTATACTGCTTTAATAATCCCTTACTGCTTTATAATACTTTACTGCTTGAATAATCCCTTTATCTAATGGCTGCACTTCTCTCGTTAAATTAGGAGGCAAAAATTGTATTATAATGTTTGACAACTTAAAGCCGACATGACTTGTTGCATTGTCAATGAATAACAGAATTTTTCTGTTTGCATGCTTCATTTTTTGTTGATCTCAGTCAACCAACCTGGAAATATTGTGGTAGTCATCCAGGTTTTCTTGTTATGCTGCCATATTACAGGAAGGTTTTTTATTTTCACATTACTGCTCCTAAATGCTCTAGGGTATGAAAGCCTTTCCTATTACCAAAGGCTTCAACTTTTCTCCTCGATCGCTGCAGCACAAGACTGTGATCCTTTCTTTAGACTTTTGGCCACCTCTGCATGTTTCACCATTTTTCACCAATGAACGTGTAGGCAACAACGATAAAAAAGGCCAGTTTCGTCAGCATTAAAAATGTCTTCGTCGCCATACTCCAATGTTAGACTTGAAAGTTTATTTTTCCAGTCTTCTGCAACGTGGATGTTAGAACAAGCTGATTCACCGCAAAGAACTTTAAAACTGATATTGTTTCGTTTCCAAAAGGATTCTAACCATCCGTTACTTGCAAAAAATGACTCTATTTTCAAATCTGAAGCGATTTCTTTAGCCTTTTCCTGAAGAAGTGGGCCACTTATAGGGATGTTCTTGCCACGACAACATAGAAAAAATTGAAGTACTTTCTCATTTAGGTCAGCATGTGGGCACAGAATACTATATTCAGAAGGTTCACTCCCATAGGACCCTATGGCAACATTTTTAACATGGGATGTCGCATAGACACTAGAGCTCGTGAGTTGGACCAACTGAACTACGATGTAAACAAAACACGTCTGCCAGATTTGGTGCGTTATCACTCGTTTGGCGATTTTTTTTTAAAACGGGAGGGGAACAAATTGTTGAAGACTGTACTTTTATAATTTTTGAAACTATAGAAATGATCAGGATTTAAAAATACATTAATCTGCAACATAAATATATTCATTAGTTTAAGTAAATTTAAATACACATAGTTATATATTTAATTTAAATAATCATAAAATGGATTGAAAAATAGACGAATTGCATTGTCTCACTATGAAACATAATGCACAAAAAATTACAAGTTAACATACTCAAAAGACTGAAATATTATATAATATTTTCAGTCTAAAAGGTATACTAACGTGTTGATCGTTAAATTACTTTATCCTTAATTTGTTCTGGGATACTGTTAATAGACTTATTTTTTTAAATATAAAAATATTCATATAGTAAATATCAAATTTACATAAATGCCCTATCGAAGTTGTGGAACTCAATCATTAATTACCCGAGGGTGGGGTGAAATTTCCACCATAAGGCACTTAATAAAAATTTTACATAAATATATACACATACAATATCACATTCAACTAAGAATAAGCTATTCAAATATCAATTATTTCACATTTTATAAACATACGGAAAATATTTTTTAACTAATTATACCACTACCTCTTAGAATTTTGTCTAATCGGCAGTAATAACTCAGCACTAATTTCGTATGATGAACACATGTATACTTATATGAACACGTGTATACTTATGTGAACACGTGTATACTTATAATGAACACGTATATAGATTAGGATGGTGATAACTAAAATTATTTCAACTTTAATAAAAATAAATTACATACCCTGTAACGCAACCAGTGTTTTTTGGCAATCCATTTTTATGAAATGGTCTAAACACTTAACAAATAATTCTTTCTCACGTTACTCAAACCACGCTAGTCTGTGGTTATAAGTTTTCATCGAGCGAAATAGGGTTATAATATTGAAAATCGTCTTGGATCCACACCAGATCATCGCCAAACGCTCAGACCATCGCTAAGAGAGAGCCAACCCTCGTTTTGGTCTATCTCTAATGGCCGCTCCGAAAACGAAACTATCGTGAGTGGCAGGTCTGTATAATATTAGTCTGTGCATGTGGGGATCTACAGATTCTTTATCTTGTTCCAGAGCAGTTCAGTTCCCATGCATGTATGATATCAGATCTCTTATTGTTTATATTGGAAACAGTAGATTTTGATATGCCAAACTCCTCTGTCAACTTTCTGCAGTTGTCACCTTTGTCTAGGCAATCAAGAATTATTTTTTCTTTTCAATAGTTAGTTCAACTAATTTACGTTTGCTCATTATTAAAAGCTAGGCCGGGTTTCCACTGACGCGTTCGTCCGTTGCGTTGGCTATCCGTCAGAGAAGCAACGCAGAGCATCGATTTCCACTAATCCGTCAACGCATGGAGTTCTCGAGAGCAAGGGATTCTCCTCTTTTTCCACGCTGTATGAGGCGATGGGGGTGCAAATGGTGTGGGAAAGAAGAAATCTTTGTGTGGCTGAACTTGATTGGTTAGGATTTGTTTACTATTTGACAGCAGCTGTTCGATTGATTTTCATATTGTTCTATGATAACATATTCATTTTGAAGTCTGCTGTGGTCTGGTTCATTAGCGCAGATCCGAATTGTCCTGTGAGTCGGGTCGAGCTCAGTATTTAAAAAGTCGGGCCGGGCGTATTTAAGTTTGAAAAAAATTTAAGTAAATTTTAATAGAGTACATGAGATTACTGTGTTGAATTTAGCTATATGTAAATATAAATGTTTGAAAAACTTTTATTTTAGTCTTTGTACAAACACATTTGGATAAAAATCATTTCGATCCGGGAACGTGTTCTAAATTATAACGGGCTTCATATTTCAGTTTCCCTTGTGAATATTTCATGTCTTCTCCAGCTTAAAAAAATTACTGGAGGCCTGGGCCTCCCGCTCGAGTGGTGTCCCCTCCCCCGGGCCGGGTAAAGGATGCAATCTCATATTTTCCAGGATATGGCCATATCCCAGTATATATGTAAATCTGTTTTTTCAAATTCTCTATTTAGGGATTTTTCAAATAAAATCCTATTTTGGTAAATTCTTGATTTGAGCTTATGTGCATTTTTGACCACAATTCTTGTTTAATATATATATATATGAGATTGTTTATTTGTGAAAGTCTCTCTCTGCCAATATTGCAAAAATCTTAATTATATTTCTTCTTAATTATTTAGTAATTTCGAAATGCACCAATTTACCAACAATTGAGAATTGATATATTAGCATCTATTACATCTTCAAAATTAATATCTGCCAGTATAAATTTAAATAAACAGCCTGAGTTTATATATATACATAATTGTAAAAATAAAATCGTTTGAATTCCCATTCATTTTCTTATAAAAGAACTCAGATTTTTAATAGTATGTTGGCTGTGGAAAATCACCTAGTTTATGAGATCTTTACTAGACATGTTAGATTTTTTAAAAGTAAAGTTGAACGATACTTGCCTTAATGTTATTTTGCTTTCCAAATTTTATAATTTTTGATCAAAAGGCTTCATGAACCTTGTGCACTACTTAAGAGGTTTTGGTGCATATGTTGCTAGATATACCATTTTGCAAATTTTGGGTGCTTCTTAATGACAATTTCGTGCCCATTCTACTATACATATTTATTTTACATAATATTTTGTGTCTTTTGTATATTCATCAGTGTTTGTTAAAGTATTGTTTGGGTACCAAGGTATACTATTTACAAAATACATAGAATTTCTTGATATTTTAAGTTTTACAACTTAGACAGTGAAAAGTATTATCAAAACACAAAAAATTTAATCTACTTTTTTAAGCAATAAATTAATTTCATATCTGATTCAACTTAAGCTAATCCTGTTTCCTGATGTGGAACAATCAAATATTAACATGATTTAGCTTTAACTGACTTTACAATTATATTCTGCAACTGTCAGCAAATAATATTGAAATAGACAAATGTGATTAATAAGCCACTGACTCACAGTTAATGAGAATAGTGTTAAAAAATTATTAAATCAGATGTCAGCATTTTGTGTGAAGTATAAATATAATCCGACAAGACAAATGCTTATTTCTCTCACATAAACCAATGCTCTTCCTACCTAATATCTTCAATAAAACAATGAACATTACTACAAATTCTTTTCGCTTCTTATTATTATTTGATCTTTGAAATATTAAATTGCTTCAACAGATTTAACTTGGTAAGCTGAAGTTTATGGTAGAAAAAATTGACATTTAAAAAAAATTGCAGTAACTTCTTTCTTATAATATATATTTTACCTAACTTATTCTTCAAAGTAAAAAGAAGGAAATCTGAGTGATACAAATAGCCAATAAAGCACCAGTAAGTTTCCCAATATATTTTAGGAGTAAAATCAGCTTGCTTTTATAAATAAAACTATTTTCCTATAATATTGTAACTTTTTTCCACTTGCATTTATAATTTTTTTCCCCCGATTTCTTTAATCAGTTTAGAATGCTAGGCCAACAACTTTATACCAGCCAATGGCAAAACTTTTGATAACCTCACTCAATTTCAAGCAGGATTTTACTAGGTATTTCACACTACTTCGTGGAGAATACAAAATAGATAAAAGGAATAATCCACATTGTCGTGTATTTTAAAATTATGTCGGTTTGAGAGCAATCAAAACAGACTGTTTGTTGAAAACCCAGACCAGCCGAGTACATATAGCAACTGGTTGAGAAGCTGGTAACAAGCTGTTTGTTGCAATATCACAATATATTTATATAGTTTAATTAAATAAATAGTATTTATAAATATAAATAAAATTCTCATCATTGATGATACAGCTTCATCAGGCCATCTTATAGGTTTTCTCTGTAGTCCCTCTTTGTGGCTACTTCGCCAGTTTTGTTTTTCCCATCGACATCAAACCATCAAAGTAATATGCAAATTACATTTAACAATGAAAAAAATTTAATCCAATTGGACTTCCAGAATTAACATTTAGTTAAAAAAATAAAATGTGCTCATTTAGTTAGAATTTGAGTTGTGATAATTTTTACATTTGTCAAAGCTGAGTTCAATAATTGATATGCTCACAAAAACGCATTTTGATTTTATTGTAATATGTAAACTAATATTTGACAACAAACATGGATTCCGTGCCCTGGAATCGCGAACGTAACGTCATATGAATTTCATCTGTACGTCATCTACAAATGCAGCTTTTCATTACACAAATCTCAAAAGTGCTCATAATTTATAGTGTCTGTAATCTTAAAAAAAAAATTATAACAAAGAATTAAATATATAATAATTTTATAATAGTATATATTTAATTTTTCTTTATTTTTCCAAGCAGTTGGTTTAAAAAAGAACGACTCATGGGGACGATTCACTTACCGCTGAGGCGAGGACATTTTTGCTATTTTTACATGTTAATAGGAAAACTATTTTCTATTAAAATTTTCGTGTGTACGTTTATAACTAAGCAATCGTTGATTGTATTTGATTTGTAAAGATGACGTCTGTTTTACTTAGAGCTTTTAAACTTCCTAAACTATTGAATCTTAAATTAGGTTTTGGCAGTGTCAATTCTTATAATGTGCTATATTTGAATGGACGACATCGGCATGTGTTAAATAGGAAAACGTATGCTACTGTTGGTTATAAACATGCTGCGCATGAAGAAAGGTTCATGGTCAAAGGTGTTTCTGAAACTTCAAATGTAAATGACATTGAGAAGAGCTTTGGGAAAATAGACTGGATAATTAAACACCAGGGCCGCATTTCAATAAAGGATGTTGCTAGTGTATTTAATATAATTAAGGAAGAGGGGACTAGTATCCATGGTCTTTACCTTATTCGGTGTTGCAAATATATATGCGCTGAACCACCATCCAGAAGGATTGAATTCGCACATCAAATATGGAATAGATTTCAAGAATTAGGAATAAAATTTGATGTCAGACACTATAATGCACTTTTACAAGTTCAAATAAATAATGAATTTTCATTTGATCCTGTAGAATTTTTGAATAATATGGAAGAACAACAAATAGAAATTGACCAAGACACCTGCTTGCTTCTAATGAAGAAATACTGTAAAGATGGTAATCTTAGTGGTGCGAGTGAAATTTTAGGATATATGAAAGAGAAAGGCTTTCCTGCAAATGAACAAGTATTTAATTATCTAATTCAAGGTCATTTGAGCAATAATGATTTTTCTGGAGCCAAGGATATTATGGAAGTAATGAAGTCTTCAAATTTAAATCCAACAGAAGATACATACACTATATTAGCATGTGGTTATGCTGCGAAAGGAGATAAAAATGCAATGCTGTCATGTTTATTTAAGAATGATAATGATATTCGTATGTCTAATGAACATTACCTTCAAGTCATTAAAGCTCTTGCAGTTTCAGGAAATCACCAACAAATTAATGATATGCTAAGTTTGATGAAAAATATTAAAGATTATCGACCTGAATTTATTAACTCCGCAGTAGAATTGATTCACAAAGGTTTTGTGGAGGCTGCTTATAAGTTAATTATTGCCACAGTTGATGAAGGGTATAATTCTGGAACAAATATTTTTATTAATCAGTTGATCAAAACAGGAAAGCCCATTTCTGAAATAGTTCATTTCGCTAATGATATTTTAAGAAGAGGTATTAATGATCTCATCATTTTCAATGCAGTTAAAACCTCTGTTGAATGTAGAAACTTTGATTGTGCTGCAGCACTTTTTAAAGAAAGGCTTGCTCATGGTTTACCGATAAGAAATAGTAGCTTCTCTTCATTATTTTCTTATCTAAAGAACACTGAAAACAAAGAGGATATTTATATAATGCTGAAAAAAATGTATGATCTTGGTATCCCAGCAGATTATAAAACTTACCTTGATTCCATATTTCCTGCCCTCGGTGTACCTAAACCAAGAGATGCTATTCAAGGTATTAGAGAAAGTGGCCAGGCTTTAGATGTAGCCACTGATGCTTTATTTGTATACTATTGTAATTTAGGGGAAATTGATTATGCTTTCATTTTGACTCAAATCATTCCTGTCCAGGTTTCTATTCGTAGACTTGACTTTAAAAACTTCTTAGACAGATATGAATACTATTCAAGTAATCCAAATAATTATTTGGAGGTTTTGAAGTCCATTTTAGAAAAAATTGCGGTATTTGGGAGACAGTATCGCTCAGAGAATGCTGAAGTTATTCAAGGAAGATATCTTGCAGATTTGATTTTGAGAAAACCACATATTTTTGAAGCTCTTGTGAAAAAATTTGGAAATAAGAACTTTGCATTTACTGAAAAAACACTGAGCACGTGCCAGCAACAACTTGCTCAAAATGCTACTAGTCTGTTTCTTTTAAATAAATTAAGAATTAGATACACAGAAAATAAAAGGGACATGTCAGTTAAAGAGGAAAATCTGCAATTAGATTATTTCCAAACTCAAAATATATCCATTAAATCATTTTTAGCAGAAAGAATTTTTTATCATGCTCGAAGTATGAACATTGATAGAGTTTCAGAGCTATTATCTCTTTATGAGAAGAATGGTTTTACATATATGCCACTCATGCTATCTCAGTTAATCACTTTATATAGTACTGCTTCAGATTTAAAGAAGACAAAAGAGATTATTACAAAACTAAGAAATGAGTTCCCAACTTTTAAACTGGATCTTACTAAAGTTTTGGATTATGTAACCCTTCTTATTAAGTACACAGATTATGATGAAGCTTTAGCAGTTTTGAAGGACTACTTAACTGAACCATATGAATATAGTACTAAAGAAAATGTTTTGAAAAGTATCAAACGATGTACTTCTGGTGCATGCGGAACTCAGGATGTTGAGTTTGTAAGAAATATCCAAAATTTATTAATGCCACTATCAGAAATATTTGGATCTAAAGATATATTTTTAGAACCTGTAATAAATGTTCATCTGCAAAGAAAGGATCTAATATCAGCATTTGAAGAATACAAGAATTGCATAATGAGCCATCGTATTCCTGCATGCTTGAACAACATTTTGAAGAGATGTATCATCTATGACAAACCATTCCTTCAAAAAATTATTGATTTAACCATTAATTGTGTAGGAAGAAATATTGCTTTAACAGAATTTGCGGTAGCATTTATCGAAACTGGTTATGTTAGTAAAGCTAACAGAGTTATTCAAATGTTGGGTCATGAGGCAGATGAAAGTACTTTGGAAGAGATTTGTATAAAAATGGTAAAGGACAACAAGCTTGACTCTTTGGAAAAATTCATTTATGCCACAAAATCTTTAGAACATATTGATAGAGGAAAACTATATTATCATCTTCTTAAAGCTTACACTAACAAAAATAACTACGACAAAGTAGTTGAAATTTTTGACATGTTGGAAAAAGAAGGCATCAAACCTAATTCAGATACACTTGATTTAGTTACAGGTTTAACTAGACAAAATCCACACAAACCTAATTCAGATTCTACTATATCAAAGATATCAGACTCAGCATTTCAGTTATCAACGAAATCTACTGAAGCTTTCATAAAGTATCTTGAAGAAGGTGATGCTATAAAGGCTCTCGATGAACTTCAGGAAATGAAAAAGGGTTACATTCGTTCATTACCATATAGTAATTTAACAGATTTGGCTGATTTATGTCTTCAAAAGGATTGTCTGAAAGAATTGTTATTAAATGTTCATGCAACTAATTACATAATAGAAAATTCAAGCGAGGTTCTGAAACCTCTATTAGAAAAGTATTCTTCGGCAGGTGATTTCCAAAAACTAATATCTATTGCGAATTCATTCCCTGACTTTTCATTAAAAGGTATAGGATTTAATGCATGCTTTTCTAAAGCATTTATTTCTTGTGGGAAACACGAACAGTTACTTTCCCAGTTAGAGTTGTTTGTAGAGACTGATAAAAGGAACAAGATGTTTTCTGCAATTGCCTTTGAAGAATTGTTAAATTTTCCTGAATTTGAAGAAAGGGTAAAAAATTTGGCTGTAAAGTATCTGGATGTGAAACTGGAATTACCAATAGTTGTACTTTGGGTTCATTATTTTACAAAAGAGAACTATGAAAAGGCTGATGAAATTTATGCTCTGTTTCAAAAACAACTGTCTCATGCATTTCCTGTTGACAAGATGGATCCAAAAATTTTGAGAATCATAAGACAAACTCAAAATATCGATATGGGTAAAAAATACATTAGCTTTATCAATTCAATAAATCTACGAGCTCGAGTCAAAGAAAGAGCATATGGAGCTGTTTTAGACATATTAGTTTTGAAGCAAATGTATGATGATGCAGTTGCTCTGCTTGCTGAAGCTGAAAAAATGGAACTCCTTTTGCATAAGCACCATCGAAATACACTAATAACATTGAAAGATGTTTTAAAACAAGAAAATAAGCCTGTTCCATTTATTATACCTCAAGAAGACTAAATACCATGAAGTGTAGATACATATGACTAGTTGTATATCCCATCAAATGATGGAACTAAATAAAAGTTGATCGAGAAAAACAGCAAATAAAAAAAATTTCATATTTCTCCTTTTATTATTTGCAAATCTTTTATTACTACTATTATATCTACATTGATAATGAGATCTAAGATATAAAAATTTTAAGCCTTCAGAAAGAAAGTTGTTACACAGTATATTTTTATTTTTATCACAGTTACCTCACACCTTTCTGGTACCCATAAACCCCTGGGTTGGTCGTGTGGTCTGGGTCTTCTACACCTTTCTGGTACTGGCCGTCCAAACGGTTACCTTACACCTTTCTGGTAGGTCGGACGGTCTGGGTCTCAACAACACCTTTCTGGTATCCGGCCGTCCTTTTCGTTGCTCAAGTCCTAGGATGAGTCTGACGGCTTGGGTCTTCAACACCTTTCTGGTAGGTCGGACGGTCTGGGTCTCAACAACAACAGTATACTTTTATGATTATCTATTCCCATGCCACTTAATATTTTAAAAGATGTAATAATTAGTTTTATCCAAATGGTGTTGAAGAATAGGTAAAAGTTGACAAAAAATTTCTAAGGACAGTACCAGTAAAATTAACAAGTATATGAGCAACAGGTTTAATATTGTAAATGTAAATATCAATCTGGAACAGCTTCGGTATAAAGAATCTTGGTGCAATCCACCACTTTTTGGTGATCAAAAATGGCACCAAGGAAGATAGTGTTTGATAAGTCATAACGAATGCCATATTAGGCTTAGTGTGTAACAAATTTAAAAATATATATATGTAAAATTAAAAAATGTATAAAAAACATAAATATTATAAAAAAACGAAAGATAGCACATGTAAAGACTGTAAAACTGGGTAAAATAATGTAGAAGCAGAAAATTTATGGTCATTCTCTGCCGAAGGCCGCAATGGGGAAACAGTCGTTTGTGCAAGAGTTGATTTATAGCAATTCGAACATGAGCCTTCACAAGTTTATCGCACTACATTCACCTACTAAAAAATCTGATGTGGGCAGCACATGACTTTCCTTATATAATGCAATGAATTTACTACTTTTAAAAAAAAAAAATGTTATTCTCATAGTAGATACTTATATTCTTTCCAAGATATTGAATTTTCTTCAATTAGTCATTATTTTCAGTGATTTAGCGTCATTTTTATTGATTTAGCGTCATTGGCGAGATTTTTGTTAATTTGGCAACATTTAAAAATGTTGCCAAGTTGGCGACATTCCGCTAAATTCACCGCCAAAATCTCGCCAAGTGTTATGGATGGAGAAATAAGTTATTCTTACAGCGGATAAATGATTATTGGCGTTTAAATACAAATGTATTACTCAAAGTATATTTTCTCGTGAATGGAACGAGTTAGTTAGATCCACGAGAATGATGTCACCAAATTTATCGCATGATTTTACATATGAAAAGTGAACATCTTTCTTAACAGTTAATATATTTTTTTTTAATTTATGGGATTTTTTGATAAATTTGTTTGAAAAATGAGCAATATCTCAAGAACAGTTCATGCTAGCATTCTAAAGTTTGTCAATCATTTTCTAAGGAAAAATTACATAAGAAATGTCTATTTGCGTAATTGTATTAAAAGGTTTGATTTTTTCAAAATTTCACGCGAAAATTTAGGGGGGTTCTGAACATTCGATTGCGTTTTAAAACAATAGGCTTCCAGTATTCACGGATTGTGACTTTTGTACCAAATTTCATTTGAATTACTCCATTTGTTCGTGAGATATAGTCTCAAAACAGACTCACTGACACACACATTCACATACACATACATTCACACACAGACATTTCAAAAATATAAGATTCGTGATCAGGGATGCTTGAAACGTGCTCTTCCGTCAAAAACTCGAATTCGAATTTTTGACCCCATCCCAATACTTTTCTTATACATATGTATATAAGGAAAGTAAAAAACATTATGAAATCCGGCACTGTTGGCGCTCATGCCCTAAAGTTGGCCTTCGACTCAAGAAATTAAACTTTAAATTACCTGCTAAAACACCCTGAAACTTAGCAACAGCTGTTTGTGCAACAAGTGTTCCATAGCTTATAGAGCATGAATGTAATATGAAAATCACAAAATTAAAACAACTCCCTCACACCCTAAAGTTGGCCTGCCATTCAAGAAATTAAACTTTAAATTACCCGCTAAAATACCTGAAACCTAGCTACAACACTGCTAAAAGAAAACATAGAAGAAATGGTTAATCCAGCGAAGAACCCACTGCATTTAGCTCACTTGCTAAGTCGTTACCAAGGGTTCTGATTTCCAGCACTTTTTCTTGTAATTTGGTAACATCCAATAAGCACACGTTTCTAGGGTTGCTCCTATTTTCTGATGTAACAGCACATTTATTCCATAGTCGTACATATTTTATTTTATTTTTTTTCTCTAGTTGCAAATTGATTTTAATTTGATAACTTTTTTAACTTTAGTTTTATTTTTGCGGATTTGCTCTTATTTTCGATTACACTTCCCTTATGTCTTCTGGTAAGCACGAGCAAATGGACGGTGAATGTAGTGTTGTGAAACGTAGTTGAATGGATGTTGGTTTGATTGAATTTAGCATTAAATACTACAATAATTTGGAAAATATAGGTATGAAAGAAGTGATTAATTGGTGCATTATGAAAGGGATTATGAGTGATAAATATGTCTGTCCTAAGTGTGGAGATAAAATGAAGTTGTGTGAGAGAGCGAATGATTGATGTGAGGAAACGATTGATGAGAGTGAACATTTGTTCTGACTCCAAGTCAGAAGAGGAGTTCTGAAGGTTAGTGTTTCTTGTTGAATTTATCCTGTGTTTTGAAATTTTTTGGCACCAATGCATACGATGTTTGAAAAGTCCTAATGGATGCCATCTTCGGCTTTGTGCATAACAAATCTAAACATATATATTTAAAAATGCATAAAAAGCTAATACATAAATAAGTTTTAAATAATGTTAAAGTATTAAAAAAAGTCGATACTTAGAAAAATGACTGTACTTTAACGAAATAAAATAATGTTAAAATATTAAAGAAAGATGGTACTTTAATGAAATTTTAGAAATAACGATACTTAGAAAAAATTTTGTACTTAAAGAAATTTTAAAAAAGGACGATACTTAAAAAAATTATTGTACTTTAATGAAATTTAAAAAAATCTAAGAAAAGATATTGTACTTTAACAAAATTTAAGAAATAATGGTACTTAGAAAAAATATTGTATGTTAAAGAAATTTTAAAAAAAAACGATACTTAGAAAATATATTGTACTTTAACGAAATTTCAAAAAATCTATACTTAGAAAAAATATTATACTGTAAAGAAATTTCAAAAAAACTATATATCTTACGTAGCAATAGCTGTTTGTTGGACAACTATGCGGATGTAACATGAAAATCATAAAATTTTATACAGTCGAGAAATTAAACTTTGAATTACCCTCTAAAACAAAACAAAAGCCATGCTTAAATCAAAATGAAAAGACAGTACCTGGTTTAATGAAATCCAAAACTTAAAAAAAAAAAAAAAAAAACTTGTAAATATCCAAATTGCACAAATGGCTGTTTCCACATTGCAGTCATCAAAAAACAACGATCATTTCTATGTAAATTTTCTGCTTCTATATTATTTTATCTATTACCTAACATGTGCTATATTTAATTTTTATATGATATTCACATTTTTACACACAAAGCAACTACAACGTGACAACTGCCCTACCGTGTTGATAACACCGGTTCTCGTTAGATCACCGAAGTCAAGTAGCATCGGGCGTGGTTAGTGCTTGGGTGGGTGACCACCTGGGAACACCGTCTGTTGGACGCGGTAGCCCGGTGGTTTGTGCGCTGCCACAACTGCCACCATGTTCATGCGGAGTATGATCAAGTTAAACATGTGGGTCCGTAAGACCTTCCCAGAGGTTGGTGGTAGGGGAAGGAGAGTACGGGTCCCTGTGGATGCCTCCTCCACTGGGTTCCGGTCTAAATTGGGTGCCACTTCCCGGCTGTCCAAAACAGTTACCTTACACCTTTCTGGTAGGTCGGACGGTCTGGGTCTCAATAACAACACAACAAAAATAAAATGGCCGAAGATAACAGAAAGCAAAAGGGGTTGCTAAAAAAACATGGAACATTTTGCACTAAGTGCAATTTATATTTGCACCACATTTGGCGACTTATCGCTCCCGAAAAAAAGCAGAAAGAAACAAATCCTTTATTTCAAATCTATACCGAAAATTGCTTTCTCCCCTCCTTTAAAAGTTCTTAATCTGTTAATTTTAATACCATTTTTTTTCTGAAATTTTAGGAAAAAACAATTTTTTTCTAATAAAAGTACAAACTTTTTTCTAAGTATCGGTTTTAAATTCACAAAATGTTTTAAGTATCATATGTTTTTTAAAATTCACAAAAAATCTTATTTTGTAACATTTTTATCAATATACTATTAATTTTATAAGTTTTTTATTCTGCAGTTTTACAAAGTTATGCAATTTTTTTAAAACTCACAAAAATCTTATTTTGTAACATTTTTATGAGTATTAATCACTGTTATTAAAATTGAAGAAGCCAATGTTAAATCAAAATACAAAAAAGTACAATCTGCATTAATGAAATCCGAAGCAAATTACAGGTAGATATCCAAAACTTTTCGAATCCAAATATGTATTAACGAAATCAGAAGCACTTGCCAGAAAAACGGGATTGTCCATCGCACCAAGGGATTTTGCAATTTATTGCACCAAAAGTCTTACCAAATTCAAAATTTTTATACCGAAGTTGTGTCATCAATCTGAAAGACAAATTATCTGTTTTTTACTATTTTCACTTCTATTTAAACCAAAAGCTGGCTATACACATTTTTTTTTAATGCAGAATAGCGGCATCTTTATTTTAATGTAGAGAAGAGCATAGGTTAGTGAGCATCACCCCACGAAACTATTTCATAAACAAAAGGGAAAGGCAGGTTTGGGGTGCATTATTTGTTTGTCATAATTTTTATTGATATCTGAAGCACATAAACACAGTGTGAATCATGCAACATAGTTTTTGAAAGGTGCCGAGAGTAGTTTCGTCTGTTGTTGATTCAAGTTTATTCTGAACTCTATCAAATATGAGTAATGTTTATCACTGGAAGAAGCATTTTATAACTCGGCTTATAGAAATATGTAAATTGCATCTGGCAAAAAAAAAAAACGAACAAGTTCAATGGCTAACATACAGTTACTATGCTTTTCTATGCTAATTTAGTTAGGACTTTTTTCAATTCTACTAATCCAGTACGATGCTTTTCTGGATAACTTTTATTTTCAAGCTAGATGGATACCTTAATTTGATGGTTTTGGTTTAGATTGATCAGCAATTATGGTTATTCTTTTAGCTTTCAATAAAAATATGGGTAACTAAATGAATGATGCAAGATTTGGCTATACTAGTGACTACAAAACCTGGTTGGAAATTAGGAAATATCGGGGTATTTCCTAAAAAAAACCTGTGGAAATTGGAATTTTCTTTGTAATCGCAGCTTTCTTCCAACTCTCGACAATACACATGTATAGAATTCTTTATTTGCTTTTATGTGACAAGAGACAGCCTACTGGACACTTCAATAAAAATTGACTGGAGGAAACAAGTAATGATGACGTCCGAGTTGCCCTCAAACCATGGTGCACTTCGTAATACAAATCAATAGTTTTAGGCAAAGCTTTGAAATTCAAAATTATTCTGAAGGATTTCCGAATTGTTTTACTTCTGTTAATGTACTTTGAATATTGTACATTTTGAGCATTGGAAAACAATGCATACAAGCACTGTTTAACTATAAAATCATTAAAGAACATGCTTTTATGAAAATAACATTTATACTTGTATTAAAACATACAAATAAATAAATTTATACAAATATTTAAGTATGTATATTCAGATATTTAGCTTAACATAATTTATAAATATTAACTCAATTTGCATTTATATAATTATTTAGCTCAATTTACATTTATACAAATATTTAGCTAAATTTACTTGAATGAAAATTAAATTTATATGAATATTTAGCACATTTACATTTAAACAAATTATTATTTTAATTTACATTTATACAAACATTTTAGTTAAAGTTTATTTACTTAAATTTCAACTCAACATTTAAATTTTTTTAAATCAATTGAATATTTTAAAATTGGAAGATATATTTTGCTATTTGGGAGCATTGGCCATTGAAGGCAGCTAGTACTAAACAAGAAATTCTAAAGAACTTCAGATTAAAACAATAGAGCACGCCAAAATGAATTAAAATAGCAAGAATGTAGTTCATAAATTTTATAAATAAACGTCTGGGAAATAAATTTTACATAGTGGCAATGCCCCCGACGGAATTTTTGGAGCTCTATGTAGCAATTGCATGGTCTCCTTGCAATTGCTACAAGCAAAAATATAATTAAAGAAACAATCCTTTCTCTAGGAGCGAAGATGTGACTTAAACCACCCCGGGTTGTGCATGTGCAGTCCACCATGGATAAAAAATTCACCAGACTTCATATACAGTTTGTACAATTTAAATTTTAATGACAAAAAAAATGTGCTAATTAAAAAAAAAAAATTTGTTAGAATGAAAATATATACATGCAATTTTTTGCCAAACTATAGAACTGTGTTAATTTTCCTATTTTGGATATGGTGAAAAACTGTTGAAAAGAATGTTTTTTTGATGGTGTTAAGATGGTAACTCTGTAATAATATTTTCAATCACTAAAGAATTGATTCACGTGAAAATCACTCAAAATCATGCTAAAGCTTAAAATAACTAAAATAATTCTAATTTTTTAAAAATCTTGCTGAGTCGTATCATTCTGTGGGTCCTAAAGTACTTCTGTACCAAATTTTATCACTGTCTGACGCATGAATTTTCTGCTACAGACAACACACATAAATATAAATTTTCTGCCCTATCCGCGCTTTGTTAACTTTCACGGCACACATATTTCGCCGAAATTCTGCTCAAACAGTTGCGAAATATTTTCATATAGATAAAATGCTATGCTTAGATTATATTAAAACTAAATTTAATACCCAATAAAGCATAGAATATATGTTTTATTTTGATTTAAAATATTTTTGGTGCTGCCATCTGTTGTCGTAATTTAATTCATACCGACTATTTTTATTTTTTAATGAACATTTTTAAATGTCTATTCTTTCTAATACGCTATTAAATACAATAGATCATATATAATGCCAGAATCACGGAAACGTAACTGAACTTGGACTTGAAGACAAAGGAACTTGAAGACAAAACTGCAGTCCTCAGTGATGTACATTCAGATCCCTTATCAAATTTATAGAATGATAAATTACCCTTCCGTGATTGTGGCATTATATGATCTGTTGTTGTATTTAACACTGTATTAGAAGGAATAGATATTTAAAAATGTTCATTAAAAATAAAAATAATCGGTATGAATTAAATTATGACAACAGATGGCAGCACCAAAAATATTTTGGATTAAAATAAAAAATATATTCTATGTTTTATGGGGCATTAAATTTAGTTTTAATATAATCTGAGCATTGCATTTTATCTTTCAGAAAATATTTCGCAACTGTTTGAGCAGAATTTCGGCGAAATATGTGTGCCGCGAAAGTTAACAAAGTGCGGATAGGGCAGAAAATTTACTGACGCTTACCCTTAAGATAGGGAATTTAACTGAGAAACAATCAAGAAAGTATCAAAAGTGTCCAATTCAAAAATGGAATTAGGAATAACAAGAAAGATAAATCATGCATAAAGCATTGATTATGAAACACTTTCCAACTTCAATACAATTTTATTTAAATATCTGTAAAATGCGATACATTCCTCGGTAATATTTTTAAAATTATAACAATGCTTCATTAATTTATTATATTTGAAAACTTTATCGAAAAGCAATGAACTTTGTTTAAATGACGGCACTGAAATATAAATTGCCTGGTTTAAACATCTCTAAAATGCGAGACATTCCTCGGTAATATTTTTAAACTTATCATAATACTACAATAATTTATTATATTTGAAAACTTCATCGAAAACAAATGAACTTTATTCAAATGACATCATCGAAATATAAATCGCCTGGCTCTCTATATAAAAGCAGCATTTCATTCATAAACTTTTTTCTATTCCTTTCATTCATCAAAATACTACAATAAATTATTTTATTTAAAAACTTAAAACCATGGAGGTACAAGTAATTTAACTCTATGCTTAAAATTTCATCGAAACAATCGTCTGCTTCTCTATATAAAATCAATTAATGTTTCATTCATATCAGCTATATTGCAGACTCCTTGAGCTAAATAATTTTGCATTAAAAAAATGCAGCAATTCTTATACAACTCATTCTACATATCTTGGTGTTTACATTCCTAAGTTAAAATTAGGCTTCGTTGTACAAATAATCAAAGTCTGATGATCATTTAAACTCAAATATATTGCAATTGCGTTGTTTCAGAATGTGGATGCACAGAATTTAAGCAAAAATAAAGCGGTTTTAGGACGGATACAACACTAAATATGAATTAAAAAGAACTTTAAAAATCACGCTTTCAACACAAGATGAATGTAATATTTTATTTTGAAGTGGGTCACGTGATCGTTTCATATAAAGATCACGTGATCTCTTTATATAAAGGGTGTAATTATTATTTTAATTTTTATATAAAAAACTACTGAATATATTGTGCTGAAAATTTTTTTATATATTTTATGGGATAATTTGAATATTTTCTAAAACTTTCGAAGCAATTTGTGAATTTTAAATTCGCTTAAAAAATGTTTGAAAAATTAGGTCCCATAGGGTTTAATGTATTTCATCTTTTCAACCTGGGTGCAATCCAAAACTAATTGGATGATATTATTCATTTATATTCCCATAGGTGCCAAAGACCATCTGAACAACATACTAAAATTTTATTTTGATAAAGTCATTTTTACGGCAGTTATCGTGCTAATGGACAGACAGACAGACAGAATGAATAAAGTCATAAACACTTTTCAACTATGTTAAGTGTTAAAAATGATCTAAAATTCCAGAAAATCAAAAACATGGCAAGAGTCCCAAAAATGCTTAGCAATTGCGCAGAAACTGCTTTGAATCCTTTATTGGATGCTCATTTTCCTCTTTGGCATTTAACTATTCATTCATTGTGCCCTACCTTAAGTTCCCTCCTCTTTGAATTTTACCTTTATTTTCTTCTCTTGCCTTTGCACTCCCCCACTTTCTCTGCTTCAGTCATGTTTGCTGTTTTTACATCAGTCGCCAATCTAGCTCTCATGAGTGAAGGTTGTGCTTCTTGTCTATCCTGGATGAAGAAGGCTGTTTCTTGCCTTCAAAACCAGTTGGTACTATTATTTTGTGTTGTATGCTACTTTTAATGAATTTATTTTATTTTTGTATTCATGAATATTTAATTTGTTAGTTTGACTTCTCTTTTCAAGAGAGCCAACAAGATGTTATCGAAGGTGAAATATTTTACATTGATGCAGACTAATTTTTAAAAAGTGTGGTACATACTAATTTTTAAAAGGTGATGCACATACCCTTGATTCATATTTACTTTGAAACAATATATATTAATCGCCCAAAAGGGCTCGATTGTCAGTAGGAATATTAGCTGTGTTGGTTTTCATAAATTTCATAGCACATAACATAAACATCTCAATTTAACCTTTTTATTAGCTTTTGTTTACTTTTAATTATTTATATTTAATCTATTGTTTAATTTTTGTTTCAGACATGTCTTTATTACATTTCTTACAACTAAAAAAAAAAAAAAAAAAAAATGAAAATTTGGTCAACTCTTCTCCCTCATTGACTGCAAACAATAAATATTAATAATTTTCTCTAGTTTCAATGTGCCAAATTCTTTATATCCTGCTTGAATATGTTTATTAATTTTCTCTCAGTTTTGATACCTGAACCTGACTGCTTGCTACCCCACTCGATTCAATATTTTTATTATTTTATTTAAACCTCCATATTTTTGTATTCCGGTTTTTTTTTCAATCAACCTGAAGTGTATCTGTTATTTTTCATGTTTAGGTTGAAACGATGCACTCCTAAAAACTGTTTCATCTTTTTTCGTTAATTACTTTTTTCCAAAACTAAGTAAAAATGAAAATTTTATGTTTTTGTTTCCCTGTTCCATGTGTACAGTTAAAACAGAGGGGAAATGGGTGAAAAAAAAAAATGGTATATTTTTTTCAAGTTTTGATACACTTTTTTTATATCCTACTTTATTTATATGTTTTATATTTGACCGACTTAGATGATTAGATTAGTTTGTTGTTACTGAATTTCTAATCTACATTTGCATGCCGAATTTTAAGGTTGGATGAACAGGGTTGATATGGGGGTGGGTGTACAGATTGATAGACTTCTGTAACTAGGATTAATGTTTTTTAATTATGGAACTCTAAAAGGTTCACATTAATTTCTACAATCTTGAATACAATCGACTTTATTCAGGAATTTTGCCAGGGGGGGTGCTATACTCATGTTCAGAAATGTTGTTTTCCATTTTAGAAATGGAAAACAACAATTGTCTTGTTATCTGCAATCATGATGAATTTATTACTACAGTCTTTCATAAATCTGTTTTGGTCTATTTACCTTCTCATAAAAATTCTGCCATCCACCTGACAACATAATTGCTGCTTTCAATACAGTTGTCCACTGTGCTTGAATGTTTGTTCTACTATGGATTTGCTCAATTCTAAAAAAGCTGTTGCTATTGATCTCTCCCAACATTGTTGATCACCCTATTTCAAAATTTTCTAAATCCTCTTGTAAACTTGCTTCTGAAAAAGATTTCAACAACACTATCATGTTGCCATTATCCCCAAAAATTAGTTAGCAGATTGCTAAATTCCTTAAAAAAGAAGTTTAATATTGTGTTTACACATTCTAATCTTTAAGATCCTATAGAAATTGCTAATAATTGGGGCATTTACAGTATTTCTTGCCACTGTGGTCTTTCTTATATTGGTCAAACTAACCATGTTTTAAAATTTTATATTAAAAAACATGAAAACTAAAAAAAAAGTATTTAATTGCTTAATATTGCTTTACTTTGACCACCATTTTGAGTTTTCTTGAGCAAAAATCATACAAAAATACACGTTGGTCATTGATCTTGATTTTTTTTGAAGAAATTTTCATATCCAGAAAAATTCTAATAATTTAGTTAATGACCTGTTCAGAAGTCCATTTTTGAACTTGGTCTGGAGGAGTGCCCTATAACTTTTTTCATTTTCTTTATATTTATTCCATTTCTTAGCCTTTGGGAGCCTTTTATGTCGTTTAGACATATTTTTGTTTTGTTGGGACTCATTTATTCTTGGCTGGATTTGACTTGTTTTGTTGAAATATTTTTGTTGTGTTTTGGCATATGCCAATCTTGTGTGCTATGTCTAATTTTGGATATGTCTGTTTCTGTTTGTGCTATGTCTGTTTCTGTTTGTGCCCATTTCGTTTTTTTTTTTACTTTGGGTTTGTTGGTTCTCTAGCACTGATGAAGGGAGTGCAGCATGGACGTGACTGGAAGTTCAAGGTCACAAAGGTAGGCATCAAGCAAGTCACATGCCTTATCCTTGAATTCCTCCCCCTGGAAAAAATTCTATTGGTGCCTATGGGATATTCAGTATATCCTTAAAACAGCTGTATGCTTCATTATTATTTTATTTATGCTTATATGCAATGCTCAAATTTTCCTTATCCTTTACATAAAGTGTTTTTTATAATGATATACAAAAATAATTTTAATATTTTGAGCTATTTAAAAAAAAAAAATGTTCAGTAGGAAACTCAATTTCTAGATAAATAATTTGTTTTTATAAAGCTTTTATAGTTTTTGAGTAATTGTCTTTTGTCAAGTTGAAGAAGATTGAAAAATTTAAGTTTTGAGTGATCTCAAAAACTAAAAGTGCCAGCTAGGAACAGCAAGTGAACTTATAGTTCCTTAAAAGCATTACAAGGATATACAATTTGATTTTGGATCTTTTTTCTGCCTCCAAAATGTATGTCATAAGCGAGTAATTTGTAGCCCTTTAAAAGTTCTACAAGGATATATAATTAGACTTTATTCACTCAAAACCATCTCAGTTCCATCGGACTAAAGCCGCATCCGATTTTTAAATGAAGTAAAAAATACAAGTGTCTTCTTTCATGTACTGTCCCTGAAAATCAGTGAGAAATTGTCACTTTATTTCTATCTTCACTTGTTACTTTTTGAAAAAATAGAAACTGCAATGGTACTTGAAGGGAAAAAATAATCACTACTTTTTCTAAAAATTCAATATTTTTAATTACACATATACTGGAATATTTTTCTTGGTGAAATGAATATACCGAGTGTTTCAGAATTCATGTTCAGGAATTTATCTCATTGGTGTTTGTTTACAGAACCATACTTCCAATCAGAAAAATCATCAGAGGACAGTAGCATTCTTTCATGGTATTTTTCTGAAATAGGATGGTAGGAGAAAAAAAAATAGGAGATTTAAACTTTTATACAGTCCCCCTAGTGAAAAAGGTTCAATTAAAAAAAAGTTGCACTTTAAATTTATTAGTACAACAAACCAACCCCACATTTATAACTTTTCTCTCTTGTTAAGATATTAAGATGATCATTTTTGAAACTTCTATGATTTTAGGTTTGCAGAAAGGTAGTTTTGCTGATGATCAGTTTCTGTCAAGGGGATCGACTGCAAATTGCAATATTTACATTGACACATTTTAATTTTTTATGATTATGAATTTTCTTGAAAGACCGACATTTCTGCACATGGATTAATTCTTATAATTCTAATTATCTGTTTAACCAAGGGTCTAGTCAATTAACTGGGTGCTAAAATTTATACCTGGTCAGCTGAAAAAGTATATAACATCTTTAATATGTTCTTTAACGTTTTGGTTAACTGAGTTATACATTTCACAATTGATTAACTGAACTGACTCTCTGTTAAACAGATAATTCTATAAGAACTAATTCATGTACATATATGTCAATCTTTCAAGGAAATTCATAATAAATAACAGAAAATTAAGTCTATGAAAATAATACAATTTACAGTCGACCCCTGATTGACAGAAACTAAACAGCTTTTCTGCAATCCTAATATGCTTAAAATTTTGAAAATTATCATCCTAACTTCTCATCAAGTTTTTAAGTTAGAAAAGTGTGGGTTGGTTTTATCATACGACAAATGAGTTCAAGATGCAACTTTTTTTAATTGAACCTTTTTTACAAGGAGAACTGTATAAAAATGTATATCTCCTAACTTTTGTTAATACCACCCCCTTGAAACAAAATGCTATGACATAATGCTACTGCTCTTTTTGGTGATTTTTCTAATTAGAAGTATGGGTCTATAAGCTACCAGCTGCGAGATTAATTCTTGAATATTAAACCTACAGATTAAGAATTTGGGCCAGTGGCCAGTAGGTCCTAAAAAGTTACTGGCCAAAAAATATTTTCATTGGGCAAATATTTTTATCATGAAGTTAGCTTTTTCATTTGCATATTGGGATGTTTATAGTGCACATAATATTATGTCACCCTTCTGACTGGTCATGACTGTCTCAGAGCTCATCTCTATCGAATTGGATTTACTGCTTCCCCGGATTGTATTTTATGTGACCTAGGACAGCCTATGTCAGGAAGACATTTGGACGAGTGTTCTGCACTAGTGATTTTTAACTCAATCATTGAGAAATACTGAAGAGCTCGCTGTCTAATAGCCAAGTGGCCAAACGACCGGCATTTGTAAACAACATATTATCTCACCTACTGAAACATTAAGAATTATTTACTTTAAAATTTATTATTGTATGCATGTAAACATGTGATTATTAACAAAATTTTATTTTTAACCCTTAATATATATTTCTCTCTTACACTACAATTATGGGCTTTTTACAAAACTAGCATGATTATGTGCAAATCTAGTTAAAGCATATAAAAATTGTGCTTTGAAATACTCTTAATTTTAAATTCAAGACTAGATCTATAACTTAGATTTCTATTTTTAACTGTTTTTCTTTGTAAATTTGCTGTTAGTTTTATATTTTGCAACATTTTATAAATCGCCATTTCCATTTTCCAAAATTATTTCAACTGGAAATTTTTTTCTCTTTTTAAAGCTATTTTTAGTCGTATTTTTAATTTTTCTGAATTCAAATATTATTTAGTACTTTTTCAATCTAAGAAGAGTGTCACAATGCCATATTCAAATTTTGTAAAAAGTGTCAACTAGAGAATAATACAATTTAAAGATGGTGACAAATTTGCTTTTGCCAGCTTCAAAATTTGCTGAGTACAAAAAAATTTACTCGCCCATTGTGTCGAGTCTTGCAGATTTTCTAATCAGTCATTTTCAAAAACTTACTTGTCAATTAGATAGTGTTGAGTGCTAATCTAAGTAGGATTATAAAAATATATAAAAGAAAATTCTTTAATTTTCTTGGTAATTTTAATCCAGTTTCAAATTTCTAAGTTTTGATATTTTTTAGATATAGCAATCCCAGACAAAATTGAAATGATCTTTTTTGCAGATATCTGAACCCTGAAAATTACTTATACAATGACTACTCCCCATCATCAATTAGGTTTACATATATTCATTTTTTAAAAACAAATTTTTCTTATATGCAGCACATACTTTCTTGATATACAAAACTAGAATAAACAAAACCAACAGTTTTTTGAAAATACAATTTAACAACTTGTTTTCTTGAACAGTGCAACATATATTGCATATTAATGTAACAAAATATATTACATTGATCTCAAAATATATAAAATATATTAACATTAACAGTCAAAACAAATACACCTGAACATTAATGCAAAAAACATTCCAACTATAACAAATATGTTATTTTTACGTATGAAATTGTTTTGAATAAAATATGTAACATTACTAACAAAGTTTGGTATAATAACTATAACATTTTAACAAAATATATTGACTTAATCTCATTTTAACAAAATATATTGACTTAATCTCAAAAGATATAAAATATATTAACATTTTTTAACATTGAAAACAAATACATCTGAACATCAATAACAAAATAAATATCTCTAAATTTAAATAAATATAAATAATTTGGCATCATTTTATAATATCAAACTTTGATCCATATTAAAAATGAAAACCTTTTGCACCGAATCCTTAATTAGATGTAAAATGTAGTCATTAATTAGAATATTAGAATTATTATAAACCATTCTTTATAGTTATAAGGGCTGAAGAATAGTTCAAAAGTAGGAAGATATCTTTAACATTTAAAAAATTATTTCACAATTTAAAGAATGGTCCAAAGTCTGGGACAGAAAGGGTGTTTTGCAGTGCAGTTATAACATTCTATATTACCACTCACAGCACATATGAAGTATAAACTTGAAGGAAATGGGAAAGCAAAAAGATATTTATAAAATGTGATGAGTTGCCCATTATTAGAAACCAGAATATATGCAACTGTCAGACTTAGGAATAACACCATTAACAATTTTAAGTTAAAAATTACATTTTATGCCAATTTTTAACTTATTTCATTATGCTTCTATTTTTGTTAATTTTTAGTGTAATTCATTAATTTTTTTCGCAAAATGTAACAAATAGTTAAATAAAAAATCTGTGTTTTTCCATTTTGATTCCTTTTTCGAGCACATGTGGACAGATCATGGATAAACAATTTGAAATGAAAGTTTTACTAAAATTTAATAGAGTTATTTGAAGTTGTGTTCAATGTTGATTCATTTTGTGTTATAAATGATCAAAAACATTATTGTGCTGTTAAACTTCAATTTGAAATCTGAATTGCAAAAGTAATATTCTAACTTACTTTATTTTTTTGAATAATTTAATTTGAATTAGTTACTTTTATGTACTATAATTGAAAGTCACAATTTTTTTTTATCACATCACAAATGCATATTCAAGTAAAAAATTGCTTCCACATTTTTGCATTGTAATATTAAAATAGAATATTTATCTACACATATAGGTATGCAAAAACATTTAATAAGTAAAGTAATTAGAAGAATCATGTTAATGTAAAGCAAACTTTTTATTACTACTAACCAGTGTTTATTTTAAAAAGCTAGGCAATTTTAAATATTGATTTATAACATCTGTAAATGTTGAAGGAAGATTTCTGCTTTAGTAAATGATACTGGATGACAAATGACAAAATTTCAGTAAACAATTTAGTACAATATATAGTTGCTGTGCCACTTTTTGTTGGAAAAAATGAAAAATATTCTGCTCAACAATTAAAATATATACAGCCAAGCCTTGATATTTCAAATCTGATGGGAACAGAAAAATAAATTATGTATTTATTAGTCTGAGTTTTCAAGATATCTGGGTTCAATTTTAGGTAAAGCTTTTTAAATATTATATGATTTAAGCAAAAACTAATGGTATCAACCAGTTTCAGGAACAATATGATCTTCCTTTAGGACAAGAACAGTGTTTAAACTTGTAAAAACTTAACCAACAGTAAATGGAATTTTGGTATGTAAAAAACAGAAAGTAAAAGTGTTCCTAAATCAGAAGTTAGAATAATCAAACTCAAGGAGGAATGAAACAAAATAAATGAAGAATACAAAATATTCCTCAAACAGCAGTATAAACATCTGATTAAAATACTTTGTTAATAAATAATAAAAAGCAAAAACATAAGCAAAGGTAGAAACGATAAAATAATTGCACAATAAGTAGGTATAAATTCTTACCTCTTACTTTAAATTTCATTCAGTTTCTTATATACCTTCTGGAATAGTAAAAAAAGAGGTATTTCCTTCAGATAGTTATTCCATATGGAAGAAAATGTATTGCTACTGAAAACTGTTACAATACTGCATAAGAATAAGCTCAACTGATTTGTTTTGTATTACTTCATAAGTTAACTCATTTAATTATATTTAGTTTACTTTAATTTAAGACTTTTTAAAAATTAATTGATTAAAAAACCTGCAATCTCATAAGAAAATTGCATATCAAATTGAGAACAGTATGTAAAATTCCAGTTATTTATTTTCCAATGAAAATATATGTATACATGTTCAACATGATTAGCTGCCAAATTTATTGATTTTTTCAACATTCATTAAAAACTTGAGAGCTTTTGGAATGTCTTAATTGCACTGAAAATCAATAGGGTTCCAGTATTCAATGTAATAATTTTACTAAATTTCATTCAAATTGCTTTATTTCATCATGAACTATTATAACCAGGCTTGCAAAACTTCAAAACTATATTACTACTATAACCAGGCTTGCATCACCTCAAAACTATATTACTACTATTACCGGACTTGCATCATCTCAAAACTATAGTTACTACTATTACTAGGCTTGCATCACCACAAAATTGTGTGATTTGAATTCAGAAAAGTTCAAAATATAACACTATATTTCTTTATCCTAAGGAACATAAAATTACTCATCAGTGGAACTATGAATTGAAAGCATAAGTAGCATAAAAGTAAAATGGGACTCTATGGGGAGATCACAAAAACTTCTTTAAAAAATTAATTATGTATTTAACCTTTCATATTAAAACAATATTTATGTATAAAATAAATATAAAATCCTCTACATTAAAAAGTATGGAAGTTTCTTAATGATGAAGTGGCATGATAACACGAGGGCTAAGTGGAAGGGGAGGTAAAGAGCCGTAATGTTTTAAGCAATGGGGAGTGCAACCAAACCATACCCAACATAGAAATAACAAATACTTGTGGGAAAATGTAGACAAGAGAATGCAACAATATAATAAAAACTCAAATTTGTTACAGAAAAATACCTTGGATAAAATATTTTTCATAATATATATATATATAATGGCACCAACTGCCTTCATGGCCCAAACCATATTTTTATTGATTTTTGTTTATATATAGCAGAGTAATGAAGTATTTTTTCCATGTTAATTTTTTCTAAGAAAATTTTTGTACTGCACAAGCAGACTCCATTAGCATCTTATAAGATGCACTTTTCAATCGTAAAATTTTCAAAATTTTACTGCTGAGAAGTACATTTTATAAGGTGCTAATGTTAGAAAATATAGAATATAAATAATAATGTAAAGTGTTAAAAATATGGAATGTAAATAATTTATATAAAATATTGCAAATTTTGCATTTTGGAGGGGGGGGGGGGGCATGGGTGTCCATATGGGTTTTTCAAATGAGGCAGATTGAGGTCCTGAGTGATTGACACCCATTGAAACCAATTTAATAAAAAGCAGTTTTCTCACAATGCACAAATTTCCATTTTATACTGCATATCAAAAAAATAACTCCACTTTACATAACTTTTTTTGAGCAAGTTTGAGAGAATTGTGTTGCATTCTTGTGTTTATATAAATATACTGTTTATGTGGTTCTATGTGGTTGGTCTACACTAAAATTGTATAAATTCATGTTATTTGATATTAAATAGGATTTATTCTCATGTCATCAGTGGGTGGTCGATTGTAAATTACTACATGCTTTGTTATTTAAAACTTTTTTAGAGTTAATTTTTGGAAATATTTAGATAGTTAAATATTTTAATAGTAATGAATACAGGAAAGTTATTTTAATAGTAATGAATACAGGAAAGTTATTTTAATAGTAATGAATACAGGAAAGTTCACCTTTTAGAGGTTTGAAATGTCTATAAGGAACTGTGGATGTGTAAAAGGAAGTGACTAGACCTCATTATGGTAATTTGTTAGAATATATCTCTTTAAATTGTTTGAATAAATCTAGTAAAACAAAATAATGATAAATATAAAACAGATAAAATTAACATAATAAATATAAAAAAATAACCATAACAATATTGCAAAATTTATAAATACCAACTATTCTAAAATTCAAAACAACAACAAACAAATAAAGGTAAAATTACTAAACTTTTACAAATATGTGAATCAATGGAAAAAAAAGGACACTTTTTTTTTATTGATTCACAGGATTCTATCACAGGATTATCAGTAAATACAAATAAAAATATCACATTAAAATAAAGCAAACACAATTTAAATTGCTGCACAAATAAAATAATAAAGCACACTATTTTTGTAATACTAGGATTTTGCAGTGCAAACAAGTCCAGAGATTAATGCCAAATGACAGCTCAATCACGCTAGTAAAAAGGCTAGACTATAGAACCTAAAGTAGTATGTAGTGCCATTTAGTATAACAAGAGAACTAAATGTAACCTAGTGTAACAAGATAAAGAAATATGAATGTGAAGTGCAGTGTAGAAAAATAATGAGGCAGAGAGAAAAAAAATAATAAACATGGTCATGCTATAACTAAGAAATATGATGGTACCAGTGTTTCTTTCAGGACGTATTGGCTGGGGAGGGGAGCAAGTTTTATATTTGCCCTGTACAAATATATCTAAATGCTGTGCCACATAAATAGAAACCAGGTTAACATAAAATGTCTCCCGGGGGGGGGGGGGGGGCAGAGGTATGCCTGAAAGAAACACTGGGTGTCATAGACAAATCATTAACCAGATGTTGATTTATCAACAACATTACTATTTTGGAAGGTCTGAGTTTAACTCTCCTAATACCATTGGGGTCACTCAATACATTTTGCTGAACAAATGTACTTTGCATTATTTATTTGTTTGTTGTATTAGGACTGTGATAATAAATTACAATAGCAACAGGGTCTCTGTGACCCCAACAATACTTAATGTAACAGAAAAGTTAGTATTAGGAGGGTCAATTACTTCTGTCTCATTCTGTTACTACCATTGCATTTTCCACCAATATTTTCTGCATTTTATGATTTTCTCATTTTACTTCTGTCACCATACTAGGTAGTATACTACCATACCAAGTTCTGTAGTTTAGCCAATTTGTTAACAAGACATAGTTGAGCTCTCATTTAGTGTTCAGCTCTAAATTTCCTTACACTGAAGAAAATCAAGTATTTCCAAAATGATCATATGCTGCATTATTTTATTTTTGTAGCAATTTATGTCATGCTTGCTTTATTTATTGTTAGTGTACATGTCATATTTTGTACTTATATCATATGTCATAATTCAATATAAATGTAGAAATATCTGAATCAAATAAGAAAACAAAGCAAAACTTTAAAAGATTATCAGTAAACAATATCGCATTAAATATGTTTTACATAAAATAAATGAAATCCAATCTATAAATAGGGATAGTCACTTTGTTTTACGCCCCCCCCCCCCCTGTTGATATTTGATATCAATAATGATGTCAAGTTAATGAAGTAAATATTTATCTGTAGTGTTGAAACATTATAAAGTATGCAATATAGAAGTACTAAAAGTACACACATACCATGGTTTTTTAGCACCCTATAATTGCTGTCAAGTGGAAAATATAACACAAAAGTACTTAATTTAGTCAATTGCTTAGCTTAATTATTAGTATTATTTCCAATTGTATGGCCTTCAAACAATAGCAATGATTTTGTAGATTTTTTCATCTCAAAAACAGAATTTGTATATTGAATAACTAGTTTAAATTTGAAGATATATTCAATTAAATTTTAAGCAAATATTAGAAATTTTTAGGGTGAACAAACTTTAAAATTTGCTTCAGGAACTAAAGTTATTAACAGTAATCCTAATTAAATATAATGAGTTTATAAAGGGTGTTTAAAAAATATTGTATGACTAGAGTTTTCTTCAAGAACTGGTTCTAGACCCATGGTTGCAATTTCAGAAAAGTTTTAATTAAGGTAGACTATTATATGCAAATTTTAATCATGTGGTACCTTTTAGTAAAAAATTACAAAATGTAGTTTTTTATATAGGCCCCTATCTTAATTATAAAAATACTTTCAATAGCCTAAATTAGTTAAACGAAATAAGTTCCATTGTCATACGATCAAAATTACTTGTGATATTCATTAAAGTTCTCAGATAATGGGAACTGTATAGAAATCTCTCTCTCTTTAGCTTAAGATAAGTACACAAGTAAGTTTTTGAATGGATGTTTTATTAAACAAAGTTTAATTTTTGTGTGACTCCTGAAATCCATGTGTTTGGCCTTTACTTCAATCGAGTCCAAATTGTTTAAGTCCTATATCATTGATAATTTGTTTTGCAGTCAATTATGCATATTAGAACACTAAATTTTTCTTTTCAAAAGATCTTTAAATAAATAAGGAACAATTTGTTAATTTGAATTTACCTTGCATACAAAAGTTAAATTTGGGGTTTCTTACTAAAATAAGTTATGTTTAACCAAAACTGTTTTAGTCTGAAATTCCTATTTTATTTGAAGCATTTCTGAAACTGGAATCATGAGTCTGTGATCGTTCAAAAGATATTTAGTTGTTGTTGTTGAAACCCAGACCGTCCGACCTACCAGAAAGGTGTAAGGTAACTGTTTGGACGGTCGGGAAGTGCCACCCAATTTAGACCGGAACCCAGTGGGGGAGGCATCCACAGGGACCGTACCCTCCTTCCCCTACCACCAACCTCTCGGAAGGACTTTCGGACCCACATGTTTAACGTGATCGTACTCCGCATGAACACGGCGGCAGTTTTGGCAGTGGCTGGAATCGAACCCGGGCCTACCGAGTGCAACTCCAGCGCGCTAACCAATGGGCTACTGCGCCCCTAGATATTTAGTTGTGCAATCTTTTTGAAATACCATGTATAATTGTATAGAAATGCGATTTTTTTAATGGAATAGAATTATGCATGTGTCAGTATAACTTTTTGTCTGAAATGGCACACAAGGGTTGAAGACCCAGACCACACGACCAACCCTAGGGTTAATGGCAGCAAGATGTGTGGCCGGAGGCACACAAGGGTATAAAATAACTTTTAATATTAGTCTTCTTCTAATAATTATGAACTATAAGAGTTTCTGCACAATATATATGAAATATTTTCTAAAGAGATTTCAAAATTTTTTAAGGTGAATTTGAAATTAATAAATGTTATTGAAATAAACAATTCAGTATTGACTAATTGTAATTAATTTCCTATTATATTATGCTTTTGCAATATGTTCATTACAATGTTTAAGTTCATTTACAATAAATCTAAAAGAATTAAGAAATTTATTCTATGTCTTGTCTTGCTACTTTGCTGTAAACAACTTAAAACATATAAAAAATTCCCCTATTACAACTTAGCTTCAAACTGTGTAATAACTGATTATTTGTTATATGCAGGCTTTACTGTATAATGCATTTATAGTTATTTTATATGTTGTACAATACTGATTAAGTATACTGTAAGATCATTTGGCTTACAATAGAAGCAATTAAATAAAATTTGCATACTTTTATAAAGTTATTTCATGCAATGCAACAACCACTACCCTACCAACATAAGTAGAAACGAAAGCTTGCTTTTTATCTGTTATGACCAGGGGTGTAGTCGAGGGGGGACGCGGGCTGACGCAGACCCCCCCTCCACCTTTTCTCCTGATCTCAAGCGTACCCCCACTTTTTATTTTGTAAGGGAACTTTTTTTTAAAAATTTATATATACATATATAACCCCTCTGCAGCTTGGTATAGATGGAATGCTTGGCCGATGGCCTCAGATTATTATTCTTTGGTCACTCTTCCTCTGAAAAAACATATGGATAGGGACGGCGGTTATTACAAAAATAACCGGTTTTCGGTTTCTTTTAGAAAAAAAAAAAACGTTTGTAGACAAAAAAATGTTATTTACATTTTATTTACATTCGGATTTTAGAAATTTTCTAAAGCTAAAAAGCTTTAAAAAAATCATTAGAGAAATCAATGTAATCAATGAATCAATGTATTCAATGAGTAATCAATGTAATCAATGAAAAAGTATCTCTATTAAAAGTTCTTTGAGATAATTTCATTTCAAAATGCAAGAATCTTAATGGATTTTTCTTTCTTGAGCTGAGAATCATATGCTTTGGAGCACAATTTTTGGTTTTTAATAAATAACTAAATAAAATTAAAATAATTATTATTTTTTTGATTTTATCAACATGTTAAGAGTTCGAGTTGGAAAGTAAAAAAAGAAACAAAAAAAAAAAACTGGATACAATTGAAAAAGTATCTCAATATAAAATCCACGATACATTTAGAGACTAGGGTCGTTACTCAAGACATTTTATATGGGTGATACTTGTATCGCGATACTTCCCAGCCCTATGTCAAATCACAGAAACTATACAGTATTGGCTAAAATTCTTCAAAAAAAGAGCGTCCCCCCCCATCTTTTTTTTTACGACTACACCACTGGTTATGACACATACATTCTACTAAATAGGAGTATATAATTGCATTTCCACTACAATAAGAAAATCTTATATAAAAATTTTAATTAATGCAACACATTTTCATGGTCTGTTTAAGCTTGTAATATAGTGTTGGACTAATTACTCAACTACCTTATAACTAGCAAAACTTGCGATTTCAGGATTTTATGGAATTTTCAAAATAATTATAAGTCACTATATATATAGGAGCTGAAATTTCCATGAGTACATGAACTACAACCTATGAATACATTGCCAAAGTGTAAAACTGACCAGAGAATAAATTAGCAGAATTTTGAATTGTCATCTTATGATTTTATGCTATTTGTTTTGGGTGTAATCCTGCAGTTTTAGATTGGAATAAAAAGAAATATGCCAAGAACCAGGATAATACACAAGTATCACAAAATTTTATAAAAGTACTGGTATTCTTTCTTCAAAAATAAAAATGTGTTTTACAACATTGGTTTTCTCATTTGATTAAAAAGAATTGAACACAATAAATGGAAAATGAAACATTGATTGAGAATTATAAATTTTCAATGAATTTTAAGTAACAAAAGAAATGAACAGTGAAATGAAGGAAAGAACAATGAATGGAAGAAAATTATAAATAGTATAATTAAGTGTTATAATAGCACCAATTATAATAAACCAGTAGATAATGGTGTAAAATGCATAGCAAATAAAAATAAGTATAAACACATTTTGGAAATCATTGGATTTACTTCTTCAGTGCAATAAACTTGAACCAAAAGCCCAAACAAGTCAGACTAAGTTGGTCACACAAAAATGGCTAAACTACAGAACCCTGTATAGAAGTGAGATCTAGCATGACAAAAAGCATGTAAAACAAGAAAATAGAAAATTGAGGAAATATGAACTTGAGAAGCAAATAAATAAATAAAATGCAGAGTATATGAATTCAACCTGCAGAAAAAAAGTATAACAGAGAAAGAAAAGTTAGACATAGTCACGCCATACCTAGGAGAAATAGAATGTCATTGACAAATCCTTATCCAGAGTACTGGAATTTTATTGATATATATATGTTCGGTTCTACATTTAGCCCTTTTCTCCTTTATCAGCTTAGTTTGTGCTTTTGGCATTCTGGTTCAGGCTTGTTGCACTGAAAAACAAAATCCAAAGATTTCTGAAATGTACATATGCTTAGTTATCTTTATTTGCATTGCATTTCCTATTGTGATTCAGATTATTATTGATTGTGAGCAGTCATACTCATTGCTTAACAATTATAAATTTTTAAGTTTGAGTAACAAAGGTATCTTTTATAAGAAAATAAACAATAAGTAAAAAAAAAATTATAAAAAGTAGAAATAGTGATAATTTTATAAATTCTTAATAATGAATAATAAAGGAATCCTTTATACTTGAGGTAATAACTAACAAAATAAAATTAACATTTATAGGTACTAATAGTAGCAATTATAAATTATCAATTTTGAGTGACAAATAAGTCCCCTATTTTCGAGGTACTTATGAAAAAAAAAATGACCAATAAGTAGAAAAAGAAAAAATAACAGTTATAAAAGATAGAAATAGTAATAATTAGTAACAACTATACATAGATAATAAGTGTAATAATAACAACAATAGATAATAATTATAAATAACAAGTAATAGTACTAACAATTATAATCTCAATTTTGAGTAACAAAGAAATCCTCTATACTTGAGGTAATAATTTCTTTTCAAAAAGTAAGTGAGCAATAAGTTCAAATAGAATAACAATTATAAATGGAAGCAAGTTATAAATTCTCTGAATTTTTATATTTGAGGTAATAAATAATTCACTCATACAATATATTAGAATTTTTCCACCATATTAACTCAAGTAAATTAATAAACCCCTTTCTTAAGACAAGTAACATTATGTTGTTTTATGGTATGTTGATCATGAATGTGTTTACTAAAATGCCATTTAGCAGTAAAAGATTGCTGACATACATCACAAACAAAGGGTTTCTCACCAGTGTGTGTACGAAGATGAGTAGTTAAAGATCCCCTGTATGGGAATTTTTTATCACAGACATTACAAATATATGGTTTTTCACCAGTATGGATACGATAGTGATTTTCAAAATGAAACCTAATTTTAAAGCTTCTTTTACATACATCACACTGAAATGGCCTATTGTCAGAATGGATAATCTGGTGCTTATTTAAAGATGATTGTTCACCGAAACCTTTAGGGCATAAGTTACATTGAAAAGGTTTTTCACCAGTATGTAAACGATAATGTACTTTTAGAGCTGATATCGTATAAAAAGATTTTTGACATAAATGACAAATGCAACATTTTGAAATGTTATGCATAGTGTAATGCTTATGAGACCTCCCATTTGCTCTACAGTGTCTTTTTGAATGAATATTTAATAGCTTCTCAGTGCTGTATACTTTGGGGCATATTTTACAAGCAAATAGTTTTTGTTTCTCATCAATATGTTTTTCATAATGAACGAAAAAAGCTGCTTTAAGTCGAAATGCCTCTTGACAAATATCACAGATGAAAGGTTTTATGCCAGAATGAATGCGCTGGTGTAGTATCAAAGCTTTTTTTGAAGACATACCTTTCTTACAAATATTACAAGATAACTTAATATCAGAGTGTACATTAGCATGATTGCATAAAGCTCGTTTAGATGAAAATCGCTTTCTGCATATATCACATACAAACAATTTCTCACCCTGGTGAATTTTATAGTGTGCATTTAAATTACCCCTGCGAATAAAACTTTTTTGACATATATCACAAACAAATGGCTTCTCACCAGTGTGAGAACGAAGGTGGATTTCTAAACTTTCATTAGTAGTGAATTTTTTATCACATACAATACAATTAAAACCCTCAGTAGTATGACGATATTGATGCTTAATAAAAGAAGCTTCAGAAGAAAATGATTTAGAACAGACATCACATACAAAATTGGCTTCACCTCTGCGAAGATGAACAACTCGATGTCTAAACAAATGGGATTTTTGGTGGAAACTTTCTTGGCAAATATTACAAACAAATGGCTTTTCACCAGTATGAATTCTATAATGTGTATCCAACCTACTTTTAAGTTTGAAACATTTATTGCAAATGTCACATTCGAATAATTCTTCAAAATGACTAGAAAGAGCAAAATTATCCATATTGCGTTATGTTTTTTTATTGCACGTGATTGGTTAACGGATACTGGGAACCAAAATCAAGTTTTCACAAAGTGACATAACTGATTAGCATTCTATAATGACGAAATATTATTAGCACGGAATTATCAAGTACATTAGATACGAAAGAGAGACATATAATACTCAGATACAATGGACTAACGTATAATTTAAAATTAAACGAGACAGTAACAGACATCATGCCATGTTTTAATCAAAGATGCCAAACAAATTTAAAAGTCCCGGTCTCCCCCTCATCATGCGTATGATACATTGAGATAAAATATACAATTTGTCTAGGTCAGCCTTATGACTTGTTAAAGGAACACTTGCTGATTGGTCCAATACAATCACAATGTTTCAACCAAATACGATGATAATTGGTTAAAATCCATGTTTTGACCAATCACGATATGGGAAATCTTTCTTCCGTGGATTGCTGGCGTTCATTCAGATCTTTATGAGTTACACCTAAACTGTGCAACTCTCTTTATGTACGAAATTCAAATGGGTATGATTAAATCTTAAATATCGGATTAGTTTCTATTTTCTACACAGACACGTCTAGTCATCGTTTTAGCGTGTAAATTTGTTTTTTACTTACCTTTATAGTGCGCTTCTCTTAACTAAAAATTGGGTCGTTTATCTCATTTCCACTATGGATTTGTATAAAAAACGATCTCTAAAATTCAGTAATGAACAATTTAGTCGAGATTCTCGGCATGCGGAGACGCTCAAAGCTCGTGATTCTTCTCGCTTTAAGCGTCTCAGTGTGATAAGAAGTATAAATAACTCAGATTTTATTGAAGAAGATTCCATCGAAAATGAAGGTGAGTAAAACTACATTTTATGTTTCGTAATATTTTGAATATGCAGGGAGTATAGGGATTGGAACAGTTGAAAAGGTGTAACCATTTTTAAATATAATGTTTAGGGTGTTAAATTATCAGAAATATCGTATAGTGCCATGTATATATATCCAATATTTTTAACAGAAACATAAATGCCATTTGACTGTTGACATTGATTTTATGCATTTTAAATGTAACTGATTTTACTACATAAAAATAAATAAAATCAAGCAATTTAAACAAGTATTTTTTATAATAACCATTTTTTACAATAATTTTCTACTAAATATTTAATGTTTATAGTTTATGCAATGCAACAACAATTAACTTTATGGTTGATTAAGTAATTGTTAACTTTCGATCACTTGGGCTTTAAAATAATAATAAGTAAATTCAATATTTTTGCAGTATTTGTTTAGAGTACAATTTGTTCAGCAAAAAAGTATTTTTCAATTCTATTAAATACAATTTTAACTTCATAAATATGCAGATTTGTCAATTTGATCACTGTTCCCAGTTCAGTTTTCACCAATTACATCAATAGAAAGCATAAATAACAAAAATGAATCTGCATTTTAAGGAATTCTGATTTTAATTTAAAAAGAAAAACCTGGTATTTTTTTTATGAAACTGCTATTAGACATTAATTCCTGAGAATGGATGTCATGAAGATGTTTGAAAAAGTACCATTTTCACCCACTAGAGCCTCAGACTTAAAATAGCAGCCTGTTAGAGAACACTATATTTAAAATCTAAGTTCATGTCTGTTTAAAGTTTTGGAATATTGTGATAAACAAGGTATGCAAGTGGGTAAAAGCAAATTTTTATTTTTACTAGGATGCCGAGCCAGTAATTTTTTGACTTTGACAAATCATAAAAATATTACTTCTCATAAGAGGTTCTTAAAAATTTATTCACATATTCATTGATTTATTAAATCAAATTCCTAACTGACTCTTTTTATATTTTATTACATAAAATAAAAAAATAAATATCATGAGTAAGTTAAGAAATCCAGTTTGGGGCGCTAAAGTCCTTGTAGAATGTAGAACACCTAAGTTTTGGTAGTGGACACCTTTAATTTATATTCCATTTCATTTCATTTTTTTTTTTATATATATATTTGAAAGTATGTTTGAATAAAAATTTAATCGCAACATGTGAAATTTTTAGGATGTATTTGTTTAGCAATTCATTTTGAGCTGGATTCTTCCTCATCTAAACTGCAATGTTTATCTAACAATGTAAAAGAGCAACTCAAAAAAAAAAAAAAATTTATTTCCCTTTTGAATGTTTGTATCACACAATTTAACTTTTTCTTTTTAAGGAATTTCAATGATGTCAATATAAAACATAAATTGAGACCAGTATGAATGAAAAGAAAGGTACTAAAACATGAAACGACATTTTTTTCAAAAATGGGTCAAAAGAAACATAAAAGCCTTTTTAAATATTTTTTCTATATATATATGACATAGAAATTTTAAGCTTTTCCCAATAATGCACCCTTTTCTTTCATTATTATTCTAAATTCCTATTTCATGTCCAGCACATATTGCAACTATAAATTGTATCCCACAGCACTAATATTAATAAAGTCTGCCAGCACTTCCTCTTTTTCTCGACCATGCTCACTAACCTTAGCCTCTGCGTAAACTTTCTCATATGAAACTGCATCCTCATCACATTTTTAAAGCATAAAGGTTGTGAAGGCAGCATGTCTCCCATATCGTCATATTCCTACCCCTCCGATGTAACTGTACATTGTGTGAACCAATGCAGGCTGCATTGATATGTCTTGAGAACTGGTCACTTACAAGGAGCATGGCCTTATGTAACTAATCATGGTTTTCCATTATCATATAATAAAGTAGATTTTTGGTAACCTGAAAAGTCTCTTCACTGGACTATTGTAGCTGCCATTACAGAAAGTCAACAGAATTGTGCCATGCAGCGGGAAAAATATTAAAAAACTGATTTTCACCCACAGATGAATCTGTTGGAATGAATAAAAAGAAATTCTTATCACAATGGCGGGAAAAATATTAAAAAACTGATTTTTACCCATAGATGAATCTGTTGGAATGAAAAAAAAAAAAAATTCTTATCACAATGATTTGTTGCGGTCTTCAGAAAATATATCCGAACGAAGAAACTCTGTGGCGTTCATTCAGTCGAGTCAGTAAAAATACTGGCGGTGACCTACTTTGTGTGTGTGTGTCTTGCTGAGTGTCTGTCTGTAACCTGAATGTCTTGCCAATGTTGATTCCATTGATCCTACTATTGGTATCTGCATGGAAACCACTGTACTGTACATACCGATCATGCTTTATTAGTTTGGCTGAAATGTATTAAACATCCAACTGGTAGATTATTTAGGTGGTTACTTAAACTCAGTGGTGTAGTCGTAAAAAAAAAGATGGGGGGGACGCTCTTTTTTTGAAGAATTTTAGCCAATACTGTATAGTTTCTGTGATTTGACATAGGGCTGGGAAGTATCGCGATACAAGTATCACCCATATAAAATGTCTTGAGTAACGACCCTAGTCTCTAAATGTATCGTGGATTTTATATTGAGATACTTTTTCAATTGTATCCAGTTTTTTTTTTTTGTTTCTTTTTTTACTTTCCAACTCGAACTCTTAACATGTTGATAAAATCAAAAAAATAATAATTATTTTAATTTTATTTAGTTATTTATTAAAAACCAAAAATTGTGCTCCAAAGCATATGATTCTCAGCTCAAGAAAGAAAAATCAATTAAGATTCTTGCATTTTGAAATGAAATTATCTCAAAGAACTTTCCATAGAGATACTTTTTCATTGATTACATTGATTACTCATTGAATACATTGATTCATTGATTACATTGATACTTGTCATTGATTTCTCTAATGATTTTTTTAAAGCTTTTTAGTTTTGGAAAATTTCTAAAATCCGAATGTAAATAAAATGTAAATAACATTTTTTTTGTCTACAAAAGTTTTTTTTTCTAAAAGAAACCGAAAACCGGTTAATTTTGTAATAACCGCCATCCCTATCCATATGTCTTTTCAGAGGAAGAGTGACCAAAGAATAATAATCTGAGGCTATCGGCCAAACATTCCATCTATGCCTAGCTGCAGCGGGGTTATATATATATATATATAAATTAAAAAAAAAGCGTCCCCTTACAAAATAAAAAGTGGGGGTACGCTTGAAAAAAGGTGGGGGGTCTGCGTCCGCCCGCGTCCCCCCTCAACTACACCTCTGCTTAAACTTTCAATGTATGATTTTGAAATCAAATATAAAAATGGCTCTACAAATTATAATGCAGATATGTTAACTAGAAATTCCATATCTCATCATTTTAATTTATGTACCCATTTACTATGGAATTGAAGAACATCAGTAATTGGATAGGTAGTACCACAAATTTGAAATTTAAGAAACTTAATAATGTACTCACTATCAAAAAGAAAGGTTTCAATAATTCATTATTATATTGAGTTTAATTTCACAAAATAATGCCCACAATTATTTAAAATGACACTGAATTGACCCTTTTAATTCAATTTTCATTCTCAGTTGGTAACTGGACTTTTTTTTAACGGTTGTACGGCGTAATTGTGAAAAAACTTAAAATATCTCGAGAACAGCTAGCCCTAGTGTAATGGGGTTGGTCTTATTCTTTTCATTGTTAAAAATTATGTTTAAAGCAATCATTTAATTGATATATTTGAGCATATATAGTTTTTTATTTTAGATTTTGGCGATTTTGGTAGGTTCACAATCAAAAGGCAGGTTGCTTTTTCTGAATTGTACCAAAATCTAATCAGCTCCAGGGTAACCCACAAGTGACTTATCTACCACATTTTGGGAAATTTGATCTATTAGTTTTTCAGCTAGAGTGGATGCAGTCAATTTTTGTTGGTCATTTCACAAAAAATGCGGGTTGTTTTTACCTCAATTGTTCCAAAAATTAATCAGCACCAGGGTCACACACAAGTGACTTACCTACCAAATTTTATGAGATTTGGTTCATTAGTTTTTGAGTTAGAGTGAATACATAGATTGCACAGACAGACCTCATGCTGAAAATAGTGTTTTCGTGTTCTGTTCTAGAGGTCCCGAAACGTGTAGATCCTTCAAAAACTCAAGTTGCCATTTTCGACTTGATTGATTCCAATACTTTCCCTGTACATTACCATGTATTGCAGGGAAAGTAAAAAATGAGAGAGTAAATCAAACAATTATTACAAGACTAATTTGCAAAATCAATTCTTTTCCTGGTAAAATTGCATAGACAAAATTATTGGAGCAAGTAACTTCTGAGTACAATAATACCCTTCACTGTGTAACCAGGTATATTGCTTATTTGATGTATGGGAAATTGCCTTATAGTTCTCCGCTTAATAACAGTGACATATACCTACCAATAGAAGAAGCTAGAAAAATTGCTAAAGAAAGAACTGAAGAGTATCATTTAAAAAATAAGGTTAGATATGACTCACACTTTCAAGAAGCTGATTTTCAACCTCGTGACTTAGTTATGCTGGAAGAATTCAAATATCCCAATGCCAGAAAATTAACTTTTTCTTTATACTGGTCCCTATACTATTTTAAATAAATGTTCAAGTGTCAATTATGAAATAGACAAACCAAACCTCTTAAGTAAACAGAACTCAGAAATTGTACATTCTACTAGATTGACATTTTTATCCTGCAGATACATTTAAGCTTCAAGAATCAAAAAAGTAAAATGTTTATTCATTTTAATACTCTTATGACATCTTTTAAATTTAAATAATTTAAATTTTTATGCTATTTTCAAAATCTTCATATGTTAATGATCTAACTAAAATATTTTCAAAATTCTATAATAATATTTTATGACTTTAGTACAACTTTAATGCCTTTAATAATTTAACTAAATTAAGAATATTTTGAAATTTATCTAGCCTTTTTTTTATATACATTATTTATTATAAAAATAAGAACCAAGTCACCTCCACCACATAACTAATTCTGGATACTGGATCTAAGGAAAACCAAACTCGTTGGTTCCCATCATAATCCCTGCCCTTGAATTTTCCTTTTTAAAATTAAACATGTTACACTTATAGCCCCCAGCCTTGAAGGAGTAAAGGGAACATTTATTCTCGTGCAAACACACTTTTTCCTGAATTATTAAAGCAATTCAGAACTTTCAAATACAAAATGAAAAATTAAATTAAAGATTACAATATTGGGTGTTGCTCTGTAGATTCTTTCCCACTTTGAGAGGATAGGCAGAGCTACATGCCAAAGCTCCTCCCCTCCTTTTTAACACTTTACAACATAGTTGAAAAGTGTTTATGACTTTGTTCATTCTGTCTGTATGTCTGTTAGCATGATAACTGCCTTAAAAATGACTTTATCAAAATGAAATTTTAGTATGTTGTTCAAATGGGCTGTGGGACCTATGGGAATATAAATGAATAATATTACTCAATTAGTTTTTGATTGAACCTGGGTTGTAAAAATGAAATACATTTAACCCTATGGGATCTAATTTAACATTTTTTAAGCGAATTTAAAATTCACAATTTGCTTCGAAAGTTTTAGGCAAAATTCAAATTATCCCATAAAATATATAAAAAAAATTTCAGCAAAATATATTCAGTAGTTTTTTAAATAAAAATTAAAATAATAATTACACCCTTTATATGAGGAGATCACATGACTCACTTCAAAATGAAATATGGCATCCATCTTGTGTCAAAATCGTGATTTTTAAAGTTCTTTTTAATTCATATTTAGTGTTGTATCCGTCCTAAAACTGCTTTATTTCTGCTTAACCTTTTAAGTGTTGTTGACGAGTTCAACTCATCATACATTGCACTACCGCTAAGCAGGTTTGACAAGGTAGACTCGTCATTCATTTTTAAAGCCGAGATTGCTGTGTGTTTGACGGAAATAACACATCATATGATTTTTTTTATGAGATATTAACTATGTTTACAATCTTTAACACTAGATGGCAATAGTAGTCCTGCAGACTAAATTTTATCAGAGGCAGTATTTCATAAACATGCGTAAAATAAATGCAGTTTTGTTGGGATTCCACATTCAAAGCAATGCGGCCTCAAATGCTTTCAATCTTATTTCAGCAAAGCGTAAGTTATCTCACAGCCTGCAAACACACCCTGCAAAAAAGAGCCAACTAGGCGATGTGTTGTATGTGTTAAAATATAATCTTTATTTAAAATATCTTTATTTTATATCTGGCAACAGCAGTATTAAAAAATGTTTATGGCAACCCTCTCTCTTGTTTACGAGGTGGGCATGGAATGATGTTTATATAAAAATCTAATGTTTGCTGCTTGCTCTGTTCTTAAAAGTAAAATCACTATTAAAATAAAAACTTCATAATATATCTTTAAAGTATGTTTCTTCATGACCCAGAGTAGTTTCCTAATAAAATAATCATTTTGAAGAACGTTAGTGCATTGTGACAATAATGGAACAGCAACAAAGTGAACTGTTTCATATTGATAAACTTAGAAACCAAGAAAACTTCTCTGTTTGGAAGTTTCAAATCACAATTGCTTTTAAGTCAAAAGGAATTTTCGAAGTTGCTACCGGACAGGATATCTTAGATGAAAAGAAACAGGAACAAGAACAAGTTGCATGGAAGAAGAAAGATGCTATAGCACAACATATAATTGTTTCAACAATAGATTGTAAGTGTATGATGCATATTTTAATTTGTACTACCTCTTGTGAAATGCTTAAAAAACTAAGTATGATTTTTGATCGTGATACTGATCAACAAAAATATTCTACACTGCAAGATTTTTTCAACTTTCGATTTCAAAAAATTTTCAATATTTCCGCACATATTAGCCATATTAAAAACTTAGCTTTTTGACTAAATTCTCTGGATAAAAAAATTGACAATGAAATGATCATTTCAAAAATAATGTCTACACTGCCTGAAAAATTTAACTATTTTTTGAGTGCTTGGTAATCAGCAGACAAATTGGAAAAAACTATTGAAAACCGTACAGCGAGGCTGTTAAATGAAGAAAATCGTCTGGCAGAGAGTGATAACCAGATTGAAAATCATGTTTCTTTCAAATCAAAGGAAAAGACTTGTTTACATGTGGAAGTAATAAACATTTGTCCTGGGGCTGGATGTGCAACAAATTTAACGAGAACACAAAGAACTTTAGCCCCAAAACTAAAAATTGAAATGTTGATAAAAATTGCCAAAGATGTAATATTTGTAAGAAAAATAATCATAATGAAGAAAATTGTTTTTTTCGTTCTTTTTTTAATATCGGTAAGAAACGGAATCATACAGAAGAAAATAGTTTTTTCCGTAACAAAACGAAAAAACAAATTACCTTTCTTTTTGATCTAAATAAAAACAATGATCAAAACTTTATTGTTGATTCAGGTGAGTCATGTCATATGATGAACTCTGACAATCTTAAAGATGTAATAGAAATTTTTACTGATATATCTGTTAAATGAAAGCTGTTAAATTTACTGATATATCTGTTAAATGAAAGCTGTTAAAACTGGAACTTATAAAAGTGATGCATGTGAACTTAAAAATGTGCTATATGTTCCAAATCATAGCAAAAATTTGTTGTCGGTTAATGCAATTACAGAAAATGATGGAATTGTAAAATTCTCTAAATATAAAGTGAAAGAGTTCAAAAACAGAGACCTAATAATTGAAGGTAATAAAAATCAGACTGGTTTATATTCAGTGAACTTTAATAAGAAAGAAGCATTATTGACTGAACAAAACAATGCTGTGTTATTGCACAGAAAAATGGGACATTTAAGTGGAGAATACTTAAAACAGGCTTCCGGAAATCTCCCGTCCTCGCCGGGTTAAAATTCGGCGAGGAAGACCAATTTTCGGAAGGCCAATTCTTCCTAGGCGAGCCGTCAGATCTGAATTGTAACCACAGGCGCTAATTATTTTTTCTCCCCTCATCCTCCACCCAGTGAATCCGATGATCGCAGGAAAATGCGATTCACGATCGAAGTGACATGTTCTCTTCTCCTTTTCAAGGTCTACATGTGCAGAATTTTCGGATTTTCACAAGACCGACAATACTAATGCTTAAATCCAGACCAAGCCCGAAGAAATTTATAAATGTAGAATGAACTCGGCCTGAAGATAACTGCGTCTCAGTAGGCCCGAAATGATTTGTATTCAAATATGTTAAAAATAAATTTGTCAAAATTTTGTACGGAGCATTTAGTTTGTTTTCTTAAACATTTATCTTTACATAGCTGAAATAAAAGCAATAAGTTCATGCATTCAGTTTAAATCCATTTTAAAAATTTTCAAAAGAAATATGTACGGCCCGGTCGTAACGGACGTTTAAAAAAAAAAAAAAAAAAAAAGACTCAACCCTGTCCGAAACAATAGAAAACTCAAGTCCAGCCCGGACCTAAGCCCAAATCCCCATTTAACTCTTTAAAACCCAAACTATAAAATTTTCATTTGCTGTAATAGATGGGAGTAAGTAACAAGGTTGAATTTTTGGAATGGATTCTTCTAGTTTCAGCCAGAAGTGTTTTATTTTCTTCCCCACTTTGGTTTCAACTTTAAAACTAAAACGTTTAAAATTCATTCATGGCATTTGTTCCAGTTGTTTGACAACTGAAGTTAAAGTATGAAACATCTATTCAGTCCAAGAAGATTTTAATCTTGATTGACTACATTCCCTAGAAATTAAAAGTACCGATGAGGTTTAAAATGTTTAGAGACAAGAGGATTTATATGATTATTTATTTACCACGCCTTCAAGTTACCAAACATTGAAAAAAGGAGCGATTCCTTACATATCTTACCCCTTTGCCCCCACCCATAGATCGGAATTCCGCCGGTCCGATCCATTATCCGAGACTCCGTGTCGGCGACTTTCATCGCAGCGGTTAAGTGCTGTGGGGGTGGTGTATGAATATGCAGTTATCGCACTTCATAGTGAGACAGTTGGTTCTAATTTATTATTGTTGTGCGATGTATTTAAGCACATGTATTAAGGAATATAAAGTGAAAAAAAAATTCTTAGGAGGACGGGTAAAAAATTTCAATAGCCGTCCTCGCGGACGGGCTAGATTTTGCCGATTTCCCGAAGCCTGCTTAAAAACTTTAAAAACTCTTGCAAATGGAGTAATGCCGCGTGATGAAGATCTCAAGAACTTAAGCAAAAATTGTGATGTTTGTTACAAAAGTAAAAAAACTCAAAAAATTTGGAGTTGGTCGCACTAGAGCTACAAGACCACTTGAACTGATACATTCTGATGTTCTTGGTTCTATTGAAGTATCAACTTGGGATAATTGTAAATATTTTATAACGTTTTTAGATGACTATACCCATTTTGCTTCAGTTTATCTACTGCACTGCAGTATAAAAGTGATGTTTCGAATGTTCTGCAGCAATATGTCTTTGAGGCTGAGAATAAATGGAACTTAAAAGTCACAAAAATTCGCTGTGATAATGGTGGAGAATATATTTCTAAAAATCTTGTAAATTGGTGTAAATCTAAAGACACTGTTTTAGATTATACCATCCCTCATAAACCACAACTTAATAGTAAAGCAGAACGACTAAATCGGACATTGATGGATAAAACTCGAGCTCTTCTATTTGATTGAAATGCAGAAAAAGAAATGTGGAGAGAAGCACTATATGTAGCTACTTATCTTCACAACAGAAGTCCTACCGTTGCTATTGACACTTTGCCTGTTGCAAATTGGTTTGGAGGAAAGCAAAATTTATCAAATCTTCAAATATTTGGATCAACTGCAAATTCAAAAATCACAGGTCATCTAAAAACACTTGAAAATCGATGTGAAAAATACGTATTTGTTGGCTATGCACCTAATGGTTATAGACTTTGGGATACAGAAAAGCGAAAAATAAAAAATCTCAGATGTGTACTTTAAGACCCAAAAGAAAGTCAATGTAAATAAAGTTCTTCAGACTTCAAATTTTTGGATTTAAATGACAATGAAACAGATGATGGTGGTGATGATGATGAAAAATATGAAGATACCTCTGAAATAGATGAAAATTCTGAAGACAAAGAAATGAAAAATTTAGATGTGGGAAAGGAGCAAGATATAGAAAAATTGTTGAAAGATAAAGATACGAAGAAGTGTTAAAAGAAAATACCAAGAAGAATTGGGAAAAGGTAAAAGGAATAAAAAACTCCCAGAAAAATTAAATGAATATGTTTTGCTAACTTTTGAAGCAATGAATAGTCCAAAAAATTAAAATGGCAACAAGCTGTAAAAGAAGAAAAAAAGTCATTGGAAGAAAACAAAACCTGGATTTTAGTAGATGAAAAAGAATTAAAATGGAAAAAAAATACTAACCAGCAAATGGATATTTAAAATCAAAGATGATGGCAAATACAAGGCTAGATTTGAATAAACACAAGGAATAGTCTTTGAACAGACATATAGTCCAGTTGTAAGTAGTGATTCTTTGAGAGCTATTTTTGCTACATCCACTAAGAATTATTACATGAAGAAATTCGATGTTAAATCTGCCTTTCTTTACGGAGTACTTCAAGAAGAAACATATATGTATACTTACCTGAAGGTTATGAAAGAGAAAATAAAATATGCAAATTGGAAAAGGCACTATACGGTCTTAACCTTAAGCAGTCACCAACTACGTGGAATAAGACCTTAACTGATTTTTTAAGACAAGAAGGATTAGAACCTTTAAAAACTGAACAGTGTATTTTTGTTAACAAGGACAATACATTAATGCTGGCAATTTATGTTGATGATGGAATCATAACAGAGGATAATAAAGATAAAATAGATGATTTACTTGTGAAATTGAAGAAAAAATTTGAAATGACATCATTAAACGAACCCTCTTCATTTTTAGGAATGATCTGAAAAAGGACTCAGATTTTTTAAAGCTTTCAAATGTCTGAAGCAAAACCATCAAATACTCCTATTCTTTCAAATAAGAGAGGAAATAGTACAAAGAAAATTACTTATCCTTATCCTGAAGCGATAGGAAGTCTACTTTATTTATCAACAAAAACCAGACCAGATCTAAGCTACTCTGTAGGTTTCTGTAGTAGACAGGTAGAAAATCCATCTGAAGAAGATTTAGAAAATTTAAAAAGAATTCTGAAGTACTTGAAAGGAACAGCTGAATTAGGAATATCTTACAACCAAAACAGTGGTGCAAATTTGGAAGCTTACTGTGATGCTGATTATGCAGGAGATTTGGAAACATGGAACAGTACTACAGGATATGTTATTTATTATTGTGGAGGACCTATCTCTTGGGCATCAAGAAAACAACCTGTAGTTGCCACTTCAAGCACCGAAGCAGAATATATATCTGCAGCTGAATATTGTAAAGCGTTAGTATATCTAAAGACACTGATCGAAGAATTGACTGGAGAGATAATAACACCAACAATGAGTATTGACAATCAAAGTGCAATAGAATTAATTAGGAAGGGTGTTCTAAATCACAGAAGTAAACATATAGATGTCAAATTTCACTTCATAAAAGAAAAATATGAGCAAAAAATTGTAGATATAAAATACTGTCCAACTCAGCATCAAATAGCTGACATTTTAACAAAACTTTTTGGAACTAACAAGTTTCCTACTTTAAAAATGAAACTGATTTCTTAATCTTTTTACTTTCCTTATATACATAATGTATAAGGAAAGTATTGTGACGGAGTCGAAAATTCGAATTCGAGTTTTCGACGGGAGAGCACGTTTCAAGCATCCCTGATCACGAATCAAATATTTTTAAAGTGATGTCTGTGTGTGTCAGTGAGTGTGTGGAGACGATAACTGACGAATGAATGGACCGATTCGAACAAAATTTCGTACAAAAATCGCAATCCGTAAACACATTTCCATTTATTTTAAATTATATGAAAAATTTATTTTAAATATATGAAAATGACGACTACATGATGAAAATTCAATATCGTAGAAAAAATATATGTATCTATTATAAAAAAATCCTATTTTTTTACTGTAAAAGTAGTAAATTCATTGCATTATATAAGGAAAGTCATGTGTTGCCCACATCAAATTTTTTTTATATTTAATGGACATTCGTGGAATTATCATTAAAGCTCTCAAACCATTTAAAGTTTTTACATTTAATTATGTAAATAGATTAAAAGAAGTTAATTAAAAAGTTCAACTCCAAATTAACATTCACGATCTTGTTAACATATTCAAAAAATTCATGACAATTCCATTTCATTAGTTTTTATTATTTTATTTTGTTTGTTATGAATGCATTATTGTTTGGAACTGATTAATAATGTTTCTGTTTAAATTGAATAAAGTAAGTCCTCATTAATGGAGATTTAAATAATTAAATAGGCAAATTTTACTGTTAAAATTTGTATTTTTACTTTCCTTATATACAATAATGTATAAGGAAAGTATTGTGACAGGGTCGAAAATTCGAATTCGAGTTTTCGACGGGAGAGCACATTTCAAGCATCCCTGATCACGAATCGAACACTTTTAAAGTGATGTCTGTGTGTGTGTGAAAGTATGCATGTGTGTGTGTGTGTCATTGAGTCTGTGGAGACGATAACTGACGAATGAATGAACTGATTCGAACGAAATTTGGTACAAAAATCACAATTCGTAAACACTGGAAGCCTATTGTTTTTAGATGCAATCGAATGTTCAGAACTCCCCTAAATTTTCGAGTGAAATTTTGAAAAAATCGTCAAAAAATCAAAACCGCTAATAAAGTTACGCAAATAGACTTTTCTTATGTAAATTTTCATTAGAAAACAATTGACATAAATTTTAGAACGCTAACATGAACCGTTCTCGAGATATTGCACAGTTTTCAACAAAATTATCAAAAAATCATATAAAATAATAAAAAAAAATATATTTCCTATTGAGAAACATATTCACTTTTTATATGTAATACCATGCGATAAATTGGGTGACATCATTCTCGTGGATCTAGCTCGTTCCATTCATGAAAAAGATACTTTGAGTAATACTTTTGTATTTGAACGCCAATAGTCATTTATCTGCTCTAAGAATAACTTATTTTCCATCCAAAACCTTGGCGAGATTTTGGCGACGAATTTGGTGGAATGTCGCCAACTTGGCGACTTTTTTAAATGTTGCCAAATGAACGAAAAACTCGCCAAATGGATAAAACTAACGCTAAATCAATGAAAGTGATGACTCATTGACGAACATTCAATATCTTGGAAAGAATATAAGTATCTACTATAAGAATAACACTTTTTTAACTGTAAAAGTAGTAAATTCATTGCATTATATAAGGAAAGTTATGTCCTGCCCACATCAGATTTTTTTTAATAATGAACATTTGGACTATACTGTAGATAACTGTAACAGTTGTTTATTTTTTTATTTCTATTTATTTTAAATTAACAATTACAGGGGTGTGTTAAAATATAATTGTTATTTAAAATATCTTTATTTTATATCTGGCAACAGCAGTATTAAAAAAATGTTTATGGCAACCCTCTCTCATGTTTACAAGATGGACATGGAATGATGTTTATATAAAAATGTAATGCTTGCAGCTTGCTCTGTTCTTTAAAGTAAAATCACTATTAAAATAAAAACTTCATAATATATCTTTAAAGTATGCTTCTTCACATTTAAATATCTGCATAAAATAACAGTATGTTATGCATCCAATAAAACTGGCAAGAAGCTTAGGAAAGAAACCAGGACATGGTGTCCAGACTGTGAAGTTGCTCTTTATTATATTCCATGTTTTAAAATTTATCACACCAAGAGGAACTATTAAAAATTGGAATTGTATGTTTTTTTATTTACTTATCTGTTATTATACATGTTTATTTACTTAATATTTATTTCAGCAAAACACCTCATTCAACGTGCAATCAATGGGGAAAAGGGTATGGGAGAAAAAAAATTCCCCACTGCAGTGCATGCGAAAAGAAATAAATGACACGCTTAAAGGGTTAAATTCTGTGTATCTACATACAGAAACAACACAATTACAATATATTTGAGTTTAAATGATCATCAAACTTTGATTATTTCTACAACAGAGCCTAATTTTCACTTATGGAGAATATAAACACCAAAAGATGTAGAATGAGTTGTATAAGAATTTTTGCATTTCTTTAATGCAAAAGTATTTAGCTCATGGAGTCTGAAATCTAGATGATATGAATGAAACATTCATTGATTTTACACAAAAAGCCAGACGAAGAAGTTTTAAGCATAGAATTAAATTACTTGTACCTTCATGGTTTTAAGTTTTTAAATAAAATAAATTATTATAGTATTGTGATGAATGAAAGGAATGGAAAAAGTTTATGAATGAAATGTTGCTTTTATAGAGAGAGCTAGGCGATTTATATTTCGATGATGTCATTTGAATAAAGTTCATTTGTGTTCGATGAAGTTTTCAAATATAATAAATTATTGTAGTTTTATGATAATTTAAAAAATATTACCGAGGAATATGTTTAAACCAGACAATTTATATTTCAATGCTGTCTTTTGAATGAAGTTCATTTTTTTCGATGAAGTTTTAAGTTTTTAAATATAATAAATTAATGTAGGTATTGTTGTTGTTGTTGAAACCCAGACCGTCCGACCTAGATCGAGAAATCGTTTTTTGATCAAACTGAACAGAATCCATACCATTAATAATGTGATTAGATGCTTATTTGTGGTGAGCATGCATTTGTTTCACATTTGTTTTGTAATTAAAGTGTGTGTTTGCACAGTGGTGACTAAGCCTTTGAAAGGCTTAATGAATTAATTCTGCAATAAATTCTAGGCAATACTGGGTACGGTTTCTACTATATATATGAGCATTTTCTGTCAATCTTGTATTGTCAAAAAGTATTATTAAAATGTCTTGATTTTTACAGCAATGGAACAAATTACAAAGAAGTCTCCCATTTCATCTCCCAAGTCGATTGTTCCTGAAGTTGAACAGACTAAAAGTTCCAGCATACCTTGTAAGTACCATGGTAATATTCTTTTATTAAGAAACTATTGTAATAAAAATTCAATAATATAAAAATTTCGCCAATACATTATATCAATACATAAAAGATAACAAAGGTTGAAAAATGTTTTCATTGCTGGAGTTGGTTTGTGGTGGTGGTGTGTGTGTGTGTGTGGGGGGGGGGGGGGGATGTCTGGAACCATCGTAGCATTGTTATTATTGCTATATCTTAAGTCTTGAAATAGTGTTTGAATTTTTTTTTTCAAGACTGTATGAACCATGGACTGGCTTATTGTATGTATGGATACTTTGTTTAATATAGTGTCTGTTGTCATGTAGTTCATTTTTAAATTTAGAAAAAGATTGTTCGGCATAAACACTGTTTGTAGGTATTGGCAGATAGCAGTTGCAACTTTGTGCAGCTAGGAACATAATTTATTTTTTCCATGTTCTTGAAATCTGTTGAACCTTTGTTAACATGAAATACTTTTACATTTGCTGTATATGAATGAGTAAACAATTCTTCGACATCTGAACGGTCCAATATATTTGATATTCATGAAACTTATGAAAAAACCCTAAAATTCACTAAAAAATCATGGAAAGTTGTACCGCGAAATAAAAATTATATTACAGGCATGAGATTCTTCTGGGGATCCCTGAATTTTTACCTTTGTGTTGAGTTTCTTTCTCCCGAGTATTTCCGCTTTTCATTTTTTTTTGCCTCAGGAATTTTCTTCTTTCTGTAGGTGAAAATATTTTCATCATGAATTCTAAAATTTCTCTTCCTTAAACAGGGTGCTTACAGGTCATGAAAGTCTGGAAAAATATATGAAGTTAGTCACAAATGTACAAAATGGTAAATAAGTCGAGAATTTTGAGATCAGAGTTCTTCCGGTGTATCTGGAAATCTGTTTCCTCGCAATTGTGAATGCAAGTGATGATTCTTTCCATGCCACAAGCGAAATGACTAATGATTATCTGCCTTACACTTTTGTAATCAATTTACATCAACTAAAATTTTTATAATTATATCATGTTACATACAAGAAAACTATTTTTTAAACATATGTTTAGTGAAATGGAAGGCTATTTCGCTTCAGTATCACGAAATATGGCATTTGTACATGATTCTCAGTATATATCTTCTTTAATTGTGAAAATTTTTCCGCTTATGCAAGCTTTTTACATCGATAATTTTCTCGATGATACATATCTTCTCACCTGTTGAGCAAAAATTTGAAACAGCAGAAAGAAATGACCTACCTCTACATGCTCATCTGGTCTTAATTGAAATGTGAAAAGATGAATCTTTCGTAATGGACTTTTTTATATGAGTTTTGAAAATAATAGATTTATATTGAATAATTTGGGATTAAGTGCTCTTAAAAGTGGGATATTAAAACATTTTGCATAAAATATAAAACAATGTCTCTGTTCACCAAAAGAACACAAATTATGAAAATTACTTTTATATGTAAATTAAGGAGAAAAGGCCATACTGCTTATAAGCAGTATGACATTTCCTTTATTTATGTTTTTTACTAATTTAATTAAGACATGAAAACTCATGACTAGGGAACAGAAATGACAAATTTGAATTTTTATGAAGTCAAAACTAAATTTCATATTATTCAAAAAATACCCTTTTGTTGAGAAATATGTAGAACAAATTTATTCTAAACAAATTCCGCAAAAATATCTTATTTATAATTACTTCTTTAAATCTTGGACACAAAATTGACAATTATCAGATATTCAGTTGTGTGTCAGTATGTGTGTGGTAATTTGCAGACATGCTATCTTATGAAGTAAAGAATTAATTATGCAGAGTAAATTTACTCGCTATTCATCCACAAATTTACTCGTCTGGCAAAAAAACTCATCCAGTGCAATCAAGTAAGTGTGTGAACCCACCTGCTTCTTAGCCAAGCACGTAAGGTTGTACACATAGCTATTTTACTCACTCACTCGCTAATAAGTTCAGTTGCAATGATTTAGTTAGTAAACTTTTCTTATGTAATTGCCCCTTAAGGGAACGAATAGTGACATTTGATACTGTATAGCAACTAGAATATATAATCCACTGTATGCAGATACTTTTTAAATTGTAGCTAATTATGCATACAAGTATTTTTCCGACAAATTGCATACAAATCTTCTTCTTTTATTGTTATATTATATAGGTAACAATAACATGTTTATTGTGGCTTATTTAAAACCATAATTTTGTTTAAGTACCTTATTTTAAATTATCTATCTTTGTTATTATATTTTCCAAAAGTTTGTAGCAAATTTTTATTCACATTTTTTCTGAAGAGAAATTTTAGTTTTATTTGCCTTAGCTACTTAAGTTTTTAGATAATTTTGCCTTGGTGATTGTGCACACAGCTACTTTATAATTTTATAATGCTTTGATATTAACTACAGCAAATGTAAATTCATGCAATATTGGGTCTTTGCTATCTTCGGAAGCTGTATAAAGAAAAGTATATGCATATTAATAAGTTCTTTCAACAGGCATATATTTTCGGTTGCTGAAAAGTATACATTCATTATAGTAATAGCAAAAGTTGTGTAGCGACTGATATCAGATAATTTTATTTTCATAGCCCAGAAAGTTGAGAAACCATCGCGTCTAGAGTTGATGTATAAATGGAAACAAGAGAGGATGAAGAAAAAAGAGCTTGAAATGAAAACAAAGAAAAAACCATTTTATGCTGGCAGTGGTGTAGTAACTAACCCTTCATTGAAAATTTTTTCTTGTGATAAGGTAATTTTACAATATAATTAATGCTTTTCAAATACTAAATGCTTCCACATTTGCTTTTCAACTATTATTTGGGATTGCAGGTAGTAGCACATTCTGGACCTATATCTGTTTTTCATCATACTGCTTTCTTGAATATTTTGTAAAATTATTTAGTTATTCACAAAATTCTGTTTTTGCAAAAGATTTTTTTTTTCAATTAAAAACTCGTGATAAAAAGCTGAAATAATTTTACTATTTTGTTATATGTGCATTCCAGTTTCTACGGTTCTAGGTTTGGTCCCTGCATTGGATAGTGTACCCAAGGTTACCCATTTTGAGGAATGAGTTTTCTTTTTCTTTCAAGTTGTGGATCAAATTTCCTTTACTTTTCAAGTTGCGGATTGCAAAATGTTTTATACGAATAACATCTGTGATTGAGGTATCTCTGGATAATTTGGGAGCGTTACAAAAAATGTATAAACACTTTCAACGCCTATATTTCCGAACCTAATAAATAATACTGTAAGGAATTTTTACTTGTTTTGTTAGAAATATGGTATAGATTATGAGTTTTATGTATAATAAAATTCAAGTTTTCAGACTTCTCAAACTGATCAGAATGATGCAAGCGATGAGCCTGCTCAGTAGTAGGATTAATCCTCTCCTTAAGCGACAAACCAGAATACTCACAACAACTGTAAAAGAAGCAATTTTTAGATATTAAAAGAAAAGAGACAAATAACAAAAAAAGACTATCTCATTCATTACATTAGCTTCTTTGGATCATAGCGTATGCATTTTTATAACTTTCTTACCTTACACCTTTCTGGTAGGTTGGACGATCTGGGTCTTAACAACAACACTGTTGTATAGAGAAAGCATTATTTTCTTGAATATTTTAGATTTCGAAAATCTGCTTTTTCCATCATATTTAGCTTCAACATAAACTTTTAACCATATTTCATCTTGTTTCTTTTGGTATGTATTTTCCATTGTCATGTTTTATTCACACGTTATCACTTTTTAGATTTTACACCTGTTGTTACTTGCTCATATTTACAGGTCGATACCATATGTCTGTTACAGCATATCCTCTTTGAATCTTGGGCCAGAAAACCCTAATCAACCAATTTTGAGATTCCGACGGATAAATTTGTATAGACTTTCATAACCCATTTAATTTTTTTTTTTTTACATAATTCCTCAAACAAACTGACCTGTTTTTTTTTTTTAACATGCACCGTCAATGTATTCTCCCACCAAAATGTTTTGAAGCAGTAGCTGCCGACTACAATCATGGGGCACTGCCCCATTCTGCTAGAGCCGAGTAAAGTGCACATTCGGTGGGAGTTTGTGACTAATATTGAGCAAAAGGCCCCCTAATATATAAAAATAATTTCGATATTATGTTGAACTTTTTTTTTAAAAAACTAAAAAGTTTCTGCCCCAGCAAGTTTTTTTTTTACTTTGCTTACTTTCACTTGAAATATTTTTTAAACTATAAGAGATAGATAGAAATAGTATGTGACAAAAATGTTCAGCAAGAAATTCAATTTCTAGATCTATAATTTGTTTGTGTAAGCTGTTGAAGTGGTTGAGCTGTCAAGGTAAGTGTTTCCTTATGCCGTCTTTCCTCGTTCAGCTGCCGGTTGTGCGTTCAAGTTCCACCTGCAGGCATAGATCTTGTGTTGGTGGGCACAGTATATTCCGCCCCTACTAGTTTGCCGGGAAACGTCATATGATGGCTAAATGGTGAACGATGCTGGCCGATCTATAGACAAATGATTGTGTATCAAGTGCCTGGTCATTGTTTAATAATAATAATAAATTTGTTTGTACAAAGTTTTTATTGTTTCTGAATAATCATCTTATCCATTTGAAGAAGATTGAAAATTTTTCGTTTTTCATGTGTGTATTGTTTACATCTTGAAAACTGAAAATGGTAACTATAGAATATAAGAAGTAATTTGAAATCTAAAAGGATAATAGAAGTAATTTTGGAACACAATTTGATTGCAGGCCGTTTATTTGGGTTACACATTATTGATTCAGGCTGGGTTGCAGGTCGAGAATTTTCTTTGTTACAGGTTGGATCACACCCTACCTGTGCATGACTCTAATTCTAAGTTCTTTGGGCAGCTTTGACCATATTTCCTGCATGATGTATGTAGTCTGCATGCATATATAATCAATATAGTATGGCAATATATATTCAGCACAAAACAAAGTGTAGCTCAGTAGTATGTATGCCTCCTAGGATGCTTGGCTCTATGTGCTTTCAAATCAAAAATGCATTTAAATAGATTATTTTGTAAGATTATGTTGTAAAACTTATGTTATAAATTTCCAAGACTTAGATTTTTCAAAAATGAAAAAATTTGCAGATAGCAGGTAATCTTTGTGCATCTTTATTATTTATGTTATTTAAAATCCATTTTGCTTGAAATGTCAATTCACTATCAGGGACCCTTATGAGTCCAGTAATGTTGTTGATTGACTGATTGTGCTTTTGAGAAATTGCATATGTTTAATCACAAGCAATGCTGAAAACTAGTAATGGGTGTTTCGATACAGGACCTTACGATACATCAATATTTAGTATTGATGTACTTGTATGCTATACTTATGGTATATTATTTTATATAGTAAAATCCACTTATAATGATCCTACATTTAACGAGATTCTGGATTTAATGAGGAAATTATGAAATTTTATTTGGCACCATGTTAATTAAAGCATGATTTACTCGCATTTAACATGCAAAATTTTTAGATCCCAGGATTTTACAAGCATACAAAGTAGTAAAATTAAATAAAATGATAAAAATAAGAACATAAGAAAAAAAATCTTGACTCTGTTCATGAATAGATGTAGAAATAGAAAATATAGCAAGGGTTGGTTGCATCATACGACCCAAAAAATGTTTACCACTTACAACTCAAGACAGCACTTAAATAACACATAAGAATTAATCTTATAACACAGAAACATTTACAGCAGGCTTAGCTGTAGTGTTAAAAGTAGGGATGTCATGAAACCAGAAAAGAACTGATACTACATAACCAATATTATCGGATTACCGAAGAACCAATGTGATCAGATACTAATTAGATTGCTATTTATAATGTAAAATAAATTTATAATTGCTGTAAAATTATGAAATTATGTATAAAACTTATTTTAGCTGTAATTTATAACTAGCTACTTTCATAAATATTGAAAAATGAAAGAAATAAAATTATCTTAATTAAAACTTTTCTATCCGCCATACTTCTAAGGAGATACATTTGTCTATTGCTAGCTATATCCATGCTGTCAAATTGTAGTAAACATCATTTAGCAATCTTCTGTGTACTTTTGGCAGAAGGGTCATTCCATGTCAATTCAACCAAGGCATGTCATCCACCCCCTCGTATTTTTCTGAAATTTTATACAAAGCTATATAGTACAAACTTATAATACCATACAAAATTTTAGCTTATTCCATGCATTAGTGTTTAGTAATAAATTTTCGAAGAAATGGAGAATTCACACACACTAGATGCTGTTCTGCGCTAGTACAAGCCAGTTTCAAGCTAGTACAAGTAAACAGCTAATCAAAGCATGTACATTTGTATGCATTATGATTTAAAATATATGATTATATTAAATAAGTTTTTGCTATTTATTGTGTTACTTTGATTTCGCTGTTTTTCTGTATTCCAGTTTGATCCATTTAATACTCACATTCTGAAAACTTATATGCTCTTTTGTATTAGGATTCTCAAATATTGAAATAAAATTTTTATACTTCTAATTTCATAGTTATTTGTTAAATTAAATTTTAATTTGAAATCTTTAATAACTCGCAGACTTCATATGTGCGAGTCCATTCAAAGCCTAGATTTTTGCTGGCAGTAGAACGTTGGTAGTTACAATAAAGATTAGCCAAATATATTCGTCCTCTGTAACATAGAATGACTATTAGCATATAAGCTTAATTTATCGTAAATTACTTATTAATTATTATCTTGTTTCAGGCCTCACAAAATTTCAAACCGTCTTTCAACCACTCAACGATGAGTAGTAACTGTTCAAAGATTGCCAGAAATAAGATTGTAAGTACTCAATTATGATTTTGCTTAGAAGTTTTTTATTATTTATTAGCACTCTTTTATATACTGTGTTGTAATTAGATATATGCTCAACTACATATTGTATCACATAGGGGATGAACATGTATGTGCCTGTAATAAATTGTTAGTATTTCGTTGTAGTTTTAGTGACAAGTTTATTTTCAAATTATTGTTAAAATTGAAATAATGTAAATCTATTATTTATATTAAAAACCGACAGTTTTAATTTTTTTCTTATCAAAAGGGATGACTTGAATATCAATTACTTATCTATGGTGTACTTTACAAAAAGCCTCTTTGAAACAAGGAATTTTTGTTATAATTTGAAAATACACTTGCACTTATAACTACAAGGAAGTATAAACAATTTATTGTTATATTTAGGTCTAACATCTTACTGTTTATTATTGCAATACTTTTTCTATATAAAAGAAAACTAATTTCATACTTTTGTGGGGGGGGGGGGGGTATATTAGTGTCTATTTACATCTATTTTCAGAACATTAATTCAATTTTTCAGTTTTCAAATTGAAGATTCTTTCAGGAAATTGATTTTATTTCAATCAAATTTTTGTTCCGTTTTGATCCATTAGAATTTTTTTCTTTCAAATGATCAGCATTTTGAGTACATTACAAAATTTTAATAATAAAGAACATTTTCAACTAAGAAAATTTTAAATGCAACTGGTTATTTAAAATTTTATAAAAACAATGCTTTTAAAATAAATGTTAAATTTTTGTGAATACGTCAGCTACTACCAGAAAACTTCAGCATACATTTTCACATTTCAGTATCAGTCAGCATCCATTATTTTGAGGTATTCGCTATTTCGGTGTCTGTATTGCAACTTATGTTAAGTGACTGGATATATATGAAAGCAACAATTTTATGATACCCTGACACTTCACTCCAGTCCCAGTTTCTCTTTTCAGGTAAGCAGCCAAAGTTAAAACCTTTCGCCAAAGTACTTGAGTAGAGTGAATGACAGATGACCTCTTCCCCTTTGTCGGCATTTTGAAGTTCCACCTTCTACCTTAAAAATGGGGGTCAGAATATTTCTGGGTCATTCGGCCATTTGTAGTACTTTTCCTGTAAGGTCGTTTCAGCCGCGTTGGGAATCGGAGGGTTAATGATCGGAGATTGAATACTTATGTAGGATATATCAAAAGAGCTTATTTAGGGTGTATCAGAGAACCCTAGGTTGTATTACTCATGCATTGTATAATTGACATGGTTTAGCATGGAAAAAACAGTGTAAGAATAATTTTAGTTCAAAACAATTTATTTGGAAATTGAGTGGTGTCATCTTTTTCTGTATTATTTAAGTAGCATCGTGTACTTATTTAGGACCAGGAAAAGCTAGTTAATTCATTCTATTTGAATATAAATATCAAAGTTGAAAGTTCTTTATTGGTTGCATCATGTTTTTTGGTTTTATATTTCATTTAAGGTGTTTTGAAATTTTGTAATATTGCACCTTGCACATAATGCTTATAGAAATATTTTATAGCATGTTATATGATTTCTGAACTTTGAATTTTCAGGTAACCCCTACTGCATCATTCCAACCTTCTAGAATTCCAAGTAACTCTAAACTGGTAATTTTAATTTTGTTATTTGTTATTTAATGATTTTTGAAATTAATGTAATTTATTGTTTTCGAAATTGTTAATAGTATCTCAAATCATTGTTATATTTATTCTTGCAATATCAGAAGGATGTAACTACAAAAGTGCCAGTTTTTTAAAAATATGTCAGTTTTTTAAAACATTTATTACTAGGAGAATTTTATGAAATTGGCTAACTTTTGCCCTATATAGCACGCTTGTCGGAGGGCATACTTTACTGCAGCGTTATAGCTTAATCACAACAATGTACCAGGAGAATAATAATGATTTCTATTTAAAGTGACATAATCTTCACTGTATTATATCCGAATCTGCAGTATATTGGACTGCATTGTAATGGGCTTTTAGTTTATTTTATTTAGTATCATTTTCTTAATTGTCTAATTTTATAAAATTGCTATACCAACTGGTATAATATTAATTGCAAATTAACTTTTATTTTGATTAGCAGTTTTGCTAATCATTTTCACATTTTAAGGGAGATCCCATGAACTTATAAACTGACTAACTGACTGCTAAACTAACCCCTGGCAGAAATGGAAATTTTAAAATCAATATGTTTTTTCAAGGAAATTACTTCCATGTGTTTTGAATGGTATGTTTACTAAGTGTGGTTGAGTTTTGACTGATGGATTTCAGAACAGGGATATTTTAATTGCAAGTAGAATGAACTGCCTGGCATCGGCAGGGTCCTAAATATGTGCTTGCTATGTAAATTAAGCATCATGGCAGTGACACAGTGCAAAGACTCTGCTAGACACTATATGGAAATCTGAACAGTATCCGGCTGCAGAATCCTTCTTTCACACCAGGCACCAAACGTTGTTTCGTCACCACCATGATAAGCGAAGGAGCGTTCTCTCTCTCAAGGTTATTATAGCAGCCACTGAACTCCCGCGCTTTTGTTTAGCTTTTTATAGGATATATAACTTTTAGCAATATAGACACATTTTAAATGTATTTTCTCTTAGATTAGAATTAAATTGATTCAACATTGACTAAATTAAAGGAGCGGATATATAATTTACAGTTAAGCAATATAGACACGTTTTAAATGCATTATCTCTTAGATTAGAATTAAATTAATTCAATGTTGACTAAATTAAAGAATAATTTTATTATTTTCTAATGCTATTGTGTAGAGGTTGTTCATGGATAATTTTTAATTCAACATTTAGATGAAAAAATGCACTTAAAGACATCATAAACACATTTCGAACATTTTTGAAAATATTTCCATCAGTGTGTGTGTGTGTCTGTGAGGTGCGAATGTTTCACTATGACAATTTATATGTAGATGCATTCTGTAGAAAATTAGAAACAGGTAGAATATTCTGTAATAAATGGGGTTAAAACATTATTCAAAATTAGAGATTTTATAATAGAGAGAGTACGTACAGCCACGAAATTCGATATGCGTATTCTGAAATAATTGAAATTAGGCAGATCTTTATGTAATTAACATGATTGAAAAGGAGAGGGAGAGAGAGAGAGAGTGTGTGTGTCAAAAATATAATATGATCAAAATACAGTGTGGTAACTGCAGGAGAGGTCGACCTTGTTTCGAAGTAGTAGGATTCAGGGGTGTCCATAAAACTTATTCCTGAGATTGTCAAATTCAAGGATGAGAGGTAAATATCTTCTAATTTGATACCTGAATTTCTGACCTTGAACTTTCATGAAAGGGAAAGTGCTCCCTTGCGCTTCCCTGTGGGTGTCCATAGAACATTTTCTAGAGGGCAAACTCATGTATGAATGGATAAGATGTACAATATTGACTAGCTTCTTACCTGCATTTGTGACCTTGAACGTCCACAGGAGGGCAAGTGTGCCCTCACGGTTCCCTATAGGTGCCCATGGCAAGGGCGCCAACAGAACTTATTCCAGTGGAGGTAAACTCAAGAATGAAATGTACTGTTAACAGCTACTCAAAGCATGTACATTTGCATGCATTATGATTTAAAATATGTAATCGATTAGCTTAATACCTACATTTGACTAGCTTAATACCTACATTTGTGACTTTGAACACCCCTATGGGCACCCATGGCTATAAGTGTGTAAAGCTTCAGACTTCACAGAGACTTGTGGGGTCTGGAAAGTATTTTTCCACTCCTGGGGAAATCAAAACATCAACTCTGTTAGGTTCTGTCCTCAAGTTAATATTTCAAGCAGGGAGCCTTTTCAATGGCTGCCCATAGGGGAGGGCAAGGAGACTCTTCTGCTCAATTAGACATTGAAAGTCCCAAATGGAGTTATCAAGCTAGTCGTTATTGTACATATCATTCTTGAGTTTGTACCCTGGAAAAAGTGCTATGAGCGTTCATACTTATATTATTGACAACGGAACACAACCTAATGGAGCTGAATCTTTTTGTTTCTCTCTCGAGGGTGAATAAAATGGGTGGGGGTGTTAAAAAGACTTTGTCAATGACTTTGCGTCCTTCAGAGCTTAACCAAATTAACTTTTATTTTGCGCAAATATAACTTGACAATTAGAAATATAGCTAGTATCTGCTAAGCAATATATTTTGTAATTGAAACGATTATAACCGTGAAACTCAATATATCTTAAATCAAGAATATTTATTTCCCCAAAGGGACAGGAATTATCAAATAAATTAAACTTAATTTTCTAAGATATTGAATGTTCATCAATTTGACGGCTTTTTTATTAATTTAGTGTAATTTTTGCCAATTTGGCAACATTCTAAATAAAATGTCAAAGTATAAATAAAAGTATATTTCATGATAATTAACACAGTTTTACTTTTATGTATTTTTTTAAAAATTTATTAGAAAAACATACAATATTTCAAGAATGGCTCATGCTAGTATCCCAAAGTTTGTTTTACTCATTTTCTAATGAAAAATTAAATAAAAATGATATTTTATGTAACAGTATTAAAGGTTCTGATTTTTTATGATTTTTTCAAAATTTCATTCAAAAATTTGGAGTTTCCAAATATTCGATTACTTATAAAATTAATAGACTTCCAGTATTCATTGATTGTAATAATCATAAAAATTTTTGTTTAAAACGTTTCATTTATTGGAAATGTTTCATTCATTCGTTAGATACATGCATCCACTGGCTCAAAGATACACACACTAATATACATACATTGTAGAGTTCACTTTGATGATAAGAACTTGCAATTTTGTCCCAGTAGCTCAATGATAGAGCATCAGCTGACCAATTCGAAGATCCTGAATTCGATTCCCAGTTGGAGCAGCAACTTTCTTTACAACACACACACACTAATACACATACACAAACTAATGTACATGCGCATACGTTAATATACATGCATGCACACACACACAGATATCACTTTAAAAACATTCGATTTGATTTCAGGGATGTTTGAAACGAGCTCTACCACCGTAAACATAAACTAGAATTCGAGTTTTCGATCTCATCACAATTCTTTCCCTATACATTATAGCAGTGTTTTTCAAACTTATTTTGTCACGAAACCCTTTTGAAATTTAATTTTATGGTAGAACCCCGAAATAAGAAAAATCCCTTGTTGTTGTCCAAATTACGCATAAAAATTTTACTTGTTTTTAAATTTTTAAGGCAATTTACATGGGGTGCCACAGAACACATCTTGAAAAACACTGCATTATACTAGGTATGTTGGAAAAGTTACATTTATTACTCCCTCAAACTGAAAAATATCAAGCGAATTTCCCTAAAATGTCACAAATTTTGCATTTTTAAAATGACAGATATTCCCTCCTTTCAAATAATCTTCAATTTTCGTCACTGATTCTTGTACTATACAGGGTGAATTGCACCTAATCTGCCAAACAAAAGGGGGTGATAGAATAGCCCATGTGCAGTATAAAACATCATAGCAACCCTGTCCTATCTCTAACCGTTTCTGAATTATGGTGGAGAGAAGGAAAGTGCGTCAAGTCTGAAAAAACACAAATTTGTGAGGTTTCCGAAAGGTCTACACTCAAAATAAGCACATAATTGGAAAGAGCAGAAAAAAATCCTATAAGATGACACCATTTTCATCAGGATATGTGGATTTAACAGCGAGCTACAAGCTCTGAAATATTGGCGAAGTGCAAAATTGAAATGTTGCCAAAATCTGTAACCGGCTATATCGCAAAAACTCTTCTAGCTACAATCAGTCAAATTTACCGCAAAAACCCTTCAAGATGACACCTTTCAAGATTGGTGTCAAGATTTTTTCTGCTCTTTCTAATTATGTGCTTATTTTAAGTGTAGACCTTACAGAAACCTCACAAATTTGGTTTTTTTTTCAGACTTGATGCACTTTCCTTCTATCCACCATAACTCGGAAACGGTTAGAGATAGGATAGGGTTGCTATGGTGTTTTATACTGCACATGGGCTCTTCTATCACCCCCTTTCATTTGGCAGATTAGGTGCAATTCACTCTGTATAAGTATTGAACAACATACGGATCCTACACATATATTTACTACAAAATCTCTCATATAATCATTTTATTCAAATAGTAAATTATATATGTGTGTGGAACATTTCTTAAATTAATTTTAACAGTCTATGTGCAGTATAAAAAGTTCTTAAATACATGTATTTTCATATTATTACTTTAAAACCAGAAAATACACAATAAATGATGTAAATAATCGGATACAAATGTATCTAATGACATTCTGATACTTAATCAAATCATTGTTCTTCATGAACAATAACACGGATGTGTTTTTACTCTCGCTCTTGCCGGAGTTGCAAAAATAGTGTACAGAACTGGCCATAAAACAACATTTGGCATGTGGCATGAAAAAAGAGTTCTGCTGCTGAATTGGATTACCGTAGGCACTATATTACAGAAATGATTTCAAGCTACATACCCTATACCCATATTTCTAAAACTATAGTGGTTAAAAGAATGTGAGATAGTCTATTGGAAAGATTTATGATAGTCTAGAATATTATTACAAAACTGCATGGTTGTATCTTTAAGAGCAATTAAGCAGGGTTGCCACACAACCTGAAAACCTGGAAAAGTCAGGGAATTTCTGGAAATTTCAGAGAATTTCATGAAAAACCTAGAATTTTTTATATAATGTAAAATTCTTGATATTTGCAAATTGTGTGATATTCGTCAATGATGGACGCTTTTCCACACAGTAGTTGATACATTTGCTGCATTCATTATAACAAGTGTATATGACCAATTTGGTGAAGCAATTTGATTTTTTATTTGCATATATATGTCAAATGACAAATTTTCCAATTGGTGAGTAAATATTAACATGGAAAATAGGTACATTTGAAGCTTGGGTTAATTCAATAATTTATCGTGCTGTTTTTTTAAAAATCTAGAATTTGTCTGGAAAACCTGGAAAAGTTAGGAAATTTCATATCTTCTGGAGAGTGGCAAGTTAAGAAATACCCTGAGTTAAGAAATATCCTTTTGAATTTCAGGAAAAGATAGTAATTTTATAGTATTATTCTCCTTATTCAGGCAATGTTTCTGTATGAAAAATTCACCTGATTTTGAGAAAATTTTCAGGTATGTTCACAAACAGGGTGAGACAGGTCCTCTAAAAAATTTTAATTTCTACTATAGTTATTGTATTGCAAAGTCGAAACGTCGAAAGCCGAGACCATCCGTCTCGTCCGAGGACTTAGAGAAACCATTTGGATGGCCGGGTTGTATTGCAAAGTGTAAAAGTTTTTCAAATCTGAGTTTTTCATTAGCATATTGGATGTGTATTTTTACATTATATATAATATTGTGAAATAGCCAATAAAACATCAGTGCTTCACATGGGTAGTTGTCTTGACGAATCGCAATTATGAAGTGGCAGTGCAGGAAAATCAGACATGGCAGGTCCATAAATATCAACTGCCACACGATAAGAAATGAAAATGGTCTTTGAGATCTGTTTATTCCATCATGAGATGTTCTATTCAAATCATTTAGTATTCACTGTTAAAATACATTGGTTACTGCAGGTTGGTGGGACACTGGGCGACAATGAGTGCCAACCTGCCTGCTCAAATCATACTTTGTTTTCTAATAAATCATCTGCCAACTAAATTTTATCTTTGCAAGAGCCACCAACTCTGGTGAGCGAAAACATGTGTATAATGGTACATGATTATACACACTTAGAGAAGATGAAAATTAGTGTATCACCAAAAAATGTGAGACTGGCACATGACGTCATCTAGCTACTCAACGTGTGCAACCATACCACCATAAACAGATGGTTTTTTCATCAGGACAGCTCACGGTGTTTAAAAAGTGGACATTTTTAATGATTTTGTGTATAAAGTGCTCTGCAGAAAATCAAAGGTTATAGGGGATGCCAATATATTTTAGAATGATTAAAGGAGATAATTAATGGTTGCCAATAATTACAGGTAATTTAGAATAGTGAAACACTTGAAAAGGGTGAATGTTAACATAAGTTAAATTGCCGAAATAAACAATAAACAGACAACAATAAATTAATTTTTAATTTTGGAGAGATGGGGGGGGGGGGGGGAGGTTTATTTTAGGAATTTTGGACTTTAATAGTCCAGGAAAATACTGTAACTCTGAAAATTAATAAAACAGAAATGGCAGAATGTGAAATAGTGGTTTCATTGCATATATTTTTAAAAAGCTTAAATGTTACATTATGTGGCAAAGGTTATTTGATATAATTGTTTTTTGCAAATGCTTCATTTTTTGCATTCTGTTGCAGCCAATTTCCTTTGGCAAATCCACAAGGCCGGGAACGTTGACAAATAATGTGTCTAAAGGTACTACTTCTGCATTTGTTAAGAAGCCTGTTTCAGAAACTGTAATGCCAAACAAGGTAAAAGTAGCTATATATCCTCGTAAAATGTCTTATCCACCTTTGTCTTTGCAAATATGTAGAATAAGAATTCCTTTTTTGTTAATTTCAATTTAATGATCCTTTAAATATGCATAATGCATATAAAAATTTAAAAAGTGTTTGTAGATTTTTAATTGCAAAATGTTTTTTTAAAACAAAATGGCAACAACTCTAGAATTTCACCTTTAGATGTTCATAGAGAGTCACCAATTCTGTGATTAGGATGACATAGTCAATTTACATGCTACTTAAGTGCATGGGCACAAACAAAAAGGGGTTATTGAAGATTGCTCACTTGTGGATTACAGAAAACATGTTGTGTGTGTATTGGAGTATAGTAGGTGATACTGAACATTTCAGTACACCAGCCTTTATCTCTCTATTTTTAGTTCTATTGGCTCAGTTTGAGCATTATCAATGTCTATCATTAAATGTGACATCTAACATGTACCTAGGTAAACTAAGCGTTTTGTGAAGTATGTTTTATAAATTTATAAATTTTTAATCATTTTCTAAAAATGAGCAACTGGCTGCAGTTACTGCAGCAAGTTTTAAATTCAATCTAGTTTATTACTCAATGTTCTGACTCAATAGAAAAATTTCTACCTTTTGCAATTTAGGCTTACTTTTGGGACTTTTATTTCATTAATAGCAGGATGACATGAAAAATAAACTTTTTTCAGAGAGTGAAAAATCTAATACTTCAATCAGTGATAATTAGATTGTCACCGACTGACATTACTGTCTGACTCATTAGATTTTTTTTATCGGCTTGTATTTCTTGGAGGGCTCATTATAGATGGTTGCTTCATTTTTTGAGTCTGAAGTTTCAAATTTATTTGAAAAGTAGTAAAATTTAACTACTTCAGCATGTGAAGTGTGAATATATATTGACAGCATGCTTTATTGTTAAAGAGAAATTTTATTCCTGCGATCCTACCTATATGGTTAATCCTGATATTCCGTTATTATAACTATTAAAATTTTGAAATTTTAAATTATCTATCCCAGTTCTTTACCTTAATATACTTTCATGATTCTGAAATTCTGTCAAAATTGCTAAATTACTAAAAAAAATAATTTTACTGAATATTAATTTTTTATATTTTATACATTTTTATTTTGTACTAGAATGAATTACTTGACATTGCCCGAATCTTAAACAAGCACCCACCATGTAAATATAACAGATACTATCATATAAATAAATATATAAATAAATAAATGCTATCACAGTGAGTTAATCAGAATTTACTTTTTTAGCAAAATACTCATGATAATATAATACTAAAAAATTTAGAATACTTCTGGACAAAATGTCCATTATTTAGTCAAAACACCTGATTTCATCTGTAATTGAGAATCAATTGCTAAAATAAATGTGATTTTTGATAGATTAAACCCAGGGTTGCCGGCTTTTAGCCAGATCAAAAAAAGCCGGCTGGCTATTTTTGGTTTTAACTGCTTAAAAAAAAGGTGGTTTACAGCCAATTCACATTAAATTTGCATTTCTTTATCTGTGCACTCCTAAATGTTTTTTGTTAAAATGTTTATAAACTTCTATTAAATATTACCAAGTACACAAGATTTTATGACCACTAGAAAAATACTATGAAGGTAATATGTCTAAAAGAAAAATATATATACAGTGAGGAGAATGCATTAAATTAGACACCAAGATGGTGCTTTGAAAGCCTCTGTTACATAATGCACAGCTCTACATTACATATACTACACATTTTAAAGACTATAATTAATTAAACAGACAAATCACCACGCATCAAAAAGGAAAAAATCAATTTTACTTCAAAAAGCAAAAACATTTTTTTACACACTGCTATTTACTTTTAATATATATTACAGCAAATTAATTTATATGTATTTAATAAATGAAATTATCTGATATAATATTTGAGGACATCCATATTTTAGTTCTAATCATTGCGTTCTGATGACTTATAAAAACGATATATTTTAACAAGTTTTTCTGCTCCTAAGCGGTTTCGTTTTTTTTTCATTTCATTTCAGTGTGATGTTTTGTTTTAGTTTTAATTGGCTGTAAAGATTTGGGGTTGGGATTAAATCATAGAATGTTCAATGTTGAAAAAAGAATTTAGAAGGAGATAATATTTGAAGAAATTTTGGTGTATCTAAGTTCAGAACAAAAAAGTGAGCAATTAAAAAAGGTTCTCAAATTAAAACTTGTTAAAATAAATTTTTGAAAAGCTTGATGCTATTCAAAAGAGTTGTTCATGCATATGTTATTCCTAATACTGTTTTCAATAGTGATAAATAGTGTTTTTTATTAAATTGCTTTATGCATGATTTTAAATATTTATGAGTAAAAATAAGACTTTTACATATCAATAAAGTCCTTAAAATTAGTAAACTAGTAAAATATATCACTAAGCAACTATTGTCCTAAAATAAAATATTTCATTATTTAAAGCAATAACATTTTTAAAAAAATGTGTTAAATTCTAATGTAAACTAAGTAAAGCAGTTGGTATACCTTTTAAAATTTAGCTGGCTTTTTTACAACCAACGAATCACTAGCAGGTATTCCAATATTAATGTTTTCATTATTGAGAAATAAAGTTATTTATTAAATTCTAACCCAATAAAACGCCTTTAAAATTAGTTAAAGAACACTTAAAAATGTGTAATTTAAAATTAAAATCCTTCACGCTTTTTTACAAAAAAAAAAGCCAATTTTGGCCCAAAAAAATCCGGTTAAAACCAATAAAAGCCACCGGCGTGGCTTTTATTAATCTTAGCCGGCTTTTTTGCAACCCTGATTAAAACTGAAATTTTAATGGATTTTTGGCTTTAAATGTTCATAATTTTTAAACTAATTTAAATTTTAAAAATTTTTGCCAAGATGTCTTTTCCAAGGGTCTGAAGTACATCTGTTCCAAATTTTGCTGCTGTCCAAAGCCTCGATTTTTTTTGCCAAAGATGACACAAATACATTGACACACAGGCTGTTCTTAGCAGGCAATTCTCTTTTCATGTTTTTATTTAATCCAGTGTTTTAGTTTTTGTACTGTATTTCCTAAAGAGTTTATTTTAGATATTTGTTTAAAATTCTACCAGAATTCCATTTTTAAAATTAATTTTGTGAATGCTCCCTTTTTAAAGTATGGAGTTACACTATGCTCTTTTATTTAAGCTTTTTTTGGAGAGACCATTGTTTTAGAATTAAAGAAATTTTCAAAACAAAATGCAAAATAAAATTTGGCAAATGACAATTTCAATTACCATATTTCTTTGATTCTAAGATGTCATCAATTATAAGATGCAACTAAATTTTAGTACCACAAACAGAAAATAAAAGCCTTGATTCAAAGAAATATATATATATATATATATATATAAAATAAAATTCTGAAAAATATCTAACAAATGTTTGTATTATAATAGAATTCAATATATTAACAACATTAGTACTTAGTATATCAATAATTTTGAGGTGGGGCTTCCATCTAAAATCAAAATATGTGTTGCCCTGTGCAAAGCATAGGATATTTGGAAAAACTGTCATTGTAAGACCAGTGTTTCTTTTTGGTATACATCTGATGGGTGAATTCCCCCCCCCCCCCCAAGACATTTTGTTATCAAGCCAAATGTAATTATTATATATCTAAATTATATGCAATAGCCTGCTTTAAAGTTCTGTTTGCCCCTTCCTGGTCAAAAACTCCTGAAATAAATACTGTGTAAGACACCATTGATTTTAAGATGTACCCTATTTTTAGAAACTTTTATATGGGAAATATAGTACATCTTAAAATCGTTGCAATTAAAGTAATTATTAGTAAAATTGGCATATAAAAGCTTAATCATTTTATTTTATTGTTACCTGCAAGCTCGAAGTCCTTAAAACTGTTTAGTTCCTGACTTTAATTTTTAAGGACCTTAAAACTGCTTAAATTTGTGCTTAATTTCATAAAAAGATATCACAGTTCAAAAATTACAATAAAAGTAAAAAAAAAAAGTGTCTCCCATCCAAGAAGGATGATCAGATTGCAAACGACAGAATTTTTCCTATCACCATATTAAAAGGGGTCAAGGGCATTTCGTACTTTTCGGTTCCTGTTTCTTCCATTGCTCTGGTAGAAACCCAATCCTGATTCCCTGAGTCTAATAACAGATTACTGCCACATTTGTAATCAGGATATACCTGAAAAATTACAAAGACTTTTTGTGTAACATTTATTTCAATTTAGTATACAATTATATTCATAACTGCTTTATCTTTCAATCAGAAAAACTTGCTTTCGTTTTAATGATTAATTTGTAAAAGTGCCTAATATAGTTGCGAAAAGCTCACCTTTTTACTTTCCCTGCAATACATGGTAATGTATAGGAAAAGTATTGGAATCATGCCAAAAATTGCAACTCGAGTTTTTGACGGATCTTCGTGTTTCTAAACCTCTAGAATACGAAAAACTATTTTTAGCGTGACATCTGTGTGTGTGTCTGTGTGCAGATTTTGTATCCACTCTAACTAAAAAACTAATTGACCTAATTTCATAGAATTTGATAGGTAAGTCACTTGTGGGCGAATCTGGTGCTGTTTTGGGTATGATTGGGGATAAAAGAACCCACTTTTTTTGTGAAATGGCCCGCAAAGGCCTGTATCCACTCTAGCTGAAAAACTAATGGACCGAATTTTACAAAATTCGGTAGATAAGTCACTTGTGGGTTACCCTGATGCTGATTAGATTTTGGTATGATTTGGAAAAAAATAACCTGCCTTTTTTTGCAAAATAGTCCACAAAAATTGTCAAAATCTAAAATAAAAACTACGTATGCACAAATATATCCATTAAATGCTGGTTTTATACTTCATTTTTAACGAAGAAAAGAATAAGACCAACACCATTACACTAGGACTAGCCGTTCTCGAGATATTTTAGTTTTTTCGTATTTTGCCTATGCCCCTATGAATATAAGTCCAGTTACCAAATGAGAACGAAAATTGAATTAAAAGTGAATTAAATTTAATTAAAATAAAGAGATCGGGGATATAAGTCTGCAGGGAAAGTCATGTTTTGCCCACATCAGATTTTTTTTTACTTGTAACTATTCATATGAAATAACGTCAAAAGTCTGCCAAATAATTTCAAAATGACAAGATCTAAAATAAGTCAATTTTGCTCAAATTCAAAGAAATTTTTATGAGTGACGACAGAAATATTTATAAGCATTTCTCAAGATTTCTGATATAGCGTTGAAATCAAATGATATTATATTATGTGATGTTTGGTAAAGCTTTAATACATTAAACTTACTTTTTTCATTGTTGTCAAATTGTTTTTCTGTAGCATTTAAAAAATGCTTTGCTTTTTTAATGAAAAATGTGCAAGAACTCTTATTATCGTTAGGAGAATTTTTGTATATATTTGTTTTTGTTTTTTGTGTTTATTTATATCTTGAATTAATGTTTTATTTATAACAGTTAGTCTCAGCCTCTAGTATGCACAATGCTGTGAATAAAGTGCTGGCATCTAAAGCCAACCCACCTAGTGGAACGAAATTGCCGAAACCAAATGAAAGATCTACAACTAAAACTGCCAATCAGGTAAATTTTGAATTTTGAAGAATCATGGTGCAAATGCATTTATTTTTCTGTGTATGTTGATATCTCAAGTACTGATATTAAGTTATAGTTAACTAGCAGATATACCCAGTGTTGCTTGTAAATTTAAAGTATGTGTACATTCTAAAAGCATTCATATTGCTTTTAAAATAAATCAATTTAATTCACCTGAAAAACATTAAAAATATGATTTTGCTATATAAAATTACTAACTGTTCTTCACACAGGTTAAACTGAATTAGATAATTATAAATCCTAATTATTTGACAAACAAACATATGTATCAAATGTTGAAAGAAATATGCTGACATAATATTTTTAATAATTTAGTTCCTAAATAAATGCCTAAACATGCCTTTGACCTCAGTGTGGTCTAATGCTTGTCTGCACAACATCTGCTACATGGGTGTTATATGCAGGGCTTGATTAAGACAGGGCAGCTGCCCTAGCCCTCTGTATCACAGCAGCCTCAAATTAAACAAGTTCAACACCAAAAAATGAACAACTGCTTCGTGAGAAAAATTATGCCATCCAAATAGGTTTTTTCAGCAAAATTAATTTTAGAGATATATAATGATTTTAAGATCTAGCGATCTCTATTTGGGGATATATTAAGATCAAGAGCATGTTGGCTTTGTCGTGCCCTTCTTGACACGCATAGATTTTAAGTTAAATTTTCCCATCTAAATTTGAAAGACGTGATCGTATAGTCAAAAACTTAAATTAAATGTTTAAGTTACCTGGTCCTGTCTTCTGAGAACCAAACTAAAGAAATTTCTGGAAGGAAAAGTTGGAATGAAGGGGACTAAAATAAACACAACAGTATTAGGGGGAAACAAAACTAGGAACTTTATTGAATTCTTTAAATACAGTTGACAGTTACATAATCGGGCAATTCAAGCCTAAATATAAATCCTTGCCTCATGGCAGAAAAAGGGGAATTAAAATTAACATTAGATGTCTGTGTGACCAAAGCTTACCCAGGGAATTTACACAAATTTAAAAAACTAATTAGAAGGATCCTTTGAGCTCTACCTCTAAAAAAAGGCATTATAAAATGATGACTGGGGAATTCCCCAAAAGACAGAAATCTCTGGTACGGTGACAGCCTGACATGTTGAGAGAATGGTCAAAGTCCGTGAAAGAGTTTCTTTAAGTAAAAACTCACCAATCTTCGGCCGCAAAAGGCCTCACCTCATTATTTCAGGCGCCGGAAGAGTCGGGGCTCCGCATCTCGGAGAGGCGTCGTCGGCCCAGTCGTGAGCACAGGCGGCGACATGGGCGTCATTGGATCGGTGACTTTGATGGGGAACCCAGGAAGATAGTGAGGACTGTCCGGTCCGGGTGCACCTAGTGCATTAGGACGACGGGGCCACAGGTGAAAGCCGGCCGAGGGTGATGGTGATACTTCGCCGTCATCTACTGCTCCGTCCGTCGAGAGAGAGCGGCGCCGCAACGGGCTGGAGGCTTCAGGTCAGCGACCCCAGCGGGGTGGTCCCGGAGAAATCCTAGGAGAAGCGCGGTGCGCAAGCCGTCAACAGCGGCCTCCGATGATGCCTCTCAGCAGAGATGGGTGATGAAGATCTCGTCGAAAGGATGACGAGAGCATGTCTCCAAAATGGTGTGACGAAAAATTGTCGAGCAAATGTGTGTAGTTTCGATGCGGGGGGTGGAATATATAAACAAAATTGGCGTGCATTACGCTCGCCACTACATAATATTTTTGTGCATGAGACCCTAGCAGGAGGGTTGCCGTAAAGACGATGTCTTCAGAGATTCCAGTATCCCTGGATGCCAATCTCGCAAATCACATCCCCCAGTTCGAAGAAAACATAACTGTCTTCCTGGATTAAAGGGGTTAAAGGGGATTAGTGGTCCTGGCGTCATGACGCTTAGATAACACCTAGAAAATCGCAAAATCGACGCCATTTTGGCCTGGTAGGATATTTTGCATTCAAAGAGGGTTTTGATCCACAAAATAAAGATTCTAAATTAAATTATTTTTCAAGTACCCAAAAACAACATTATACCATCAAAAACATTTAAATTTAACCTATTAATATTCCCAGGGCAACAGTGGTCACTTACAAAGGCTAGGTTCAACACTTTAATATATTAGTTGACAAATTACCAAATTATGATTTACAAAAATAAATTCTTGTTAATAAAATAATTGTTTCTTTATACAGTAGTACGGCAATTACGCACATATTCCGTTAGTTTGCACCATTCAGGGTTCCTTACTTATTCTGTAAAAATTACTCTCTTAATTATTAAATCCTTGCTTAATCTTCCTCATTTATCATTCTCTTACCAACTCCCTTACTAAATAAGAAAAGTTTAGCTTTAACATAAGTTAGTTATTTTCCTATAATTAAGCATAATTAGTCTTTATGAGATTACCTGCATTCTAAATAAGTTACTACCTCTTTCTAGTTACTCCTTAACTTAAGAACCAATTAGCTTCTAAAAATGTAGAAAACAATTAAAGCTTCTGAAATTATATTTTAACCCTAAATGTTTATGATTTAAAACTTGAAAATACAGTTTAATCTTCTTTTCATAAAGTTTAAAATAAGTTAAGTTAAACTCTTGTAGTTCCCAGTATAGTATTTTTAATTAAGTGTTTATGATGTCTCTTTGCATCACAACTTTACTTTTAAATAGTTGTACCTCTTTAATTATAAGCAAATAAAGTTATTTTTAAAACTTTAAACATTGAAGTTATATCTCTACAAATGAAACAAGAAAGATCAATCATGCATAAGCATTGATTATGAAACACTTTCCAACTGAAATGTAATTTCATTTAAAAATTTCTAAAATGTGATTCATTCAGTGGTAATATCTTTTACATTATCACAGTACTACAGTAATTTATTATACTTAAATATTTAAAACTGTATCGAAATATAAATCATCTGATTCTTTATGCAAAATCAATGAATATTTCATTCATATAACTTGTATTCCAGACTCCAGAGCTAAATAATTTTGTGTGAAAAAAATTCAGCAATTCTTATGTAATTCATCTTACAATCGCTTGAGATATTTGCATTCTGCATATGTTAAAATTAGGCTTCCTTGAAGAAATAATAAAAGTTTAGGGATCATTTAAAATCACAACTATTGTAATTGCATAGGCACGGAATTTAGATACACAGATAATACACAGATAATATATATGTGTATGTGTATGTACTCAAAGTATTGGAATCGTGCCGAAGATCGGAACTCGAATTTTCAAAGGATCTACACGTTTTGGGACTTCTAGAACACGAAAAAACTACTTTTAGGAAGACGTCTGTGTGTGTAAGGGTGTATCTGTGTATGTTTTTGTGTGTCTGTGTGGATACTACATCCACTCTAATTGAAAAACTAATGGACCGAATTTCATACAATTTGGTAGGTATGTTTTTGTGGGAAATCCTGATGTTCATTAGATTATAGTACGATTCGTAATAAAAGAATCTGCCTTCTTTGCGAAATGGCCGCAGAAATTGCCTTTATCCACTCTAGCTAAAAACTAATGAACCAAATTTAACAAAATTTGGAGTATAATATTTCAATAACCTACAAGTGATTTATATGCCAAATTTAACAAAATTTTGTATATAAATCATTTGTAGGTTATTCTAGTACGATTCGGGAAAAAGGAACGGGCTATTTTTGCGAAATGGCCAGCAAAAATCGTTATATATAAAAATAAAAGACTACGTGTGCTCAATTATATCAATTAAATTCCTATTTTATATGTGATTTTTGACAACAAAAAGAATAAGACTAACCCCATTACTCTAGGACTAGCCGTTCTTGAGATATTCTAGTTTTTTCGCATTTTCGCTACGCCACCTTTGACAATAAGTCCAGCTATCAAATGAGAACCAAATTTAAGTTTAACGTGTAAATTCAATGTCATTTAAAATATTTATGTTGTGCAGATAAACTCAAATTATCATTGAATAAATAAAGAGAACGAATATGAGTCTGCAGAGAAAGACATGTGCTGTCCACATCAGAATTTTTAACAATATTACACCAATGATTTATAGAAGTGAACGGGGATTATTTTCAGGCCATTTCGAAAAAAATGTATGATCTATATTTAAAGATCCATCAAATTTTTGTCGAATAAAATGTTCAACAAATTTAAGCTGTGTACCAAATTTTAACTCTCTAGGACGTAGGAAAGTGCATTTAAAATGCCATCAATTAAATTTATCATGAAGAGTTATATAAAATTTAAAAAAAATGAAAAATTGTTATCTACCTAATTTATTTTGAAATATGAAGCCACTCCCATATGCAAAACGTTTAAACAAATGGAGAGATATTTATTATATAATATCTCTCTCTTTTCTTTCTGGAAGATATCCCAAAGTCAGAATTTAATTGAATTTGTTTTTTTCCCTATATTAAATAATTTTTTTAATTAAAAAACTACTTAACATATTTTACTGAATTTTTTTTTATATATTCTATGGGATAATGTGAATATTTCCTAAAAGTTTCGAAGCAATTCGTGAATTTTAAATTTACTTAAAAAATGTTTGAAAAATTAGGTCCCATAGGGTTCAATGTATTTCATTTTTTCAATCCGGGTTCAATAAAAAACTAATTGGGTGATATTATTTATTTATATTCCCATAGGTCCTACAGACCGTCTGAACAACATACTAAAATTTCATTTTGATAAACTCATTTTTACGGCAGTTATCGTGCTAACGGACAGACAGACAGACAGACAGACAGAATGAACAAAGTCATAAACACTTTTCAACTTTGTTGTAAAGTGTTAATAAAAGCATTAAAAAAAGAAAATTCTAAACTATTAGAATTTCGACACCACAGCTTCTTAGGTATATGAGAAATTTGTCAGTAAATAAAATGTCATTAAAATATATAAAAACTTAATTTTGACGAGAAATTTGCCATTAATTAAAATTTTATAAAAATATGTAAGAACTTCATTTCGTTTATTGTTTTCTAGAATGCAGTTATGTTTTCAAAAAAATATTTTTGTTCATTTCATATATGCCAAGAAGCAAAGGAGGCGCTGTAGGAATGTCTACCCAGGGTCCCAATTAGAGTAATTTGGACCCTGGTTATATGTCCCAAATAATCGCACATGACACATGCCATATGGGTACATAACTTTTGTTAGTGCAAGCTATGAATTTTAGTCTTTAAAACTAATCTCTAGCATAATTAGGAGCTGAGATATGATCAAATTAGAAAAAAAAAAACTGAAATTGAGGGGCTGATAATAATTAAATATAGGCCTAGCTTGTCTGTAATTAAATATAGGCCTAGCTTGTCTATGGGGATATTTAGGGTTTTCAATTTTTATAGATAGGTTCAGTGCCTTCAGTGAGTTATATGTGTAGCAGTTTTCAGCATTCTAACTTTGTTATATCGACCCCCCCCCCCCCCCATAAAATCCTCTTTTTGAGGGGGTTTCAATTTATTTCTATGCTTTTAGTACATGAGCTATATGTGTAGTAATATAGCAATTTTCAGAATTCTAGTTCATTTAGAAGTTACTTAAAGTTTACAGACATACACCCCTAAATAGTGACCTTCAAAAGAAATGTGTCTCCCCCCCCCTTTGTAATTTCCGTACCTGACCTACATGTTGAAAACCCAGACCACTTGACTCACCCAAGAGTACTAGCAGCTGATTGAGTGACCGGGAAAGGTTGCTACACCTGATCTATTTGTTGAAAACACAGACTATCCAACTCATCCGAAGACATAGAGCAACAATTTGGATGGCCGGGAAAATAGGATAGCGGAAGTCATCCTCCAGGGTCACAGAACTGCCAAGAGTTTATTTTTGATTCAAAAAAAGTTACAACATAGAAAATAAATTGAAACACAAAAACAGGATTACATAAGATAGGCAGAAACAAAACAAGTCATACAAAACTAGACAAAATATAAACAACAAAAGAAAATTTGAAAGAGGGAAAAGCCTCAAAACAAACAAAAAAATAATAACATAGTTAACAAAATAATTAACATCATAAGAGTAAAAAATAAATCAAAAATATTTACAAAAGTACAAAGTAAAAAATTAGAGAGCTAAAACTGGACTCCTGAAAACCAGAAATCCAAGAGAGAAAAAAAAAATTTCCTTTTTTTTTAAACTAAAGGAGAAACAGGAATCTGAGGGAAGAAAAAAAAATTAACATCAGAATAATTTGCATAAGTACCAAGAAGTAAAAATTTAGAGACCAAAAACCGGACGGCTGAAAACCAGGAATCCGAAAAATTTTTTTTTACAGAAAAGCAAATGGCTGAGGAACAGGAATCCGAGGGAAAATATATATATATATATATAACATATCTAGATATTTTAGCATATTTATCAAAATAAATAACATCATAATTAACATCATAAATCAAAATCAAAATTAAATCAAAATTATTTATATAAGTACCAAGAAGTAAAAATTTAGAGACTAAAAACAGGACGGCTAAAAACCAGGAATCCGAATTAAAAATTTTACAAAAATCCAAAGGAAAAAGCGGACGGCTGAGAAAAATGAATCTGGGAAAAAAAAAATTATTATTAAATAATATCTTAAATAACATCATAAGTGTTGAAAATAAATCACAATTATTTACAAGTACCAAGAAGTAAAAATTTAGAGACCAAAAACCGGATGACTGAAAACCAGGAATCCGAGAGAATAAAATCTAGAAAGCCAAAAGAATTAAAAGTACTGTACGAGACATATAAACATAGAAACAGGCATAAAAACACAATATTACAGCAAATATAAAAAAGAGCCTTGTTTATCGCCCAGGTCAATAAAAATATTATATATAAACACATTATAACACTCTGAGAATATTTTTTACTATAAAACAAAAAAAAATGCAAGAAAAAATCATCTGAACCAAAATATACCTTGAAGAGGGAAATCAATGACACTAGTAGGGTAAATCGAGTGCTGGGGATCTGAAAATCGAAGGTAGCTACAGAAATTAAAAAATTTACTTCTGAATTTTACTCTTCTTCCTTTTGCAGATCTGCGTTTAAATTTGCCCTCCCTCCCGTTTTTCTCCCGCAAGTTTTGTATTTGCTTCATACTGGTATCCCTCTTCTATGTCGTTGAAGTTTTCTCTTAAACTCTTAATTAATTTTTATTTTGTTAACTAATTAAAATTTTTAAAATGTTTCAACATAAAGTTTGCTCGTTAACCTGACCTATATGTTGTTGTTGTTGAAACCCAGACCGTCCGACCTACCAGAAAGGTGTAAGGTAACTGTTTGGACGGTCGGGAAGTGCCACCCAATTTAGACCGGAACCCAGTGGGGGAGACATCCACAGGGACCGTACCCTCCTTCCCCTACCACCAACCTCTCGGAAGGACTTTCGGACCCACATGTTTTACGTGATCGTACTCCGCATGAACACGGCGGCAGTTTTGGCAGTGGCTGGAATCGAACCCGGGCCTACCGAGTGCAACTCCAGCGCGCTAACCAATGGGCTACCGCGCCCTGATGAAATGCCGAAAATCGGCTCAGGGAGAGCATAATTGTACCTTTTTGCATGATTAATTGAAAGATTTAAAGTGCAAGCAAAATATGTAAAAAGAAGGTAGGATAGTGAAGCTTAATATTAAACTCTTTTAAAATTTCATATAATGGCTACTCACAGCGTTTGTTCATATCCAATTCAATAGCGAGATCTCTTCAAATATGAACCAGATATGGAGAATAAAATCATTTCCCCCAACCCCCTTATGGAGAAATTTGAGTTTTTGGAATTTACTGGTCAATGATATCACTTGACATCATCTATGTACCGAATTGGAAGTTTCTACTCCTTCTAGAAGTGGGTAGACATTTCACAAACATACATACACATTTTCTCTGTTGTATTTATAGATCTATGCAAACAAATCATGAGAAAAGAATGTCTTGGTTCTGCTTGTAAACTAATTTACAAAAATATTAAGTTAATTTCCAAAAATTTCCACAAGTTTAAAATAGATAAAATATATGCATGTTTTCTACATTCCTCCTGGGTCGAGAAACATCTTGCCATCCATTTTATTGTACTTTTCCTTTTGCTCCCACTGAAGCTGTCTCATTTCCCTTTCTGCCTAATTTATTGCATTTGTGTGGGTCTCTCTTTTGCTGACCCATTCTCTTCTGTTAGCTTCGCTTTGACCTTGAGTTTTGTGTTGTACAGATAATCCATATAAGAAAACTGGTGGGTACGAATATCTCAGCTGTTGTGATCCATTAGCAGTGGCACAAAGGAAAACTATTACAAATACTCAATGTTTATTATAGATTTTTAATAAAGATTGCATAACTATTAATACTGCTGAAGAAATTATGATAAACAGTAATTTTGCAAGTGCTTTTTGCAATTTGAACTTTTTCTTAGTATATAGCATACAATTTTCATGCTCAAAGCATGGGGATCTCATTTTTAAAATAAAATAAAAATGAAATAAATTTTGTATATCAGTGCTCAAGAGTTTCATGATTTAGTGAAGTTTCAGACTTGATTTATTCTGGGTAAAAACAAAGTCAGAATTAAATAAAAGAATGCTTGCGAATATTGTTTGAAAATTAGTTGGAAATGGCACAAAACTGTTGATAAATTACAAATAAGTCATGTTGACAAAAAAAATAAAATATTTTTAAAAATTATATTTTTAATTTTTATATGACCTTTATGTTAAGATTTCATTTGAAAAAATTCATAAAATATGATTTATTATTTCTAGAGTATTCTTGTTCACATAATTATGGAGAACATCCTTATTTATCTATTTATTTATTTATTTATTTATTTTGTAATGTTCTGAAAAAATCCTTGATTTTTCTCCAAATGCAACAATAGAGTAGGAGGTCTCTGAAACAAAGAATTGTATATTTTAGTGAAATGTCACCACAGGTATAATGATAAAGGCAGTATAATCGTCTATTTCATTGTTACACATACATATGAGTTTAATTATTTGATTGATTTAACCACATAAATAGTTAATTTATGTAAACACTAAAATGAGGTCATCCACAAATTTGTTACAGATTGATTTTTTTTTTATTGCAGACAGGATCAGCTCCTCGCATGGCTAATGCTGTGAGCAAAGTGATGTCATCTAAGTTCAACCCATCATCTAGTGGATCAAAATTGCTAAAGTCAAATGAAAAATCTGCAACTAAAACTACCAGTCAGGTAAATTTACATTTTTAAGAGTCATAAGGAAATTATAAGTTGTGTTTTTCTATGGTATCTCAAACATCTACTATAAAGATATGCATTCATCTATGTTTTATATATATTCTATGGTTTTCTAAGTCAATTTTCATTCCCAATAATCATGGTTGATGTGCAATAAAACACAATATTGAAGACTGTTAGCTATTTAGAATTTTGACATTTTCAGTAGAACTGAAAATATTCGCAGAAATCTGTCTAGAATTGTGTCAAAAAGACCTTTAGTTTGGTTTCGTTTTGCTAGAAAACCAGACAATTTCTGTTTTTTTTCTGCTATAAGGTTTACCATAGCTGGTTTTGTTCTGATGCTGAAGATGAATTCCAGTGGCAAACTGTTATCAGCTTTTGTGACATGTGGAATGAGGTCTTTTAAAGTTAACAGTTTTTAAATGCATTTAAATTTTAATACAATTTCAGAATGCTTGGTTGATTGCGATTGCAGTTGGTGTTGGAAGTGCAGTTGTTTTTGGAATTAATAACAAAGTGTGTGAAATACTAAAGGAAGCATTTAAATGGTTTAGTGTTTTATTGTTCAAACTGGGTTGCAAGTTAGTATCCTAGCTGGAACTTGCTGTTGATCCTTTCGAGGTTGCTTTTTGAATGGTTTTAAACCATCATAGAATGCATAATATGCATATATCTCTATTTTCAGTTCTATCAGTCTGCTTTGAACAATCTTAGTGTCTATTGCTGGCTATGACCTGCCTGCATAGCAGACTATAACAAGAATGTACTGGGCATCATACCTGCCAACTTTTACGAATTTTTCGTAATTTTTACGAAAATTCACTTGTTTTATGATTTTACGCGCGTAATCGATTTCTTTATGATTTTTAATATTTTTTACTAATTATGCCTAAAAATCACGCCAATTTGCCGATTTATCGTCAAATTTATATTTTTACACCAAAATGTCGCCAAGCATTTGGATTGCTTGTCACACGAGAACGTTCGCGTTCTCGTGTGACAAGCAATCCAAATGAACGCAGACAATGAACATGGCAATGAACGCAGATGTTCTCATGTGACAAGCTCTATTTATTCTGGTACTTCCAGCACGCAGCGTTCAAGAAACGGACGGCAGACTTTCGCCTTTCTAACCCGAAGTGTAGGCATAAAATCCCCCACAGAAAGGAATAAAAAATAATTTGTAAATTTTTGTCTCCGTAATCACCGTGATGTATGTCATCATATATGTCATTAATACATATGTTGTCATTGGACTCAAAGGGGAAACAGAAAAAAAAACTTCGCGCAGCATTTGAAAATATTTGTTTTACTTTTACCCCTTTTTGTTGAGAGTCCAAAATTACCAGTTTGCATCCATTTTCTTCTTCTAATGATTTCATATCAGAACAATGGATCTAATTTATTTTTATAGTGCGAATAAAAATAAAGAATTATTTTACTAAACAAATTATATTTCGCTTAAATTATAAGATGAGCAATTCAGTCTTTTCTTTTCAGGCTTTGCTGAGAGTAACATAATTGCCTTTTTCCCATCCATCTCCATCCCCTGATTATTACACATTAACTTTACTAAACTAGCTTATTTTTATATTTCAGTTGATTATAAAGGTCACCTTTTTAATTATTTTCATATAAATAGTAATTTTTTTTTTCATCTCTGCAGCGGTTGCCGAGAGAACGCTATTATCCTTTTCCATTGATCTCCATCTCCCTATTGTTGCACATTAACTTGACTAAATTAACTTATTTTCATATTTTGGTTGATTATAAAGGCAAAATTTTTTAATTATTTTCACATAAATAGTACGATCGTGAAATTAATTTTTTTTTTGCGGACGTTTCCGAGATTACGCAAATATCCTTTTCCATCGATCTCCTTCTACTTATTGTTGCACATTAACTGGACTAAACTAGCTTATTTTAATAGTTTGGTTGATTATAAAAGTTAATTTTTTAATTATTTTCATATAAATAGTACGATCATGAAATTCAATCTTTTTCTATCTAAAGCCTTTTTTGCCACATTTTTATGAAAAGATATTTTTGAGCAAAATAAACATTTTCTTTAAAATATACTGCCACCAATTTTTATTTATGTGTAGACACTAGACAATGCACATTTTAATAATACATGATAATTTTATGAATGTGTTTAAAAATATACTGCAGTTTAAGAACAAAAAATTTGTGTCTTCCCAATTGTAAAAAAATTTTTTTTTGTGAAATTAAGTTCATAAATCCTGACTATTGTAATGATTTAATTTCAACAAAACTGACATAATAAAAGCATGAGTTATTATAGATAACAAAATCATAGTTTAGAATTAATATAAAGGAATGTGTTAAAATTAAATTTGCCCATGTATTTAAACAACCCTGTTCTTAAACGCAATTGTCAAACTTGCATTTTCTAAATATAATAGAATTATATCATTTTTCTTCATTACATAACGAATTATATCATCATTACATAACGTAACTTTCTGTCAAAATATTTTGAGAGATGAAGGATACAATGTAAATAATGTACAAATGAACATGCATACAACTGTTTCCAAAGAGATCTCAAAACAGTTGTGTGTTTCACATATTTGTGCATTATTTACATTGTGTCCTTTGAAAATCAGATTTATGTCGATTTGTTCTGTAAAACTCATTTTACGCGCTATTCTGATTTTTTTCAAAAATCTTCTGATTTTTACTCCAAATAAGTTGGCAGCTATGCTGGGCATTGTAATAAATTTTTTTAAACAACTTGTGGGTGCTGCAGCTAATAATATGTCTAATAATTTCTTTACCGTATCCCAACACAAAGATGAAGTACGTAGAAATTTGTGAGAGTGATGAATAAAGTGACAACCACTCTTTGTGTAATTGTAATAGGTCACAACTGCTGTAAAGGATCACATAAAAAAAATTTGGGGATCACTAAAAATTGCTACTATGAATGTGTATGTACCTACCGATAATAATTTAATATTTAGAAGTCATATTACATTTTTTATGATGAAATCTGATCTGGGCAGTACATTACTTTTCCTACATACAGAAATGGCCCTAGTTTACATGCCCCCCCACCCCCTTACAAAAGCTAAAATGGCTCCCTTCTCTTCCCATCCCATTTCCAAAAAAATGTCAAATCGAATGTTAAAAATGTTTTTTATCCCGTTCATGTCATGATGTTCTCTGCCCCCAACACCTTACATTTGCTTAATATGATCCAGGATATGCAAGCTAATTTTAAAATATTCATCTATCAATGAACATTGCATTTGGCAAGCAAATCGTTCTAGTAAGTGCCACTTTCTATTGGAATCACTCCTTGGTATCACTGATAGGAAATTGAGTATGCATACAAAATTTCCAAGTCATGTTGTTGACTTGCAGTTGTAAAATCTTCGAGTCACTATATTAAAAAATGTTGGAATTTATGGGTAAAATGCAAATAAGCTCGAATCCTGCAACTGCTGACCTAGGAAACCAATTTACATACTGAGTTGATGAATTGACGATATCAAAATGATCCTTTTCCCCTGATCCATTTAAGACATACATGACTGTCAGCCTTCAATAAAGGTTAAGTGCATATAGAAAAAGCATGCAATTTTTTTATGTCTGTTTAGGATATATGAGGTATTTGTTGATTTTTTCCCAACAATGTATCTAAAACAAAAGAACCATGCTTGCTGAACATTTGTCTAATTTTGGGGAGGGGGGGACATATGTAAAGATAAAATTTTCTGTGCAAGCTTTTCTATTTTGCTTCAGCACTTATTGTCATGCTAAGATTACGCCAGTCTTTGCTCGATTATTCAGAGATGGTCTTTAACCCAGGGAAATTCAATATTGATTTTATGGGAATAATTTTAGTTCTATAAGATTTTATTCATATAAGTGGGGTGGGTATTTGATTATCTGTGACTTGAATATATCTGTGGAGTCACATTCATAAGGCAATAATTAAGCCTTATGAGCTGGAGATTTCTTTTGCTCATCTTGATAATTTATGCTTACTATGCATTGACCCCGGGTTCAATCTCTGGTGCCTAAACTTCTGCTCTAAAACATGGCATTGCATAAAAGCAAGAAAGTGCTCAACTTGTGAAGTGATCATTCATCACAACCCACAGATGATTTTATGGGCATTGACGGTCATCAACACAGAGCTGGCATTGAAATGAACAGTGAGTACAAAATTCCTTAAAGCAATTATTTTCAATTTTTTCTGGTAATACTTCTACTAGAAATTAAAAAAAAATCCCCGCTTTAGAATTTTGTGATGGCTAATCATCTCCTCGGCTGTGCTGTTCTAATGAGTAGTAATGACCATGAAACCTAGATCCATGTGTAGTGATGAATGATGACTTGAGCACTTTTTTACTTTTATGGTGTTGGTTTTTTTTTTTACTTGTAAAAATTTATAAATTTTTATGTTAAACTTGGAAGAGCCAGAATTTAGTTTTGCTGGTTTTAGTAGAAATCTTGATTTTAACATTGTCTTGCTTTTAAATTTATCTAAATCCTTAAATTTCAGGGATTTCCTTCTTCAAAATTGATGTTTTCCAGACTTCCTAGCAAACCTATGCAGAAGGTAATTTTTGTATTATATTAATAGATGATGCACTGTATAAAACAATTTGTATTTTCTCTTTGAAATCATTAACGTTTTACTGTAATTAATTGATTGTTCCTGAGTTTAAAAATATGCTTCTTCTTTAATACAGCCAAAACAATTTAAAATGAAATCAGAAGTATCAAAAATGTATAATGAAAATAATCAATTTTCTCTTAAATTGAAGATCAAAATAAATAGTAGGTATACACTCAATTATGTAATTATGTACAGCAAAATTACACTATTATCCTGTAGTTTAAACATTTTTTTAAAATGATTTTTAACTTTTTATGTGCAAAGATTTCAATATATAAAGTATGAAAAGAATAGTCAAGCAACTAAAAAAATAATTTGTTGAAATTCTCTGGAATGACCCAAAATTAAATTAATGAATTCAGTTAACCCCTGTTTCAAATCCTGAACAATGCTGTGTACATTTTTTAGAAATAATATAACTTTTTAATGCTTTCTTGAAGAAAGAAGAAAGACATAAGACAGTTAACGGACAATTCTTCAAGTGTTACAGTATTTTTTAAAAGAAATCTTCATTTAAAAAACATTGTAATGCTTTGATTGAATTCACTGTTGGAATTAAATGTAACTTTTTGCAGAAAATGTGCGAATTTTTGATGAATGCATTACAACTTTTTTTTCCCAGTAAAACCCCTGCTCTAGTTACAATATTTAACACAATACTACTAGTAACATTATTAATTATCATTATTAGTATTGCCATTAAATTCCTTGAGTATTATGGGGTGATTGTTAATGCAGGGGATGGGGGAGTTAGATACATTTCCACATGACCCCCTTTTTAGATCAGAATTTACCAGTGAATTATAGCTAGAAAACTGGCTTTGTGCCATAGTTTTATGAATCTCTATGGAGATTGACAAATTCCGTCCTACAACACAGCAGGCTGGCTGTTATTTTCTATTTCTTTCATATATAATTTTGAATAAGAATTTGCAATAAAATAAGATAACTTTTCTACTGGAGCATTAGTGGTTATTTTTAAAAGAAGTACAATTTAAAGGGAAGTTTAATATTGAGTTGTTTTCAAATCATTTTAACAAATTAAATTTCATTACATTATTTAATGCAGGTTGGTGTGACTGCAGCTAAATCAGCTATTCCATCAACATTTTCTAAAGAAATTCCTGTTTCTAGAACTCAGGCTCAAGTAAGTTTTGAAAAAATAATTATTTTTACTTATCCTGCAATACATAGTCTATATCAGTCGTGCACAACCCGCGGCCCTCGGTCTAATCGTGTGCGGCCCGCCGCCACTCTCAGCTTGGCGAATACATAAAAAAAATTCCAAGACTTTCGCAAAGAAAAGAAAAGAAAAACTACATCATAAAATTTTATAAAAAATTATTTTTTATATCAAATTTTCTTTAAGATTTCGACTACAAAACAAATAAAAAGAGCAAATCAAACAGCTTTAAATTAAAAATTGTATACCTATTACAATGAGAAGTGGAATGTTTGAATTCATACCCTGCCATGGTAGTCCTTCGTTGGCTTGCTGTTGGCGAGAATTTTCTGTACGGCAAACCTACACCGGAAACTGGAATGTGTTTGTTGTAGGAGGGGAATTTCTTTTTGTCTCCCGAGTATAGTCAAAGACTCAAAGTCAAAGAATAGTTGGAGGTCGATAAATAAAGCGTTTTGGTTTGATACGATTTACGTTATAACTTCTGTGACTATGTCTAAAAAGCGTAAAGTCGGTGATGAGAATCGTGCATTTCAGGAGAAATGGGGTGAGAGTTATTTTTTCGTTCAAAGGCAAAGCAACATGTTTAATTTGCCAAGAAACTATTGGTGTAATGAAGGAGTACAATGTGAAGAGACATTACGATACAAAGCATGTTGACAAATACAAGGAGTTATCGGGACGAATGAGAAAGGATAAAATTAAAGATCTGCAACATAAGTTTACAAACCAACAAAATATTTTCAAAAGAGTGATTGATGATTCGGAAATTGCAGTCAAGGCAAGTTTTGTTGTGTCGAAAATTTTAGTTAAAAAACTGAAACCATACAAGGATGGAGAGTTGGTTAAAAAATGCTTGGAAGAAGTGGCAAATATAGCGTTTCCGGAGAAAAAAAGTATTATTTCGAAGATAAGTCTTAATCGTATGACGGTAGCAAGAAGATCAGAAGAAATGGCATTAGATATTGAAAAAGCATTAAAAGAGAAAATTTCTGAATTCACATGGTTTTCATTGGCCATAGATGAAAGCACAGACGTCACTGACACTGCACAGCTGTCAATTTTTATTTGTGGCATTGACTGTAATTTCAATGTTACGGAGGAGTTACTGGCGTTACTTCCAATGAAAAATACAACAAAAGGAGCAGACATTTATCAGGAAGTTAAGAAAGTCTTGGAAAAGTATAATTTGGACTTAAAAATGTTACATGGTATTTCAACCGATGGCGCGCCAGCTATGGTAGGAAAAAACCAAGGATTAGTAAATTATTTGGCAACAGATAGCAAGGCCATGGGGAATGAAATCATAGCATGCCATTGCCTTTTACACCAAAAGAACCTTTGTGCAAAAATTATTAAAATGGAACATGTAATGAAAATCATTATTAAGGTAATAAACTTTATTCGTTCCAGAGGAGTTGCTCATCGACAGTTCCGAGATTTCCTATCCCAGTTAGATTCTCAGTATGATGATGTAATTTATTTTACACAAGTTCGTTGGCTAAGTGCTGGAAAAATGCTGAAGCGAGTGTATGACTTGCGTGAGGAGATCATTACTTTTTTCAAAAGTCGTGATCATAATCTGGTTGCAGACTTTGAAGACAAGGAATGGCTATGTGATTAAATTTTATGGTTGATATGACACAACATCTGAATGAGCTAAATACGAAGCTTCAGGGGAAAAATAACCTGATACGCAACCTATTTTACTCAATCAAGTCATTTGAGTTTAAGTTAGTATTATGGAATTCACAACTCAAGTCTGGTCAATTGTTGAATTTTCCAACAATGAGTAATTTTATTGCAAGTTGTGAAGACGATCCCATCAACATTATTAAATACGCTTCACTAGTAGAAAATCTGCAAAATGAGTTCAGTCGTCGATTTCAAGATATCAGAAAACTTAAGAAATCTTTGGAAGTGTTTGCAATACCATTTGCGACAAATATTGAAACAGCGCCCGTCAATTTTCAGATGGAACTTATCGAAATTCAGAGTAACTCCGAATTGAAAGCTAAATTTTCCGAAGTTTCTTTGCAAGAATTTTATAGAAATTATTTGCCTTGTGAAATGGAAAAATTGAAAATTCACGCTCAAAAAACGATAATATTATTCGGGAGCACCTACTTATGTGAACAATCATTTTCATTAATGAAACAAATGCAATCAAACGGTCGTTCTCGTCTAACTGATGAACACTTGGAGGGAAACCTACGGATCGCTGTATCCAACATTGAACCAGACATTGAAAGAATAATGAAAACCAAACAATGTCAAATTTCCCACTAGCTCTACAAAAAAATAAAAGGATTTTGGTGATATCTGTATGTTTTTGAAGCGAGTGAGTTGTTTTTTTCATTTCTGTATTTGTTTTTAATTTTTACTTTTAATTTTTTGTTTCGGTATTTACTAAAAATATATTTCTGGGTGGTACCCCCCCCCCCCCCCTCACCTTGCGGCCCGCCGTTGCCTAGTCTATGTGAAATTGGCCCGTACGTGTTAAAAGGTTGTGCACCCCTGGTCTATATAATACATAAAGTATTCAGATATTGTCAAATATTAGACTCTTAGATTTTGACAAATTTGAGAATTGATGTGTTTTAAGGATTTGCCAATGCCGATAAAAAAATTTGGAATTAGAACCGATGCCAATTATTCAGTATTATTAGATTACTGAAGATCCATTCAATCTGATACGAAATACCTATGCTGATTAGCTTGATATTACGTATGAAAAATTTATAACTGCTGTAAAATTATGTATGAAATTTATATCAAGCATTATTTATAACTAACCACCTTCGTAAATATTCAAAATTGAAACAATGTGTGATGCGCATGGTAATAATTCATACAGTTTTCCTGAGATCAAAGTAAAAGAATAATTTTGAAATAATAAATATTGCTATCTGTGGTCTGCATTTAGCAGTTACTTCTTCTAACAATAACTTTTTTTAAATAAAAAGCTGCACTTGCTATGCACGCATATTGGTTACTAAGTGACTACTCTCTAAATAAGCAAAACCTGCTGCTTAAAACCTGCTGCTTTAACCTGCTGCTTAAATCACTTCAGCCTTTATTAATTGGACATAAGAGTATGCAGCTTTTGTTAATAAGTATCCTCTTAGCAGATATCTAGGCTACTCAGTCTACTATACAATCCAGGTACACTCATGCAGTCGGTGTCATATGCCCTAAATAGGTGCCCTTCAACCATTTTGGCTTTCTGCACTGATATAGGGCACTTCACAGGCATGAGATTCTTCCACTTTTCAGTGGAATTCCACTTTTTTTTTTTTGTTTTGCTTTTATCCCCAAAAAATCCTCTTTTTCCAAAAAATCCCCCCCCCATAAAATTTTCTTCTCAAAGTTCTGCTTTTCAAAGAAAATCGCTGAAAAATCCGTGCACTCCTTCTGTCTACAAAATCTTTCATTTGTGAATTTAACTACCATACAACCCAAAATTGATAAATTGCCCACTCCCTGCTGTGCAAGCAAGTTCAAAATTGTAACTTCTGCTATCTAGGGAACCTATTCGATATTTTTCCATTTAAAACTCAATTTGTGAAATAATCACTATTGCTATAATTTCCTACCCTACCACGTGGAAATGAAAGTTGTACGAAAACTAATAAAGATAAAAAGAAGTCTAAAGTTTATTTTCTTAAAAGGGCCACATTTAAAAAAAGTATTTCATTTATGTATCAAAAGATAAGGATCTCCATACTATTCTAAAGATAAATAAATAACAGAAGAGTGTGATCATTGACTATAAACAACATCAGCTATGCCACATGACCTTCAACTTTAGAGTTCTTTTCCTGTATATGCACACAATCTAGCAGACCTATTTAGCCCTGGCCCCACTGCTAAGCTACTAGGTTAGTGATGCTTTACTGTATTTTATCATCTTTCTGCAACTTCATTCTGTTGCAGAATAAAATAAGTTAAAGAAAATTCCTTTCTTTAAAGATGTGGTATTAAAAACAAAAAATTAAAAAGTATTGGATTTATCAGTTTATTTATTCTCAAATATCTGTTTATCGTTGGTATTGGATAATTGTACAGTGATATATTGATGTATGATATATTACTAACTGTTGTCATTTCTTCTCTCCCTTATTCTTATCCCTCATGTGTATATATATATATATATATATATATATATATATATATATATATATATTACATATTAATTATATACAGGATGTCTAGTAAGAAAGTCCGTATCAGGGAAATTTTTCGAAAACAAATTTAGTTAGCCTTATTTTTTTAATGCATCTGTGTAGTAAACCCCTATGGTGCTACAGAACAAAACACATTTCAGTGGGGCTAACCCTTCTTTTTATGGAGGGCTATCTTGCTTCCTTTCAGAGATAAGATAAAAAAGTTAATTACAAAGTTGTGGAGCATTGCCAAATTAGTATAAAAATGTGTGTTGTCCGACAATAAAGGCTGAAAAGAATCCTGAAAACTAGGGAATGCACTCTAAATCTCCCCACATGAAACAACATTAACATACTCAAACGCTTGGTATGCCTTCTTTTGGAAAATGCTATGCGTATAATTGTTTGGCTGCACTGACATTCTGGTTACATCCCCCAAAATAAAGTGACAAACACATAGCATAAGGATACAATATTGCAGATGAAATGTTTTTTCAATCTCGGATTAGTTTATTTATTTTTCTGGCTTCAATTATGATGATGTTGATCTGTCAAATAAAATAGTTAGCATTCACATTAAATTTATCAAATCGTTTGTTGCACAACTGTTGTCAGACAATTTTGCAGTTTAAAGAATCAAATCTTTTTGGACAATTATTTGCAACTTTTTCTACTGAACAGACATTTTTGTGCTAATTTGGCAATGCTCTACAACTTTGTAATTAACTTTTTCTCTATTGCTAAAAGGGAGTGAGATAGTCTCCCGCCTTGCCATAAAAAGGGGGGTTTAGCCCCTTGAATGTTGTTTCACTATGTAGCCCCATAGGGGTTTTCTATGCAGCTGCATTAAAAAAAAAAATCTGATGTGGGCAGCACATGACTTTCCCTGTAGACTCAAATGCATTTTTAATTCAATTTCTGCTTTTATTTGGTAATTTGACATTTTCCCAAAGGTGACATAAAAAAATGTGAAAAATCTCAAATATCTCGAGAACGGTTAGTCCTAAAGTAATAGAGTTGTTCTTATTCTTTTCCTCATCAAAAATGACATATAAAACCAGCATTTAATTGATATATTTAAACATACGTAGTCTTTTTTTAGATATTGGCGATTTTTATGGGCCATTTCGTAAAAAAAGACAGGTTGTTCTTTTCTGAATCGTACCAAAATCTAATCAGCACCAAAGTATCCCACATGTGATTTATCTACCAAATTTTGTGAAATTTGGTCAATTTGTATTTCAGCTAGAGTGAATACATGAGATTTTTGCGGGCGATTTTGCAAAAAAAGGCAGATTCTTTCTTTCCGAATTGCACCAAAAACTAATCAGCACCAGGGTCATACCCAAGGGTCTTACCAAATTTTATGAAATTCGATCCATTAGTTTTTGAGTTAGAGTGGATACATACATTGCACAGACACACAGATGTGATGCTAAAAATAGTTTTTTCGTATTCTAGAGGTCTCGAAATGTGTAGATCCTTCGAGAACTCGAGTTGCGATTTTTGACATGATTCCAATACTTTCCCTATACATTACCATGTATTGTAGGGAAAGTAATAAGGATAATGCTCTTCGTTCCCCTGATATGGACTTTCCTAGACAACCTATAACCATAATTATCAATGTTGCAAAAAATCTGTGATACAGTGGCTATTAAACTCAAACTGCCCACTGGTCACTTGCTACTAAGTAAAAAGTTGAATTTTCAGGCCTACTGGGAGTCCTTCCTCATGTGGTGTTTATCCTTCTCCCCGTATGTGTGGTTCTGATTTGAGGCACTTTCAGAAATGTTAAAGGAACATTATCAACTGTATAACAGTACTTGAGACAGCTTTCTGATTAATATTTTCCATTCTACTCTAGCTGTTAATTATCAGAATTTTCTCTGAAGACTCTGTTTTTCCTTTTTAAATGCATCCAGGCACTATCTAAGTTCTCTAGGAAAAGGTCGGAAAAAAAAATCCCATTTTTGGGATTTGGAGGCTGATAGTAACCAAATTAAAAGATGAAGCTGCTCGGTACAGCGTCAGTTCTTAACTCTGATGGTATTGACAAGCTGCATATACTAGGTTTTCCCAGCATGTAACATAAGTATGAAGCAGTTTCCCTTGGAAAGGTCTTCATAAAAGGCCCTTGGACGTATATCTGACTGACGCCCTGGTTAACTTAAAACTTAAATTTAATAAATGGTACCAAAAGTATCAAAATTTTCACAATGAAAAAGTTGAATACAAATTTTGAAAAGAAATAATTTGAAATAAAAATTTTGCAAACAGAACTGCCAGTACTATGTACTTCCAATACGGGTAAAGAAAAAAAAAATTTAACTTGAACAAGAACTGAACTCAAGCCAGCGAGATCATTTGAAACTATTGTAGGCCCAATGTAGCACACAACCCTGAAGGTCCCATTAAATTTCCTAAAGCAAATCCTGTCGAACGAGAAATTCTCCCCAAAAAAAATTCTCTGCAGCAGTGACTTTCATAAACAAGTGTACTTCCACTAAAATTTGACTAACTCAAAGGTCCCCAAAAATTTAACAAATTCGAAGAACTCCCACAAATGGTGAAATTTTGAAATTCAAATCCCTGCACTAAAATCCGAAGTACAACTTTCAACAAAAAGGGAATCCCAAAAATTTAAATTTCAAGCAAACCAAAGTTTTAACTCAACCTCCCAGAAAATTAAAATTCTGACAAACAAAAAAAAAAAATTCAAAATGTAATTTTAAACAAAAACAAAATTTAATTCTAACCTTCCAGTCTATCAATTCAATCTTAACACTCCCAATCATCACAAGTAAAAAAAAAAATTTCAATTACCTACAAAAAGTTTCAATTTAAAAAAAAATTTCAAAGCAAAAAAAAATCTGCTTTTGTAGAGTGCATCACCCAAGCAGTCGGAAAGAAGAAAAACAAAACAGAGTTCCCAATTACTTGTCATTACAATAAACATAAATTTTGATGAAGACTTTGGACCAGCCGAAGAATTCAAAAGGTCGAAACATAAAATTTAGAGAAGTACTTCATGATTAACAAAACAACTAAACAACTGAAAACCCAATTCCAAAATCTCCTCTCCCACATTCGAAGCAATACACAATCACCCAGCAATAAACTTTTAAGAGCCAAAACACTTTTAAGCAAAACTAAAAAAAATTTCACAAAGCTAACTTAAATTAAAAAAATTTTCTCAAGGAATATTTCTCAAAGAACAATCTCCATTCCCCCCCAAAACAAACATTCTGAGACTGAACTTGCACAATTTAACAAAAAAAATTTACTCTACCCAAAGTCGATCGCTTGGCTGAAGGATCAATAACATAAGAAAAAACAATTTTTAGTGGGCAAGTAATTAATCCTAAAAAGGAAAGGTGCATTCCCCAGCTGAGCACCTTAAAGGCGGCTTCAAAGCACCAAAGTGACAGTTAACATGGCCTAATGAAAAACAAAAAAAAATTTTCTTTTTCAAACACATGTCTGTGAAGAAGAATTTCTATGAAAACAAGGCTTCCCAGACCTCAAAATTCCTCCGGGTGACCATGAAAACCAACCCATTAGCCGTACCTTTAACTTCACCCAAAGCCAAGAGTTGTGACTAATTATTCAAAACAAAAACAAAAGAAAACTTTTGATCACTGTTCTCCCTCTTTAATAATTTTTCAAAACCAAAATTTGAACTTTAACTCAAATCCAAACTATATTCCAAAAGAGAAATAAATTTACCTGTCAAAACAAAAAGAAAATTTCTTAATATTTAAGACTAACCAGATCTTTTGACATATTTAGCTACTTTTAAACACACATTAAATTCAATACACTTAAAACACAACTACTAATACACATACATTTTTCGCTATTCTTAGCACTCTTATTTCCAATAACTCTCTATCTCAAATCTCATAAAAACTGTTGCAACATTTTCTCTCTTAATCTAAAAAAAAAAAAATCTGACAGTGGGCAAGGGGTCGTGAATCCCTTCCCCAAAAAAAACACAATACACAAATACATCATGGGCAAGTGATTTAATTCCCGAGGGAAAAAGGTGCATTCCCCAGTGAACACCTCAAAACTGTGTGGCAGCAAAGCACTGAAGTAGCCATTATGGGCAGACTGAGAAAAAATTTTTACCCACTTAAAAGTTGAGAAGGAATGGTTTAGCAAAGCAAGGCCTCCTTTGAACCTGAATATCCCAGAATCCCCACAACAAACAACCACTTCTCCACCACACACTTGCAAAACAAATAGCCAAAAGATCCCTAAAGGTGAAAAAAAAAATCTCTCAAAGTCACAAAAAAAAATCCTACTCAAATTCCAAAATTACACAGAGTCAAACTCCAAAGTTTAACTTTTAAAAATTCTATAAAACAAACAAAAAAATATCTTTAAAACAACAAGCTATGATTAGCTTACACAGGAGTGAAAAGAAAAAAAAATTTCAACTAACAAAAGCTTAATAAAAAAAAACTCCTAAATCTTTCTAACTTTTCAAAAACTACAATATTATTTCTAAAACAAATTAAATTCGCGCTGAGCGCTCACGCATACACTGCGGAAATAAAAACGCTGTTATGCCAAGAATCATTAAAAGGATCACTTCCGCCAAGCGGCAAGCCGCCGCGCAATGGCATCCCGCCACCCCCACCGGATGCGATGGCACCCCAAATACAGCTGTGCAACTGATAAGCGGTTGAAAGCCAAGATTTGCCTAAAAATGCATCCTTTTTTCTCTCTCTCATGAATGAAGTGAAGTTAACACGAGAGAGCGGGAAGCCAAAAGATTAACAAAGGATATGATATTTTAACGTTTTTAAGATGCATTGCGTATAATTATGAATAATAAAACAAAGAAAAAGGATAACAAATTACGTTAAAAGGGGAATAAATCGCCGAAATATTCAAAAACAACAAATGAATTTTGAATTTTGAAGGGAAAGGGGAAAGATAACGAATTTTAAGCTATTACAAATTTTGAACTATTAATTAAATTTAGAACTGTCAAATCTCGGCATAACAATGATCACAGAAATCAACATCTGTATATTATCATCGGCACATTTAATTTTACTGTGACACTTTTTTCAATTTATGTAATTTTTTTGCATTAGCTAAGATTATTATAATTAATTGTTTTGCATTTACATATTAAAAAGGACGTTATTTTCCTCACTTTCATGCAGCAAATTTAAGAACAAATTGGGAATTTGGTGTATTTGCCGATAGATGACATGAATATATACCTAATACTTCTCATTCTACTATGAAATTTATAAATTTTAAGTCCAGAGATTTAATTCAGGGCCAAGTATTCGATTAAGATGAATAAATGAAGCTTTGCCGAATTCAGTTAATCATAATCTTTCATATTGTCTTTCTCGTGAAAATGGGAAAAATTTATTCATCAGAGAAAATTAAGAAATCTTATATGTTCTCTCTATATAAAAAGAAAACCTTCAATGTTTTGACACTGCATTATGAATAGACAGCGAAATATACAGGTATGGAATTTTTTTATAGACTAATATGAACCCATAGATGTGCAAAATGAACTTAGAATTTCATTTTAGGGTATATATATATATATATATATAATTACATGTTAATTAATAACATTTTGCATTGTTAGTGTGGGCAAAGATTTAATAAATCGAGCTGATTTCCAACTTCTCTGTGATTGGTTACTGGCAATGATCTGCTTTGTTGATTTTTATAAACAGTGCTTCCCAATAATTGATCTCATAAACAATGATAATTAAAATGTAGTTATTATTGCAGTTAATAATTATATGTTTTACCTACAAAGTCCGTGTACTTTGTGTGCTACACCCATCCAAGTACATTGGCAATGTATGGGAAGTGGGAAGCAGTGGACATCAACTTCTGTCGACCCTCTCATCCTCTCCTAATATCCCAGACACATGTGAGCCATACACCCCTCCCATTCGAGGGTGCGGTAGCCCAGTGATTAGCGTGCTAGAATTGCACTCGGTAGGCCCGGGTTTAATTCCCACTACTTCCAAAACTGCTGCCGTGTTCATGCAGAGTGCGATCACATTAAACATGTGGGTCCGTAAGTCCTTCCGAGAGGTTGGTGGTAGGGGAAGGAGGGTATGGTCCCCATGGATGCCTCCCCCACTGGGTTCCGGTCTAAATTGGGTGGTACTTCCCGGCCGTCTAAACAGTCACCTTACACCTTTCTGGTAGGTCAGATGGTCTGGGTCTCAACAACAACCCCTCCCATTCGATATTGCTATTTCTTATATGACTCCCTATCAATATAAAAGCATGAGATTCTTCCATAGATCTGCTAATTTCTGCTTTTCTCTTTTTTTGTCCAAGGAATTTTTTTCTTTCCGCAGGCAAAAATATTTTCTTTGCGAATTTCAAAATTTCTCTTCCTTAAGCAGGGTGTCTGTCCACAGATCATGAAAGTCTGGAAAAAATTATGAAATTTGTCACGAATATCCAAAATGCCCATTTCATAAAATATCTATTTAAATTTGAATGCTTCTATTGATTTTGATAGATGCAATTATTATATACACAATATAGCTGATGCATTTTTTAATTTCATTTTACAATTGAATAAGATAAAGTAAATGAGTGTTCATCATGCACATTTTTACATAAATTCAAGATTTCCTTTTTTTTTTTTTTTTTTCTGCAATCTCATATCTGAAAATATACATACTATATTTTCCTCTAACATAACACATCTACTTTAAGGACTTTCATCACATAAATATTATTTAATTTTATTTCTATAAGATAATTTGTCTATGTCACAGATGCTGGGTAACAAGATAAAGTAAACGGATGTTCATCACACATTTTGACATGAATTCAAGATTTCCTCTTTTCTGATTTTTCTATAATCTCATGTCTGAAAATATACATACTATATTTCCCCCTAACATAGCGCATCTACTTTAGGGACTTTCATCACATAAATATTATTTAATTTTATTTCTATAAAATAATATGTCTATGTCAAAGATGCCGGGTAACAAGATAAAGTAAACAGGTGTTCATTACACACATTTTTACATAAATTAAGATTTCCTCTTTTCTGATTTTTCTGCAATCTCATGTCTGAAAATATACATACTATATTATCCCCTAACATAACTCATCTACTTTAGGGACTTTCATCACATAAATATTATTTAATTTTATTTCTATAAAATAATTTGTCTATGTTACAGATGCCTGCTAACAAGATAAAGTTTTTTTTTTATCAAATGGCCAGGCACTTGACTCATCATTCGCCTTTGTCAGCGGCCAGAACGTGAAACATTTAGCCGTCCTAGGACGTTGTCCCAGGCGCACCAGAGGGGGGCGGAACACACTGCACCCACAACACAAACATCCATGCCTTACGTGGGACTTGAACCCACAACGCGGCGGTCGAGCAATTGCTGTGGTAACGCTCGCCTTGACCACCTGACAACCATGTCTGCAAGATAAAGTCAATGGGTTTTCATCACTCACATTTTTACATAAATTGAAGATTTCCTCTTTTCTGCAATCTCATGTCTGAAGATATACATACTATATTTTCCCCTAACATAATGCATCTACTTTAGGGATTTTCATCACATAAATATTATTTAATTTTATTTCTATAAAATAATTTGTCTGTGTTACAGATGCCTGGTCCAAATGTAAAGAAGGTAACTGCTTCAAATGTTGCTAACAAGCCTGCTAGCAAGGTATTTTTATGCATCACTTATATATTTTATTCAGTTTTTCCCTCTTTCAATATATAGCATATGCAATGGATCCAGAATCTTGTTATTTCAAAATCAATAAAACATAAAGCATAGTTTATGGGGAAAGAAGAGTTAATAGGGATCGGAAATTCGAGTTTTAAGTGGAAGAGTATGTTTCAAACATCCCAGAACTCGAACATTTTTGAAATGTCTCTCTCTCTGTGTGTGTGTGTGTATGCATGTTAGTGTGTATATCTGTGAGTCTGTGGATACTACAATATCTCATGAATGAATGGAATGTTTCGAATGAATTTTGTATGACTATTAGAATTGGTAAATACTGGAACCCTAATGATTTTAAACGTAATCAAATGTTCAGAAGACTCCAAATTTTCGAATGAAATTTTGAAAAATTCATTAAAAATTTAGAATCTTCAATAATGTTGCATAAATGTAATTTTTCATTAGAAAACGAATGACATATACTTTAGAATGCTAATAAAAATTGTTCTTAAAATATTGCATTTTAAAAAATAAATTTATAAAATATATTACATTAAAAGTATTAACTATCAGGCAATATGTTCATTTTTCATATGTAATAATATGTGACAAATTTGTTAACATCATTTTTGAGGATCTAGTTTGTTCCATTCATGAGAGAAAATGCTTTGGGTAATAGTTTTGCGTTTTGATGCCCACTAATTCGCTAATAGTTATTTATATATAAGAAAGGCTCTTCTATCATTCTATCAGTCTGTCTGTAACTTGGTGATAAACTTGGCAACTAATTTGGCAAATTATCCATTTAGCGACTTTTTTAATAATGCCAAATTGATGAAAACATCATCAAAATTGCGGAAATGATGTTAAATTGCAGAAATGATCCAAATTAGTGAATTAATTATTAAAATCTTTTAATATATGGACCCTATTGCTTATTGCAGATGCTATCAATATTGATAATTGTCAAGGTAGAGTTGCAAGAAATATAAGTTAACAGGGTACTTTGGAATAGTTTTACATGTTGTTATCTAGAAAATATACCAAATTCACTTCAATTAAAATATTTTACTGTGGATCTTATACCTCGTTTTTTCAAGGTGAAAAAAGTAAATTAATTTCATTATGTAGAGAAGGTCATGTGCTACCCATGTCAGTTTTTTTTTTTCTGTGCTACATATAGAGTTTTAAACAAATTGACAGATTAAATGTTTTAATGTTTTTATAAAAGATTAATATGAAAATTTTCGTTTTTTAACTGTTGTGTGTTGTACTTTTAGTGGTCTACTGCAATTAATAATTATGGTTTCCTTTTATATTTATTTTTTATTTATTGATCATAACTTAATCTGTTAGATTTATTTTTGGTATTGGCTATATTAGTAGGGATTTACTATAGTAGTTTATGTATGGTGCAAATTCATATTAAATTAATCCTGTAAATTGAATTTTTGTTATATATGATCTCTTTTGCCTGTATTGCATCAAAATACAATCATATCGTATCTATTTCTAAAACTTGCTTTTTGAATTAAACAGAAATTTAGGTGTGGTTTTAAAATGCCTGAATTGGGGTTCCGAACCTTTTTTTTTATGTTACAATTTCTTTGTTTTTCGCAACTTGTAACTGTTAACTTTTTTTTCTGTTTTATGATGGTTGTCCGATAAATAAGGCATTGGTTACAATTACATGAAACTCGCTTATGTCAACATATCAGCAATAGATGTCAATAAAACTACATACAAATATTTATTTTTCCCACATAGTCACCATATACATTAAGACATTTATTTCAGCTATCAACGAGTTTAAATATTTTTTCACTGTAGCTTTCTCATCCAAGATCATTGAAATACTGCAGAACTGTGGTCTGTAGGGCTTCATCTTCAAATTGTTTACACCTGTCTTTTTGGCAATTTTGTGGATATCGCACTCTTTGATCTTCCTTTATCAAATATAGCACAAGAGTACAATTATCTTCCTTTCCTGCAGCTTTTATCAGCTTAAAATGTTCTGTCCTTGAACATTTGCTAACCTAAATGAAAATGGCTTTGAGTGACACCTTCCTCTTGCAAAAATCTGATGAATATATTTTAAAAAATCTGATATTTTTATTTTGCGTGTGGGACTGTGTTTCAACCCCACCATATATTTTGTTTACTCGCCAACTGCAGACAATTTATTACAGAACAACAATGAATGGGAGATTGCTATTCTTCATTAGTATGATGTACTCACGAAACTAATGATGTACTCACATTTGCGGTATGTCGGGTATAAACATTGCATTTTATATTAGATGGTCCTCATATAAAACATTGATTTAGTATATTTTTTGGGTTCATCAAGCTGCACATCTCACTTATTTTCCTCTTTTTTTTATTGTTATTAGAAATTATTTACATATAATTTTTTTTTTTTTTTGTATACCCCCCAAAATGTCTTTATTAGCAATTTATTTTATCATACTTTTTCTAGGAAAGTTTAAAAACAGAGACGAGAAAAGGATATTGTTTCAAAAAGGCTGCTGCTGCTTCAAAACTATCCAGTCATTCAGGTATCATTATTATAAATAGTGAGATTATTCTTACAAAAAAAAAATTAAATTTTTTGTATACATCTGAATATCTCTGATAATTGTCTATTTTGTGTCCCTTGAGGTAAAGGTAATGTTAAATACATTAAAGGTAATGATAAATAATACATATATATGTCTATTTACTTGTTTTTAATATCATTGTCTTATCCCTTATTGAAAGTGGTCTGAAGAGCGCATATAAAAATATTAAAAATTGACCCAACTTGAGACTGGAGGAAAATTCCTTTATAAATAAAACAGGTACTAAATAGGTATATAAATTACCCCTCGTTCCCTGTTCCATATATAAGGTAAGCAATTGAAAACTGGATTTCATGTTGTGAAAGCCTGGTAATATAATAATATAATAAGCCTATAACTACATCCAAAAATGAAATTCAAATTTAAATGTTTTAAAAAATCATATATTTAATACAGATATTAGAAGTACTAAACCCCTTGTTCCCTACATTAACATACATGGAGTATGAATATGGTCTTTATATATATATATACACACACACACAGAGTGTCCCAAAAACATTGACCTTGGCTTTTATTCTTTAAATATTGATCTTAGGCATATATAATAAATTACAAAGTTGCGTAAAAAAGGTGCAGAATTTTATGAAATCGATAAAGATTTTCAGGGGATTATATTTGAAGAAATACAAAATTTCAATTTTTATACGGCCCCCGTACAAAAACATTTCCAATGAGTAAAATGTGTCCCATTCAGTAATAAGGTGATGGGCAAAATTTCAGCATTTTATTATAAAAAGTGCTAGAGATATGTTTAAACAAAGTTGGTGATGGATTGATCACAAATTAAAATGTAAATGTTTACAGCAAGAGTGCAAATGACGCAACACAGAAATACATCATAGGTAATATAATAGGCATACATCATAGGCATAATATCTGCCTCTTATCTTTAATGGATCTTTGGCATGGATGGAAAACATTTTGAACAAGCTTTGTAAACTTTCTGTAAAGTTATTATTTCTACACAGTGTAGATACTTTTGTACCAATAAATAGCAAAATTATTATTTATTGCTGTAATTATTTTTTTCTTTCGTAATTTGTGTATGACCCCTGAAACTCGATCTGCGGACATGATTTTTCTCCTCTGAGAACTCATGTCTATGCATCGAAAAGTGGTTTCGAAAAGTCAGCATTTTTGTCTTTTCAGATCTCTGGGACTTTTTATGATAAAATGCTGAAATTTTGTACATCATCTTATTAATGTATGGGGCACATTTTACTCATTGGAAATGTTTTTGTATGGGGGCTGTATAAAAATTTAAATTTTGTATTTCTTAAAATTTAATTCCCTTGAAAATTTTAATCGATTTTATAAATTTCTGTAATTTTTTATGCAACTTTGTAATTTATATGTGAAAGATCAATATTTAAAGAATAAAAGTCGAGGTTAATGTTTTTGGGATACCCTATATATATATATATATATATAATAGAAGTTTGAAAATCCAATGAACGAAAAGTAAGAAGATGTAACACGATAAACCTAACTTTTTAAAAACACCCACAGAAATATATATATATTAGCAAATTTTATAAATATCCAGCTTATTTAGTACATAGTACAGCTAAAAAGTTTGAAATGGTTGATTATACTTAAATTCTCTCCTTACTATCTTATTTTAGCTGGACATCCACTTTCTCTTGAATAAGCATTACCATGTATTTACATGTTCTTACTGTTGAATATCACCTTTTATCGTCTTTTCGCATTACTGTTATTTCTTTCTCACGATCGGCAACAGCAGTTCTCACTTTTTATTATTTGAGATTGGCAACATTGGTCTCTATTCAAGGCTCCCATGGATCTGATGTATGCAGTATTTTTTCAGGTATTCTTGCTTCCTTTTGTTTTTCAATCATTATGCATGTTGTCCAGGTTATCTAAGTTTATAGATATAATCTATCATAGATATCAGAAATATGCATTTTGTGTTCATCCATTTTTATGAAATACCTGGTCTTGTGATAAATAGTTTTATCGAAATGGACAATTCATTATTAGGCATAGGGCTTGTCCACGTGTAAAGCTTTCATGCTTGGATTTTATTTGATATTATTTTATCGATTCCTTTCCATTGATGTTTTTTGATTGTCTTCAGATTGATGACTAGAGGTTTGCATTTATATTTTCCACTTGATTGATTATTCTCTGTTTGATACTTTTATTTGTAAGGCATTTTGTAATGTTGGGGTTTTTTGAGTTGATAATTCTCTCTATTCTTTCATTGCATTTTTGAACTTTTATTATTATATATATAATATCAAGAACATAGTAAAGTTGATACAGTGAAGAGGCTCTTTAATTATATGCAAATCCAATTATTAATTTTGCAGTCTTAAAGTATAACTTTCTACTTTGGCAAAGTTTTCTGTTGGTCACCATCTCAAAAAGAAGGAGTATGTGCATTTTCTAGTAATATTAATAGTGTGGGATAGAATTTGAGGTGGTTACAATAAGCATGTGGCATGAGATAGGAATTTGGAAATAATTATGAAAGAATTGGGAACGCTTAAAATTTCTGTATCACATGTATATGATAACTCTAATGCTTCTCGAGTTTTTTTCCCGATTCATGACCTATTTACACTCTATACACACAAGGTTCTTGCACACCTGAAAATATCTTAAAACTGTTTCATTCCTTATTTTGATATTTATGGATATTAAAACTGCTTACCAAAATGCTTGAAATGTTCATAATTTTCTTAGTAATATAACACTAAGTACAGTTAAAAAATTAACTGGAGTGTTGTTTAGAGTGTAGCATGCCACCTCCAGAGGGACTAATGACGTGGCAAACACAAAAATTGTGCCATGGCTATTTTTCACTACAATCATTAAATCTGTTAAGTTTCATGATCATTGAGCCATAAACAACCTTTTTATGCATAATTTTGTAAAATTTTGTCTTATGCTACCATGTTAAAAAATATATAAAAATATGAATAAATTTTGAAGTTTTCACCTGAATTTCAAAAAATCGTATCTGGTTCTATATTTTTTGTTAACAAAGCTGGATATAAAGCTTCATGAAAAACTATTAATATTTGTTGCAGATATCATGTACACAAAAAATCGACCACAGATAAACAGATGGACATCTCTCTAAAAACAGTCAATGTATTCAAGAAATCTTAAAACATATTGGCCTCAAAATCGAAAAATTTCCTGAAAACAATACTTTCTTTATATTATATTCTATAGTATGATAAAGCAATCCCAATAGAAATAGAGGAAAATATCTTGCATCCTACAGTAAAGGCCAGGTTGTAAACTTTTGGAATAATACTCCCCATTGCCATATAGGAAAGGGGTCATTGTGGTTCCAGTTTCCTCCATAACCTTGATTTCTGATTCAATCTGATGAAGTCTGATTATGGAATAATTATGAATAATTAACTAATTATGAATGATGGAGGTATCCATATACCTCCATCATTCATAATTAGTCTCCCTGTAAAAAACTACATGGCCTTTGCATAAGGGCGCGGTAGCCCAGTGGTTAGCTTAAGGGAATTGCACTCTGTAGACTCTGGTTTGATTCTCTCCATTGCCAAAACTGCCTCAGTGTTCATGCATACGATCACGTTAAACATGTGAGTTCGTAAGTTCTTCCGAGGTAGTGGTAGGGGAACGAGGATACGGTCCCTGTGGATGCCTCCCCCACTGGGTTCCGGTCTAAATTGGATGGCTCTTCCCGGCTGTCCAAACAATTACCTTACACCTTTCTGGTAGGTCGGATGGTCTGGGTCTCAGCAACAACAACAGCCTTTGTATAGGCAGTTGGTTGTCATTGTCCTCCCCCACCCCATGTAGAACCAAAATCTTGGGCACATATTATGTACTACAAGTGCTAATAGCTGGAAACCTCAGTTTATTATAACAATGCTAATAACAATATGCATATAAAGACAATATGTAATGTTTAAATAAATAGATATTTATATTTTTTAATTAACAATATGATGTGGGTTACACTTTTACTACATAGTGCAATGGCTTTACTTCCCACAGTGAAATAATGGTGTATAAGATTACAGCACAATGGTTTGGGCATTGTATTAATGCCTTTTAAATTTAAATTGGGTGCTTTTGGGACTTATTAGTCCAAGCAGAATGACTTATTCATACTCATGAAAAATCCTCATTAAAATGCAATTAGCATTTATTTAATTAATAACCCCCGGTCAGTAAATGACTATGGGTAAATGTTTTGGCATCAAAATATAAAACTGTTACAAAAGTAACTTTTCTTGTGAATGAAACAAACTAGATCCTCGTGAATAATGTTAACATATTTGTCGCGTAATATTGCATATGGAACGTGAACATAACATATTGGTCAATACTTACATTTTATAGAATTTTGGGGTAAAGTTTATTTGAAAAATGTGCAATGTTTCGAGAACGGTTCAGACTAGTGTTCTGAAGTTTATGTCATTTGTTTTCTGGTGAAAAATTACATATAAAATGAATATTTATTTAACAGTGTTTAAGGTTCTGATTTTCTAATGATATTTTCAAAAATTTATTCCAAAATTAAGGTGATTTCTGACCATTTGATTGTGCTTTAAATCAATAGGTAGCAGTATTACCGTGCCTTTTTTCGACATCAGCATAAAAATAAAATAAAATAACAAATAATAATAAAAGTAAACAATTAAAACTTACTATTAATTAAACAAGGTTGAAATCCATGAAAAAGAGAACCAATACTTTTGCATTGTGTCAAAAAAAGATTAATTAAATAATAAATTACTCAGAGACATGGTGATTAAAATTCAAAATATAAACCAGATTTAATATTTAAAAAAAAAAAGGATTTATTTAAAACATTAAAACTTAATAACCAAAATAAATGATCACCCAAGGTTTTTAAAGAAAAAAAAAGGAAGGCAAATTTTGACAGCTCTGTCTGAATACAAAACATGTATGTGTAAAAGGTAAAACATTAAATTAAAAGAAAAAAAATTACTTGTGTGAAAAAAGACATTTACTCACTTGGTGTGCAAAAAAAAAAAAAAAAAGAGAAACTAGGAACTTTGTAATTTTGAGAGCGAGAAAATGATTTTTCTATTGCAGAGGAAATAAATTTTTTTCCCTATTTAAAAACTTCTGCGCCAACAGGATCACCAAAAAATTCTTAAGGCTAGAGATGGAAAAACCTTCTTCACCAGTAGACCGTCCACACTTGCACACACATTTCTTCTGCCTCTCCCCGTGACGCCTCTAATGCTGGATGATGGCTAACAGATTACAGATTATGTGCTGGAGTGGCCAAGAGCCGGTGTTAGGATGGGGTGCTGAGGACTTGCTTCGGAAGGAACAATCGATGTGATGCAGAAATGCATCTATGTTGATGGATCGGGAGCAGAGGTGCCCTCCTGATAGTTGGTGGACTTGAGTTGTAGTAAAGATGCCGGGAATTGTGGAGAGAGAAGTAGATTCATCACAAATAAAAGGGTTTCTAAGTGGAGGTCACTTTGTCTTTAGAGATTTTGAAGTGTAGACATGTTATATTGAAAAGAGGGTGCATTCTGTCGAAGAAAAGGTATCGGCATCTGTTGAGGGGCTTCTTGCCCTTGAAAATTATATATTCATTGCTGGGTTTTGAAGAGAGGGTATACCCTTAAATGAAAATGTGCAAAAACAAGGAAACTTTGAATCATGAGCAGCAACTTGACATCACAAATGATTTTGTCCCAACTGAAGAGCGATCTCTTGCTTGGCGTGAGGTCCCAAAATAGCAATCTCTTTTGGCTTGGTAAAATTTGAACTTAGATCACCAAGAGTGCAGCTGTTAACTTCTGTTAACCTAGCAACGAACTTCTTGGTGAACTGAAGGCTGCCAAACTATCACCCCTGCGCTCCACAGTTCTTTTTTCGCTTAGTCTCTATCTTGAAAACTTCTTGGATATTTGAAATAAAAGCATTCATGGATGTGTGAAAACTCCATAGTGAAGTATAAAAATATGACTTTGAACATAAAACTTAGACATTGTTGACATTAGAAATATATACATATTATTTAAACATCGTTAAATTTACCCTGGGTGAAAAATGAAAACATGTTTACAAATTGACTTGTTATATAGGATTTACTTTTTGTTCACATGATGGTTGTTTACAAAGTTTCATATTCACGTTATTGGGAAGGGGGATTTCCAGCCGGTATAACATTTACTGAGAAAAGGTGTATTTAAAATTATCACAAAGTCCTGTTAAGCAGGTAAGCAATTATTCATATTAAAGTTAAGTTTATTTACACCTTTTCAAAGCTTAAATAATCATTACTTGATCTGAGCAGTTACTAGAGAAAACAATATTAAGTGAGTTAAATTTATTTAGGTAAGTTAAGATTGCACAGTTTTAACCACACTAAAGGTAAGCAAACATAAGATTCAATAAGAGTTTAGAAGTTTTAATATACTCATTAAAAGAAGTGAGTTATTTTAGTTTACTTATCATTTAGTTAAGAGTTACTTGTTTACTTTTTAATGGAGAGTTTGAATTAAGATTATAATAAATTAAAAGTTATAAGCATTGTAAATTTGCTAGCTTATGTTAGATTAAATTTATTTATTATTGCTTTAAGAGCATACTAAGTTAACTTCTTCAGAAACCACCATAACAGTATTCACTGATTATAATAATCATACCAAATGAGGTTTTAAATACTCCATTTGTTCATGAGATATTGCATTATAGACTCAGACATACACACACAGGCATCAATTCAAAAATGTTCGATTCAAGTTCAGGGATGCTTAAAATATGCTCTTCTGTCGAAAATGTGAATTCAAATTTTCAACCCCATTACAATGTAATGTATCACATTGTAATGTATTACTTTCCCTTATGTAGGGAAAGTGATACATTATACTATATTTTTGAGGAAAAGTAAAAATGGAAAGAATTCTGTGCTTTCTTTTTTTGATCAGACTTGCCTTTCCATACTTGTGGCTAAAACCTTTTTTGTGACAAACAGGTTCAAGTGTAATAGAGAGATAATCAACTAAATATATGCTTATTAGCATCATTTTGTTTTGCTCCCAACTAATCAACTCACATCTAGTTTAATTAAAATATTGTGCTCCATAACTTTGTATTTTAGTGTTTATTTATTTATTTTTTATTTTGCAGCCAACAAGAAGAATACAGCTGCAAATAAATCAGAAGAAAAAGTTGAGAAAAAAGTGGAAGCAAAATGTTCTAAAGAAGAGTCACATGCTGAGGAAGTTCACGACAACATTTCAGAAGTAACATTTAATTGTGATGTTAGTGTAATACCTGCAACATTTGCACCGGAAGGTTTCCAGTTTCAGCCGCCTGATAATCTATGGAGTGATCTATTTGAAGAAGATGATGATGAAATCCATGATATTATGGAACAAGCAAGAAAATTTATTTCAAGAACGTAAGCTTGTTCATTAATTTATTTTTTATTAAATGCAAGAATTTTATTTTAAATGTGCTTTTCAAAATTATTTTGGTTCCAATGTGGTAGGGGTATATGGTTGAAATCGGAGCATTGCAAAAAATGTAAATTCTTTAGATGTTTATATTGCCGAACCTAATTAATAAAAATATAAAGAATTTAGGCTTGTTTTGATAGAAATAGGGTACAATTTATGAATATACAAGAATAATCTCAATATTTTAAACAAATAATATGCTTTTGTTCAAATTAGTTTTCACTTCACTTTCATTCAAAATATTTTCTAAATTTTAAAATATAGATATAAATAGGAAGCAATAAAAATGTTAATATATATATATTTGTTTGGTTTTTGAAATATAGTGGCTATAATTTCTCAGATCCTGCAAAATCTAATATAAGCAGTCAAATTTGTAAAGATTTGATATTCGTTCATAATTCAAGAAGATATTTTCAATTATGTATCATACTTTAGTTACCATAGGACAATATTATCTGTTGTAAATAAAACAAATAAGAGATGAAAACAGCAAGCAAACTTATTAAATTTTATTGAAGTTTTAAAAGACATTATTCATATAAAACCATATTTGCTCCATCATACTGGAAACACCGCCAGAGTTTTTATGACTTCCATTCTAGCATAAAACTAGATTTTGAGCCAATTTACCTTGCCTGCATCTTTAAACAGATAAATATCAAATAGAATATTACAAAAGTAGCAACATTTATTGTAAAAAAAAAAAAAAAACCCAGAGTTTCATCTTTTGTTTGTTAGTTTCATCTAGAGATCACTGTGGTCCAATGAACTTTTTGAGACGTAATTTTACTATTTTACTAAAATTTGGAACAATTTTAAAAGTAGGGACTATTTAAAAAAGTAAATTATGGGATAATAATATAAATTATTGACTTATATTTTTTATAGAAACTGCAATAGTTATTTTCATATAAATCTATATTAATAAAAAGAACAATCTGTTTGTTTGTCTCTGAGATCGTGTGATATCTACCACACTTACAGGTTTGAGGTTTTTCAAATAGTAATATCCATATGTGAACTCGAGTTGCACAGAGGCATAGTAGGCTTAAAAGATAGGCAGAACATTGCAATAAATGTAATAAAATACAAAACCAAACTGTGAGACGATATTTTATCAGATTTTTTCCCCAAAAATATTAAAGCAAAACAAACTATTATAATAGAATTTTTATGCAAATGATAATGGATATACATGGTGTTTCAGCATAGTTGACCTTGCTTTTTGAGCTTAGGTAATTGATTTAGACACATACTTCCAATTTAAAAATTTGTTAAAATTAATTGCAAAATTATTTCTTATAACTTTCTTTTTTGGTGGGTTATATTTTTTATAAAAGTAGAGGGTCTAAATATAGGGTCCCTTGAGCAAAAATAATTCAATTAGAAAAAGTTACACTGTATAATAACTAGTCTAAAGAAGATAAAATTATTTGCAATATTTGCCAAGTTATTCCTTATAAAAATATTTAGATTTTTGCACTGTAAATCTGGAGATAGCTGCAATTAAAATTGCATAGACACATTTCATGCGAAGTCTGGTTTCAATTTGCGATCAGTCCTTGCAGCACATATTATATTAAAAGGAAAACTCCATTTGAATTTTCCCTGTGTAGTCTATTTTGGTTAGTTTCTTCAGTTGTAAATATCTTTATGGATATTGCAGATTTCTTTCTTTCTTTTTTTTTTTTTTTTATCTTTCTGCTGTTGACTAGTTTCTGTACAGTGCAACTTTTTTTGCTCAAGAGATTGTATAAAAATTTAGAACCCATATCTAAGAAAATACCACCCATGGTGAAAAAATGTATGTGAAAGAATTTCACATTTAATCTTAACAAACTTTTGAATTGAAAGTATTTGTTTAAAGCCAATTGTCGAAGCTAGATATACTAGGTTAACTATGTTAAACACCATGTTTATATATTTATAATTGTATAACACACAATTTAATAAATAATTTGGCATCACGTCTGATGTTATAATAGCAAAAATTAAGCACACATCCACAACAGAAGGTCTTTATTTTACTTCCTATAAGACGTACAAAAATTTGCTTAAAAAAGGGGCCAGAGCACTTTCGAGAATAAGTACACTCTTCATCAGTGGCTACATGGAAATAAAATTTGAATCGTTCATATATAGACCAGATATAGTGACAAAATTTGCATAAATACAATTTACAAAAGAATCTACGTTTAAGCAAGGATAAACCGAAAACTATAAAACAATTTTAGAGTTTCAAAAATTCCAACAACAAAAGAACAGCATATTAAATTATAATTTAATTACAGAATTCGAAAAAAGGGGGTGGTGGTGGTAACCAAGCATAATCCCAAAGATGAAGACGTCAAAGATAACTTTGCAGAGACTTTAATTGCATGGAGTCGAGAATGAGTCGCTAAGCCTAACTCAAATTCATAACAGGGTCAAAATTACAAATGGACTCATGGTAGATATAAATAAAAAGGGATTCGAAAAGGAGAATATCACAAGGGTTATTACAACGCATCAAAAGGAAAGTTTCTTTAAGAAGAGGCTGAAAATTATCTTTAACAACAAATTGAGCAAGAGCCGTAGAAAGTTTACTATCCCTGACATCCCGAGAATGTTCTGCTAAACGGATGCCAACAGTGCGTTTAGTACTTCCAATATAAAATTTAAAATTACCATCGGTGGACAACAGGGGAACAACATACACCCCAGCAAAGCTTTTAAAATCATCTTTATCACCCAGTTTATCAGACCGTATATGGTTAAATAAAGGGGAAATATTAGAATGTGCAGGTCTGAAACCAAACTCAGAACAAAAATGGATAAAGGGGCGGAAAATCCGAGGATTGTATGGAAAACTGGCCTTAATTCAAACGATCTTGTAAGGCAATAAGTTTAGTATCAAAAAATGTATATTTACGGCGAACTTGGAAGAAAACCTTATAAATAAACTCAAAGGAGTAGGCAGCCTCATGGCCAAGGCCAAAAATAAAATCAATTTCATCACTTAAAGCAGAGATAGATGAATAAACATTAAAAGCGTGATTAAAATAAGCATAAAAAGAAGCTTTTTTAGAGGAAAGAGGATGGTAAGAATTAGTAGGAATACAAGAATTAGTAAAAGAAGGTTTACGGAAAACCGAGGTTTGAAAACCAATAACAGAACGGGTGACCAGTACATAAAGAAAATGTACTTCTTTTTATGCTTATTTTAATCGCGCTTTTAATGTTTGTTCATCTATCTCTGCTTTAAGTGATGAAATTGATTTTATTTTTGGCCTTGGCCATGAGGCTGCCTACTCCTTTGAGTTTATTTATAAGGTTTTCTTCCAAGTTCGCCGTAAATATACACTTTTTGATACTAAACTTATTGCCTTAAAAGATCGTTTGACTTATAGGTCTAGTTTTCCATACAATCCTCAGATTTTCCGCCCCTTTATCTCCATTTTTGTTCTGAGTTTGATTTCAGACCTGCACATTCTAATATTTCTTCTTTATTTAACCGTATACGGTCTGATAAACTGGGTGATAAGGATGACTTTAAAAGCTTTGCTGGGGTGTATGTTGTTCCCTTGTTGTCCACCTATGGTAATTTTAAATTTTATATTGGAAGTACAGGGCCCGCGCTAGGAATTTCAAACTGTTAGCCAACAAATTAGCGAAATTGAAAAATCATTAGCCAAATTGCATGATTATTAGTCAAAGTTATCGTCGCCATCGGTAAAAAATTTTCTACTTTTAAGCCATAATGCAGCTAATAATATTAATTTCATTCTAAACAAGATATAAAGATAGGTAGATTTCATTTCTTTAATCATTAAACAGGCTATTAGTAAATTAAACTTGTATTTACCAATGAAAGATCACAATGAGTTACAAAAACGACAAATTTATTTTATAATTCACATAGTTTCATTATCATATAAACCAGGCAAGCATCGAACTTTTGTACTATACACCAATTTTCAAAAGCTGCCTTAAAGTTAAAATCTTTCATATCTGGCCCTTCACTATTTATAAGAATCAAGTCACTGAGATTTTTTACTCTGATGTTACTACTTAATGAAATTTATGTTCTGTTCACTAAAGCCTCTTTTAACGATGGTTGTTGTCATAGGACATGTGAAACCAATTCTTGTTACATCCATATTTTTATATGCAGTATCATCATTATATTTCTTTAAAATTAGGCACCAAAACTATCTAAGGGATAAATTTTTATGTCGGTTTTAAAATTCAGGCAGGCATAAGGATCGTAATGATGATGAAGATGAAACGAAAACAAGCCAGGCAGGTTTAAAAATTCGTAACAAAAAGATAAACTACGATTCAACTTATGACAAAAACAGCAAACGGCAAATTGGCATCTGTGATAATAATCAGCAGTGACCTTTTTTCAGTTGGTTTTAACTAAATTTAAATGCTTTTTTATTTACCATATATACTCGCGTAAGTCGAGAAATTTGTGAAAAAAAAAAAAAAAAAAAAAAAAAAAAAAACTCTTCAAAGTGGGGGAGGGGGGGGGGGGATTTATATGCAGAATCTAAAAAAAAAAAGAACATCGTAAGTCTAAAAGTTATTTTTTTTCCGCAAGACAATCGATCCTATAACGATGCGGTAGTAATTACGCAATCGCACACTCCTAATTTCTCTGCCCTCCAGATGCTCCGGACTACCATTGTATACGCGTCATCAAAAAATATACATACATTTTCGTTCGATGTTTATCACTTGTTTCTCTGATTACGGCTGATCGTTTTCGACAAAAAATGGCTCTTTTCAGAAATAATTCTGTAACACGGATTGTTTAAAACTATAATGCAGGATTTTAAGTTGATTATTTGTTTTGTTTATTGGAGAGTATCTAATAACTGTGTTGGGGGTTAACGGTTATGCGATTCTGGGTTAACGAAAAAAAATGGCTCACATAACGGACGGAATCCAGATAATGTTTTGATTGCCGCGGTGGGTCAAGGACGCTTGAGAGACAGGAATGCGCGCTGTCTGCCGTCTGTTTTGAGGAGCAGCGTGCTGGGAATTAAAGAATACTTGGACCTTGTCACATGAGAACGAGCGTCCCCAAAACAGACGGGAGACAACGCTCGTATATCATAGGCCTACTTGTCTGGAATCGGACTTTTATTCCATATTACTTCCCAAAAAAATATTTATGAAATTTTCACAGTTTCCAAAAAATCATTCGCCATTTTTTTCGCCAAAGTATTTTTTTTATCACCAGTTTTGCGATCTTTTCGCATTTGGCGCGTAGGCGAATGGCTAGCGCGGACCCTGGAAGTACTAAACGCACTGTTGGTATCCGTTTAGCAGAACATGCTCGGGATGTCAGGGATAGTAAACTTTCTACGGCTCTTGCTCAATTTGTTGTTAAAGATAATTTTCAGCCTCTTTTTAAAAAAACTTTCCTTTTGATGCATTGTAATAACCCTCATGATATTCTCCCTTTTGAATCCCTTTTTATTTATATCTACCGTGAGTCCATTTGTAATTTTGACCCTGTTATGAATTTGAGTTACGCTTGGCGACTCATTCTCGACTCCATGCAATTCAAGTCTCTGCAAAGTTATCTTTGACGTCTTCATCTTTGGGATTATGCTTGGTTGCCACCCCCCCCCCCCCCCTTTTTTTTTCGAATTCTGTAATTAAATTATAATTTAATATGCTGTTCTTTTGTTGTTGGAATTTTTGAAACTCTAAAATTATTTTATAGTTTTCGGTTTATCCTTGCCGAAACGTAGATTCTTTTGTAAATTGTATTTATGCAAATTTTGTCAGTATATCTAGTATATATATGAACGATTCAAATTTTATTTCCATGTAGCCACTGATGAAGAGCGTACTTATGCTCGAAAGTGCTCTGGCCCCTTTTTAAAAAAAATTTTTGTACGTCTTATAAGAAGTAAAATAAAGACTTTCTGTTGTGGATGTGTGCTTAATTTTTGCCACACAATTTAATTTCATATTATTATCATTTAATATAAAGCTTTGAAAACAAGTGAGGTAGCATCGTAATTTTAATTTTTCGGTTTAGTTAGTATTATACTGTAGTCACACTTGTATGCACATATTTTGTGCACATTTGGGAATTTACTTTGTTATCTCTGAAGATAGCTAGGAAAGATATTTTAGATTGGTGACCATTATTCTGAGATTTTACTGTAATATAACAAGGGCCGGATAAGGGCATAACATGGTTGATACCTACCAGATTTAATTGTTGTGATGTTATTTTTTAATATGGAAAAATACAAAACTACCTGAAAACATGAATTGGTGCCCATAGTTCTGACTGGCCTTAAAAAGCCATATCCTGAAATTTCATTTTTATTTTTAAGGGTCTTTAAAAGGCCCGACTTTTTGCAGAGCAGTCTTTAAAAGGCATGAATTTCAATTCTGGCCATTCATATTCCAATTGTAAATTGTTGTGTAGCTGGAATATTCTATTGTCTCCAGAATGTTCTCCATTTTTTTGTCAAATAATTTCAATTATTCAGATGTTGTAATATAGCCAATACATAAAGCCAGTGTTTTTCAAAATTTTTTGGGTCGCGGAACGCTTTTGAAATTTAATTTATGGACGGAACCCCAAAAGAAGAAAAGGTTCCTTGTGCTCCAAATTATGCATTCAAATTTTACTTGTTTTTATTTTATTTTTATTTTCAAGGAAATTTACATGAAACTATCGTGTTGTGAAACCCGAAGTGTTCCGTGGAACACACTTTGAAAAGTGCTGCATTAAGCATTATAAAGTAAATTTATGTATTGCTTAACTGTGCACAAAGCAGTAAACAATGTAAAAGAATCCTGTTCCAAATATAAACAAATTGCTATTTTGAAGTTTAATTCTCTTGTTCTTCGATCTTAGCAATGGTAGTAAGATTAAAACTCTTTGATAATATTTTTTATTGTTTAGGAACTGGTTAGTGTGGTGATTACACAAAATTGTGCCTAAACGTTAACTAATTTAAAAATTTTTATTTAATAAAAATCGCTCTTAGACATTGGAGCTTGACAAATTTACAGACTTGACTTGCCAACTCTCCGGATTTTGGCCCGGAGACTCTGGATTTTTGATTACATCTCCGGTCTCCGGATTAATAACGAAATTCTCCAGCTTTTTTTGTTTGAAATTTATCAATTAACCAGACATGGTATAATTTCTCGGAAACACCAATTTTCTGCTTTTTTAGCATTGATTTCTACCATTCTCAGGATCGTAGCAAATCCATAATAAAATGCAGGATAGTGCCAATCAAATTAGCAAATATTTGCGGCTGCGTGTAATGTAAATTAAGATCACGATCGCTTATTTTATGAAAGTAACAAATATACTTCTTCATAGGTTGTCTAATTGAGCATAAATTGCTAAAATGTTATTTTGTTCATTAATTTCGCATAAACACTGCGATTGTGCAATTCAGTTTGTTCTCATGAATCGCCGAGAGTACAATAGTATCTTTTTCCATCCATCTCAATCTTCTAAATATTGCATTTTTGACTGACTAAACTAGCTTATTTTCAAATTCTGATTAATTATTACGGTTAATTTCTTAATAATTTTTGCATAAATAGTGCGATTGCGCAATTCAGTTACTTCGCTTGAATTGCCAAGAGTACGTTAGTATCTTTTTCCATCCATCTCCATCATTTAAATGTTGCATATTAGATCGACTAAACTAGCTTATTTTCATATTAAGGTTAATTTTTTAATTATATTTGCATAATACAAATTTTTCTATTTTGAAAAATGGGTATGAACTCTATGAAGGGATATTTTCCAAAAAGTGGTATTAAAGCAGTGATTTAGGCAGATAAAAAGGAAAGCATTTTGGCAGGAATATAATTCAGTGCTATATATATACATATATATATATATATATATATATATACTCTCTATAGTGAAAACCTGTGTTTTATCAAACATAAATATTTGTTTTCATTATAAAGTAATTTTCACCGGATAAAACATTTATATATTTTTTGTTTTATAATTTATTGTCCTGAAATTTTATTAAATTGGTGTCCTGAATTTTCATATTCTACCAGTACCTTGCCTGATATTTAATGCAATTCTTTTTTTTTAGGGGGGGGGGGGGGGGGGGAAGCATTAAGATTTAATAAATTAATCAAGAATTAATATTATCGAGTTATTTTTTTTTATAATTTGCTACTAACACTTTTAATTCTAAAGATAGTTCATGATTTTTTTTTTTAGATAAATAAGTTTAAAGCATAATGTACTTAAATGGTATAGTGTTTTAAGCAAATATTAAGTGTCATAAGTAAACAATATATTTGCGACAAAATAGTCTCCTGCTTTTTCTGTTTGAAAAGTTGGCATGTCTGAATTTATTATTTAATATACTTGGGGGCTCCACCTCCTATAAGCTACACTCATCAACCTCTAACTCACTTGTGAGTCTGGGGGCTTTGACCCCCCCCCCCCCCCCCAATCTCTGGTGCTCGATGAGCTCACTTCATGAGCTCCTTCATGTTGCCTGTTACACATGTGTATTATTCCCGTTATTTGCTGACACCCCTGGAGTTCATGAAGTGAGCTGATGACTGCCTCCATGCTTCCAATCGGCTCAACCAATCATATTCAAGGAAAAATTTCCCCTTCACAGGGATGTATCTAGAGAAATGTGAGTGGTGGTTGATTTTCCAGAACAATCATAATTGCGAACATAAAATTTCGAAACGAGCTTCGCATTAATTCGCACACACAAGCAGTATTAGTATGTATTTTATACTTTTATATTATATATACTTTTATACTTTTATATTAAAGACTTTACTTTTATATTAAAGAAAAACATTTGATAAAATTGAATATAACTTTTTTTAAATGTAATTATAATATGTATATTTTTTTGAATGAGTGGTGGTCGGAAATTCTGAGTGGTGGAAACCCCGACCACCGCCGACCACTGTAGATACATCCCTGCCTTCAGGATTACATAAAAAAAAAGAATAACTTATAAAATAAATCAAAATTTAGAAAAAGGATTCCATCTTACAAGAATTCAACTATGTAAGTACATGCTTGCAAACATTCATTTTTTTACTATTCTGTCCAGGATGCGAACTCACAGCTCAAATACTCTTCTTTAACATTAATTATCTCTTAAACTACAGTTTAATTAAGAAAATGGCTTATTTAAGCCAGCATGCTGCCCTAAAATTCTTCTACCAATGTACCAAAATTTAGATTCTTGAATGCTACAGTTTTTGCTGTATGAGACAGGGAAACTCGAGGGATGGAAAATTTGTCAAACAGCATCGGCATGGCTACTTTTTTTTAATTTACAGAGATATAATTGTTTTTGGTTAGTGAAATAAAGAATTTCAATTTGGAGCACAAGTCAAAAACTTAATTTTCATTTGAATAACGTCTATGGTTTGGGCTCTAATAACATCTCTGGCTGAAAATGGAGCGTTGCGAAAAATATAAACATTTTGGATGCTTATATCTCTGAACCTAATAGATAAAAAGGTAAACAATTTTACTTGTTTTGTTGCAAATGTGGTACAGTTTATGAATATACAAAAATAATTTTAATATTTTGAACTTATTTTTTTTCAAAAAACTAAAAATTCGTTTGTCTGAGCAAGTTTTTGCCCCACATTGCAATGCTTATATCTGGAAAATTAAGAGTTCTGACTATGACCTGTAAGAAGTAATTTATAGCCCCACCACAAGGTTATATAATTGGATTTTGAATCAGTTTCTTAGTTTTGAAGATATAGGGATTCTTATTATGTTATTTTAATATTTTGAACTATTTTGAAAAGGCGGTTCTAATTTCAATATTTTAATATTTGAATTATTTTGAAAATATCTTAAGACGATATACAACCCCCCCCCCCCCCCCCCCCCCACAAAAAAAAATGTTATTCAATCAAAATCATTTTATCTTTATGAGACTGAATGAACTCACTTTTTTTTTGTTTTTGTTTTTGTTTTCAGTTTCTTTTTATTGAATAATATAAATAATTTAGTTTAAAGTGGAAGTACAAACAGTGTATTCTTTAAGGCTCTTTTGTTTGTTTGTTTATTTTGTTTTGAGTTCATTAAAACATTTGTCCTATTAATATATATATATTTTCAGTTCTACTCCTTCTAAAGAAATTTCTGGAAGACCTTCCAGTATCTGCTTTAAGGACCAGAAACTTTCTTTTGTTAAAGACTCTCATCCTGTTCAAGTACCGAGTACTTGTGAGAATTCAATGGAGGAGGAATCTGTATGTAGCAGAATAAAGGTTGTTAACGAGAATCCACAAATTATGTTGAATGGGGAAGCAGTTGTTACAGAAACCTCCGATATACTTATAAATGAATCACTTGTGCAAGACAACAAAGTCAGCAACAGACTTGTTGATATTAACAACCCTGAAACACTCTTAGATAATAAAAGTCTTCAAAAGGTCCAGCATGAAGAGTTTAACCATGATACTCAGACTTGTGGTGTAACTGCTAACATCCCAGAGGACATACATATTGAATCACAGAAGATTGAAACACTTGATGCTGAAATTCCTGATATGTTGGTAAATGAGAGCTTCGAAATACAAAATAAGATTTTAAGCAATCAAGATATTGATGAAACCACTCTTAATCAGCTATTAAAAAAAGAAACTGAAGGCAACAACATGTTTAATGATGAAAAGCCTGCTGATGGAGCAATATTAAATGCATCAATGGAAAATGAAAATGGAGAAGAAAATATTCCACCTGAGCTACAGAGTGAAACTTGTAATGAAAATGGAATAAGAGGCTCTGTGGATGATAAAATGTCTGATGAAAAAAGTCCAAAATCTGATGTATATAATTGGTCTCCAATTGGAACGCCTGACCTGAATGAGCTTAGAAGGATGGCCCAAGCTCAGATTGATTTAATAAATTTAGAAGAGGAAGAAAAAGATTCAAGTAAGTTTATTATAATTTCATTAGCATTAGCACTCATGAAATATTTTAATGTAAAATTCAGGGATGCTACAGGTGACTAAAAGGCGACGTGTTGCAGCTATTTTTTATGCAAGGCAACTAAAGCGATTTTTTTAAGCTAAAAATTACCAAAAAGTGACTTGTGATCACAGGTGTTTACTTTATTTTTTTATTTTAGTGACTATTATCAAGAAAAATGCAGATGAAAACTTGATTTATTTTCTAGGCATGTGTTCCATAATTATAGACTTAATGCTTCCTTGATAATGTAATGTAAGCCAGCCAATCAAAAGACGTATCATGTACAATGTAAGCCAAAAGAAACCATGTTCGCTCCTCGATAGTGGAGAAATCAATTTCGTAACGGATTAAGGAAGCTTTAACAAGGAAGTCTATTTACAATATTATTTCGTCTTAAAAATATAATTTTAAATTTCTAAAAATTTGAAACAACTTTCACCAATTTGCAATATGGTTCAACTTTAAGTGCAAAATTGACAATTTTAATATCTGTATGAGTGTTTAAATTTGTGACTTTTATGAAGTAGTGCTGAAATTAAAAAGTTTTATAAAAAGTGTTAAATTCACAATGTTCATGGAAATGTTCTAAAATTCGTGACTTTTAGAAGAGTGTTAAATTTTGAGATTTTTAAGAAAGAATGCTTACATTTCCGATTTTAAAAAAAGATAATTAAATTTGTGATTTTTACAAAAGAACACTAAAATTCACAGTTTTTGGAAAAAATTAAAATTTGGGGGGTTTGAAGAAAGCATTAAAGTGCAAAAATTCTCAATTTTTATGGAACTGGTTTTTAGGGCTTTTATCAATGATATTGTTATTTATGCTGCTGAAATGGCAGCTAAGGCAACTGTTTTCATTGCATCCTTTCTGTTGCACCCCTGACAATAATTCAGAGATATGTTTGACTTTGCCATCCCTAGTCATTAATAATTGTGATGCCCCTAAACTAGGCCTAAACATATAAGGTAATCATAGTTAAAACATTCTAGTTTAGAGCTTTTTGGATATATATCTATCAACCAAAATTCAGTTCAACTTAAGCATACTCTTCAAAACATGTGGAAACAATTTTATTGAAAAATATCTGAAGTGAGAGTGTCCATTTGACCTTTTCATACATTCATATTCCATAGAGTTTAGTTCCACATTTATTCAAATCCTTATGAGAATGAAAAAATATATATTTTTCAGATTTTGAAATTTGATTGATAGATATCTCATATTTGACCAATAGAAGACCCATTATAAATTTTTTACATAATTTTGCTTGTAGAAAAATCGTGACTAGCAGCAGAAATTAATTTGTTGAATAAAAAATAACAATTATTTTGGGCTTGTAATGTTAATTCAGAAAATCAACGTTTATTGATCACGCTTCAGAATTTAAGTATTTGGTTCTTTACATTAAGGTTTCGCTTTGGGATCATTTGTTTTAGGTAGGCATTATCACTTTCAAAACCAAATTTGCTCTATTAGTGATTTCTTCAACTATTTTCATAAAATTGTTTCCCATGTTTTGAAGGATATTTCTGCTAAATTTGAAATTTAACTGACATTTTTGCAGAACCCTTTGAATAGGGATAGTGATGGTTGGTTAAAAATGAGCACAACGAAGTTTAATGAACTATGAAAACATTTAAGAACAATCGTAAAACATTAATAGAAAAGCATCCTCTTCACCACAAGTATATTTCTTTCATTTATTCAGGCATCTCATACTGCTATTCTCTCACAGACTTTGCTACTGACTGTTGGCTCTTTTCTGTTTTCCTTCACTTTCTTAAATCTTTCTGTGCTGTACATGTTTTTCATTTAGTCATGATTGATATCACCTCGGTAAAAATGGCCAATCTGTATTTGACAAAAATATCCAACAGTACTTCAATATGTTCATCTTGTTATGTTGCCCCTTAATACAGTATATCGTGGGTATAGCAGGGTTGGGGGAGTCAGAGTTGGCAAAAGTATACCTACTCCAACTCCTAAATAAAACTATTCAAAAATAATTTTAGTTTGGAATATTTAATTTTTTTTAATAGTTTTAGACAATAACATAAAAAAAAAAAAATGTTTACCAATTAAAAAACTATTGATATTAAACATTTAAAATTAATTGCTATTTATTTTGGTATTGGGGTAGAAATTAGAGTCTGACAGTAGTCAGACAGATAAAAAGAGGAGTCAGAATTGGAGCCGAAGGTTTGAGGTACTGACTCTACAGCCCTAATTTATAGTAATAAATCCAAAATTTTGTACTTTTTCTATTTAAAAAAGTTCAATTTATTAACCCCTTGCCTGTGTCACCCGAATCCAGTTCGGGCAACCCATCTGCGTCAAATTTGGAATGTCCGAACTGACTTCGGACAAGAGAAAAATCGGTGTTTCTATTCCCTTGATCCCGAATTGAGTTCGTTTTGCTTTATCAAATGCTTTACAATATAATTCACTGTTTTTCCAATAGATGGCGATACTTGTCCACATTTTTTTTGGAAGTAGGCGGGATATAAACAGAGTTTATTGTAAAGAATGTGATGTAGGCTTGTGTGCCGTGCCATGTTCTCGTATATATCATACTATAAAGGATTTGTGAAATTCTGAAAAATGATTCTGTGAAATGATTTGTGAAATTCAAAAGATTATTTGATTTATTTTGCTATAATTAAAGAATTTTGAGTAAAATATGAATATAATCCATTAATTTTCCACATGTATGTCAAAATATTAAATATAGTAGTTATTTCATATAAAAATTTATATTTTTACAAAATGAAATTTTTCTATCCTTTTTAAATGTTATAATGCACAAAACTGGAGCATAAAAAAAAATTTCCATTTTTGACACATTTTCCTGAAATATACTCCACAGGTAAGGGGTTAAAGCTTCCTTCACAATAAATAAAATAACCCGCAACTAACAACTAGTGATGTTGTCATTCAAATAATTGGGTCCTAGTTACATTAAAAATCACAGTGTAAAAGAAACAAATTGTTCAAATGTAGCTTAATATATGTATTTTTGAATTAAAAAAGAAAGTGTTTCAAGCAATATCAGACTTTTTAGAAAATCTCAAACTTTAAAATCCATTTATCTCAAAACTGTCTTTTTAAACTTAGTACCTCTTCCTTGTGAGTTCACAATATATACTTTTCTATTTATGTACTGTTGTATTTGTTACCCTTTACTAATATATTTATCTTTATTTATCATATCATATGGGTCATTTTCTGTAAATGGGAGTTTTATATGTCCCAGTTCAGGTGTTTTAATAAACGTTTGCATGACTTGGGGCTGATTTTGGACACTGATCAGTTTTACTGTATTGTAGTTCATATTTATTACCCATTAACTAAAAAAACAATTTATATTTTTGATATATAAAAATTTAGTTTTTTTATTAAATGTCATTTCCCTGTGTGTCCCAACAGCCAAATAATAAAATCAGCTTCATTTACAAGCCTTCATTTTCTAGTTTTCTTTTAATTTGATGTTTTGTATTAAATTAGACAATTTAAAATAAAAACAGTAATAAAAAATCTGCCATGCATTAGAGCAATATTTTAAATTAGTTTTTTACAACTGATCCCTAGCTTTTTTGTCATTTACCTGTCTTTAAATTTTAACACCTCATTCTGTACATAAATGACAACACAATATAATTAAAGTATTATTCTTTTTTATAAAAGACCATATTCACCATTTCAAGAGTTCGACTATGTTCTAGCTATCATTCTGTGTTCTCAATTCTGAGTTTGTTCTCAAAGAATATTACTGGAAATAATATGCTCACAGAATAATTGTATGTTACAATAAGCTTTTAATAGTAAGGTACCTTAAATTATTCACGAAAGAGCATTCTTCAGCTCTCATCAGCCATGCTCAAAAGTTACAGTTAACTGCTCACTATTGTAGAGGTAATATTTCTACCTGACCATAAAGTGCTGTGAGCAGTTATAAAGTTTGGCAAATAGACATTTTTTCTGTTAGTTTCCTTAACATAATCTCTACCCTCCAATCACAAATCTCTAAATTCTTGAATTTAGCATTAGAATATATTAAATTATTTAGATAATTTCTTCACATTTGTCTAAAAGTTTGATTATTTTTTACTATTTTAGGCAGTGTTTTAGAAGAAGAAATTTCTGTAAATATTGACAGAAAATTGACCGGTGCTGTCCCTAAAAGAGTTTCTATCCTGAAGCGTGTATCTGTTCTTAATTCAATTGTGGAGCATTCTGAAGCAGACGAGTCACATATTCAGTCTCCTGTGAAAACTCCAAAGAAATCCAAGCGTGTTTCATTTACAACTCGGCGTTCTATGAGGTTATCCAATTGTGCTTCTCAGGTGTCTCAAACTATTAATTGCGATGAACTACCCAACTTGGAAGAGTCACCTCTTATCACAATTACTCCTCGTCGCTCTATGCGCTTGAAGAAAAGTTCAGATACTAAAAATTCTGACCGTGAAAACTGTGATGTTTTATCGCCCTTCACGACCAGAAAATCAATTTTGCAGAATTTTACTCCTCGCCGTTCCATGAGACTGCTAAGTTTGAATTCTGAAAGCCCTATAGTTGAAGATTCTGTCCTTGTTACTCCTTTTAAAAGTAAGTTATTTATACTCTAAAAATATTCAGGAATACTGTAGGACATCATGTTTTTAAAATGAACTGGTTTGATTTATATAAGATACTACCAGGCACTGCCTGCAGGGTGCGTACGTGGCCTGGAAAACCATGAAAGTCCTTGAATTTCATTATTTTTTTTCAAGGCCTTGAATAGCCTGGAAAATTGGGATTATTTCCAAAAAGGTCTGGAAAATCCTTGAATTTCTCATTTACAATTCAAAAACCGCAAAATTCCGGTTGTACTAGAATTCCTACGTCACGTATTATGTCACAATTTCAAACCAGTTCTCTTTTCCCCGGCGCTGTCAATCACAGTTGAATTGGTTCAGCCCATTACTTGTTTTCCGCGAATGGTGGCCGTTTGTTTCGTCATTAACACGTGGTTTGCATTTTGAACGGCGCCAGTGATTAATGTCTGCTCCTTGCGCTGGCGTGTCGCGTTTCCGATATCCTGTTTTGTTTTATGTTTGCTCTACGTCTCCCCATTCTCAGAGATGCCAATTTTTTTGGATTTTCCTTAGTTTGTACGGATTTTTACTTCATCTTATGGTTTTACGGACATTACTTCCCAAACGACGAAAAATCCCGTGAAATTCATGCATCCCACCATTCAATTCATATTCCCTGCTTTGCTGAGTCCAAAATTATCAGTTTGCATCCATTTTCTTCTAATGATTTCATATCTGAACAATAGCCGAATAATCCGAATAATTTATTTTTATAGTGCTAGTAAAAATAAAGAAATATTTCACTAAACAAATCATATTTGACTTAAATTATAAGATTGCACAATTCAGTTTTTTTTTTTTTTTTTTTTACTTTGCTGAAAGTACACAATTGCCTTTTTCTGTCACAAACTTTTCATATACTTTTTCCATCTATCTCTTTTCCCTTATTATTGCACATTAACTTGACTAAACTAGCTTATTTTCATATTTTGGTTGATTATAAAGGTTAACTTTTTAATTATTTTCATATAAATAGTATGATCGTGAAATTGAGTTTTTTTATTTCTTTGTGGCCGTTGCCGCGATTACTCAATCATCCTTTTCCATGGATCTCCATCTTCCTATTGTTGCATATTAACTTGACTAAACTAAACTAACTTATTTTCTTATTTTGGTTGATTATAAAGGCTATTTTTTTAATTAATTTCACATAAATAGTACGATCGTGAAATTCAGTTTTTTTTTTTCGCGGGCGTTTCCGAGAGTACACAATTATCCTTTTACATTGATCTCCATCTCCCTAGAGTTGCACTCGGTAGGCCCGGATTCGATTCCAGCCACTGCCAAAACTTCCGCAGTGTTCATGCGGAGTACGATCACGTTAAACATGTGGGTCCGAAAGTCCTTCCGAGAGGTTGGTGGTAGGGGAAGGAGGGTACGGTCCCCTTGGATGCCTCCCCCACTGGGTTCCGGTCTAAACTGGGTGGCACTTCCCGACCGTCCAAACAGTTACCTTACACCTTTCTGGTAGGTCGGACGGTCTGGGTTTCAACAACAACAACATTAACTTGACTAAACTAGCTTATTTTCATATTTTGGTTGATTATAAAGGTTAATTTTTAATTTTCGCATAAATTGTACGATCATGAAATTCAGTTTTTTTTTCCGCCGGCGTTGCCGAGAGTACGTAATTATTCTTTTCCATCCATCTCCCTATTGTTGCACATTAACTTAACTAAACAAGATTATTTTCATATTTTGGTTGATGATAAAGGTTAATTTTTTAATTATTTTCATATAGTGCGATCGTGAAATTAATTTTTTTTTTTTTCGCGGGCGTTTCCGAGAGAACACAATTATCCTTTTCCATCGATTTCCATCTCCATATTGTTGCACATTAATTGCACATTACATGATTTAGAAAAATAATTGAATAAAAAATTAGATGTTGCTAACAATACTAAGTAATATAATAGCATTTGTTATGGTTTATTACTGATTCATTTTTCTATCTAATTCAGAGGTGTGAGGTATGGGATAAGTGTGACATAAATATTTAATTTAATGTTTTTTATTTTCATAAATTTTTGAAAATGTTGATATCAAATTTTGTTGCAGCTGTTCAATAATAAAATTTGATAATTATAGCTTTGATTTGAATTTCAATTTTTACAATAATTTCTAACTATTGGTTAAAAATATATTACACTAGAATCCATTTTGCTTGTGTTTTGAAAATTTTTCAAATATTTTGTGTTAAAATAAAAGAATTCCAAAATTAAGGTTTTTAAATTGTACTATAAATACAAACTTAAGATAATTTTTTATATTTATTACCCCATTAATATAATATATAAACATATTTTTAAACTGTAAGAGGTATTATAAGGATGGTTTTTTTGGATCGTAAATACATTCAGATTTTTTCAAGAATTTCGGTGATAACAGATAATTCATGCATTATGTCAATTACATATGGTTACATATTTTCTGTTTAGCAATATATTTTTATATTTAAAACTTCTTACAAATTCATTAATTTAAAAAAAAAAAACTTAAAAATGCAATTTTTGTACTGACTCAGTTTTGTGCAACGGTAAAATAGGTCCTTGATTTTTTTATAATGTCCTTGAAAAAGTCCTTGAAAGTCCTTGAATTTCACTTTCAAAAAAGTGTATGCACCCTGGGAACAGGTACTGTCGAGGTACTGCCCTGAAATACTAGGTGTTTTCCCTAAAAGTTAATTTGCATAGTGCTGTATATGCCTGCATAGTAGCAAGCACATAGACCAATATGTAGGTATTAAGTTCATTTATTTAAAAGAAGTTATTAAAAGAAAGTGATTGCGATAAAATAGTAACAGCTAGCTGAGGACATTAAAGTTGTATTTTCTTAGGTGATGTATATTTAGACTCATTTTAATGTTGCATAATGAGTTTATTGATTTTGTATTAAATGTGAACTAACAAGCATTGTACATTGAGAACAATAACAGTCTAAATAACACTATAACAGTCTAAATAACAAACAAAAACTTGATTTTATTGATTAGTTTTATCAATGCAGATGACACACGCACACACACACAAAGATTCCCACAAGCCTAGAAAGTGCTTATGATTTTAGTTTTCATTTTCAAGGGCATCCAAGAAGTAATGGGAAAAGGCCAGAAGTCCTTAAATTTTCATTTTTGAAAATTCTGTTGTTAAGATTCCCACAGAAACCACCACCATGTGCATACACATATTTCGCTCCTTCATTCCTCTTTAAAAAAAAAGTGCTATGTGATCCCTTGTTTTCTTTTATGAAGTGAAATTGCATTCTTTAATTTCCCATGTTAAAAGCTTGTTGTTATAGTTAACTTAATTTCTTTTATTTTCTTTTACATTTGGAACAACGTGTTTTTATGAGGATTAATGTGTAATACGAGAGATGGGACTGTGTGACAAACTAAAGTAATTTCTCAAAACATTAATATAGTTTTCAAAAAACTTTCTACAAACAACTTCAGTTAAAAATTGGAAATCTAAATTCCCTTAACTTATAATTATGCATGCTAAAATTTCATAAGCATCTTCTTGCTTTTCGAGCTGTGACTGTTGGAGCAAATACTTGTGTCATATTTATTACACTTTGGGTGGGACTATGTTGAGTGAGCTGTGTACTTTTCTCTCAATAATGCTGTTGTTAACTAATAAATTGCCCTATACTATGTTGAGACATTTGGTGCCATTTTATACTGGGTAATATGTTTTTCTTTTTTAATATTCTGAGTGTATATTTTAAACTCATGTGGTTAATGATAAATTTTATTAATTCTAGATATAATATAATCTTACATAATAAGAAAAATGTCTGCATTTCTGTACGTATGTGTGTACGGTCTGCAGATGGAAATCTAAGCATCGTATGGCCATGAAATTCGGTACACAGGTACTTCAGAACCCTGTTAAGTACACCTTGGTGTTATGCTTTTAAATTTTTAATTATTTTTTCTAGTTATTTTTTGTTTTAGCCCAATTTACAACAATTTTGGGCGATATTCATGCAAATTGATACCTTAGCTTCCAAAAATATTAGCATAGAGTTTCTATCTTGACACCATCGGAAAGATAAAAAAATTCTCTTTCAAACAAACTTTAAATGGTATCCATATAATTAATATACAAATTTTTATGAATTTTTAAAAATATATATATTTTTTGTGCATTTTAAACCATGCTGATTCTTATATTATGATATAAAAAATATTAACGAGCAATCTAATGTTTGTAATTTAACACCAGCTATTTTAAATATCACACACTTATCCTAAACAAAAAATAATTTCCTGAAGCTATCTGATCATTAATTATAATTTTTTTAAGTGAGCAACCTCTTAAAATTTTTTTAATACTTTCTCTTCTGAGCAGACCTTTTCGCATTGAAGTTCTACCCACTTAATGGATGTGTATGTCCTGATGTGCGATCAAGATCGGGGGTCTATCTCCTACTCGGGATTGGATCCATTTTTAAGGTTAAGGGATGGTGGATTATTTCTGCATTTCTGTGGAACTGGGTGCTAAAATGTGATTGGAATTGGATGAAAATTCATTGGTCTGTCAGTGAATTTTAATGTAGAACATAGAGTCTCTGCAAATGATGGATTTCAATTTTCTGATTCGGTGGTAGTGTGTGTGTGTGTGTGGGGGGGGGGGCACCAGCTATGCTGATTGGATTGCATGCAATTTTCCCTGCTATTGATACAAATAAAATTTGTTTATTTTGGGAATTTATATAACTACCCTGCTTTAACTCTCCTGCAACTCTGGGTACATTTCCTAATTAATATATATAAATCTCTTGAATGTTAGACTATTTTCACCAAATCCCTTATGTAGAGAAATTTAGGTGTGGGGGGGGGGGGGGGGGATTTGTTTAATTCATGAAAAAATTATTACAAGTGAAGAACTTTTGAAAAAAGGTAAGTATGCAACTTATTGCACTTTAAAGAATTCAAATTTCGTATACCAAATATGCTTTATAATTTTATTAATTTTTCATTGACTTTTTATATGATATTTTATTTTATTGCTCAGATTAAGTTTGAGTTTGAGTATCCTGTACCTATTACCAGTGGTTGGAAAAACTACATTTTTCTTGTAGTGAACTACAACTACTTTAAGCCAAATGTAGTTAACTACAACTACTTTTTAAAAATGTAGCCACTACTTAACTACTTTTATAAGACGAATTTTGCCACAGCTTCAATTTACACAAAAAGTTGAGGATATGGATATACTGTAGTAATTTAACATACTTATTCTGAATAAATAAAATTTACTGATCATTTTACCCATCTTTACACTTTTACCCTTTTCTGAAAATAATAAAATAAAACAAAAGTATAAAATAAAATAAAAGTATAAAATACAATAAAAGTAAAAACTATTTATTTAAAAACATGTTTGTTCATTTTTAGTAGAATTTGCATTTCGAAATTGCAATCAGATAAGCAGGATCTTTTGGGACGTAACATATCTGAATATATTCATATAAAAAATCAACTTCATGAGGCAATAGTTTTCCTAATCCTGCAGCATAGAGAATCTTCTATGCTGTAGGTTATCCAGTTTCTCCTCGTTCTCTGGCAGGAACCGGTACATGCGTTCGACAGCAAAATGCATTGAGTTCCATCTCGTCTTATGTGGTATTATTAGAGAGACAGGCACTCTGAAGCTAACTTGTCAGCTAAATCATCTGACATTTTTTATTTGTTCCAAAGCACTTGGCACTTTGTAACTCATATATCGTTGCCCAGAACACTACATTTTGTATAAAGGAGGAATGGGTGATCATTTAATATGTAGAATGGCACCTTGTTTGTTTAATGAAGTAACATTAAAAGTAGCGTCAAAACTCGATACAAACTAGTGATTTATTGTATCACGCTACTTTCTACACTACTTATTTTTAAAAGTAGCATGTTACACTACAAACTATGAGAAAAAGTAGTGATAACTGTAGTTTTACTATTTGTAGCGGGCTACTCTTCCGACCACTGTCTATTACCATATATTATTAGAGACTAGCAGCATACCCGTTCTTCGTACAGAGTATATAATATAAAGAAACTTAAAATTAGCAATCATGTTCAAATTCCTATAGCATACTAAACGACATTTTTAATCATAATATTGTGTTAAAATATTTAATTTAATACTCCTAAAAAGAAGTTTAAGAATATCTGTTCTCGCTATACAAAATTATCTTCACTGACAGATCTGAAGAATAAAACATCCTGGACCCTTTCGTAAGCAAATTTACAAAAAATATGGAATTGAATCAATATATGCAAAATAAAAGTGTTAAAATTATATGGAACCCGTACTACTTATATACACGAATATTAGAAGATATAACTTGTATAAGTAGATTACATGTATAAATTAAAAATATCAATAAACCCGTAATCTTTAAACCTGAAGGCATTAATTGATTCCGATATATGCCAAAATGAAAGTGCTAAAATTATATTGGAAGATATACCCGTATTACTTATGATGTCGTAGATTAGAAGATATGCCCGGGTGTTAGTAGAAGATTACTCCTATTACAATATGAGTCTCAAAAATCTGTGCCAAAATAAAACAGATGACGTAATAAATTGAAAATATCAATAATCGTCATAATCTTTACATCAGACGGCCGTACTTGATTCTAATATATGCCAATATATGTCAAAATATATGCCAACATACCTGTACTACTTAGATTCTCGTAGATTAGAAGGTATACCCGTGCACGTATACGAAACATCATTTCAGTATTCTCTTCTAACAAAACAAAGTAAATTTCATTGATTTACGTCATTTTTTAAAAAATTGACAACATTTCTGTCAATTTGACAATGTTTAAGAAAAGTTGCCAAGTTAGCGATATCCCGCCAAATTCGTAGCTCTGAATTTGCAGATCTGAATAAAACATCCTGATCCCGTTTGTATATTAATAAATGATAACACTAAAATTGTATTAGAATGTATACCCATTCTACTCTTTCTGTTTCAACAATCGGCTAAATGAATTTATTGGTTAAACACAATATATGATTTTATTAGCTAAACACAATATATAACCTTGAAAACTCTTTACCAAAATAAATGAAAGTGATGCATGCAGTCCGCAATTAATACAAATAAAAGAAAAATCAAACCGTTTATTTATAAGATATATTTTTATATCCATTTATGTATCATTCAAATTAAAAAAATAATAATAAACATTAACAAACACATTTAAATTAAATAACCATTTTGATTTCTTAATACTTTTCATTGTTGATTAAAAATTACTTGTAAAAAATAAACCATGGTGATAGATTTTCCATTTAGATTTATGTTTCAAACATTCATGGTTTATCTATCTCTTTGAGGAGTGGATTGTCCCGGAACCGTTCCCGAGTGGATCGCCTCGGAACCGTTCCCCATCAAACACAGTCTGTTTTATTATAAGTAGAGAAAAGTAAAATTTCCTACCTTAAAAATAAAAATCTTTTGTCTCCCTTCAACCCTTGCAACATTTTAGACACACTAGGGATTTTAGCACAATGTAAAAATCTCCCTAATTTCTATTTCCTAAGGTTTTGTAGCTATGATATACCAGGTGGTAAGAATTAAAACACCCCTACTCTATAGATCAAACTACTCAGTGTAAAGGCTCCAAAATTGTTGAATATACTATTCAAGACATGGGGAAAGGGATTACGCGAAAAAAAAATTGGTTCCAGAAACACTGATAGGTGGCGCTGTACAACAGAAAATATGCTGAAAATACACAAAATACACATCTGTAACACATTTTATTCGAACGTACCAAGCATTCATATCACAAGGACCTTATCGATGCAGGGAATGCTGTGTATAACGTTATCCATTGATTGCTCAACAATAGCGGTGGCAACATCGTCAACGACATCTGAACGAATTGATTTGCGTCCTCGACCCGGCTGAACTCCAAGATGTCCAGTTTTCTTGAATCAAGCAATCATTCTCCTGAGAGCTTGTGGAAGTAATGGTCCTTTGCACAAATTCTTAAGTCGACGAAACTCTCGAAGTGCAGCTGCAGCATGTCCTTTGTTTTCATAAAACAGCTTCACAAGCAAAGCGCATTCTGGCAGTGTGACAGCCATCGCTGATAAGAATGAAATTTTCCCAGTTTTATCCCCTTTTATGCCCAGAACATAGTAGCTGCAAATCAAGGGTTTATGCAAATTTTTGTGCTTACAGTGCGAAATTGCAGTTACAATGACAGTTTAAGTTTCTTGACTTTTTTATCTTCTTTTTTTTTTTTTAATATCAGCAAAAGAAATTAAAAAGGAAAAATTCCATATCACATGTTTTTTTGTTTTTTTTTGTGATTATTTAGTGTCTTTTTAACATACTTTCTGTTGTACAGCGCCACCTATCGGTGTTTCTGGAACTAATTTTTTTTTCATGTAATCCCTTTCCCCATGTCTTGAATAGTAGGTTCAATAATTTTGGAGCCTTTACATTGAGTAGTTCGATGTATAGAGAGCTCAGAGTAGGGGTGTTTTAATTCTGACCACCCGGTATGTAAATGTTCCTCCCCCCCCCCCTCCTTGCATCTGTTCTGTGTATTCCTGCAAGTCCTTGATAAAAAATTTTAATGTCTTGAAAAGTCCTGGATTTGTTTTTGTTTTTATTTAAGAGTGGGAACTTTGGATGATTTGTGTATCATGTGCACCAATGATAGCTCATTGTTACTGGCATCAGACTTGTAATAACTTCGATATATAATGAAGTTTCAATAGATATTTTGATTGAATTGAGAAAATTTTAGCATAATATTAATTTTATTTGAATATCTGAGGTATTCAATTTTATAAATTTATCATAGTTAGACAAAGCTGATGAAAATGAATAGATTTATTGCGTTTCACATTTTGGTGTGTATACTTATCAAAAAGTTTTTCATTCTTTAAATTTCCTATTGCTATGCAGTGGGCGCCATAACCTGTCTTTTGTTACGGGAAGTAGTGATGTATTATCTTAAAAACATTTATGGGTTTTTGCGTGACTATGTCCTTTTGAAAAATTGAATGGATAAATTTAATTAATCTCTGTTAAGACCCACAAATGCCGGGTACATTTTCCAGTTTGAAATAAAACTAAATACTGTACAATATTACTGTATATTTATTTATCATTCACTTTGTTTTAGATGAAGACAACAAGTCAAACCTGACTGCAGATTTTGAAAGACTTCATCTGAAATCAGACATTGAAAATGTGGTAAGTGTTAGATTTGAGTTAAGATTTTATTTTTAGTTGTATTGAAGCTGCTTATTTTTTATCAACTATTATTTTGATACATTTTAAGCTGCATAAATTCTTATGTTTTCCCTTATTTCAGAATAACATACTGAAATTATTCCATATATCTATATCAGAGTTTAAGTGGGTTAAATTTTGGCAAAAAATCTAAAATTGAAAGAGTTTTAAGAATATGCAGAAGATCATAAATCAAGGCAAGTTTCAGAAGTAACTCTTGCTCCTGTCTTAGCCAGATTGAAGTTTGGTCACAAACAACAGCCAGTTTTCTGAAGTTTTTGTCCTCAATGATGGTCTTGGAATTAGCAAACTCGTCGGCCAAGAAAAAAATAAAAAAATGGCTATCATTGTGAAATTATAGTGAATACACCTTTCCCCCCACTGTAAACTCTAAAGGAAAATTTAATTGTTCCCAGTAGCATCGTCAGAACATTTTTTGGTGGAGTGGGGTGGTAAATATTTTGTTTCCCATATCCTCAAATATAATTTCTTCAGAATTCAGTATGTTTTGATGAGTTCCTGGAATGGGGGGTGGGGAGGGGAGTTATAATACCCTTTGGTGATATCACTGATTATTCCATCCCTGCGAGCTAGCATGTGATGCTAATGCCTTCTATACCATTTGATAGGGAGTCTTCATGATATAGTTTTGTTGTACCTGCTATAGTTTGAGTCTTTATCAGACATTCCTTATTTGCTTTATTAATGCCAAAAAACAAAGTGTACTATTTGTATTTCTATGTATGCATAAAAATGAAGAGGAGTGCTGTAGCCTTGTTTATATATTTTAATCCAAGTCATGATCCTAAAATTCCAATATCTAATAGAAAAAATGAAAACCTACATAATCAAATTATCTCACAGGATTCAAAGGACATTTTTTAATTTACGACCATTTAAAATGAAGGCATGTGTTTCGAAATTTGTGTTATCAAAAATATTCTTAAGAGGACGGGTAAAAAAATTTCAATAGCCATCCTCTTTGGATGAGCTAGATTTTGTTGATTTTCCGAAGCCTGTGAGACAAGTTACTTTTTATTTATTGCAGCTGGATTTTTAAATAATTTAAAATTAAAATTTTGTCTATTTGATTAATGTATTAGCGTAAATATAACGTGGCATTGAATTAAACAAGAACCATTAATATTTCATCAAGGAATTCAGAAAAGTAAAACAATTATTTCTTGAATATGAATATTTAAAGAAACATGTTCATCTTACTTAATAAGGATTGTCTGTTGTGCATATATCTGTGTCATCTGTAGTGGAAAATTGAAATTTCAGACAGTGGCGAAATTTGGTACATAAGTACTTCAGGTCCTCAAACATTGCAACATGGCTCGGCAAGCTGGTTTAAAAATTTGAATTACTTTTTTAATTATTTTATCTTGAATTATTATATCAAATATTGACTGGAATGTGGACCATTTTGCTGTCACATAGGGGGTGAGACACTTTATGTATCTTTTATGGACACCACAGCATCCATGCCTGCAGGCGTTACTTAAACCCACAACCCGGCAGTTGAGAGAATACAAGGAAACACTTGCTTTAGGTGCCACAATTATAGTTCTTATAATTCTTCTGTACCACCTTCCACAAGACAGTTTGCTTCCTGTGCTCATGGTCTGTGTAGTTTTCTGGCTGTAGTTTTGCAAAGTGGTAGAAAAGAGTTCTAAAACTGAGCCATTAATAAGTAAAAATACTTTGAACAAAGGATATGGGTATACTTGTACAACATAATTAAATACAAGTTAATAAACAATGCAGCATATATGGAGGGAATGTTGGATCCCTTTTCTCAGTGCAAGATTGTAGAGAAGGCTTCAACATATCTTTGAAGCAGGTATATGGTGCATTATCTATTTAAATTTGTGCTTAATTGTGTAAGTTTTTCCTTAACTGTATCGTTAGTTACATTTTTTACATTTTTTTTTTAATAAAATATATTTACTGTTTTTCAAACAGTATAAATATATTTAATTGATAAATAATAAGAATAAAATTAATTATATATATTTATACTTTTTGTGTAAAAATCTTGATCAGTAAAGCAGCATAAAACAAAATGTTTGGGGGTATCAACTAGCTTCAGAAGCAAAATGCACTTTCTTCAGAATGAGAGAGAAAATAATTAATTCAATAAACCAAGAAAACCTCTTTAGAGGTGTACAGACGTTTTTATTAATATATTAGAAAATAAGTAATGTAGTTTTTATGAAAATATCAGAAAATAGTTAAAATAATTTATAATATTGCTCATTTTTTTAATACTCCTTTGAAAAATACGTATAAAATTTTTTGTAAAGTAGTAAAAATACTACTCAAAAATTTTTTTTGTGAGAATCTTTGATTGGAGATAAAAATTACTTTTATGTTTTAAATGATGCATTCTTTGGACATAAAGAAATTCTTTAAAGAAAACTAAAGTTCAACATGTCCAAAGTTGACATATCCGAAATTTACTGCATTAGTACTTTACTTTTAGTACATAAAGTACTGTATGTACTTGCATATATTAAGTAAAATTTTGGACAAAATGGTGCAAACTGATGGGGTTAGCTTACATGCAGAAATATGTAAAGCGACTTTTTTTTCTCTTAAAAGTGAGAAGTCGAAGAGCTTTATTTGTTTTGAATATTCAATGTTTTCAATTATTTTGTTACAAGGAGTGTTTTTAAGATGAAAGAAAATCTTACTTCCCATATGATTGCCTTACAAGACTCATACGACTTGAATACATAAAAATTCGGACAGCCATAACCTCTAGAAAAAAGTAGTGATGATGCTAAAATTCTACACTTCTAACTGCATGGTGATTATTATTGCTGAAAGTGTATGTGCTTTAAAAAAATGTGTACATTAGCTGAAAAATGGAGCATGCAATAATAGAAATTTCTTATTATACAATAATGTTAATTTCTCGTACTTTTTCTTTTTCAAATATGCCCGTTTAAAATTGGGGACTATATGTGAGTTTTAAATATTTGCTAATTATTCTCTGAAAATAAGGAAAGGTTGGCATATATGCAAAGGAGAGAGAGGGGATAAAAGGGATGCAGAATGAAAGAGACACTAGTATTTATTTCTTAAATTTTTACATTATTCAGCTAGGGTTCAACAGATAGCATTAAGTGTTGCCTTTTTACGATTATCTCCACCATTTCTATCTGTTGAACCCTGGGAGAATAATATAATGGTTTAAACTATTAAATTAACGACAACCAACATACTGCATCACTCAATAAGTCTCCTGTCTAACTAAGAAAAACAATTTTTTTTCTTAGAAATTCGACTTTATTCATCAACATACTCTCTTTCAAGAGTGATACATTCATTCCAACGCTCCTCTAACTTTTCGATGCCTTTTTTGTAGAACGATTTGTCTTTGCTCTCAAAATAGGCCTCAGTTTCGGCAATTACTTCTTCATTTGAGCCAAATTTTTGAACCGAAATCGATCTTTTTTGATTCATATGTGTAGTAATGGATCCATGTTTCATCCATTGTCACATACCGACGCAAGAAATCCTTCTTATCTCGCTTGAACAGCTCCAAACAGCCCTCTGAATCGTCGACGCGTTGTTAATTTTGGTCCGGTGTGAGCAAACGCGGCACCCACTTCGAAAACAGCTTACGCATGCTCAAATTTTCGTGTAGAATTGTAAACACACTACCTTCTGATATCTTTAAGGTGTCAGCTATCTCACACAACTTTACTTTACAGTCTTACAAAACTATTTTGTAGACTTTTTTTATGTTTTCCGGAACAACTGCCGATTTTGGGTGACCAGAGCGTTCAGCATCATCGGTGTTTGTACAACTGCGTTTAAATTCAGCATACCAGTCAATAATAGTTGATTTCTCTGGTGTAGACTCTCCATGACGCTTATCAAGCCACTGTTTGGCTTCAACAGTATTTTTCCCCATCAAACAACAATGTTTAATCAACACACGAAATTCTTTTTTATCCATTGTTTTGAAAATTACAAAACTGGGGTCACTAAAACCACTGCAACCTATAAACTAATTGTCAGAATATCATGAAATTTTGACACGTGTCGTTTGAAGGTTGGTACTATCCAGAAATCATATGGGTCTGTCAACAGTGTTGCCATATATGTGTCAGACCGGAGACTTATTGAGTGAAGTATTAGGTTTAATAAGTCATTTATTAAAAGTCCTTTCCTACACTGCCATGTATTTTTCATTTCACCACTGATGAAGGGCATGGTGATGCCCGAAAGTGCTTTGGCTTTGTAAATTTATGTACGTCGAGGAAAGGACTTTTAATAAATGACTTATTAAACCTATGCTGGTTGTCTTTAATTTAATAGTTTATTAAAGTTGACATGTATCCATTCTATTTATATAATAGTTTAATTTCAGAAATAAATGTTAGCATCCCGGCCCTTTCATACCTCTCTCCCGTACAATATATCTGAAAATGAAAAATCATGTATTTGTTTTAATATATCTAGATGTGGTGGATTATTATTTAGCTCATAAATGTATAACAAACTCCATAAAAATTAAATTTGTATTCTGAAAACAAAAAAATTAAATTAAAAAAAAAAGTTCTCCTGAAAGCATCAAAATTTTCTTTCCTCGATATTTCAAAATCCTTGTTTTTCACCTTGTGTTGCTTTTTCCCGCCAACTCTCGATATTAAAGATGTGTTTTGTTTCAGAACCCCAGTGACTTGATAGATTTTGAAAGTAGTCCTGACCCTCTGCCAATATTAAGGTCCAAAAAAGTGAGTTTATTGTATACACCTGAAAGAAGAAAATCTATTCGCAAGTCGATTAAAGGGGACCTCATGTCATTTTCACCGAGTGGTAATTAAAGTTGAGCAAGCATTGTTTATTATTTTTTTTAATCACTGTAGTATTCCAAATTTATTATATGAATGTTTTTATTGTGCTACTTTGTCTGGTCTTTTTATATAATATTGTATGGATAGTTCTGTAAAAATAAAATAAAAAAGTATCTTCAGTTAAAGTATGTTTTTTTTATTTCAATGTTTCAGGTCAGATAGAGAGCTTTGTATAAACCAGCATATAGCACAAACTAAGGGTGCCAACCAATTTCCAAAGCAAATAAAAACTAGCCTTTTTTTTTTTTTTTTTTTTTGTCAGAACTACAAGGCAACATGATGGGGACACTTGTCAGAGCAAGATTAATATAGTGGCATGTCGATTCATTAGATTAATATAGTGGCATGTTGATAGAGTGGCAAATATGGCTCAGGTGGAAAACAGTTGCCAAATGGTAGAAGAAAAGGTGAAAATTAAAAACCAAGATGGAAGAGTGCAAGTAGTTGGATTTGATGAATGAATGGCAAAAACTAATATGTGAACAACCCAAAGAATTCCTTCTCGATTTTTGTCATTCATTAATTGAATTCTGCTATTTGCTCATTTCTTCTTGTGCCATTTAGTAAATGTAATAATTTAGTAAATGTTTATAAATTCTTGCAGCAATACCTGTCATGAAACTATTGATTGACGGTCAATGCCTGCCATGAGAACTATGGATTGTCATGATGGTTTTAAGGCAGCTCACAATATTTGTCGTGACTTATATCAAGCCCTGTCGTGAACTGAATAGTTTTTGCTACCAGCTTACAAAAGCTCACAACAGTATTTGCTGCCAGTTTTAAAATGTTATTTTGAGCTGTGATTGATAGTGTAGAAACTGAGATGGAATCTCTCTAGTCATAAAATTAAAAATATTATACTAATTGCTTAAAGTGTTTAATTATTCATAATTGGACACATACAAATTGATTTATTCAATTATCTATCTCTCAATACCATAAGCATATCTCAGTTCTTGAATGAGTTCTTCTTTTTCATTTTCAGGCAAAAAGGCACTTCGGGCAGCATTAAAATTCTAAAATGAAAAAAATATCGAATGTTGAAACATTTTTTTTTTTTCAAACAGTGTGACTCCATTACCTCGTGCTATCAAAAATTAATGAACTATATAGTGAGTTTCAAATAGTTAGGATGGCTCAATATATCCAGAGATGCCAACTTTTATGGATTTTTGTAGTTTGTACAGATATTTACTTCATCTTGTGGTTTTACGGACATGCCTCTTTTAGGCAAATTCTGTAATGCAACCCGAGCTTAATCCTTAAGAAATTTGAAATTGGTTGCATGGTAGGACTAAATTTGTCAGTCTATAGAGATTTGCAAAATTGTGTTCCATAGCAAATTTCCTTGCTGTCTTTACAGGTATCAGTTATTCCATACTAATGAGCATGTATAAGCACAAAACTAATCCATTTATTAAGAAACTTTTTATTTTTCTTCTCTTGTAATTATTTGATAACGTATATTTATAAATACCTACAATTCAATTTAACTCAATGTCATTATTAATATTCATACATAGAATTACCCCACATTGTAAAATTTAATATATATTTTTTGAAGCTTGTTACAGTTAAGAACTCCTACTTTGCACTTACAGTTCTCTTTGCTTTTTGACACTGAAACTTGGGTATGATACTTGCAGTTAATTATGGTCTCTAATAAGCTTTAACTTGTTAGTTATGATTGTTCACCTAGCAGAAGCATGTACTTACATGAGATAAAATAAACTTACGGCTCTAGCAAAATGCACATCTTTCAGCCCAAAACCTCTTAAAAAGTCGTAATCATCTTCTAATGTCTTCTGGACGACTGTTGGATCATCCCTGCTTATTGAAAAGTTAGCATTGTCTTCTGCAAATCTAAAGTGTGGAAATGACAAACTATAGAAAGAAATTTTGATTAACTATAGAAATACGAATTGCACTTCCTCTATTTTAAGATTTATTTTATTAATTGTTTTGACCAGTGCTCTCCAAACTTTTACATTCAAAGACCCGTTAGTATATATATACTTTAAATAAACAAATGCAGACCTTTTAACATCATAAATTGAAATGGGCCATATCTATATTTTTAAAATGCTGAATATAAGTAAAAATAGAAGCAATAAAATAAATATTTGGTTTGTAGTAAATAATAACATTTATTAAGATCAGAAATTAAAAATTATCAGTTCACTATGTTTTCATAAGATGCATCTAAATATACTGGGGCTGCCGATCTCTCTGTCATGAGATTTATGCTGTACATGCTCATTATCTCTCCTTGGATTGCTAAAATGCATCAAAAATAATTTTTATTTCAGTTTAATTGATTGATTTTGTATTAATTTGAAAGACTTTTCAATAACTTTTTATTAAAAAAAACAGGATGAAACCTATTCTTTATTAGTTAAAACATATATCTTTTGTAGTATTTATGGACATCCGTAAAATTTGTCAAACTTTCTGGGCAGTGTTTTTTACAGGTATACCTTGGGGGGGGGGCTTATATGTTAATCTAGTTTTTATTTATGTGACACAGCATTTAGATATATTGATATAGGGCAAATAGAAAATATGCCCCCCCCCCCCCTAAAATCTCATTCGCCCCTTGGCCAAAATGTCCTGAAAGAAACACTGTTCCTAGATTTGCTAACTCCAAATAACCTCAAAGTGCATTTACATAGAAATAAAAATTTTGGTTTATGCAATGGTTTAAACACCACATTCTAGGAACTGCTTTCTCATATATTCTTTTTCTTAAGAACATGCTTACTTTTTCTTTTCATCCCAGCCATTCACAGGAACTGAACTCAATATCTTTGCTCTCCTCTCTTACTCTCTATTACTAAAGCTATGTTATTCATGCATTTTGTAGGTTGTATGTGGAAAATAAAATCTTGCTGTGTCTGATCCTCAAACCTTCTGGTGTGACCTCCCCCCCCCCTCTACCTATACTTCAACTAACACTCTGAATTTTATCTAATTATATCCAACAGATTTTGAGTGAGTCCTTATCTCTAAAGCCTGGAAGTTCAGGCAGTGAAAACTATTAAAATAGGCATGCAAAATAAGTAAAATAAAACATTGAAAAAATTAAAATTGAATAGAGGTATTTAGCTAACTTTACAACATTATTTATCAGATAACTTACTTATATTTGCAGTTAAGCATAATTACTAGATTTCTTTAAATTGTTGAAACATAAACTTGTCTTTTGCCAGAATGTATTTTAGAACCATAAATGATCTTTCGACTTTTACAAAGGTAATAGGAGCATATTTAATGCTTAAGAAAAGAACTTATTTCAATAAAAGCTTAATTATCGGTATCACCGAGTATTTTAGCAATGTTTTTTTTATATTTTCAAGTCATTATTTACTTAAAGAAAGAACTCGCTTAGATTTTTCATTTACTGTGTGACACTTTCAACCCGGAACATATTCAATTTCATTAATTATAGCATTTGATAACTTCATGACATTCACTAATGTTATGTTCTTTCTCTCTCTCAAGAGAAGTGATAATATCGGGCAACTTTGAAAAAAGTTCAGTCGTAATAATGAATGGAATCTGTAAATGGTATCTGTTTAGCAATTTGTATTGAGCTGGATTCTTCCTCATCTAAACTGTTAACAATGCGAGAACAGATAATTCGAAAAAAATTCTATTTTTTATGCGAGTGTTTGTGTCACACGGTTTAATTGCACTTTTTTAGGAAAAAGGAAAGTTAATATAAAACAAATTGAGGTCAATATTAGCAAAAAAAAGTATTTTCAATCAAATATGAGGCAAAAGACAACAAAAAACAGGGAAACTCTACAACAATGTACATGGCAATGTATAGGGAAAGTATTTGAATTATGTCGAAAATTGCAACTCAAGTTTTTGACGGATCTACATGTTTCAAGCACTAAAGAACCCGAAGAAGATTATTTTTTGTGTGATGTCTGTCTGTTTGTCTGCAATGCATGTATCCACTCTAGAGCAAAAACTAATTGACCAAATTTCACAAAATTTGGTAGATAAGTCACTTGTGGGTTACTTTGGTGCTGATTAGATTTTGATATGATTCGATAAAGTAAACCCCTGCCTATTTTTGCAAAATGTCCACAAAAATCATCAAAATCTAAAATAAAAGACTACATATGCTCAAACGCATCGATTAAATGCTTGTTCTTGTATAATTTTTGACAAAGAAAAAAAAAGAATAATACAAACCCCATTACACTAGAATTAACCATTCTTGAGATATTTCAGTTTTTTCGCATTTTTACACCACCACCTTTAACCACACAGAACATACAGAAAATCAAAGCGGTTTTAGGATGGATAGAACTTTAAATAGAACAGCAAAATTAAACACACATCCATAACAGAAGGTCTTTATTTCACTTCCTTAAGACGTACAAAAGTTTAAAGAAGGCTATAGCACTTTCGAGCATAAGCATGCCCTTCATCAGTGGCTACACGGAAATAAAGTTTGAATCGTTCATATATAGACCAGATTGAAAGCGCTATGGCCTTTTTTAAACTTTTGTACGTCTTAAGGAAGTGAAATAAAGACCTTCTGTTATGGATGTGTGTTTAATTTTGCTATTTTAACATTAGACGTGATGCCAAATTATTTATTTAAATAGAACTTTAAAAATATAACTTTATAACTAAATAGTATAATAAAAATATAACTTTATAACTAAAAAATATAATTTTATAACTAAATAGAACTTTAAAAATATCACTATTTTGACACTGGAAAAAAATATGGATGCCATATTTTATTTTGAAGTGGATCATGTGATCTCTTCATATAACATGGGTGTAATTATTATTTTAATTTTTATTTTAAAAACTACTGAACATATTTTGCTCAATTTTTTTTTACATATTTTCTGATATAATTTGAATATTTCCTAAAATTTTAAAAGCAATTTCTGAATTTTAACTTCACCTTAAAAATGCTTGAAAAATTAGGTCCCATAGGGTTGAATGCATTTCATTTTTTCAACCCGGGTTCAATCCAAATCTAATTGGATGGTATTATTTATTTACATTCCCATATGTCCCACAGACCGTCTTAACAACATACTAAAATTTTATTTTGATAAAATCATTTTTATGGCAGTTATTGTAACCGGATAGACAGACAGAATGAACAAAGTCATAAACACTTTTCAAGTGTGTTGTAAAGTGTTAAAAAAGAAAGAAAAATGGAATTTTAGTCTGTAGGAAAAGTTATTTGCTGTCCACATCAGATGTTTTTTTCTATCATGAAACAAGAGTAACTCTTCTACACGTGTAATGAGGCAGGCAGAGAACATGTTTTTCTGTGAGCATTTATTGTGGCTAAAGTGCTCGCTTGCTGATTGTATAAAATATGGTGGATACTTACCAGCCAGATAGTCTGTGCTATATATTTCTCAATAAAAGAAGTCGTTAATGATTACAATGTTACTAGTTTACAATAAACAGTTAAAATATTTTTACCTCACAATTGGATGTTGTCTTTGGTTGAGATCTTGGACTGCACCAGTCAACATACTGGACAATGGACATGCTTCGAAGTGTATATCTTTCTGTAGGCATTCTCTGTATATATCTGGATCATCCACTGAATGATAACCATGTCCTATTCGTTCAGCCAGCAATTTCTGAATCGAAAGACGGACTTGTGAAGCTGGCCCATCCTCACCTGCATGTACAGTACGGTGAATACCCATTGACGCAGCTTTCTGCAACAATCAAAAGCAATGCCGCATGTGAGCATTTTAAGTTTTACTACAAATATAACTATCTTTCCAAATTTAACATGATGTTTTGATTAATTACATACAAAATGCTGAGTCTATCATATGAAGGTGCATAAAGTTATGTAGAACAGTGTTTCTCAACCGTCGAGCCGCAGTCCAGTACTGGGTCCTGGCATCCATTATACTGGTCCACGAGATATTTTCTTGGAATATGTCGTTTTAGTTTTCTAAGCATTTTTTTATGAATAAATATTTCATAGTGGAAATATTTTAAGGAGAATAATATTCGTGAATGTGTCAAAAAAGCTCAGAACCAGAATGCCTGAATAACATATGTGTAGCAAATGTCAGTGACCAAGTTGCATTTTAATTCTAATATGACGAAACTGTTTAGCTGACTTCTATGGTGAATGACAATGGTTAAATATATTTCTCTCTCAATACTATTATTTTTCTTTTCCAAACAAACAGTAAAATCAATTTAATAATACAATAATCCATTTTGTACTGAATAATATTATATATGTTTTTGTGATAAGAATGGGACATGTCAATAAAAATCAGCACAAATTAATTTAATGATATTGGTCTGAGGAAATTATAATGTTATAATAATATGCTACAAATATGCTACACGCTAAGATTATGCCATGATTAATTATTAATAATGTTAGTTTAATGTATGAACTTCAAAAAATTTAGAAAAATATCTATGAGTAAATTTGTTGGGACCTGGCCCTTATCTTAGAAAAATTAAATTACTGGGCTGTGGTCACACAAAGGTTAAGAAACACTGTTGTAGAAAGGTCCCTTTTGTCAATCTGCCTGTAATTCTAGCACTCTTATTATCCCTGAACAAATCCAGACTTAGCACCTGTCTCAATAAATTGTAATTGTTATGCAACCCTCTAACACACACACACACAAAATATAATTATTATTCCACCCCCTAATAAAACATACCGGTCCCATGAATCAGGTAACACACTATATTATTATGCAACCTCTTAATGACACATAATTACTATTCCACTTCTGGGTCCAACATACCTGAAAGATAGCAATGTGTGTATGTGTGGTGTCAACAACAGCGTTGTGGTCGCCACACAAGTCGATGCCAACAACACATTCTTCTTTAAATTCTTGACAAAGTTTCAGGACTTCTTCAGACCACTCTGGCATGGAAAAGGACAAATAATTCTTAAGTCCTGGTGAATGGTAAATTTATATGGGAATGGAACTTCAAATGTTAATACAATTTTGAAATTTTATACTTCGTGATTACCCTACCGATTTTAATGTATTTACAATATTGAATGTTACATCAGCAGCTGACGTGAATGATGGTACGAATTATTTAAAATAAAAATTTAATCAGTCATTTTTTACTTTCTCATGTGTAGCATTGAGAAAGTATTATTTTCATAAAAATTTTGAATTTTAAGATTTTGATGCCAATATACGTTTTAAGACCTGAATACGTTTTGACTAGTTTTGGAGTGCTGTCTGTGGTCGCTTTCTTGTATACACGATTAACAACCACAAATATTAATGGATTTCCACGAAGCTTTATAACCGGCTTTGTTATTAAAATGTGTAAAACTAGATAGAATTTTTTTAAATTCGAGTGAAAAATTTTAATTTTATTTGAAATTATATATTTTTTTAACATGGCAGCATAGGACAAAATTTAGCATAATCATGCATTGAAGGATTTATTTATGGCTCAATGATTATGAGAGACTTATAATTTCAATCATTGTTGTGAAAAATAGTCTTGATACAAATTTTTTTGTTCGTGACATCATTATCCCCTCCCTTAGGACCCAATGGTACGTTGTCAAGTATGGTATCAATCGAAATATTTTTTCAGGCTTTTTAAAGTGAAGGGTAACATGCTATAGTTGTAATCATTTGGATCCACTGTACCGATTTTTCAAATTTTTTTTCTTGTAAAATTTGAAGAAAAAAAAAATGAATTCTGGTGTATAAGAAAGTGGAGTTGAGCCACACTTCAATTAATTTTTAAAAGAATCATAGGATTTTTTGACCTTTTACTACTTGAAGGGTGTAGGAAGGAAACCAACAGGAGGAGTCCTAAAACTGAAATTTTCCAAGAGAAAGAAAATAAACACTGAAAATTTTGAAGTTTTATACCTTTCCCAGTAAAATATTTTTCAACATTTGTTGAATGCTTGTTTTTTTTTTTAATCTAAAACTATAGTAACATTGAGTTTTAATTTACTTCCGTAATTTATTATGTAATTAGACAATCACTGAACTGTGACCCCCAATCCGGATTCTGTAATAGCCAAAACACATTTTTGGAACTTTTTTTTTATTACATAATGTAATCACACTTCAAATGCATAAACTTATATTGGCAGATAATATTCTGTAAGTCTTGGCTTATCATGGTTCATCATTGTAAATTATTTCCTGAATTACTAGAGTTGGATTCCCATTATAATCTGTGATTTAATTTTCAGTATTAAAATGGCCGTACACAATTTTTCAAGTTTTAACCTATGAGAAGATTAAAGAAACATACTCAATGAGTAGAATTTATTTATTTTTTATTATTATTTATTTTATTTACTTATTTTTAAGAAGTAGTTTAATGATACAAAAATTATTGAAATTAGATAGTATAAAATGTCTACATTTCAGTGTTTTCCTCAAAAATAATGTAATTTAATGAAAGGGAATATTTTTCTTTTACAGTAATTTTTAGAATAATTAAGTTATTAGTACATTCGCCCACCTTTAAACATCCCTTTAATTATCATGAATGGTAGGTGTTTAATTCGGACTGATACTCAGCAAGAAGTTAGTTGTAGTACTCCTTACTCCTTGTATTTCTCATCTTGCTAGAATCTCATTAGGATTTCAAGCTCCTTCTCTTATGCAGATGATATCACAGAGTGTGGAAATCTTTCTTTTTCCTAAACGGGGGATAGTGGTTGCTTATCTAAGACCAGGGAGACACGTAAGAGTAATTTGTTCTAATTGTAGATACATTAATATTAAGTTTTTTCATTATTGAAATTTTATAATGCATTCCCTCCCATTTAGTTAACACCCTTTTTTTCTAAACGTAAACCGTACACGCTATTTTTCCTGTATTTGGATTGGATTTATGTATATGGTATTGTTCGTATAATTGTTTGTTCATTACTTTTTTCACAGAAAAAAATTGTTATAACTGCCCTCCTTCCTCCAGTGACATCAAAAATTAAAATTTAGTCTTTTTTATTTTTGTCCCTACTCAATGCGTCCAAAGTTTTTGAATATTTTCGAATATTTAATGTTCATGCACCCCTAATTTGAGCATCCCAATTTTTTCTAATCAACTTGATATAAGAGTTATTTTTAGTGTATTTGGATTGGATTGAGGTATTTCTAATATTTTTCTCTTTGTTATTTGTTCATTACTTTTCTACAACTGTGCTTAATAATAGTAATAACTTATGTAATGACACTCGCTTTTAAGGAACCTTTGTGAAATGGGTGGTAAAGTACCAAACTAAACGGTGGATCAGTTTTACACCTATTAGCACTCTTTATCATCGAATAGCTGATAATTTCACTGGTAGCAAGAAAACATTCCATACTGAAGTGTGCAAAAGAGATTCACCAAGTCGTTGTACTGAGATTCTGATTTCTTAGAAATTATATGTAGACCAGGTCTCAAACCTAAAAATTCTGAGGTTCAAGCTTAGCTATATGGGCTACGAGAAAATCCCTGTAATCTCAATTTTCACATTTTAAGACAGACTTTTATTTCGTATCTAAAATGTACCTTTGCTTTTGCATACTCTGCCAATTTTTTTCAGAATCTTCACTGTTATATGCAAATATGGGGGAGTAAGGGGGACACTTGCCCCTCCTGGGCATTCACGATCACAAAGGTGGGCATTAAGCTAGTCGATGCTGTACGTCTTATCGTTGAGTAGCACTCCTAAAACACTGTCTGACCTATAATCACTGTGTTGTATCATACAATGAGAAACGCTTTAGACAAGGAATGGGAACCAGCTTTTCCCTCCTTGCTGAGGATGGCCTCAGTGTAATGCACCTGTTTTGTCGCACTTATCACAGACTGCGGCAAAAAAACAATATTCTTTTTTGTGTACTCAATCAGGAATCTAAACATGTGTATCCCTTTTCAGGAATTATTAGAGCAATTTATGGATAAACACCCACTCATTGTGTTTGAATTTTATGCCATAATACCCGATATCGAGTCACTGTGCAACAGAAAGCAGTGGGTAAGTATGATACAAGATGACGGATACGTCAGCTCCCTGTATAGGAGTTTTATCTACAGAGTGAGTTTTCACCCACTCTGTAAAAAGTTCTATAAGCTCTAATTTTTACTAAGATCAATAAAATGCATTCACCATAGGGCTGTAGCTAGGCAGGAGACAGAGGGGGATACCCCCCCCCCCCCGCACGCACACACACTACCACCACCACAACTGATAAAAATATTAAGTTTTTAGTAAAGATATGAAATTTCATATAAAATATCCAAATTTTGCATAAAAAATTTATGAGATTTTTTTTTAATTACTTTGTTTTAAGGATTCTTTAATTTGGCTGAAAGTGTTGTTATACAGCTAATCAATTTATTTACATATTTAATTTAAAATTTTTAAAAATTATGGCAATAGTATTTAGAATACCATTGTATTATTGCATGGTTCACTGTTATACATTACATAATCAAAATCAACTGATAAGTAGTTAAGAATTAATATTAAGCATTAACCTGTATTCATTTTTAGAATTTTTCTTCGATAAATTAACAGCTATACTATTAGTTGATGCTTATATTAAAATCAATTGCATTTATTATTAATATTGATGTATAGTAGCTATATGAATATTAATAATCAATTCTTAGCTTACAAATATAAATATGCAATTATTTGTTACTAATTTATATGGATTGAAATATATAATAGTAACTATTATGGTGTATAAATGCTAATAATTATTTGTGTTTTTGGTGAACCCCTCCTTCAAGACTGTTGGGTCCCCTTGAACTTTCCTCCAGCCCATCTTCAATTTCATATCTGGCTACGGCCCTGGTAAAATTTACCCACAGCATGATTTGATTCGAACCTATGACGCCTTGATATTGAGACATGTACTCTAACAGAGCCATCCAGGCTGCAACAGTTAATCAAATTACGAACTATGAGACAGAAATGTTTAGGCGATTGACATCACACTCAACTTACCAGAACGTCCTCTAATGCATGACAGAATAGTCCTCACTTTGACCCCAAATTGCTCACTCCCTTTGCTGAGTCCCTTGCTGATCGCCACCACCACATCTTTGGCAGTCACTCCTGGGCCTGTCAGCAAGTGTGGACTGTAGCGGGTTTCGACATATAAGATCCCTTCATGGGACGCATCCTCACAGAATTCATACGCTATACGTTCCAGAGCTTGAATATCACCTCTAGAATATATATGTAAATACATTACTAATTACTATTGTTACGATGTATCTATCCCCTGGAATCATTAGTGGGTGCTCAAGATGATACAATCCAAATTTCTGGATGACTGACACGTTTATTCACAAATACAGCGTAAACAGGAAGGAACAATACAGCACTTAAATGCTCCACCAATTTCACAAAACAACGGATACTATCTCTGCTGTCCATTTATTTACTAGGATAAGGATGGCAAGACTACCTTCGCCCACAGGATTTTATTTTGAATAAAAAAAAACATTCTTGCTACCTATTGTGGTGGACAAGCAAGTCCACCACAATAGGTAGCAAGAAGTAGCAGGGCGAAGTGTTTATTTCAGGACTTTTTGGTCGGGGAGGGGGACTTTAGGGGGGCAAGTTTTCTACTTGCACCATATAAACACACACAATTTTGTTTTTACACGATAGATACGTTCCCGAAGAATGCTTGTAAAAAAATATAATGTGTACCTATGGAAAATTAGAAGATTGGTTCCAAACCTAAAAAATCAGCAAAAATAATACAATAAACTATATAAAAATTGTTGTTAGAATCTTATCATTTTTACGTGCTACATATTTTATTTTATAAAGATTGCACATGTAATAAAATTATATTGTATAAAGTAAATTTTCACTTGAAAAGAAAAAACATGTCACTAATTCATGAACACAAAAATTATGCCTACAGACATTGCACCTTGTCCTGTTGCAAGATGATCAAAAATTTGAATTTTAATACACAAAGCTTTCGTTTTTGTTACAGGTGAAAGATGTGACATTGTGTAAGGACTACCATAAAATATTTCGGTTGTAATTAATAAAGCAAAAGTTGATGTTAATTTTTATTAACATCAAACATCCAAAAGGTATTTTTCACTTTTAAACACCAAATTCAAAATGCAGCTGAAACGGGGAATTTCCCAATTCGGGAAATTCCCCTCAAATAGAAATTGCGAATTCAAAGGAGCACAATCAGGAAAAATTCCGACCGATTGTGAAGTTGTGAGAAGTGTAATACGAAAAAAAAAAAAAAATGTTAGAATTGGAGTCGATCGTGTTAAATCGAAACAATTCGTGTAAAAAGAGAATGATTTTTTTTTTAATTCGTGTTAAATTAAAATCGTACAAAAAAAATTTCGTGTAAAAACAGAACTGGGTGTGTATCTAAATGCTGTCACATAAATAGAAACTAGGTTAACATAAAATATATCCAAGGGGGAGGGGGGAGACGAATAATCGTCTCCGATAAGGCGGGGGACACAAAATACTATATATTAATCTGTGGAGGGGGCTTCGACCCCCACCCCCCCGGATGTATGCCTGAAAGAAACGCTGGCAGGGTGGCTTGCCCAACAGGACGAACAATATCCAAAATCAAAAAAGTTTTACTTAAAACATATACAGACAATTTTAAATCAAAATATAAACAAATGCAATTGCTATTTAACAAGAAAGAAATCAATAGGCCACTATGCCCACCAAAACAATGGCAGAGAAAGAAAAACAATCAAATGAGATGCAGAAACACACAAATAAATTACATTATAAAAGGAATTAATAAAAAAACACGCCCAAAAACCTAAGGAAAAAAATCTGACGTGGTTAACATATGACTTTCCTTATATAATGTAATGAATTTACTACTTTTACAGTAAAAAAAAATAGGTTTTTCTTATAGTAGATACTTATATTCTATTCAAGATATTGAATTTTCGACATTTAGTCGTCATTTTTATCCATTTGGCGAGATTTTCGTTAATTTGGCAACATTTCAAAAAGTCGCCAAGTTGGCGACATTCCGCCAAAATCTCGCCAAGCGTTATGGACGAAGAAATAAGTTATTATTACAGCAGATAACTGACTATTGGCGATCAAATACAAAAGTATTACTCAAAGATCTTTTTTCATGAATGGAACGAGCTAGATCTACGAAAATGATGTCACCCAATTTATCGCATGGTATTACTTATGAAAAGTGAACATGTTTCTCAATACGAAATATTTTTTTTTTATTTTATTTGACTTTTTGATAATTTTTCCAATATTTCGATTTTGTGCAATATCTCGAGAACGGTTCATGTTAGCGTTCTAAAATTTAGGTCAATCGTTTTCTAATGAAAAATTACATAAGAAATGTCTATTTGCGTAGCTTTATTAGCGGTTTTGATTTTTTGACGATTTTTTCAAAATTTTACTCGAAAATTTAGAGGGGTTCTAAACATTCGATTGCGTATAAAAACAATAGGCTTCCAGTGTTTACGGATTGTGATTTTTGTACCAAATTTCGTTCGAGTCGGTCCATTCGTTCGTCAGTTATCGTCTCCACAGATTCACTGACACACACACACGCACGTGATCAGGGATGCTTGAAACGTGCTCTCCCGTCGAAAACTCGAATTCGACTTTTCGACCCCGTCACAATACTAAATATTGTGACGGGGTCGAAAATTCGAATTAGAGTTTTATTGTGACGGGGTCGAAAATTCGAATTCGAGTTTTCGACGGGAGAGCACGTTTCAAGCATCCCTGATTTCGAATCGAACATTTTTGAAGTGATATCTCTGTGTGTGTGTGTCAGTGAGTCTGTAGAGACGATATCTCACGAACGAATGGACCGATTCGAATGAAATTTGGTACAAAAATCACAATTCATGAATACTGGAATCTTATTGCTTTAAAACACAATTGAATGTCCAAAAAATCAAAACCTTTAATAAAGTTACGCAAATAGATATTTCTTATGTATTTTTACTTTCCTTATATACATAATGTATAAGGAAAGTATTGTGACGGGGTCGAAAATTCGAATTCGAGTGTTCGACGGGAGAGCACGTTTCAAGCATCCCTGATCACAAATCGAACATTTTTGAAGTGATGTCTGTGTGTGTGTGTGTCAGTGAGCCTGTGGAGACGATAACTGACGAACGTATGGACCGATTCGAACGAAATTTGGTACAAAAATCACAATCCATAAACGCTGGAAGCCTATTGTTTTTATATGCAAGCGAATCTACAGAACTCCCCCTAAATCTTCGAGTGAAATTTTGAAAAACTCGTCAAGAAATCAAAACTGCTAATAAAGTTACGCAAATAGAGATTCTTATGTAATTTTTCATTAGAAAACGATTGACATAAATTTTAGAACGCTAACATGAACCGTTCTCGAGATATTGCACATTTTTCAAAAAAATTATCAAAAAGTCATAAAATAAAAAAAAATATTTCCTATTGAGAAACATATTCACTTTTCATATGTAATACCATGCGATAAATTTGGTGACATCATTCTCGGGGATTTAGCTCGTTCCATTCATGAAAAAAGATAGTTTGAGTAATAATTTTGTATTTGAACGCCAATAGTCATTTATCTGCTGTAAGAATAACTTATTTCTCCGTCCATAACACTTGGCGAGATTTTGACGACGAATTTGGTTTGGTGGAATGTCGCCAACTTGGCGTCTTTTTTAAATGTTGCTAAATTAACGAAAATATAGCCAAATGGATAAAAATGACGCTAAATCAATGAAAATGACGACTCATTGACGAAAGTTTAATATCTTGTAAAGAATCTACTATAAAAATAATCTTTTTTTTTTTTACTGTAAAAATAGTACATTCATTACATTATATAAGGAAAGTCATGTGCTGCCCACATCAGATTTTTTGTGTATTGTATTTATATATTGTACATGTATTTATTTGTGCTATTTATGTGTTTTTCTGGCCGTTCGTTGTAAGTGCTCAACACCCTTTAGAGAGCTGAACGGCCTGGGTAATAAAAAATAAAAATTTAAAAAATAATAAGTCCAATGGGATACTTATTTAAGTTTTTTGGAAAATAAAATTGAAATATTAATATTATTTTTATATATTCATAGTTTGGACCCTATTTCCTTCAAAACAAGTAAAAATGATTTACATTTTATCTTTCAGGTTCGGAGATATTAGCGTCCAAAGTGTTCACATTTTTCGTAAAGCTCTGATTTCATCCACAGTTACTCCAAGCATAGATGTTATTCACATAAAAAGAAAAATGAAATAAGACATCCTTGTAAATAAAAGTATCGATGTATGCATGTTGTGGGTGTACTTACGAAAAGATGGGTATGAAGAAGCTGAAGGGTTTCAAGAAGTTTTCCAAAGTAGAAGGGGTTTCAACCGCACATGCAGTTCGCAATTCGTCCTCCGATTCGAAATTCAGTTTTATTCCCTTTTTCCTGCAAAAAATAAATTAATAAAAAGTTATCTTGGGAACACTAAAAGAAAAAATCTGATGTGGGCAACACATGATTTTCCTTATATAATGTAATGAATTTACTACTTTTACAGTAAAAAAAATAGGTTTTTCTTATAGTAGATACTTATATTCTTTCCAAGATATTGAATTTTCGGCAATGAGTCGTCATTTTCATTGATTTAGCGTCATTTTTATCCATTTGGCGAGATTTTCGTTAATTTCGCAACATTTCAAAAAGTCGCCAAGTTGGCGACATTCCGCCAAAATCGTCGCCAAAATCTCGCCATGCGTTATGGACAAAGAAATAAGTTATTCTTACAGCAGATAAATGACTATTGGCGAGCAAATACAAAAGTATTACTCAAAGTATCTTTTTTCATGAATGGAACGAGCTAGATCCACGAGAATGATGTCACCCAATTTATCGCATGGTATTACATATGAAAAGTGAACATGTTTCTCAATAGGAAATATTTTTTTTTTCATTTTATATGACTTTTTGATAATTTTTTTTCAAAAATGTGCAATATCTCGCGAACGGTTCATGTTAGCGTTCTAAAATTTATGTCGTTTTCTAATGAAAAATTACATAAGAAATGTTTATTTGCGTAACTTTATTAGCGGTTTTGATTTTTTGACGATTTTTTCAAAATTTCACTCGAAAATTTAGGGTGTTCTGAACATTCGATTGCGTATAAAAACAATAGGCTTCCAGTGTTTACGGATTGTGATTTTTGTACCAAATTTCGTTCGAATCGGACCATTCGTTCGTCAGTTATCGTCTCCACAGTTTCACTGAAACACACACACACACAGATGTCACTTCAAAAATGTTCGATTCGTGCTCAGGGATGCTTGAAACGTGCTCTCCTGTCGAAAACTCGAATTCCATTTTTCGATCCCGTCACAATACTTTCCTTATACATTATGTATATAAGGAAAGTAATATATTTATTTAACGTTTTGTTGATCGTAAATTGAAATATTTTTTGGCAGCATCTTCTATAATAATAAAAATCTAATGTGAGCAGCATATGGCTTCCACTGCAGATTCATATTCACGTTCTCTTTATTTCTTCAATAGTTCATTAAATGGAGTTTAATTGCACAAAATAAATCCCATAATTATTACTTTCCTTATATACATAGTTTAATGTATAAGGAAAGTATTGTGACGGAGTCGAAAATTTGAATTCGAGTTTTCAACGGGAGAGCACGTTTCAAGCATCCCTGATCACGAATCGAACATTTTTGAGGTGATGTTTGTGCGTGTGTGTGTGTCAGTGAGGCTGTGGAGACGATATCTCACGAACGAATGGAGCGATTCGAATGAAATTTGGTATAAAAGTCATAATCCGGGAATACTGGAAGCCTATTGTTTTAAAACACGTTCGAATGTTTAGAACCCCCCTAAATTTTCGAGTGAAATTTTGAAAAAATCAAAACATTTAATAAAGTTACGGAAATAAACATTTCTTATGTAATTTTCCCTTAGAAAACTATTGACATAAACTTTAGGACGCTAGCATAAACCGTTCTCGAGATATTGCACATTTTTCAAATAAATTTATCAAAAAATCCCATAAATTAAAAAAAAATATTTACTGTTGAGAAACATGTTCACGTTTCATATGTAATATCATTCGATAAATTGGGTGACATCATTCTCGTGGATCTAGCTTGTTCCACTCATGAGGAAAGCTACTTTGGGGAACACTTTTGGATTTGGGCACCAATAGCTATTTACCTTCTATAAGAATAACTTATTTCTCCGTCCATAACGCTTGGCGAGATTTTGGCGACGAATTTGGCTGAATGTCGCCAACTTGACGACTTTTTGCAAAGTTGCCATATTAACGAAAATCTCGCCAAATGGATAAAAATGACGCTAAATCAATGAAAATGAGAACTAATTGACGAAAATTTAATATCTTGGAAAGAATATAAGTATCTACTATAAGTATAACCTAATTTTTTTTTACTGAAAAAATAGTAAATTCATTGCATTATATAAGGAAAGTCATGTGATGGCCACATCAGATTTTTTTTAATTGCTCTGAAAATGCACATTTAATTCCGTTTTTGTATTCATTTGGTAACTGAAAGTAGTTGGCTTAGCTTTCACAGATGGCTTTACGAAAATGCAAAAACACTGCAAAATCTAGAAAGCGTCTAGTTCTAGACTAATGCGGTTGATTTTATTCTTTTCATAGGCAAAAATTAGATATAAAACAAGCATTTAATTGATGCATTTGAACATACGTAGTCTTTTTTTTTTCTTTCAGGTTTTGGCGATTTTTGGGGACCATTTTGTAAAAAAAAAAAAAGGCAGTTTCTGCTTTTCCGAATCGTACCAAAATCTAATCAGTACCAGAGTATCCCACAAATGACATATTTACTAAATTTTGTGAAATTTGGTGAATTCATTTTTTAGCTAGAGTGGATTTTTGCAGGTCATTTCGCAAAAAAACGAAGATGGTTTTTTTTTATATCCCGAATCGTACCAAAATCTAATCAGCACTAGGGTCACACACAAGTGACTTTCCAACCAAATTTTATGAAATTTGGTCCATTAATTTTTGAATTAAAGTGGATACATCCATTGCACACACACAAAGACGTCGCGCTAGAAATAGCACTTTCGTATTCTAGAGGTGTCAAAACGTGTAGATCTATCGAAAACTCGACTTGCGATTAGTGTCATGATTCCAATACTTCCCCATGTATTATCGGGAAAGTAAGAAATACTTGTGTGTTTATCTATCTATATGTGCGCTCCATAGTGAAAAATCAGCGTACTAGATGTTAAATTTGGTGTAGGCATGGAGTTAGAAAGGAGATAATACTCCTATGGATGAAACGTTTGAAAATGCCATTACGGTTTGAGAATTATATCTAGGTGTCGCTAGTGTTAGTAAAGCGCTCTTTGTTTCCATTTGACACAATATGTATTTTTGATTATTACTTTCTTTATATACATAATGTATAAGGAAAGTATTGTGACGGGGTCGAAAAGTCGAATTCGAGTTTCAAGCATCCCTGCTCACGAATCGAACATTTTTGAGGTGATGTCTGTGTGTCAATGAGTCTGTGGAGACCAAATTTGAGACGATGTCTCACGAACGAATGGGGCTATTCGAATGAAATTTGGTACAAAAATCACAATCCGTGAATACTGGAAGCCTATTGTTTTAAAACACATTCGAATGTTCAGAACCCCCCTTTAATAAAGTTACGCAAATAGACATTTCTTATGTAATTTTTCCTTAGAAAACGATTGACATAAACTTTAGAACGCTAGCATGAACAGTTCTCGATATATTGCACATTTTTCAAATAAATTTATCAAAAAATCCCATAAATTAAAAGAAAAAATATTAACTGCTGAGAAACATGTTCACTTTTCATATGTAATATCATACAATAAATTGGGTGACATCATTCTCGTGGATCTAACTCGTTCCATTCACGAGAAAAGATGCTTTGAGTAATACTTTTGTATTTGAACGTCAATAGTCATTTATCCGCTGTAAGAATAATTTATTTCTCCGTTCATAACACTTGACGAGATATTGGCGACGAATTTAGCGGAATGTCGCCAACTTGGCTACATTTTAAAAAGTTGCCAAGTTAACGAACTGCCAAGTAACGACAAAAATAAAAGTTTCCAAGTAACGACTGATTGAAGAAAATGCAATATCTTGGAAAGAATATAAGTATCTACTATAAGAAAAACATTTTTTTTAACTGTTGTTGTTGCTGTTGTTGTCGTGTCCCTAACATTACAATTAAGGAAGAATGAGTGCACTGCTTCTGTTTAGTCTAATGACCCGGGGCACCCGAAGGTAGAAGTCTGACTTCTGCCTTTTTTAACTGTAAAAGTAATAAATTCATTGCATTATATAAGGAAAGTCATGTGTGCTGCCCACATCAGATTTTTTATTATAGATACGGATCTATTGGGAAGGGCAACTTGGAGCGCAGCAGCTCTTGTGCCCAGTTGTGATTTCACCCTATTTGGTGTTGCTGTTGAGACCCAGACCGTCAGACCTACCAGAAAGGTGTAAGGTAACCGTTTGGACGGCCGGGAAGTGCCACCCAATTTAGACCGGATCCCAGTGGGGGGATACTATTTGGTGTGTATCGCTAGCCGTTATATGCCCATGTAGTCGCACGTAGGCAGCTACGCAGGCCTACTTAAGACATTTCAAGGCTTTTCAAAGGGGACGTTAAAAGAAAAAGACAAGCTGACCCACCGAAGCTGGCTAGTTTAAATGTTAATGATTGCTTATACCACGGCCCTAGCCAGGGACTAAATCGAAGAGGAGCTGGTGGGAAATTCAAAGGGGCTCAACAGTCTTGAAGAAAGAGCTCAGCAAAAACAGTTAATCATAAATATGTATTGAACATAATAGTTGCTATTATATATTTCAATTCATATAAATGAGTAACAAATTATTGCATATATCTATATTTGCAAGCTAAAAGCTGATTATAAATATCCATATAGTGCACATCAATACTAATATATAAAAATCTGATGTGGGCAGCACATGACTTTCCCTGCAGACTTAAATCCATGTTCTCTTTATTTTAATTCAATTTAATTCACTTTTAGTTCAATTTTCGATCTCATTTGGTAAATGGACTTATTTTCAAAGGTGGCGTCGAGAAATACGAAAAAACTAAAATATCTCGAGAACGGCTAGTCCTAGTGTAATGGGGTTGGTCTTATTCTTTTCTTCGTTAAAAATTACATATAAAACTAGTATTCAATGGATATATTTGAGCATACGTAGTTTTTTATTTTAGATTTTGACAAATTTTTGGGAGCCATTTTGCAAAAAAAGTCAGGTTATTTTTTTCCGAATCTTACCAAAATCTAATCAGAACCAGAGTAACCTACAAGTGACGTATCACCCGAATTTTGTGAAATTCGGCCCATGAGTTTTTCAGCTAGATTGGATGCAGGCAATTTTTGGGTGCCAATTCGCAAAAAAAAGGCGGGTTCCTTTTTTCCGAATTGTACCAAAAACTAATCAGCACCAGGATCACGCCCAAGAGTTTTACCTACCGAATTTTATGAAATTCGGTTCATTATTTTTTGAGTTAGAGTGGATACATACATTGTACAGACACACAGACAGACACACATACAGACGTCACGCTAAAAATGATTTTTTCGTATTCTAGAGGTCTCGAAACGTGTAGATTCGTCGAAAACTCGAGTTGGGATTTTCGGCATGATTCCAATACTTTACCAATACATTACCATGTATTGCAGGGAAAGTAATAATTACAATTGATTTTAATGCAAGCATAGTAATAAGGCTCTTAATAATTTGTAAAAATATTTTGAAGGTTAATACTAGTTAATGTTTAATATTACCTCCTACCTACTTATCAGTTGATTTGGATTCTAGAGTATAACAGTGAACCCCACAATAATACAAAAGTAACATCCTATTGTCATAATTTTTAAATATTTTTAAATTAAATATGTAAATAAATGGATCATCAGCATCATCACAAATTCAGCTAAATTAAAAAAATCTTTGAAACAAAGTAATTTATAAAAAATCTCAAAGAAATTTTTCATGCAAAATTTGAATGGCATTTTATATGAAATTTCATATTACTACTAAAAATTTAATATTTTCATCAGGGGGGTGCTGAGTATATCTCTTGGGGGGGGGGGGGGGGGTTAGCCCCTTCTGGCCCTTACCTGGCTACGGCACTGGCTTATACTCACTTTGCTAGTTCCCATAAAGTGGATATTCGAACAGACCCATCTAAATGTATATGCAGCTCAACCTATAAAGAAACAAAAAAAGAAAAATTTATAAAATTTGAATAGAAAGGCTTTATTAGACTGTCTTACAGATACATATTACACATGCAAATAAAATACAGACAAAATCATGGCACCACATACTTTATATATAAATAAAAAAAAATCCATTTTCCCTGTCTGTCGACTTCGTGACAAATTTGGTGAAACTTGGCGAAATTTGGAAAATGTTGCCAACTTGACAATTTATAGTTCGATATCTACAAAAATAAAGTTTAATTTCTTTGATAACCTTTGTGTCCAAATACATTTGAACTTCATTTCTCTTTACTTTCCTTACATATATTTTGTATAAGTAAAGTATTGTGACGGGGTCGAAAATTCGAGTTGACGGGAGAGCCCGTTTCAAGCATCCCTGATCACGAATCGAACAATTTTGAGGCGATGTCTGTGTGTGTGTGTCAATGAGTCTGTCAGTGAGTCTGTGGAGACGATATCTCAAGAACGAATGGAGCGATTCCAATGAAATTTGGTACAAAAATCACAATCCATGAATACTGGAAGTCTATTGTTTCTAAACACAATGGAATGTTCAGAACCCCCCTAAATTTTCGAGTGAAATTTTGGAAAAATTATCAGAAAATCAAAACTTTTAATAAAGCTGCGCAAATAGACATTTCTTACGTAATTTTTCCTTAGAAAACGATTGACATGCACTTTAGAGGGCTAGCATGCACCGTTCTCGAGATATTACACATTTTTCAAATAAATTTATCAAAAAATCCCATAAATTAAAAAAAATATATATTAACTTTTGAGAAACATATACACTTTTCATATGTAATATCATGCGATAAATTTGGTGACATCATTCTCGTGGATATAGCTCGTTCCATTCATGAGAAAAGATACTTTGAGTAATACTTTTTTATCTGAACACCAATAATCATTTATCTGTTATAATAATAACTTATTTCTCCGTCCATAACGTTTTGCGAGATTTTAGCGATGAATTTGGCGGAATGTCGCCAACTTAGCGACTTTTTAAAATGTTACCAAATTAACTAAAATCTCGTCAAATGGATAAAAATGACGCTAAATCAATGAAAATGACGACTAATTGAAGAAAATTCAATATCTTGGAAAGAATATAAGTGTCTACAATAAGAATAACCTATTTTTTTTTACTGTAAAAGTAGTAAATTCATTGCATTATATAAGGAAAGTCATGTGCTGCCCACATCAGATTTTTTATTATTATTTACTACCCAGGCTACTTAGCTCATCCAAAAAGGTTATAAGGCAGTTACAAGAAACACAGAAATATTAATTGGGGAGCGAGCGGTTTAACTTGTTCTTTCATACCAAATTTTCAAATTTTACAAGAAAAAAAAATTTGAAAAATCTGTATTGTGGGTCCAAATGATTACAACTATAGCGTGCTACCCTTCACTTAGGGTTTGAAAAAATATTTCGATTTTTACTTAATCCATACTTGACGATGTACCATCTCGGGAGGTCCTCAGGGAGGGGGTAATGACGTCACGAACAAAAAAAATTTGTATCGAGGCTATTTTTCACAACAATGAATTGTACCCAAAACTAATCAGCACCAGATTCGCCCTATCAAATTTTATGAAATTGGGTCAGTTAGTTAGAGTGAATACAAAATCTGCATAGACAGATATACAGACACACACACAGATAGACGTCATGCTAAAAACAGTTTCTTCGTATTCTAGAGGTCTCGAAACTTGTAGATCCGTCGAAAACTCGAGTTGTGATTTTCGACATGATTCCAATGCTTTCCCTATAAGTTACCATGTATTGCAGGGAAAGTAAAAAATATGAGGTGGGCAGCACATGACTTTCCCTGCAGACTTATATTCACGTTCTCTTTATCTTAATTAAATTTAATTCACTTTTAATTCAATTTTCATTCTCATTTGATAACTAGACTTATTTTCAAAGGTGGCGTAGAGAAAAGACGAAAAAACTGAAATATCTCGAGAACGGCTAGTTCTAGTGCAACGGGGTTGGTCTTATTCTTTTCTTCGTTAAAAATTACTTATAAAACAAGCATTTAATGGATATATTTGAGCATACGTACATTTTTAGTTTAGATTTTGACGATTCTTGCCTGCCATTTCGCAAAAAAGGCAGGTTATTTTTTTCCGAATCATACCAAAATCTAATCAGCACCAGGGTGTCTCACAAGTGACTTACTTACTGAATTTTGTCAAATTCGGTCCATAAAATTTTCAGCTAGAGTAGATACAAGCTTTTGCGGGCCATTTCGCAAAAAAAGGCGGGTTCTTTTATTCCGAATCGTATCCAAAACTAATCAGCACCAGATTCGCCCACAAGTGACTTACCTACAAAATTTTATGAAATTTGGTCCATTAGTTTTTTAGTTAGAGTGGACAGACATCACGCCAAAACTAGTTATTTTGTATTCTAGAGGTCTCGAAACGTGTAGATCCGTCGAAAACTCGAGTTGCGATTTTCGACATCATTCCAATACTTTCCCTATACATTACCATGTATTGCAGGGAAAGTAAAATTTATAATAATATTCATAGTAAAATTTGGGGCTTCGGACTACGGCCCTGGGGGACCCATGTTTATATAAAAATAGTAGATAAGAAGCATGTTGCGCTAAAATTTGAACACTAAGGATAAATCTTACTTTATGTTTGGGAATTGTTGATCAATCGATCTGTGTCTTTCGCTCTGCCATTTTTAAGAATTATGATAATATCCATTTCCAGCAACGCCTTTCAAGATAACGCTTATCGACAAAATATTGTGGCTCTACGAAAGAGAATGATTTAAGACATAAACGATGACATTCAACATTTTTGAAGAAGATACGGGGGAAGGGACACATAGACTCTCGTATCAACCAGTTTTTTTTTTTTTTTTTTTTTTTTTTTTGCCAAGGGGGGGGGGGGGGGGAGCGACCTCCCTAAGTTTTCCCACATATTTTTACTTTCCCTGCAATACATAGTAATGTATAGGGAAAGTATTGGAATCATGTCGAAAATCGCAACTCAAATTTTCGATGGATAACACGTTTCGAGACCTCTAGAATACGAAAAAACTATTTTTAGCGTGACGTCTGTGTGTGTCTGTCTGTGCAGATTTTGTATCCACTCTAACTAAAAAACTAATTGACCGAATTCATAAAATTTGGTAGGTAAGTAAGTCACTTGTGAGCGAATCTGGTGCTGATTAGTTTTGGATACGATTCAGAATAAAAGAACCCGCCTTTTTTTGCAAAATGGCCCGCAAAAGCTTGTATCCACTCTAGCTGAAAAACTAATGGACCGAATTTCACAAAATTTGGTAGATAAGTCGCCCGCAAAAATCGTCAAAATTTAAAATAAAAAACTACGTATACTCAAATATATCCAATAAATGTTTATTTTATACGTAATTTTTAATGAAGAAAAGAATAAGACCAAACCCATTACACTAGGACTAGCCGTGTTCTCGAGATATTTTAGTTTTTCGTATTTTCTCTACCCCACCTTTGAAAATAAGTCGAGTTACCAAATGAGAACGAAAATTAAATTAAAAGTAAATTAAATTTAATTAAAATAAAGAAAACGTGGATATAAGTCTGCAGGGAAAGTCATGTGCTGCCCACATCAGATTTTTAACTAACATATTTACACTTTCTTCAGTGAAACAAGGAGGGATTTCCAGATATTACAAATTGGACTATGGCTACAAAATCTCATTCTGAAGTTTGTCAATCGCGAAATAATAAATCTGATGTGGGCAGCACATGACTTTCCCTGCAGACTTATATACATGTTCTATTTATTTTGATTAAATTTAATTCACTTTTAATTCAATTTTCGTTCTCATTCGGTAACTGGACTTATTTTCAAAGGTGGGGTAGAGAAAATACGAAAAACTAAAATATCTCGAGAACGGCTAGTCCTAATGTAATGGGGTTGGTCTTATTCTTTTCTTCGCTAAAAATTACGTATTAAACAAGCATTTAAAGGATATATTTGAGCATATGTAGTTTTTTATTTTAGATTTTGACGATTTTTGCGAGCCATTTTGCAGAAAAAGGCAGGTTATTTTTTTCCGATTCGTACCAAAATCTAATCAGCACTAGAGTGACCCATAAGCGACTTATCTAGCGAATTTTGCGAAATTCGGTCCATTAGTTTTTCAGATAGAGTGAATACAAGCTTTTGCGGGCCATTTCTAAAAAAAGGCGGGTTCTTTTATCTCGAATCATACCCAAAACTAATCAGCACCAGATTTGCCCACAAGTGACTTACCTACGAAATTTTATGAATTCGGTCAATTAGTTTTTTAGTTAGAGTGGATACAAATTCTGCACAGACAGACACACAGACAGACAAACAGACTCACACATAGACGGTCACGCTGAAAATAGTTTTATCGTATTCTAGAGGTCTCGAAACGTGTAGATCCGTCGAAAACTGGAGTTGCGATTTTCGGCATGATTCCAATGCTTTCCCTATACATTACCATGTATTGCAGGGAAAGTAAAAATCTGATGTGGCCAGAACTTTGCTTGCTCTGCAGACTCAAATTCATTTCTTTTTTATTTCTTTAATAATTCATTAGATTGAGTTTAATTACACAAATAACACTGTATTTGCACTTTTAATTCAATTTTTATTTTTGTTTTTGGTAACTGGACATTTTTTTTAAAGGCGGCTTAATAAAAATGCGAAAAAAAACTAAAGCATCTCACGAACGGTTAACCCTATAGAGGAATGGGGTAGGTCTTATTCTTTTACTCGTCAAAAATTACGTTTAAAACAAGTATTTAATTGATACATTTGAGCACATGTAATCTTTTATTTCAGATTTTGACGATTTTTGCAGCCATTTTGTAAATAAAAGTCAGGTTCTTTTTTCCGAACTGTACCAACATCTAAGGGCTCCGTGAAGTTGGCCCCCCCGTGGAAAGCACAAACGACAAAAACTAGTGGAATCGTTTGTACTTCGTTTGTGCTGGTTTGTGCTGCAAAAATTTTCGTTTGTGCTTTCGTTTTCGATTTATAGCATTTTCTTTTCCGGGGGGGCTAACTTCACGCTCAGCCATTGTTTACATAAGAGATATTACATGAATTTCGAAAAAACGTTTATGCCATTCGTTTGTGCTTCGTTTGTGCTGGTTTGTGCAGCAAAAATTTTTCTTCTAACCCTTTTCAAATTTGAACTATAAAGCTTTCATTTGTTTGGCGCCAAAACTGGCTTTGTTGACATGCAAGAAATTTAAGGAATTTCGGAAAAACGTTTATGCCATTCGTTTGTGCTTCGTTTGTGCTGGTTTGTGCCGCAAAAATTTTCGTTTGTGCTCTTTTCGTTTTCGATTTATAGACGTTTCTTTTCCCGGGGGGGCCAACTTCACGATCAGCTGTTGTTTACATAAGAGAAATTACATCAATATCCAAAAAACGTTTATGCCATTCGTTTGTGCTTCGTTTGTGCTGGTTTGTGCAGCAAAAAGTTTTCTTCGGACCCTTTTCAAATTTGAATTATAAAGCTTTCATTTGTTTGGCGGGAAAACCGGGTTTGTTGACATACAAGAAATTAAAGGAATTTCGAAAAAACGTTTATGCCATTCGTTTGTGCTTCGTTTGTGCTGGTTTGTGCCGCAAAAATTTTCGTTTGTGCTCTTTTCGTTTTCGATTTATAGACGTTTCTTTTCCCGGGGGGGCCAACTTCACGATCAGCTGTTGTTTACATAAGAGAAATTACATCAATATCCAAAAAACGTTTATGCCATTCGTTTGTGCTTCGTTTGTGCTGGTTTGTGCAGCAAAAAGTTTTCTTCGGACCCTTTTCAAATTTGAATTATAAAGCTTTCATTTGTTTGGCGGGAAAACCGGGTTTGTTGACATACAAGAAATTAAAGGAATTTCGAAAAAACGTTTATGCCATTCGTTTGTGCTTCGTTTGTGCTGGTTTGTGCCGCAAAAATTTTCGTTTGTGCTCTTTTCGTTTTCGATTTATAGACGTTTCTTTTCCCGGGGGGGCCAACTTCACGATCAGCTGTTGTTTACATAAGAGAAATTACATCAATATCCAAAAAACGTTTATGCCATTCGTTTGTGCTTCGTTTGTGCTGGTTTGTGCAGCAAAAAGTTTTCTTCGGACCCTTTTCAAATTTGAATTATAAAGCTTTCATTTGTTTGGCGGGAAAACCGGGTTTGTTGACATACAAGAAATTAAAGGAATTTCGAAAAAACGTTTATGCCATTCGTTTGTGCTTCGTTTGTGCTGGTTTGTGCCGCAAAAATTTTCGTTTGTGCTCTTTTCGTTTTCGATTTATAGACGTTTCTTTTCCCGGGGGGGCCAACTTCACGATCAGCTGTTGTTTACATAAGAGAAATTACATCAATATCCAAAAAACGTTTATGCCATTCGTTTGTGCTTCGTTTGTGCTGGTTTGTGCAGCAAAAAGTTTTCTTCGGACCCTTTCAAATTTGAATTATAAAGCTTTCATTTGTTTGGCGGGAAAACCGGGTTTGTTGACATACAAGAAATTAAAGGAATTTCGAAAAAACGTTTATGCCATTCGTTTGTGCTTCGTTTGTGCTGGTTTGTGCCGCAAAAATTTTCGTTTGTGCTCTTTTCGTTTTCGATTTATAGACGTTTCTTTTCCCGGGGGGGCCAACTTCACGATCAGCTGTTGTTTACATAAGAGAAATTACATCAATATCCAAAAAACGTTTATGCCATTCGTTTGTGC